>CM062816.1:1206759705-1207959705 GCA_031772625.1 Pinus tabuliformis
ATGTATAGTATTGTTGGATCAACTAGAGTTGTCATGGAGAAAAATTCATTGCAAATGCAAAAGTTGTTGCCATATAATTTTGACTGCAGAGGATCCTATAGGATAACAGGGTATCCTATTCGAGAAACAATTTCCAATTCCTCCTTGTTGAGTGTGGTAATTTCCTTGTTGAAGCTATTTTTTATTTTTATTTTTTTCAAGGCTAGATCATGAATTTTTAATTGAACTGTAGCTTTTGATGAATTTTGCGGCTTCTTGTATATTTACAGGATTGCTTGTAGCTTTTTGGTAGATTTACAACATTGGTTGTAGCTTTCTTGTAGAAGCCTGTTTGGAGAGAAAAATGAGTTTGCATGTGAGTTTGGAATGACAAAAAGTGATATTTAGTAGGAGCATGAATTGTATAGAAGAAAGAAGCATGGTGAAAGTGGAAAAAAGGTTATTGTTAGACATAAAACTATGACAAGTAAGACATGACTTTCTTTCGAGAATGCGTGACATGTAAGCCCATGTTTTTGTTGTATTTTTTTTTCTCCTATAGCCTTATGTTCTAATTCTAATGTCCATTTTTCAGAAGTAGGTCGTAGTCATTTACACATCATAAAATTGAAAGATAAAAGGATTAACTATTTTTTTTGCTCAATTTTCTCTTTTTTTCTTATATAGATAATTTTTATTTTTTTTATATTTATTTTTTTTAGGGTAATTATGTGATTTTTGGTTTTCACCATTGTCATATCCTACTAAGCTTGTAAGGGTTGTCCTAGAAGAGGAATTTTATTTTACAAACTAAAAAACCACCTCAGATAGGTTTTCAATCTTAAACCATGTCCTAGGTGCCTAAGAGGAGGTTTTCAATGATAATTTTATTCCTCTTGTTTTTGTTTTATTTTATTTTTATTTTTTCTTTCTCAAGGATTGGATGGTTTGAGATTGTTGTAAGGGTCTCTTTAGACCTATGTTTGTCATCATAATTATGTTAGCAATCCTTGATATATATGTAAGGTAATGTAAATATGTGGTTGAGAGCAGGTACAACCACTCCAACCACATACATCTTGTATAAATATACACTAAAATCAATGCAAACACAGATCATAATTCCCTTCCCAATATACTCTTATTCTTTGTGTATATGTGTGTTCTTATTATTCTGTTATAATGTAACTTGTTCTTGGTCGTTCTTGTTGTCTGCATACAATAGTTGGTGTCATTGCCTCCTTCGTTTGGCTGGGTGCCTGCGACAACAAATGAAGGAGTAGTTTGAATCTGCAGAGAAAAAAGCAAAGAGGATGAATCAATTGGACAAGTTGCAATTCCAAATTTGTCTAAAGATGAAATAAATATGAAATTTGGTTGTTGCTGCTATGTTTGAATTGAATATTTATGAAATATGAAAGCTGGATGATGTTGCTATGATCAAATTGAAGATTTTTAATGTTGAAAGTTAAGATTTGAAAAAAGAAAAAAAGAAAACATCCAGAGGAAGAGAACACCAATGCTTATGCAGGAAAAGATAAAAAATCTGTAAATTGAACGTACACTGAGAAGATACTGTGAGAGGAAAACTTGCTGCCAAGAAAGTGTTCGTGAATATCAAGGCTCGTGGAAGATAACTTGCAAAAAAGAAAAAAAAGAAAATGAACATGCACAAAGAAAACAAAGAGATTAGTTTGCATTGTGCAAGTGAAGAGATATTTGTGAAAGATGTTGGGGATGGCCAAAGAATATATGATGCCCCATAAAATTAATATACATGAAAGTTGAAAGATGATTTGTTTGGCGCTAAAGGCAGAGAACCTGCTAAGAGAATTAAAAAAAAACTGTCACTGCTTGATATAAGGAATGCAAACTTGTTTGAAAGCTACTTGCCGAAATGAGTTTGAAATCCTCTTACGAATTATCGACTTCCAAACTAAATTCTATTGGTCGGGTCGACCATGAAGAAGCCACACAAATTACCTCTATTTTTTTCAATCAATTAATTGAATAGGTGATCGACCCTTCAACTTATTGGTTGGATTCAATATAGTATATCAATTCAATATAGTATATCACTGTTTGTGAATACTAGATGAATTTATCCGATTTGACTGGTTGGATTCAATAAATTTGCTCAAGTTGATTTCGACAATGGTAGAACTAGATTTGAATTTCGATGTAGGACTCAAGGAAGTCAGAGGAAATGACCAATGGGTAGACCAACATCATGTCAAAGCTCCTGCCTTCTGGCATGAGAATTTCAAGGGACAAGTGCTAGTACATGCACTCGAATAATGCAATATGACGTGTGATTTGCTATGATCTTGTCATGAAACGATCCCAACCATCTATAAGCTATTAATGATGGATCAATTGTTGTGGTTTGATTTGATTGGTCGATGCATGCTCTATAGTCAAATTGAATTTTTATTACTGGTTAGGAAAACCAAGAAAGGATTGTGGCACATACCATTTTTTCTTCAATAAAAGAAAGGAGGATCAACTTACTCACATCGTGATATGGTTGAGGCATATAACATGGTTTAGGAAAAACACTTGACTTCATCGATGTTAGCCAACGAGATATATGCTTTAAAGTTGGTCTATGTTGACTATGTTGGTCAAATTAACATGTTGACTATGTTGGTCAAATGAACGCATTGGTCGACTTTCTCTGTGGAGTTGGTCGATATTTACATAGAAATTAAACCCAACCTACTGCGACAATACCCAGGAAGTCAAAATATCTAACTGATAAAAGTTGACTACAATTGTTAATTGAGTCATAGGAAATTTAAGTCATATCATTCATGAAATATAGATACGAGTTCTATATAATCATTGGTATCAAAAATAATTTGTTAGGAAGTTTTGCAACAGGTGAATAATCAAGAACATGAAATTATGCAAGAAGAACATACACAAAAATCTGAACGCTAAATATGGTGAAAACACTATGCCATATTGTTTAATTACCCCAATATGAAGATTGTAGACTTGATCTTGGACTGTGACAACGGAAAATGCAAGATGGTTGATTTGAAAAATGACCACTTATCTTTTGTTGAATGAAGGAACTCCTAGGAATGAAAATCCCATGCTAGACTTGTTGGGCGCAACCCAACTTGGTCCAAGTTTTGGTCAAAGACTCCGCATTTGAAGGAGCAGAGCGCGTGGAGCCGATGAAGTTATATTCATTGCACAATGTTTTAGGGGCTTTTGGGCAGGTCAAAGCCCCTTAAGCTGTAACAGGTACTGGGTTTTAGTCATTGTTTTGTCAGATCCATATTATGTGGACCATTGTTTTGTAGTATCGAAACATATATAAGGAGATGTAATACTTTGTCAAATATGAATAATGTCATGAGAAGATCATAAGCGAATTGAGTCTTTGTATTTGTAGTTTGTATTTTTGGGGAAGGCTCTGCAGCTGAGTGCACGGAGGCCTTGAAGAGTCTACAGTTGTGAGCGCAGACCACCTATAGTTGGGTGCGTAGGTCAGGGAAGAGCATGTATTAAAGATCCTTATTAATAAAGAAGAAGTTTTAGCAAATTATTGTGTATCTTTATGTGTTGATTCTCTTTGTTATTGATATCGTTATGTGTGATTTTTACTGAATTATGTGAAAGAATACATGTTATATTGTTTTCTATTATGTTTATGTGTTAAGTACCAATCTATGAAGTTGACCATCAATGCAAAGTTATTCATGTACGCGAAGTTGTAGGAAGATATAAGACATAAGTGAACACATAAACGCAACAATGCGCATATCCATCTGGCTACAGAAACCTAGTTTTTAAACCTCCCATAACTGCTTTGGGTGAGATTGCGATATGCTTGCAGGTCATTACCGAAAGGGCCAATGGTTGAGAGTTTTTTTGGTACGCAGTACACTCTGAACTTGGGTCAAGCCCCCTTAAACCAATAAATGGTTTCGTTGCTGGGACTGAGATCTGCTTAAGGGATATGTTTTGGCATCTGTTGAAGAAAGAAATCCAGGAGAGGGCTCAACAGAAAGAAATAGAATTTGCGGAAAAAGAGAACAAAAACCCTCGATTTTCAGCTGAAGACTAGTTGCAGAAGTACATCTTTGAAGAGAAATACAAAATATTCTTTGGTTCATTCCACATTGAATTGTACGGGTGGGTATTTAAGTTGACCGAGCATAAGACTTGTTTCAAGAACGACGAACCTAAGGAGTGGAACCCTGAATTGATACGGTGACTTAAGAACATCAGTAACAATATCTAAAGGGATTTTGATTTCTGTATCGATAACATTTTGGGAGGATTTATCACTGAGTTTGCGATAAATGCGATCATGTCCTATAGTGAAGCTAAATGAAGAATTTTCAAAGGACCACGAGGTAAGTTCTTAAGATATTTTAATCTCTAGATTAAGATGTTATTGTGTGAAAATGGGATTATGCAAATGCAGTTAGATTAATGTTTGGACGAAGAGGAAACAAGCTTGAACCAGGGTCTACACGAAGTGGAAAATGATACAGAACAGATCCAAAGAATTTTATTGAAACTGACTATATCCCCTTATTAGGAGGATCTGAGAGTGAAGAAGAAAGAAGTAACCCTACAACCCCACGACATTCCCCTGATCGTCCTAAAGGCGCGTCGAAGTTAGGAGTTAAGAAGAATCAAGGAATATTTTGGATTCCCCATCCATCCACCCCCATTACACCCCATCCCCCTCCCCATAATTCCCCTACACCCCCACCCCCTCCCCCTCCACCTAGCCCCCCGAGAAGAAGAATGGAAAATGACATTAAGATACCTATTTTTTAAAGGATTGGGATCAAAGGATCCTGATTAGTTCTGGTTTGTAGCTTATGCAGTATGGACAACAAGAGAGATCACTAGTGATGATGTAAATAAGGTGCAACTCGTCACGTCGCAACGAGAAAGAGCACTAACTTGGTATACGAAATAATCTGTGACTAACCCAAATTCTTCATTGGATGAAATCAATAAAGCATTGATATCAGAATTCAAGAACCCGAAATCTGAATCACAATGCATCACAGAACTAAAAGAAATCAAACAAACATCGACTAAATCTGTGTGGGAGTTGGATCAACGATTCAAGGTGTTGATGGGTCAAGTAAGCTTTAATATACCCCCTTAACAACATAAAGAGTGGTTCATAGCCGCACTAAAGGTTACGTTTGACACAATAGAAGATCATGGCTCAAGATGAAGCATTGGAGATTGCGATGAAGCTGGAAGCTTCGCCAAGTGGAGATACTCATGCAGGGGTACAAGAGATACAAAGTCAGCTGGCCAATTTGACCTTGCAAGTGTAGGATCTTAAGAAACGTAAAGAGACCAGATCAGAAGTATGGAGTACAAAATGCAAAGTACAGGGTCATTATAAGAATCAATGCCTCATGTTCAGAGATTATTTGGCAAGTGGAGTTCCTAATCCAGTAAACCCAGGTCTGTGGTGTGAGATTTATAGAACAAGAGGCCAACATCACTCTAAAGACTGCTACCTATTACAAAAGTATGTATAAACCCCAAAGAAATTGTTTCGTAACTTTTGTAGATCAGTAGGCCACGATGAGAAAAATTGTCGAAGTTATGACTTAATGATGGAGCACACTGCTAATACTTATAGACTGCAAGCTGAAGGAAATACACATGAGGAACCAGGCCAGCACGCTGGTCGAGGAGGATTTCAAGGAAGAGGATGAGAACGAGGAGGAGGAGCTGGTTGAGGACATGGCCAAATTATCTGTCATAACCATGGACAGGTAGGACACTTCACAAGAAACTATTAGAACCCTACGACAACCTGATTGGGCCGTGCATATACGCAATGTAATGGAACGCCAGAATTTCACTGTCGAAGACGATGAGTATCCTCGCAATATTGACATCAAAGAACCAGAAGGTCATCATGAAGTAAATGGACCTGAGATAGAGATTCCTGATATAATGAATCCATTGAAGACGAGGAAGGTGGATATAGGTTCAGAGGCTGAACTAAAGTACGCAACAATAAGAGATTATTGGGATGAAGACACAGTTAGCAAGATAACAAATCTCTTGCTTGAATATTAGGAGTTGTTCCCAACTAAGTTTTCAGATATGAAGGGCATATTAGGAGATTTGGGAGTCATGAGGATTCCTCTGAAGACAGATGCAAAGCCTGTCAAGAAAATATCTTATAGACTGAATCCAAAATACAAGGAGAAGGTGAAAGAATAATTAGACAAAATGTTAACAACTGGGATAGTCGAACTTGTCGAAGAGTCTGAATGGGTAAGTTCCATGGTGGTTCAAGAAAAGAAGGCAAAAGGGGAAATTAGAATTTGTGTTGGCTTAAGGAAATTTGGTGATGCATGCCTACACGACCCCTTCCCTACACCATTTACCGATAAAGTATTGGAAAATGTAGGAGGACAGGAGGCATATTCTTTCACGGATGGCTTTTCAGGACACCATTAGATCAAAATTGCACCAGAAGATAGACATAAAACAACTTTTGTGACATAATGGGTCTCTTATTAGTACACGGTGATGCCTTTTGGATTAAAGAATGCACCTGCTATATTTTCCAGAGTTGTAATCGCGACCTTCAAAGAATATATACATAAGTTTCTAGAAGTATACTTCGATGATTGGAGAGTCTTTGGTCTATTAAAGAAGCATGTGGCAAGCTTAAGGTTGATGCTGGATACCTGTAGGCAATACTAGATCTCATTGAACTTGAAGAAGTGCATCTTTTGTGCACCATTTGGTATACTGTTGGGACATGTTGTTTGTAAGCAGGGATTAATGGTGGATCTTGGGAAGATCGTAGTTATTGTGAACCTGCCAGCACCAAAAATAGTGAGATAACTGTGCACGACACTGGGACACACTGGATACTACATAAATTTTATAAAGGGGTATGTGGAGATAAATGCGCCAATGGAGAAATCTCTGAAGAAAGATGTGACCTTTCAATGGAGCAAAGAGTGCCAAAAGAGCTTGGATGTATTGAAAGAGAAGATGGTAACTGCGCCTATTCTAGTTTTCCTGGACTAGAAGAAGGAGTTCCATGTACATGTTGATGCATCTTGCATATCATTGGATGTAGTGCTAGCACAACCAGGAGCAAGGGAAATTGATCATCCCACAGCATTTGTCCAATGCGGAAAATAACTATAGCATGATGGAAAGAGAGGGATTAGCTATGGTGTATGCATTACAGAAGTTCAAACACTACTTGTTGGGAGCACATTTCAAAATGTTCACTGATCACTCTGCGTTGAAATATTTGGTGAATAAGCCTGTTTTAGGAGGAGAGATATGTCTTTGGTCGTTATTATTCTAAGAGTATGACTTTGAAGTTAAAGTAAATCCAGGGAAATTGAATGCTGGACTTGATCATCTATCAAGAATAGAGACAAGAGAAGAACCCACAAATATCGAAGATAACCTGCCCGATGCACATCTGTTCGAAATTAGAGTCGTATATGATCACTTCATGGATATTATTTAGTTTCTGACCACATGAATGGCACCCATAGAGTACACTATGAAGAAAAAGGAGTTAGTGGTTCGAGCAACTGATTTATCATTGATTGCTGGACACTTGTACAAAAAGGGAACGGATGAAGTATTGCGTAGATACATCCTTGAACATGAACGACAAAGTATTATGACGAAAGCTCATGGAGGAGTTGAAGGTGGGCACTATGCATGGAAATCCATTGCGCATAAAATCTTGAGATTTGGGCTATGGTGGACCACATTACATAAGGATGCAAAAGAATTCTGTCAAGCATATGATGTATGTCAAAGAACAAGAAATCCATCTAGAAGAGACGAGATGCCACTAGTGCCATAGGTAACTTTGCAGGATTTTGACAAATGGGCGATTAACTTTGTTGGACCTATCAGTTTGCTAGGAAAGAAGATTGGTGCGAGGTATATAATCACCACAATTGATTATTTGACAAGATGGGCTGAGGCACAACCAGTGAAGGATTACAATGTAGAAACTACTGCGAAGTTCATATTTGAATATATATTGTCCAGGTTTGGTTGTCCGAAGATCTTGATGAGTGACCAAGGCACACATTTCTTGAACAAGACCATTGAAGAACTAACTAAGGAATTCCAGGTTTATCACCAGAAGAGCACTCCTTATCATCCCCAGGCAAATGGAATAGTGGAAGCTTTCAATAAGATTCTAGAGAATGCATTGACCAAGGTATGAAATGTGAACAAAGATGACTAGGATTTGAGAATTCTAGCGGTGTTGTGGGCATATAGAACAACATGCAAGAAATTGATAGGGCAGACACTGTTTAGGTTGGTATATGGACAAGAGGAATTTATGCCTATGGAATACATTCTACCAAGTTTGAGAATTGCAGTTGTCACAGATATGGCAGATCTTGACATTATGAAGGAAAGAATGTCGCATATACTAGCTCTAGAAGAAGACATGTTCGTAGCAGGGTTCCATCAGCAAGTAAAAAAAGAAAGGGAGAAAGCCTGGCATGACATGCATATTAAGAATAAGACATTCTGGGAAGGATATCTTGTATTATTATATGACAAAAAATTGGCAAAGTTCCCAAGAAAATTTAAAACATATTGGCTAGGACCATATATCACCAAGCACCTCTCTGATGGTGGTGCAGTTCAGCTCGTGAAGTTGAATGGTCAACCGATTCTGGGATGAGTGAATGGTAGAAGATTGAAGATATACATGGAAAAATCTGTCCCTGGAGCTTCACACTGAAAATTGAAGGGAAGGAAGTCTTAGTGTCACCTGTAGTTGAAAGTGGGCACGGGACTATAAACTACTATGTAGAAAAGGGACTTCGTCGAAGGAAGATTACTGCGCGATAATTAGGAGTATGATGAAGCCCAAAGGAACTGCAACAAAGAAAAAGTAACTGCACCAGGAGGAAAGGTTCATCGAAGTTGGTTGGAAATATGACCATTGGAGGGAAAAAGCTACTATTAAAAAGAAATTGTTGTTAAGGGACGCAGGAAAAGAGTATTTATGAAAGAAAACTTGTTGTATCTAGCCCCATACCTGCATTAAATGAGCAATATTGAAGCAATCATGGGGCTGGAATTCAAATTTGTTATAAAAACCATATCCCACGCCACATTTGACACTTTTCTATTTGGAGAAGTTGAGAAATTTCATAGAAGAGAGCTATTGTATGTCTGAGAGGAGTTTTAAAAAACTTGTTGGAATATTTGTAGAGAAAGGATTAGCGGGTATTATGGAGGCACAAGGAGTGAAGGTACCCATGTCCCTAAGATTCCAGAGGTCGCTAAGAAAGCAGGTACCCATAGAACCACAACCATATAAGAAGTAGGAGAAGAGACCAATTGAGGTCTTTGGGGCATAACTTAGAACATCCCCGAGGAAGAAAACACAGATGAAAGTCTGCACGAAGAACAAAGAAGATAAGGGGAAGAAGCCTATGCAGAAAGGAAAGAATCCTATGCAGAAGAAGGCACTTAAGAAGATCAATGATAGCAAAGAGGAGGTCAAATTTCAACGCATGAAGACAAAGAACGAAGAGATTCCCGCTGTGCTCCCACCTTACATGCCACCAAGAAAACCAAATGCCAAGCCGGCTAAGGAGCCAAAGGATGGAAAGTTTGACGTGTTGACTTTGTTGCTGTCAGAGGAAGTGCCATTTGATGGAGAAGTGTTTGGGAGGACCCCCCAACTAAAGATGGAAGATGGGTACTTTAACAATTGAAGCAAATACCCTCAATTTAAACCAAGTAGATATCTGA
Organism: Pinus tabuliformis; assembly: GCA_031772625.1. Taxonomy (NCBI): domain Eukaryota; kingdom Viridiplantae; phylum Streptophyta; class Pinopsida; order Pinales; family Pinaceae; genus Pinus; species Pinus tabuliformis. The sequence continues at coordinate 1,206,769,468 of CM062816.1, forward strand.
AGTAGGTTCGGTACCCAGAAAGTGGAGTCACAAGGTTGGAGCCGTTCCAGTGGGTTGTAGGATTGAAGAGAATGGGCCTCTTGAATATGTTGAATGTGCCACACTTCGGCTGAAGCACATCTAGTACAATCTTTGTGCAGTAGCTCCTTGCAATGGTAGATGATGGATGTATTTGGCTAGGGACGAGGATCCCGATTGATGAGACGTTAATCAGAAAAATCACAGCATTGCCTCATTAGGGAAAAGACCCTGTAGATGAATTTGTGGGCAAGAATAAGGACAAGGAGATGGCACAAATGATGAAGGAAAAGTTTCGACTAGTGAAGAAGCCTCGGGATATGACATCAATTCCATTGATGATTAAGGAGTGTGTTTCACTGCGCACATCTTGGTAGGTAAGATAATGAGGAAATGCAGGGCCAATGAGGTGCCTACAACTATAGTATCTTTGGTTGTGCAGTGCAGCGCAGGGGTCCAGTTTAACTGGGCTATCTATCTGTGCAATGAATTTTTGACAGATTGATGGAAGCACAAGAAGGGGGGAATAAATTCCACTATGCTTGGCTGATAATACTCATCGCATTGATTGCATGGAAAGAACCAAAAGACTCGCATTTTCCATCTGTCGAGGTGGATGTTTGTGAGAGAACGAGGTATGCCTCCTTCTGGTTTACTAAGGATCTGAGACGCGCAATAGAGAAGAGGATTTTCTTTGTGGTGATGGAAATGGATCTACACATGGTGGTGAATCAACATCCAAGGCTGTCACCTAGTTTATATAAGCAGTATTGTCACATTATAGATTTCAAAGTTGACTTCCACAAAGCCTAGGTGAAGGCAATGAAGGATTCAACTGGGACATGGAACCCATTGACATACTTAATAATTGAAGATGATTTACTCGCCGTAGTACAACAGTGGCTAGAATAATGGATGACTCCACCCAGAGGAGTGGTTGGTACAGATAATGGTACCCCGCATGACGCAGGTACAAGTGGAAAGGATGCAGAGATAGAAACAAAGGAAACAAAGAAGGAGCATGAGGAACCGATCATTGATGCAGAAGTACCATAGGAGTCACCTTTTATTGTCAAAAGGAGAGACACAACAACTGCGGTAGGCAAGAGGAAAAAGTAGAAAGCAGATAAGTCCAAGGGCACATAAGCGCCTGTCCTCACTAATGGGGACATCGACGAGTTCAGAGAGAAGGTCTAGAGATCACAACAGAGACCTAGAACAGAATTGATGATTGATATAGAACAATTTTGACTAAAGTATGGAAGGGAATTGCAGAGATGAAGGCATTGCTGCAAGTTGAAAAACAACTAGAACAAAGATCTCAACCACTGTAGGTAGAACAAAGAATAGAAATGCAATTCAATGTTAGAATTTTGCAGGTTCCAGCTGGGGCACTTCACTAGTACTCACCGAAGGACAAAGAACTATCAGAGAGAGGACACTAATCAAAATCATAGAAGCTGACTCACCCCCCTGCAATCATCTATATATGGATCCCTCATCCCAGAGATCTAGAGGCTGGAATTTTGTATCTTGTAAGGAAGTGCTGTTGGTTTCTTGGTGGAACATCATAGCGTTGGGTGATCTAAGCTTTTCATGAGGTGAAGAAGGGCTTTCATGCTGAGAGGATGACACTGGGTCAGAACAATTGGTTGTAATCCTCTTTGCTATTCTCGATATTAATAAAGCTATTCAAGTTTTCCTCCACATTATTGTATGTTTGATGATATATGCATTTGTGTGGTCAATATATATCTGGTCCTATATTGTTTATGATTGTAGATCTCTGTTCTTCGATAGTATTATGCTGCTTTGATTCCACAGGTGCTCTTTGAAGCTGGGTAGATGAAGGAAAAGCAGCAAGGATCTGTCAGAAGGGAGAGGAATCGAGCAAGGAACCAAGCGCAAGACTAAGGACTAGTTTCTAAGATAGCTACCAGTCTTAGTGGGACTAGTAGCTCCGAGTGGACACTAGATTTCCCGATAACAGGTGCAACGAACCTCAACGATGATGATGTGGAAAAGGAGAAACTTGCATTGAAGAAGCAGCTGGAGGAGGTGGCTAAGAAAAGAGACAAAGCATATCAATGAAAAAAACAATTGGAAAAAGCCATTGAAGATAGTTGCAACATAGTCCTGGATGTGAAGGCCGGTGAGGAGGAACCACCAACAGAAAAGGTCATGAAGCTTTCCCTTGCGATTAAGGAATCAAAGAACACATTGGCAAAGATAAAATTCGAGTATGAAGTGCAGATATCAGAGCTGCAAATAAGGATGCAGCCAACCATGACACCAGAAGTGCGGGAGAAAAGGCAGAAAGACTTAAAGGGAACATTGAAAGATATCTCTGACACAGTGGCAGTCTGTGGGAAATTATTGGATGACACGATGCAGATTTGGACCTCACAGTAGGAGGATCCAAACATCCAAAATATCGAGGAGGAATTATAGGTGAAGTAGAAGCAGTGCAGAAAAATCTTGGCAACTATAAAGACCCTACCAGTCTTATAGAAACTCGCCAACATTACTAAAGGGAAGAACCTCCAAAAGCAGATAGATGATCTTTGGAGGAAGGAGATAATTTTGTAAGTGAGGACTCAGCCGTGGAAAGATGACACCCTTAAATTATCTTAGGCAGTGGAAGAAAGGATCAAATATTTGAAAAAAAAAGGAGGTAGAAATACTGCAGAAAGTTGCAGGCCCAACCACAGAGGCATTACTGGAGGAGGTGTGCAAACAGGAGAAACAAATGGCAGAAACAGTTCAGCAATATAATCTAGTCTACAACGAAAATAAAGTGAATCGCAGCTGAGTGACTCGGAATGAGTCACAAGTGAGTGTTGGGGGCCTGCTGGGTGCAACCCAACTTGGTCCAAGTTTTGTTCAAAGACTTTGCATTTTAAGGAGCGGAGGGCACGAAGCCAACAGGGTTTTAGGGGCTTTGGGGCAGGTCAAAGCATCTTAATTTGTAACAGGTATTTGGTTTTAGTCATTGTTTTGTCAGATCCATAGTATGTGGACCACTGCTTTATTGTATCAAAACCTATATAACGAGATGTAATACTTTGTCAAGTATGAATAATGTCGTGAGAAGATCATAAGAGAATTGAGTCTCCGTAGCTGAGTGCCCGGAGGCCTTGAAGAGTCTGCAACTAAGGGCACAGACCACCTACATCTAGGTGCACAGGTAAGGGAAGAGCATGTATTGAAGATCCTTATTAATAAAGAAAAAGTTTTGGTGAAGTATTATGTATCTTTTTGTGTTGATTCTCTTTGTTATTGATATCGTTATGCACGTTTTTTTACTGAATTATGCGAAAGAATACATGTTATACTATTTTAAGTTATGTTTGTGTTAAGTACCAATATGTGAAGTTAATCATTAGCGCAAAGTTATTCATGTACGTGAAGTTGTAGGAAGATATAAGACATAAGTGAACACATAGATGCAACAACGTGCATATCCCTTTGGTTGCAGAAACCCGATTCTGCAACCTCCCATAATTGCTTCAGGTGAGACTGCGATCTGCTTGCATGTCATTGTCGAAAGGGCCATTGGTTGAGGGTTTTGTTGGTGCACAATACACTATGAACCTGGGTCAAGCCCCCTTAAACCAACATGACTCATATGTAGAGAGAGCGAAAGAGGACACCCCCAGACTAGAGAGGAGTTGCCGATGGTTCTTGGTTGGAGTAGCAATCTAGAGGATTAATAAGAATGCATATGGTGTGAAAAGTGGAAATATGAAAAAAGAGGCCACCAAACAAGGAGTAGTCATGATAAACCTTGCAGAGAGTAGTGGTTCAAGACATTTAGCATCCTTGTGTAGGACGAGCAAGACATTGAGGGTGGGGGAGATGTTGTAAGGGTCTCTTTAGACCTATGTTTGTGTTGTAGCGGCTACAACCACCCTCCAAAATTTTTCCTTCGCTTCGTTTTGGAGCCTCCCTCTTAAAATATTAGCATCTTGTATTGCAATGCTCAGGTACTTGTGCTTTCAATTGAATTGATCTTGTGCTTTACAGCTTGTGTTCTCTTACTTTCTTTGCTGTCTAACCACAAGTTGACCCCCCATGGCTTGGTTGCATCTTGCATTGCCTTGGAAAACTATGCAGTGCTAGAGGGAAGCCAACATTACTCTAAGGAATTGTGTAGAGCAGCCCTGCAATGAGCCTTGCTCTCAAGAACTGTGCAGATTAGCCCAATGGTGAGCTTCGACACTAGAAGTGCATAGAACCAATTGATAACTTGTCTTCATCTAGGAATTTTCGCAAAGCATGAGAGGCAGCCAGAGCCACTCAACCCAGGAATTGCGCAGAAGCATTCCCTCAGCTATTGTTTGATGCATGTGCCGGAAGGTTGCTTGGTTCCCTTTAAAACTACATGATTTCTCCATGCATGCATGGCAACCTTTCTCAAAACAAAAATCATCCCTAAAAAATAGGTATATGTTTTTAGCACTAGGAGTTACACTTGAGTTAGTTTTAGAAAACTGTCGCCACTTGTCACTTTTTCCTATATTTTTGGCCTTCAAGTCATAAACCCTAAATTGATCAAATCTATTTAATGGACGCCACCAGAGCTCATTTGCACATTTGATCATGGAGCTCTGGAATTCTCGAGGCATCTAGGAACCTTCAGCACAATCGACACAACTTTTTCGAGTAAGTTTTGCATTTCAAGTTTTTTGCTTCTTTTTCTGTCGCTTTTGTTTCCTTGGCTTGTGTGAGTGTTGTTTTGCATGTTTTATTGAATGACCAGTGGCGTTTTAGTTTGTTTTAACTTGTAGAAGTGTTTTTTCAAGTTTTACATCACCTTTCTTAAATGTCGCATGTATAACCCTGTTTTTGAACTAATGGTCCCTGTTGCAGTGACTCTCCCCACCGGATTCGTTGTTCATCCATTTGACTGATTTCTGCACTTGCTTTGATTGCATGCATGACCATTCACTCAGATCTTCACCATCATCCACTCATGTATTCAAATCTACTCGTTTTCAAGTTTCCCTTGGGCATATCTAGGATACCTTGGCTCAGATCTAACTCTTCCCAGCATGCGCTATGCATTTATGGAACTCAAGGCTCTGCCTTGGCTCCAAGAATTGCGTAGAGGTTGTCAGTCACTGGCTCTAGCTATGCTCTGCGCTGTTTCAAGAGTCAGGCTCGAGTCTTGCCCATTGGGATTGCGCAATGCCTAGTCCCAGACTGCATCAAGCCAGGATGAATTGCACATTGCATAGTTCTAGTCCACAACAAGCCACACTGGACTACGCTCTGCGCAGTTCTAGTCATCAGTACCTCTCACTGGCAGTTGAGACTACATAATGCACAGATCTAGCTAACAGTCCCTCATCTCCGAGAGCCACAACTGCGCAATCTTTCATAGCACTTTCCCAGTTTGTTACATGATCGATCCTTGAAGTGCTTTGTGTTTTTAAGCTGATATTTTATTTCCGTGAGTGTCCGCTTTGTCTCCAAGTACATCAGTTATTGAGAAGCTTCTCAGCAGTATAGGCAACATGGTTTCCAAGAGATCCGGATCAAAGGATACTGTAGAGAGTAGCACTGCAAATGTGGTTGAATAGTGTAGTAACAAAAAAAAACTGAAATGTAGAAGCAGTAAAGAAAATTAAAGAAGGTACCTACCTGAACTACTATGTGATCTGGTGTAGTTGATGATGCTGCCACTGCTCTGCTCCAATTACCGGGAGACCAATTCCACCTAGCCAGACTGAGCAGAGCCTGGCTGCTCAATCCAGTAAGCTTCTCAACAGAAGCTCACTGTTCCCTGTGCCCAAAACCTCAGAATGATTAAGCTCTTCCAATGGTCAATTTTCTTCCTCCTAGTTTGTCCTCCTGGTTTTCTCCTGATTTTTGTTTCCCCCTTCGCAGCCCATTATCTGCGGTTTATAGCCTGGGTTTAGTGGTGGCCGCCCTGCACACCAGCGACTCCATCGTTTTCTCTCATGGTGACAACTTTCCTCATGAACGTGAGTCACACTCCCGTTATAGATGTTTATATGTAGCATTAAGGTGTTATAACTTTTAAACCTTATATATGTGTTATTGTCATTATAACACTATCACGCCTCATTATAACTATATAATGTATCCTTTATAACTTTATAACATTTATATGTACTTTATCATATTTGTTGGTCATTTAACTTTATGATATTCATATATACTTTTGTTTTATTTATATTTGTTTTTAATATAAACTTTATAACTTTATATTAATTAATTATTGATACTAATACTTAATCTTTATTCTATTTTGTTAATATGATTTTTTTTTCAATATTCTGGAGCGTATAATATATGTATTTAGAGATGGGTCGTTACATACACTCCCCCTTCAGAAAAATTCGTCCCGAAGTTAGAGTTTTTATCTTATCTGATTACTTATGATAGTAATTAGTACCCCTTTCTTAGGTTTTTAAATTATTATTATTATTATTTTTTATTTTTTATTTTTTTATATCAAGAGACTATAAAATTAGAGTTTTAGGTTTATGATTTTAGAATAGCTTGGGAACCTGGATAGGGCAAGACATGTCCATTACCATGTGTAGTAACCAAAAAAAACTGAAATGCAAAAACAGTAAAGAAAATTAAAGCAGGTACCTACCTGAACTGCTATGTGATCTGGTGTAGTTGATGATGCTGCCACTGCTCTGCTCCAATTACCGAGAGACCAATTCCACCCAGCCAAACTGAGCAGAGCCTGGATGCTCAATCCAGTAAGCTTCTCAACAGAAGCTCACTGTCCCCCGTGCCCAGAACCTCAAAATGCTTAAGCTCTTCCAATGGTCAATTTTCTCCTCCTCGTTTTCTCCTGATTTCTGTTTCCCCCTTCTCAGCCCATTATCTGTGGCTTATAGCCTGGGTTTAGCGGTGGCCGCCCTGCACACTAGCGACTCCACCATTTTCTCTCGTGGTGACAACTTTCCTCATGAGCATGAGTCACACTCCCGTTATAGGTGTTTATATGTAGCATTAAGGTATTATAACGTTTAAACCTTATATATGTGTTATTGTCATTATAACACTATCACGCCTCATTATAACCATATAACATATCCTTTATAACTTTATAACATTTATATGTACTTTATCATATTTGTTTGTCATTTAACTTTATGATATTCATATATACTTTTGTTTTATTTATATTTGTTTTTAATATAAACTTTATTTATATTTGTTTCTAATATAAACTTTATAACTTTATATTAATTAATTATTGATACTAATACTTAATCTTTATCCTATTTTATTAATATGATTTTTTTTTCAATATTCTGGAGTGTATAATATATGTCTTTAGAGATGGGTCATTACAAATAGGTGCCAATGAACTTGCCTATATATGCAGACACACAGTTGTTCGTAGAGAAGGACATAAAGATTACATGGCAAGAAATAAAGGACATATTTGCAGGTAACTTCAAGGAAGATCTAGAAGATCGATAAGTCTATGTCAACATCCACAAGTCAGGCTTGTACAGGGTTGCATGCAGATAGCCCACCTTCTTGTGTGCAGATATCATTCACTAGATTGTTTCACATACTAATCCCGAGACGATGACATTGAGCAGTACCAGTGGAACACAACTTGCCACCTTCAAGATAGAAAACTACCATCAGATATATCACTTGTCACAACCGGTGAACTACATGGATGCACTATTATACAACCCCAAAACCAATGTGAACACTAGGGACATCGAGAAGCATTGGGTAAAAGAGCCATAGAAGTTCATAGCGACACCCAATCGGGTATACAAGACGAAGTCACTCACGAAGGCTTACCAACTCTTGGTCATCTTTGCATGCTGCTTGTATGTTCAAGAGAGCATGAAGACCTTTTTGCAAAGTTGGGTGGTTATGTTGGATCAGTTGGCAAATGAAGGAATGCCACTCAACTGGTCAGATATGTTGGCTCTTCAGCTGAAAGTGCACGTGTCTAATGCCCGGAGTCTTCCTAAGGATTAGCAAGTAGGATTCTTTATGTCCGCGTACCTGCTTGATGCAATCTATGCCTAGCAACAGTTCCCTGGCATGGGTTGGACATGGACACCATCAGAGGATGCTGTGAACATCTATTGCAAGTTTCTCTCCAAGTGTAGCAACCAAGGAGTCATGGTGAGGTTGTCTGATCACTTCATCACCCTGCTGTACAGGATGATATTTGAACAGGATCCACCTTGCATGTCCCAAGAAGCGATGCAAGCATTACCTAACATTGCAGATTGGTATGCCTCACCCAGTGGCACCTTCATCAAGATGTTTGGCGCGGAGAAGCATCCGCATGAGCTACAAAGGTTTTCCACATACAAGCTGGTCATGTAAGAGGTTGTGTATCACATCTCCACAGGATTATCAGTAGGATTGCACAGGAGGAAGAAGGCACTTTGGCCTACTCTTCCTTTGCAGATTGGGTTGTACGAGACCCGTACCTTGAAGGATGCAAATGCCGAGGCTGAGGACTTAAAGAAGTTTGGGTTTGACACCAAGAGTTTCAATTTGCATGATCCCCAATGCGTATGCAAGAACCACTGTGAAAAGGTGTATTACCCATGGATCCACGGGGCATGTCATTGGCCAGAGGAAGATCCTTGGAGGTATTGCTACAACTCCTCTAGGCTCAATGAACCAGTCAGCATAGCTGTGGAATGGAAAGTAGCACTGTAGGCAGCAACACCATAGGATGCAACAACAACAACGGTAGTGAGCAACAAACTCATGCAAGACAAAGGCAGGAGGAAGATTGTTGAGAGCGCAGAGGCTGAGCAAAGCTACAAGTTCAGAGAAGATCCTCTTAACATAGTTACCGATCAAACAAGAAAATGACCTAGTACCCATTTTTTTGAGGTAGCAAAAAATCACTCGATTTTGAAAAATGGTGATTCATAATACACCTTTTTTTTGGAGTATATTTTTGCCACTTTAAATTTTTTTTTATGTATCAAGTATGGTTTTTTTTTTTAGATGTTAGTGATTTTCATGTTGATTTTGAAAAGTGTTGATGCAGCATCAACACATTTTTTCAGAGGGCATATTTTTGATAATTTTTTTAATTTTTATTTACTTATTTATTTATTATTATTTTTTTTTTTATGTATCAAGTGTGAACATTTTTTTTGTTAATGATTTTCATCGTGATTTTGAAAAGTGCTGATGAGTATCAACCCTTTTTGTTTAAAGTGCTTAGTTTTTTACACTTTAAATTTTCTAATGAATTAAGTGTGGATATTTTTTTTTTAAATGTTGGTGATTTTCGTGTTAGTAATAAAGCTAAAAAAACATGACAAGAAAAAAAAAAACTATAAAAATGTAAAAAAAAACCAAAATTAACACATAAAAAAAAATTAATAAAAAATTAACGAAAAAAATAATAAAAAAATGAATTTATATATATATATATATATATATATATATATATATATATATATATATATAAATTTAAAGAAAAACAAATTAAACAAAGAAAAAAAATCTAAAAACATTTTTTTTTAAAGTTAAAAAAACAAATAAAAAATAAATACCTTATTTGAAAAAAACACTTAAAATAATTAAAAAAAAAAATTAAATTAAATAATTTAAATAAACAAAATTAAAATAAATAAATAAAAAATTTAAGAATTATTTTTTTAAAATTAAAATTATAAAAATAAAGAAATAACAAAAATAAAATAAAAAAAAATAAATTATAAAAAAAAAACAAAAAATTAAAATAAAATAAAATAATTCAAAACATATAAAAAAAAATTAAATTAAATTATTTTAATTTTATTAAAAAAACTAGTTAATTATTATTTTTTAATTATTAAAAAACAATTAAAAAAAAAAATAAACAAAAAATTATTAAGAAGAAACAATTAAACAAAAAAAATCAAAAGAAAAACCCGCTGCTCCCCCTCGTCTCCTCCTCACCCTTCCCCCCCACCGCCACCTCACCCTGCCCGACCACGCCTCCCCCCTCCCTCTCCTCCCTTCTCCTCTCTCCCTCCCCTCTTGGTCGCTGGCTGGGGGCCCGGGTGGGGAGGGGAGGGGAGTGAGGGAGAGGGGGGTGTTGGGGTCGGGAGGGGGCAGGGAAGGCGATGGGAGAGGGGAGGGCCGAGGGTGGTGAGGGGAAGGGGATGAGGGAGGGAAGTGGGGTGAGGGTCGGGGAGAGGGAGGCAGGGTGAGGGGAGGGCCAAGGGTGAGGGAAAGGGGGGGAGCAGGGCAGAGGTGGGAAGGAGAGGGGAGGAGGGGAGTTGGGGGAGGTGGAGCGAAGGTTTTTTTTTTTTTTTGTAATTTTTTAAATTGATATATATATATATATATATATATATATATATATATATATATATTAATAAATTATAATATAATTTGTTTAAGTTTATTTTTTTAATCGTTTTATATATATCTATATATATATATGGGTAATTATTTAACATTTTTTTAAATGATGTTTTTAATTTTTAATTTTTATTTTTAACTTAAAAAAATGGTTTTTATTTTATTTTATTTTTTATTTTTCTTAAATTATATATATATATATATAATTTTTTGTGTTTATATATATATATATATATATATATATATATATATATATATATATATATAGTTTTATTTATTTAAATTTTACTTTTTACAAGTTAATTTTGTTTGTTTGTTTTTGTTTTTTTTTTTTGTTTTACACATTTTTATGGGTTTTTTTTTTTCTTATTTATTTATTTTTATATATTTTATGAAATTTAATTTATTTTTTGTCATGAATCGTCCCCTTGCCACCCTTGGCCGGTTGGGCCTTGAGGTGGCCATGGATATATATATATATATATATATATATATATATATATATATATTAAGCTTTTAATTTTTTATGTTGTATTTATTTATTTATTGTTATTATTTTTTTTTTTTACATGGTATGGTTAATTTTTTTTACATTTTAGTGTTTTGTTTTTTTTTTTACTTGTTATTATTTATTATTTATATTTTTTTTTCAATATTTGAATTTTTGCATTTCTATATATTTTTTATATTTGATTTTTTTTGTCATGTTTTTTTATGTTTTATTACTTGTTATTATTTTTTAATTTTTGTTTTCTTTTATATTTTTGTGTGTGTGTGTTTTTTTTTTTTTTTTTTTTTTCTTCAATATTTGAATTATTGTTTATATATATATATATATATATATATATATAAGGTCCATATTGATGCTTGTCTAGCAACCCGATCCCAATATGTGCAATTTGATAGTTGATTTAAAATTATTCGTAATAATGAATCGAGTCTACCCTACAATGTATTAATTTCATGGTTGGTCTTTAAGTTTTCGTTATAATGGGTTGAGCTCACCTACACTACGTGTCAATTTGATAGTTAATTTTTTTTTTTTTACAATGTATCAAGTTGTCTTAGGCTAAGATATATATATATAAGCTTGGTAGTACTTTCTCTATTAATATTATTCAACCATAATCATATTTTTTCAATAGTATCAGGTGGCCTCAACCTACCTGTAAGAAATCAGGTTGGCCACCTGTTAACGTTAAAATATGTCTAAAATTTAAATAAGTCTTTTTCTGCTATCCATGCAACATTTGCTATTCTATCTATAATAAAAATCAACTTAGGAAAGTAAAGGCTATTCGTCATATTTTTTTTTGTCTAGCACCCTGTTTTACTCATCATCCGAGGACTCCACCGAGGCTAGGACTTTAGCTCTAGACCCCGGCATCTCGCTTATCCTCATGTCTTGTAGACTTTGCTCTATCCTGCTCAGAGCTAAGTTGTTTCGGTAGACTTGAATCTGGACTGCTACTATCTCTGTGTGGAGATCCTTCCTGCTGGGCTCCTTCGTTTTGGCTTCCTCCTGTACCTCCTGTTCCTTGTTGAGTGTCATAGCCCAGGCCACTATGTTCCTCATAACCCAGTATTGCTGGATTGTTTGCCGGAATAGAGTATGGAGGTCGCAGGTGTTCCCCGGATCTTGCACCATGGCTTCCCACTCTTCTATCTCAATGTCCTAGTTGGTGATGCTGTCATTGAGTTCCCTCTCCCATCCAACTATTTGTGCTCTTACCTCTGGTGTGTTGCCAACCATGTACGCACTGATAAGAGTTTGCATATGCTCCTTTCTAGTCTTCCTGCCTCGCTTGCATTGGCCTCTGCTAGAGGTTGCATCCCCCCCAGTGGTTTGTTTCCCTGCCTTTCCAGTTCCTCTGCTACCTTTTTTAGCCACCTATTTTCCTTCTCTAGCCATACTTTCTTTGTCCCGACTATGATTTTCTTCTCCCGATTCTTTCTCCTCTGTAGGATTTCTCACTATAGTACAATGCGTGATCTGGGCCTCCACACTGTGCTGCACTTGGATTATTATTAAACCTAAAACAATAACATAAGAAATATCATTAGCCTGTATGTATACACCCCAAACTGTCATATTTTTATATGCTCCGGGTTTGGCCTCTCGCCCAAGTCCTGGCAACTTGGGTTTTCCCCCCTTCTCCCTCATATTCCCCGTTGACGGCTCTCGGGTTAATATTCTTCGGCCTCTCAAATCTTCTCCTCTCTGATTCATCCCTCCCCTGCAACCTGCAACCTACTGATCCACCTTATAGTCCTACAGGGGTCCCCACATTGGGTTCCCCTTCCCAACCTCTCTCCTCTCTGGTATCCCCACTTGAATTGTGCCCCTGGATAGCCCCTGGGTCTTACTCTGGAAATTCTAGTTTGGTTTCGCATCAAGCCAGGCTATCCATAGCCTTGCTTCATTAGCCCTTGAAAAAGCCTCCACTTTGTCTCGGCTACCTGATTTATCCCTTTCATGCCTCAGGTACCACCTAGCTAGGGCTGTTATCTTTTTGTGCTCTCCCTTAACGAGATCCCCATTGTCTCCCCGACCTCCCTCATTCCCTCTCTGCTCATATTCCCAAGGCGACCCTTTAACTTTACCATATCTATCCCCTTCATTATCATTCTAGACCAGGTTAGAGTTCCAGGAACCCCTGGTCCCGACTCGTTCTGAGTCCTGACTTTCCCAAGTCTCCTTCCCCAATACCTATGAATTAAACATTACTACAATTCTATTATTTAGGGCATTGAGGGTGACATACCATCGATTTGTGTTGACATGTCTGCATCCACCGACCTATGTCCACCTCCTGTGTCCACCACCTTTTTTTTCTTGTTCCCTTGCCTTCGTTCTCTGCATGCAGCTATCCCCTTTCTCAAATGCCTTTGCCTCTTTTTGCTTTATCCTGCTGTCCCTACTATCTTCCATCCCGCCTCCGCCACCCATTCTTTCATTCCTTCTCCTAGGAATGATGAACCTATGATGCTTCCATCTTTGTCCTTCATTAACTCCCTCATGCCTCCGGCTGCTCCTGCCATGGGTAACTCTCTATACTCATGCCACTTGCCGGCTCTGTTCTACCTGCCCTCTTGCTTGCCCCTAAGCCTTCCTCTCTCCCTACCGTTCTCAACCACACCTATCCTTGTTCTGTACCTTCCTCCTTCTTACCCTGTCCTTCTTGTTGCCCTTCCTGTTGTTGCAATCTCCCACATCCTGATGTCCCCTCTGTCCTTGGGCCCAAGTGGGTGGTTTCTGGCACCTCCACCTCCCGTCCCCTCTGGCCCACCTCGACTTCACTATCACACCCCGATCGGGGGTAGGCTAAGATTTTAAAATCGCTATACATTTAGCATTTAAAAAAATTACTCTTGGTATAATAACTCTTTCATTCAAGTGTTCATTTTTAAAGTTTTTTTAGTCATAAAATTTTTCCATAATTTCATGCTTGAAATATTTTGAAAATTTAAGATTGTTTTGTAGTCATAATCTTTGGTTTTAATTCCATGGTTGAAAAATTGTCAAGATTTTAATGTTTTTCTAAGTCGCGATATTTTATATTTAATGTTATGGTTGAAAACATTTATAATATTTTTTCTTAGCACCATGCTTGAAAAATGTTGGAATTTTAAGGTTTTTCAAAGAAGTGATATTTTAAATTTAATGTCATGCTTAAAAATCATTGGAATTTTAAGGCTTTTCAAAGACGCGATATTTTATCATTAATGTCATGCTTGAAAATCGTTGGAAATTTAAAGTTTTTCAGAGTCATGATATTTTATTTTTAACGTTATTATTAAAAAATGTTGAAAATGTACCCTAGAAAAAAGACGTTATTCTGACATCAACACTTTTTTATTTCAAGGTGTTTTTTGCACCAAACAAAATGGCTTTATTGTTTTTTATTGTTATTTTGAAAAAAAATATTGAAAATTTACTCTGAAAAAAATATGGTGATGCAGAATCAACACTTTTTATTTTTGGGTTGTTTTTTCATGTTTTTTGGGATTTTTAGGCTCGAGTATCCGTTTTGAGGTAATAGTTCCCGTTTGATCGGTAACTATGTTTCTTGTTGAGAAAGTAGGTTTGGAGATAGAGGCGAAGATGCGACAACACGAAAGGAGAGTAGAATTGAGGAAGAGAGAGAAGCAAAGGTTGGAAGATGTAGAGAGGAAGTTGTAGGAAACAGAAAAGAATTTGAAAGTAGAGAAAGAGCTTAGAAGGTGAGAAAGCGAAGAAAAGAAGAAAAAAGAACAGGAGGAAAGGAAAGGCCCACTGATAGAGCAAACTGAGCCTATATAGGTTGAGGCAGCAGAGTAGTCAACAGATGAAGAAGAGGGTGAGCAGGTGTAGGTTTGCGAATATACTCAGTAGGTTGAGTAGATGATTGAGGCAACATACATGGAGACGAAACAAGAGCTACAGGACTAAGACACCGATCTCATGCTGAGAGAATTTGAGGTCGTTGTTATAGCACCATTTACCAATCTTGGTAGATTTGATGCTTTGGTTATGGCCTATGGCAACCCTTCCTTTCTAGACTTGGTCCAAATTCTAAAAAATAGTGTTTTATTTCCCATACACTACTTTTACTTGTGTTAAAAGCATGTAGACACAGGTCAGTATATACCAAACCCGCATATATGTGTTAAAACACTAGAAAATAAATAATATCCTTAAATTCGGGTGGAGTTTACAGGTTTCACCTGTTACTCACCTACTATAGCCTGTGGTCCAACTGTTTCACAACTGAAAAAACTAGTTTGGAGAAGTATAAATAAACCTCCATGGGAAGGCCTAAGGGTAGAAGAGATGAGATATTGATATTATAGTTGACTAATCCCTAATCGATTCTGAATAAATCCCTGTGCCTCCTGCACTCCCAAGTTATAGGAAACCTTTGTTTCCTCTTTTGATATGTCCTTCATCCTTCTTATGACATCCTTGCGTGAATCGATGGAGGAAGATTGCTGAGGCCGGGATAGGACGGATCCAGAGGATGGTTCCGCTTGGAGTTGGAGGAAGACTCAGGTTGTAGTTTTCCACCTTTCATTTAGTTTACATCAATAAAGAAATGTTGTTATGTTCCTGATATTTATCATGTTTATGCATTGATCCATGTTGTGATTTACTTATAAATCTTATATTAATGCATAATTACTTATTTTCTTATATGATATAACACATATATCATGAACATGCCTTCTATTACAACTATTTTATATGTTTTTCTTGAATAAGTTATAGGTTTTAAAGGCATCAAAAGAAGCAGAGGGTTTGGACCCTGTGTGATCGACCCTGAACGTAAGACCTCCCGGTAAAACCACTTCTTCCCACTTCAGTAGTTTAAGCATTTAGATTGGTTGTCTGCACATTTCTTGATAATGTATGCCCTTCACTCTATTGGGGTTTTCAACCCAAGGCCCTAGGGTGTTCCCACCCGCAATAGTCACACCACAGTCTCTGCCACCTCTAGAATCACAACCGGTCTCGAGCGAGGAAGGAGAGGTTGTTTTCCTTGATGATGATACAAAGATGGATGTGTACAATTTGTCATTTGACAAGTCACAACACAAGATTGTACATGCATGTAGAAAGAAACGCCCAGATGATCACACATCACCTGCGCACATAGAGGAAAGGGTGATTGTATCCGATGTTAGAAGACATCCAACTACCATGGCCAAGGCTTCTACGCCTTATCCAGAAGCCATGATTTCGATGGTCAAGTTCTTGATAGCAGAGAATGATCGGATGGTGAAGGACTTGCAAGAGGCTAGGTAGAGAACAAAGCAGTCTGCAGGATCCGCTATGGAAGAAATGAAGAAAGAAATACTTGCAGAGATATCAACTTTGGATACCACCATGCAGACACTGTATAGCAAACTTGTCACCGTGCACAAAGTAATTTTCCATCTATATGGTTTTCAACAACAGTGCATGAAGACAACCCAAATTATCAAGGACATCCATGTTGCTATTGCGCATGTACAAGAATGGACAATGAGGTACAAGGGGGCCCCGTTTTACTTGCACAAGATGATGAAGTCATAAGTAGAGCTAGACAAAGCATGGATTCAGATGTTGATCCAGAAATATGAGAATCTCCCTCTGCTCATTACCAACATTGAGGCTTCCTATGCACAATTGTACATGAGTCTGGATGTCATAGTGAGGACACACATGATCCCTTCCATCAGAACCATCACTCAAGCCATGAGGAAGAACTAAGTCATGTTGGAGGTCAACAGGTACATAGAGCAGTTGATGCATGAAGCCACTAGTGATGACTTGCAGTTGAGCACAGAGAACATGCAAAAGTACATTAGTGGTCCAACCACACTGAGGAAAGTGCTGCACATGCTTCAGGATGAGTTGGACATAGGTTTTAGAACCATATATCCAGAAGCCATGAAGGCAAGGGTTTGCTTCAATAAAGACATCACCAAGCAATACGGGGACATGATAGCGCAATACCAATCTTGGTATCAGTTTGTCACCGAAGACCCCCACAAGGAGGTTATCAAGTTGGTATTTCCCCAAGACCTCGAGTGATGTTTTTCTTGTTAGGCTGACTCAAGGCTATTTCGTCCCACATGGGTATATGTGGAAATTGTATTGGTAAATATGTTGTAAGTGAAATTCCAAGTGTCACTAGTGGAATGTGAACAATCACTATGTAATGTGAATAGTCATGAGGGTAGTCCAAGAGTCAAATGGGAATGTCAAAGGGTCACCCCACACTTTGCTATATATAGGACCTCATAACTCATAGTACAGGATTTTGGAAGCCAAGATTTTAGCTAGGCATTTCTTAGAGAAGGCTTGGAGAGTATTGTGACGAGCCTTGGCTTCTTCACAACATAGAGCGAGTACATCTCTTTGGAGGAGGAGGCGATGTTGACTGTAATGTTCCATTATTGGGGCTAGTGGCTGTCAATGGTGTATGTATGTATGACTTTATAATATAACTGAGCCAACATGTTTTCATGCATATGTTGTTATTGTAGTTCGACTATTTTGGTTACTTTAGCAATGTATGTTATTTCACTTACACATTTGTGTATGAACTATTGTTTATACGATTGTATGAATCTTATTGAAGATGTGTTGTTGTATTAACCCATCACTTTGGATTGTGGACTATTTCGCTTCCAGCCTGTGATGTCATTCAACTCATGTGTTTCTTTCAGGCTGCGTACTATTACAGGCTTCTAAGGGACACACTTCCTTTTCCTCTACGTGTGTTAGAACCCCCATGCATCTCACTTGACTTGCTGCAAGGTCACACACTTGCTTCCGACAAAGTTATCATACTTACCTCTGAGCGCTACCGCAGTCAAGGCACTACTATGCTACCCACTGCTGGGACTCCTACTCAAAACAGCCTGAGGTCTAGTTGGGAATACTTACCGGGGATATCCCCCTAACATGTTCGCGGGTCCAACACCATAAACAATTTGTCATCATAATTATGTTAGTAATCCTTGGTATATATGTACGATAAAGTAAATAGGTGGTTGAAAGTGGGTACAACCTCTCCAACTACATACATCAATTATAAATATACACTAATATCAATGTAAACACAGATCAAAATTCCCTTCCCAATATTCTCTTGTTCTTTGTGTATATGTGTGTTCTTGTTGTGTTGTTATAATGTAGCCTGTTCTTGGTTGTTCTTGTTGTCTGCATACAACAAGACCATTTCTGATCTCAATCACATCCAAGGCTTCCATTTGATTGTTTTTATGAATTCATTTTTTAACAAGGGTCTCTGTTAAACATTGAGTTGAAGCCATTCACTAGAAGAGGGATTTGTTATTTGTCAATAGTCTTGATCTGCATAGACCCATTATCATAGTGCTTCTATACCACATATGGCCTTAACCATATGGTTATAAATCATCCTTTGAAAGATTTAAATTTTGAATCATAAAGTGAGGCCTAGTCACCTTCTTTGAAGTCCTTAGTTGTGATTAATTTTTTCATATTGAATCTTCCTTTGCATCTAGATGATCCTACATGAAATAGAGCTTGCCTCTCGTGTTCTTCTAATGATTTTTATTGTTGTATTCTTTCCTCTTGACCATTGGTTAGATCCATATCCAATTGTGAACCTATCCTTAATGTGGCGAACTCAAACATAATGGGCATCGTATCTTTTCATAGACCAACTGATAAGGGTGAATATTGTAGTAGTATTCCAAGTGGTGTTGTAGGACTATCCCACCTCGATGAGTCTATCGGCCCAATATCTTTCTTTCATGTAAATTACTTCAGTGAGGATTTTTTCCATCTTTGTATTTGTCACCTCAACTTATCCATTAACTTGAGGATGATATGGAGTAGACTTCCTATGGTGGATGTGATGTAGCTCCATAATCCTTTCGATAAGTTTGGAAGTGCACTAGGCCCTTTTTTTTGTAACTATTTATCTTGGAAATACAAACTTGTAGAAATATTCTCTTAGAAATTTTGCTACCTTCTACTCCATGGATACTTTAAATTCTTTTACTTCAACCCACTTAGTCAAATAATAGATACACACTATGATGTACTTATTTTACCCCGATGGAAGATTGATGGGTTGAGTGAAGTATTTTCCCCATTTTTCAAAAGTTCAAATGAAACTTATGGTTGAAAGGCTATTTCATTTCTCTTAGTAGGATTTCTCTTTCTCTAAAATTCATTACACTGATAGGTGCACTAGTGAGCATATTTTTGAAGGGTAGACCAAAAGTAACCACTCTGCAAAATCTTATAGGTTGTCCTTTTAGATCAAATTCCCTCCATGTGTCCCATGATGGCAAGTCTTTATAATTTCATGAACTTCATTTTCCCTCACACATCTTCTCAAGATCTAATTAGGTCTTAGCTTGAATATACACCCTTCAAGCCATGTGTAAGAGGTACTTTTCCTAATGGTCTTACATCTCACCCTATAGGCTAGATGAGGAGGAAAATTTTTTGTAGTCAGGAAGTTAGCTATGTCAACAAATTAGGGAGTGTATGCTGATATAGTAAAGAGGTGTTCATTTGGGAAATGATCATCCACCATGGCTTCATCTACAGGAGTAGGTAGTCTGGACAAAAAATATACAACAACATTATCTTTTCCATGCTTTTCAATTAATGCCAGATCAAAATGTTGCAATAACAATAGGCATCTAATAATCCTAGCATTAACATCAAGATTATTCATTAAGTACTTTATAGTAGCATGATAAGTGTGTACAAAAACTTGGTAATAAATGATACGATGCTTAAGATTATTTCGAGCATGAACACAAGTGAGAATTTCTTTTTAGTTACAATATAATTTAACTTGGCATTAGACAAACTTTTACTAATGAAATAGATTGGAAAACAAATTCTATCTGAGTTCTTGACCAAGCATCGCCATTATTTCCCTCTACGAAGCATCAATATGGATGTGAAAATATAAAGTCCAATTAGGGACCTATATGACAAGTGTTTTTAAAATTTGTTCCTTAATGATTTCAAAGGATTCTTGACCATTGGATGACAAAAAAATTCCAAGTCCTTGACCAATATGGAAGAAAGAGCAGAAGGAATCTTGCTAAAATATTGATCCTCTTGTAGTATCTTGCATGACTAAGGAAACTTTGAACATATTTTTGTTTGTGAGGGATATGGAGATGTTTGATGATGTTTACTTTAATGGGATCTACCTCAATCCACTTGGAGGAGAGGTAATGTCCAAAGACAATACCTTCACTCTTAAGCAAGTGGCATTTTTCATTACTTAGTGAGAGATTCATTTCCCCATGTCTTTAGAGAATGTTGCTAAGGTTGGTGAGAGATTATTGAAAATTATTACCATATGGTGTAGAGTCAACCATATAAATCTCTATTGCATCATGAAAAAGATTAGAAAATATATTAAGTACTACCCTTTGGAAAGTGGTTGGGGCATTGTATAAGCCAAAGGAAATATGTTTATAAGTAAATTTTTGCAGGGGCACATACAATTGCTTTTATTTTGATCTTTTGGGTTGATTTGAATCTAGTTATACGTACTAAATCCATCCAGAAGGAGAATAACTTATTTTCTACCAAAACATCTAAGATTTGGTCAATGAAGGGTAAAAAAAGGTGATATTTTCTAGTGGCCTTATTTAATTCATGTCAGTCCACACATATTCTCCACTTGAAATTATTCCAAGGAAGAATAACAAAAGATGGTACTCACTCACTATAAGAAATAAGATAAATGAACCCACCATCTAAGAGTTTATGCAATTCTTCTTTAACAATGTCTTTCAATGTAAGGTTCATCCTTCTTTGAGGTTGGTGAATGGGCTTATGATATTCTTTAATCTAAATTGCTAGGTACAAAGAGATGGATGGATTCCTTTCACCCTCTTATAATACTAAGAAAAAACATCAATGTGCTTTCTCAAAATAGCAACTACTTCTTGTTCTTGATCAACAGTAAGAGAGGTGTTGATTTTCAACAGTTTAAGGGGGGAAATTTCAACTATTTTGGCAGTTTCTTTATTAGATCCAACAAGGAATAATTCTCCCACTCATTGTTCCTTGATTTGCTAGGATGTCCAAGGGTTTTAACACTATTTAGATGATCAATTGCGTAATAGTAGGATACTGATTTTGTAGAAAATTAGCGATCAAATAATTCTTATCAACTTGTCTACTATTGAGAGCCTATTTAATGGTGCAAATGGGATAGGATGATGTAAGGATGGAATTGTATTTTTCTTCATCTTCCACCCAAATAAGAAAACATGCCTCAACCAAAGGTTTAGTAGGAGGATATAACACCGTTCTTTATGGGATTGCCCATTAGTGATAGTTATGTTACTAGCTCTGCAACTAATACATGCATCTGTTGTAGCTATCCAAGGTCTCCGTAATATGAGTGGATATCCATTTAAGTTTAATTTTGGTTGTAGGACTAGGAAATTAATGGGGTACTACCAAGAATTAATTGAAACCATGGCATCTTCTATCATGCCCTCTGGTTCTACTATAGATATATCAACAAGCTAAAGAACAATGGTAGTTTTTCTTAGGGAGTATTGAAGATTGAATTTAAACATAATGTTGCTAGTCATGATGTTGATAGCATCTTCGAGATCAATCAAGGTGTTTTGAACTATTTTTTGATTCATATTTACATCTACAACTTGGTTATCTTGATCCAGATACTTGGGAACAATCATCCTCCCAATTAGATCAACTAGTTTCCCTATGACATTGATTGCAGGGGCATTCCTTTTTCTTTTTCTAGGCCTTTTAAGAAATTCTTCTTTGTTAAACATATTTTATATGTGAGAATATTTGATTTCCTATAAAAGTGGTATCTTAACACAAAATTTATTTAATTCCGCTAAGATTTCAACCTCTTTAGGTGTATGCGTCTTCTTGATGGTTAATCTCTTAGGTAAAGGGGGAATTTGAGAAATTTGTTGGGGTACAAGTTCTTAGTTTTCATTTTTTGGATATTCTCCTTGAGAAGGTTGAGGAGATTTTGTAGGACCTTCCCCAATCTAAGGTTTATTTCTTGAAATTCCAGGCAATAAGTTTGGAAATCAGTCACACCATTATAAATTGTTTTAGCTTGCTTATTTTTGGGATTCATATTGGATTGGAAAAGAAGTTGAGAATACTTTGGTGGAGCAATATTTTGAGGCATGTTAGGTTTTCAAGGAGGAGATATTTATTCTATAGTTTGAGCCATGAGAGACCTCCAATGTTGGGAGGAATTATTCCATTAAGGAGACTAGTTCCAGAGTTGTTGGTAAGAAGGGATAATAGGTTGGTTTGGGTAATTCCATGGGGTAGGAATGGACCAAGGTGAAGGATTAGGTGGGAACAAAGTTTGAGTTTGAAACTAAATAGGGTAATTATTGAAATACTATGAAGATATATAACCCATACTTATCTAGGTGGAAATTGGTGGCCACCCACCTCTTCCACCGACTCAATGATTCTCTATCTTCTTGGTAGTTTTTCTATGGTTTTTTGGGTTCAAAATTTTCGATACCATTTTGAAACCCTAAATGATGTTTTTTGGAATTTTCACCCAAAATGAACATTGCATGCAAAATATTTACCCTCAGGAAGTTGATGTGCAAACTACTCACTTCGGGGTTCGCAAACATTTTGGCACTTCATCTTCTAGGGTTAGGATTTTGGTCCTCTAGGGTTCTTTCTTTATTTTTTAAAGGAAATTATTTTGGCCTTTTGTAATAGTTTTTTGCGAATGTGTGTAACCACCATCTCTCTCCCTTTAGAGATTACTACCAACATTCTAGTTAGTTTATGTTATATAATATTTTATTATTTTTATTTATCCATAGAAGTTGGGTTTTCACTATATTGGTATGCTCTTTGCTATATTTCTTTGTGTGTGTTCCATTTCCTTTCTTAACTTTCATTTCTTTCCTTGGAAAACCTTGATCAATGGTATCAGAATAATCTTCTCCTTTTTGTTCCTTAGTGCATGCCCCTGATGAGGGTAAGGTATAGAGAGTTGGGTATTTAGCTAGTTTCACTTGGGAACACTCACTTTTTCCAACCAAGTGGCTTCCTATGGTAGAAGAAAAGAGAGATGACAAAGAAAGAAACCTTATCAAGTTGCTCGAGGAATCACTCACGAAAAAAAAGAATGAGATGATGGAAAATTTGATATGAATGGTAAGTGGTATCCACCCATGGTATTGAAGGATGTAACTAAAGGAGGCACTAAAAATACTATAAATAAAGGGCCTAATATTTACTAAGGACATGGAGGTCACGATGTAGATGTAAATTTTTTTCTTGTTCCATTAATAAAGATTTGGGTGTTATCTTATTCTTTGTATTTTAATTTCTAAGTGGTGATATTTATCCTTCTTCATCTCACAAAGATCAGTGGTATCAGAGAGGGTCATTGTTGTCACATGTAACGCCTTGTGCTTGTGCATCTTGGTTATCATCTATTTTGTGATACCGAACATGGTGGGGTACGATATTTATTTTCCCATAGTCGTATGTTCAAGAGGAAAAGTGGGGTTTGGGAAGATCGGGCCATTTGCAAGGCGATCTTCGTTGTATTTACCACCATGAAAGAAGAGCTAGTGGATGCCATGATGAAAACCACAAAGAAAAAGAAGAAGATTAACATCATTAGTTCCCTCACTCACAACCACACCATACTAGTTTTTGTGGGAGATGGGAGGCTTATCATTGGCACTAGAGATTACATAGCCACCCCACGAGCTCACCAAATTTCCAAGGTGATCATGGTTGAGGCGAGATTTGTTAAGCGAGACTGTAGGATGAGGCTACTAAGGCGGGCTTGACATTCCCCACCTCTACCTCCTGGGATGGAGTTTTGATAGTTGGGTCTATGAACATCGTTTCTCATGGCAGTGACCTTATATGTAAGGGTTCTTCCATCAATGAATACATTATGGGCATGTGCTTGGTCATCCTTGTGCCCATGTTGAAGGGTTTCATTAAGGTCATTGAATTGAGAGAAAAGGATGAATATGATTTCATGACCAGACCTCGTCATTGCATCTCAAACGGTATCGAGATCAAAAATCCTAATCCGCTACCTCATAACCTTGACACTTCTATTACTCTTCCTTCTCCTTAAGCCCTACAACAATCCCATGGAGAATCTCGAGATCGATCCCTACATCACCTTTACCTGCGACCACCAAAGGTATTTTGAGCCATGGTGACTCCACAAGGACCAACCTCACAGTTCTTGTAAATGGATTCTCTTAAAGTAGCCTCCCTCTGCTCGACATGATCCTTCAAAGCTATTATGCCTTCCCTATGTGCACTTTATCTTCTTTCTATGGGGAAATTATTCCATGCCCTTGGAACCTCTCAAAAGCATAGATTTAAGCTCCAATGGAGCACTGATCTACATTGTGAAGTGGCACTCTCGTAGCATCAATAACCGCTTTATCCCTAACGGGTTTGTCATCATAACTCAATCCATTATCATTTGTGATGATGATGTTGATATTGATGTTGAATCCCTCTGCTTCACCCTTCATGTCTATGTTAGGTCCCTATAATACTAGTGTATTACCCTTATTATTATTGTTATTGTAGCTTCCTATTGTTATGTTGATGTGTTGGACCCACCAACATTCAGGGGATCTCCCTGGTATGAAGTCCCAATTGTACCTCACACCGTTTGGTGTAGGAGTCCCATCCGGTATGATGGCTTGGTTGCCATTGTCTTAATGGTTTTCCTTAGCTCTTACTTGTCAGCACATGAGAGTGGTTTGCTTTGTCTTCAAACAACAATGTTCACGTGCCTGGTGAGTGCTTAGTGTTACTTGTGTCAAGGTTCTTTCACCGCAGAGGGAGAGGGTTGGAGTGAGTCTCAAGTCGAAAGGGAATAGTCCCAACTTTGTTAGAGGCACACAACAAAACAAGACATGCGTAGCTTCTAGCGGAATAGTCCACATAGATGCGACAGTCACGAACACACAATGAATGGATAACATGTACACCACCAAGAAGAATAGTCCACACAAGTGCGATGGTCGTTATAACAAGTTTATGAGAATGGTTCTCTTGAGTGTCCAGCGGAATAGTCCACACAGGCGAGACAGCGTTAAAAACTTATACAACACTTTTTCAAAAGCATATGTATTAGAACAACTTAAATAGTTCAATTGTATTAATAGAGGTTAAAGCAACATGCATTACAAGCGTCCAAAGAATAATCTTACAAATGAATACAATACATGTGTGAAAACATGCTAGCTTGTTAACAGGCTTCTGAATTAAGCGAAAGTTCCAAGACGCATATGTACACCATTACATCATTAACCCCAATAACGGGGCATTGGAGCCACTGCTCGCTCCTCAAAGAAAAGACTATAGAATCTCAAGTCTATGTGGGAGGAGCCAAGGTGAAAAGTATTTTTCATGTACAAATGAGGGGTATATATAGACAAGGGTGAGACTGACCCTTGTGACTATTTGACTTCCCTCATGAATGTTTAACTTACATGACTCTTCAACTTTACATGTGGGTCTCTTGGACTTCCACGTTACATTAAATTGATTACAACAATCTGGCCCATAATAGTGATAAGGCCGAGATGACTCATGACATGACTCGACACAACAATGTTGGTATGTTCATGTTGATGGTCGTGTCCATGTTGAGCTGCAGTGCTGCTGAATGATGAGTGTGCTCTTGGTGTATCATAGCTTCACCTCCGCATGGCAAGGTGTACAAAGTCTTCGATGGTCTTAGTGTTCACTTGATGTTGCACACATGCACATGTGTCTCCTTCGCTTGCTACTTGGTATGCTTCATGTGTTTGTCCAACTGTGAGAAAGTCTTCTAGCATACGCTCCTTGTTCATCTCGTTTGTTGCCATGCCATGTCTCATCCATCTACTTGTATCTGCAGTCACTCATGGTGAGATGACATAAAATCCAAAAATATCCTAGTCTACCATGATGCATCATCTTTCATTTTCCGGTGCAGGTGATTGGGAGAGACGACAAGGCTCTGAAACTGCGCAGAGCACATTTCAGGCCAGGATGCAAGTTCTGGGTGTTGGGTTTTATTATATTATTTCCATGACTAACCGACACGTGGGGGGTCATAGGGGGGGTGGTAGTCCCCCCTATACATTGTGCTAGGCGCTGTCAGGGGGTGGTTACCCCCCCTGTTGGGGGGTATTAGGTGGGCAGATCTATTTATGGTTTTGTGCATGGATTTCACACATGGTTTTGGGCACGATGGTTTTTGGTCCGTGGTATTTTGTAGATACAGTGAAGGGAACTATGGTTATGTTCTAATCCAGGGTTAATGGATTGGGGTTTATGGATGTTTCGACATGTATATATGTATTATATCATTGAAAGGAACATAATGAAAAATCAATCTGGTAGTCCCTGTTTTGGGATCTAGGGGAAAATCTCTGTGTATATATGTTTTATGTTGTAAGCTCTCACCATTTTTTATTTTCTATTTTTAGAATTCGTATGTAGATAATTTTTGTATGGGGTTAAAACCTAAATTTGGTATCAGAGTTGTTTTGGCTTCAAGGGGACACCTTTTCTTCTGAGGGGTTGCTCGGGCCTGTGGTAGACCCTGTTCAGTGGGAGATCTGCAGGATCGATTCTTATGGTGAAAGAAGATGGCGAGCAGTGGAAAGATAGAGATTGAGAAATTTAATGGTCAGAGTTTTGAGTTGTGTAAACTCAAGATGGAGATTTGTTGGTGGATAACGATCAGTGGATCGGGGTAGATCCAGGTACTATACCAACGACAATGTCAGCTGAAGACTGGGTGAAGTTGGTTCAGAAGGCAAAGATCACAATACGATTGTGTGTCTCAGATTTAGTATTTTTGAATGTATCAGGGGAAGCTTCGACGAAGGCTTTGTGGGACAAGTTAGGGACTTTGTACCAATCTAAGTCTCTGGTGAATAAAATGTTCCTATGGAAAAAGCTGTATAACCCGAGGATGAAAGATGGAGATTCGATGACAGAGCATCTGAATTCATTTAATATTGTGGTAAACCAGTTATTATCTGTTGATATTAAAATTTTAGATGAAGATAAGTGCATCAGTTTGTTGTGTTCTTGTTATAGACATTTTTTGGCACTGCAACCCCAAGCACAAAATGTCCATAAACCAAGGGCTCCTAAGTCCCTAAAAGTGTTGTTCTAACCCCTAAAGGAACAAGGTCAACTGATTACAGCTTCTCCCAGAAGTTCTCCATGAAAAGCTGCTCAGAACTGGTCAAAACATGATCATTTTAGTTGCTCCATAGGCAAAGTGCGTTGCATCTCACCTAAGTACACTCTGTGGGTGCATTTCATTTCAAAAAGCCCTTCTATGGGGTGCGATGGGCGAGAAGTGAAAAATGGCAGTGTCAATCCGCGAGGTGGAGATGCATGGAATCTTCCAGAAACTTCTCGTGTGACACTTGCCTCTCTGAATTCGACCAAAGATGAGTAAGAGATCATCAATCTCCAAGTGGAAGCAAGAACTATCAGAGGGAAGACACTAATCAAATCACAAGATGACTCATCTCCCTTACAGATATCTATATATGGATCCCTCATCCCAGAGATCTAGAGGCTGGAATTTTGCATCTTGTAAGGAATTGTTGTTGGTTTCTTGAGACAACATCATAGTGTTGGGTGATCTAAGCTTTGTATGAGGTGAAGAAGGGCTTACTTGCTGAGAGGATGATGCTGGGTCAGAACAACTGGTTGTAACTCCCTTGGTTCTTTATTGATTATCAATAAAAGCTATTCAAGTTTTCCTCCATACTCTTGCGTCATTTATGTTTTATGCATTTGTATGGTCAATTTACATCTAATCCTAGATTCTTTATGATTATAGATCCATGTTCTTGTATAGTGTTATGCTACTCTGATTCTACAGGTACTCTGTGAAGTTGGGCGTACAAGGAAGCAAGTAGCAAAGGACTATCAGAAGAGAGAGGAATCGAACTAGGAGCCAAGCGCAAGACAGAGGTTGGTCTCCTCTATTCTACTCTCATCTATCTTTCATAAAGGAAAAATGAAAGTAACTTTACTCTGTTTGTTTCTAAGGTAGCTACCACACCTTAGTGGGATAAGCAGTTCTATATAGACACTTTTCCCTGAAACAAAATGGCGACTCCACTGGGGATCGATTAAGTTGTTTGTTTATCTTCCTTGTTGTTTATTTTATAAACTTACAGACGGAGCCTGAAGTCGAGCCAGGTAGCTTTCGAACTGCATTTGCTATGCAAATGCAAAGTAGATAAATGTCGCTTCAGTCAATCTCCGGGTTTTGTTTATGAATTAAACAATTGATTTACAAACTCTCTAATTGCCCTTATGGTAGCTCTAGTAACCTCCTTAGATCTACCCCTGATTGTTGATTTATTGATTACCATTTGCTTGGCCAAAACCCATGAACTGAACTGAAAATTGTGACCCGGAACCCAAGCAAAGTCTCGTCTCTGGCCCAACGCAGGCTCTGTTCTGTGAATCTGAAATTCAGCGCACTTCCCGAGTGTAGTAGGTGCGCTGCATTTCAAGTTCACTGTGTTACAGGTGCGCTGATCAGACTAGGCATTGTTCTTCAGTTTTGGTTTCTGTGTTCATTCTTTTCAGTTCTATTCATGAATTTTGCTGCCTGTAGTCAGTATATCTCTGTTTGAAACCCCTTTTCCTTGCTGTTATTCTGCCTCCATTGTGCAAGGAACTGCAAATGTTTTTGTGTATTTGTTGAGTCATTTTCAGTTCTCCTTTGCAAAAAAGTAACGTAGTTGTACTGTCGTTTCTCGATTTGAAAGTGTCGTTTTCAGTCATAGAAGAGAGTCTGATTGCTCTTGATAGTCGATTACCCTGTTACTATTGTATTTGATCTGAATTTGTAGTTTTTCTAGTGTCGAAAGCAAGTATTCATTTCCGAATTGTAAAGTGTTGTGATTGTCTTCATTTTTGATTTTGAAAAGAAACTTGTTAGTAATTGTCACTTGAAAAGTAATTCAGATTTGCGCATTAGCTTCCTTTTTATCATTCACATACTAAGAAAGCCGAAAAAAATACATGCATGTGCATTTGCATTTATATTGTTTGATTGGTTTGATTTAGGACCGTGCATATAGTGTGTGCTCTTTGCTCTTTGTGAAAGAATACTGTCTCTCTTTCCTTAGTAGCTAGGATTTTCATTGCACAAAGAAGATAAAAGATTGTTTATCATCTTAGATTGCATTTTAGGAATTGTACATCTACATCGCGCGGTGAACCTGAAAGGAAAATTTCTTAAGTCTAGGCTAGAGACGTATTCCGACGTCGTAAAGCCTGGTAACTGTTGTTCTCACTAATGGTTGGGTGATTCCTCCACTTTGAGACGATAAGTGCCAGTACAGACTTGTGCTCCCACGTACCGTTGAGTATATTTTGGGAGACCACAATAGGCTTAATCCTTTATCCATAGGAAGCCGTGTTCGCCGCCCTATCAATCGCAATGCACTGAACACAGCATTCGGGAAGATTGACTGCCGTACCGTAAAAAGTATTATGCAGTTTTGCGATTGGTTTGGTAATCCCTTTGCCTAGATTTCCAGAGCAGTCCCTTTCGTTCCTTTTCAGACTCCTTAACGGAAAAGGTCCATTTGAGCACTTGTCACTTCAGGCTCATTAAAAATCAAAGGCGACTAGACTCATATTTTGTTTTTTCTCGACTCTTTAAAATTGAAAAAACAAGTTGTGTCAAAGCATCTAAAATTTATTTTAAACAGAATAATCATCACCCTTTCTTACGTTGATCTTAGGTTGAGAAAATGGAATCCACCAACCAAGGAATTCCCCTTGGAGGAAATCCTAGTCCCTTCTCCTCTTGGGGAGATGTTGGTGCACCCCATATGGCCACATTTTCGCTTCCAGGATTGACAATCGGCTTGCCCGTATGGCTCTTCTAAACCTCTGTCGTTCGGAACACCGCAATTCCTGAACAATCGAGTCAGTAACTAGACGAATCCAGAGTTACCCCCCAACCCTCTACTTCCTCCAATTCTTCCTCTCTTCCTTCCTGTTCGCTTGGTGGGGCTGGTAAACCCAAAAATCAAGTATCTGAGAAGAAGAAGGAAAAGAAGAAGAAAGAGAAGAAGAAGAAGGAGCCAAAAGCGAAAGGGGGCAACCAAGCATCGTCTAGCGAAAATCCACACACTGCACCGACTAGGCCTAAATTGCCATGTGTCATTTGCAAAGGAGATCACTATCATAGAGATTGTCCTTGCATCCCTCGGATCTTAAGGGACTGGTCTCCTTGTTTGCACAGCCCGGTGTCGTCAACCTCTGATGATCATGTTGAAAACACACCATCGACTAGTGAAAGTGAAGCTCCAGGACAAAAAGGAAAATATAGATTTCCTTGTAAACTGTGCGAAGGCGATCATGCCGTCCACCGTTGCCCCTTCTTAGATGAGGCTAAAAGAGTTTTAAACGATCGTCCGGTTTCACCGTTACAACTTCCTCCTGGATATAAAAAACTCTTACCGAGTCTGTCACTAGTTGAAAATCCGGCTGACCCGCCCAGGTGGTCGGCCGAAGCATCTATCATTGAAGACAAACCATCTGAACCCATACCAGACGAAAGTTAAAAGGTCAAGGCGGCAGTTGACCCGGTCTTGCCTTCAGAGGTTCCATCTTCAGATGATACAGTCACTGAAGAGAACAAGGATGACACTGTCCAAATTCTTTTCGTAAGCACAGACTCCGATGAACATGGGGGCAATTTACCCATTCCTTTACTGCAGGAATGAAGTTCGTCAGAGTCGTACCCGGCCGTCTATTCGGTCCCACCTCCAAGCAACCTAGTTGTCTCCTTTGACTGGAATCAACTAGGCAGACCCCGTTTACTGGCTAGTGTACCATTCCGAATCATTGCTCAAATATATAGAATGGTTATGGCCGGTACCATCATAGATGAAGGGGCTTCTGTGAGTATCCTTTCCTCGACAGCTTGGAAAGCGCTTGGTTCGCCATCGCTTTTGCCTGAGATGAGAAATATAACAGGCTTTGACAAAGGAACCAGTCGACCGTTAGGGATCCTTCCCAATGTGCCCATAACATTGAGAGGGAAAATCGTTCATATGAAAGTAATGGTAGTCCAAGGACCCCTGGATTATAATCTACTCCTTGGACGAGACTATATTTATTGCATGGGAGCCATTGTCTCATCACTCTTTAGAGTAATGTGTTTTCCGCACGAAGGAAGAGTGGTCAAGCTCGTAGACCAGCTTTCATTTCCCGGATCACGCATGGCAAATAGTCATATACCATCCCTAAATGGTATTTTCACACAAGTAATGTCTCATCAATCTCCAGTTCGTCCACCTGATGAGCGCGAGTTTTTCGAGGGATATGACTAAAACCTAGGGGGCATGCACCCTGGTCTGCTTCGGCAGGAAAACTCCAGGTATAGGGTAGGTTTCCACGAGAGATATATGACTGGTCTGTACTCCTGTCTGTGATTGGAAGAGGGGGTTAGACTGGAATAAGAATCCCTCGTCAAAGTTATGTGAGTGGATTGTCTCACCTTTGTCTATTTCGGTAGACATCGCCGAAGAAGTGTTTTGTTTGCAGTGTGAATAGAACAATCTTTGGTAACCTGAAAGAGGTAGACCTTTCCTGATAAAACAAATGTTTTGTTGGAGATTTGAAAGGTGACCTTGAAACTCTGTTTTATACCTGGGGGCATGCAAACCTTTTGGCGTGCAAGCAAAGAGCGATCATTTATCTGTTTTTTGGATTGGTCGTTTCCTAACTTGCATAAAGAAAGGATGTGGGGAAAAACTCTAAAAATTGTCGTTTTCATATATGAAACATTCTTATTATACGACTGGATTAATCGAGCAGTTTTAGCACATAGTTCAAGATCGTTAAAAAATAAACATAATTCATGATCAAATGTTTCTCCCCGCATTTAAGCTCATTAAAAAATGAACTATTTCCCGGTAAATAACCATCGTGAATGTAGTACTTCAGCCTTTAAAGCCTTGGTCGTGTTCTCACCATCACCTCCACTCTGTATTGGTCGATCATTCACCTCCATTTTATTGTTTACCCCTTTTGAGGAACAGCTGCGAAGAGTGATCCCGCTAGCCATCCTTGTAACACTGCCATGATTGGAAAATTCCAAACCTTACCTAGAATCAGTTGCTACCCAATTTTATCACTCGTTCCTCAAAAGATGAGTCTCCTTTAAGCTCTTTTCAACTGACTCGTAAAATATGAAAAGATTGCCGAGCCATTGGCCTCTCCAGCTCGTTAAAGGGACCGAAAGTGTTAACCCTCCTTTAGATTTTAATCTTTTTGGACCTGAGGGATTATTACACAAAAAGATTGAGCGCTTGTTTTGTTCGGCTTGTTAAAAGTATCGAAAATTCATCCCTTTTGTATTGTTTTATACTTTTTTGGACTTAAGGGATTAGATGACGAAAAAGGAATTTTAGAGTTTTCTTTACATCCCTTTTCAGACTCTCTAAAATTGAAAAGGACCGAGTTATCTTTGTCGTTAAACTCGTTAAAACCTAATAGCGACAAACTTGTCCATAGCAGACAAGAACGAGTTTCACTATCGCTAGGCTCGTTAAAACATAGCGATGGGTTTGCCCGAAGGGAAAATTATAGAACAAGCATATGTTATCCTCCTCAAGCTTGACAAAAATAAAGAGGTACTGGTCAGCAATGACTGGGGAAAAATTGGGAAGAAAACTTGAAGAAACTTTGTTGGTAGCAAGTCGCTCTTGAACATGATTCTTTCACTCCACATCCAAGTCAGGTTGGGTTGTTTCATTTACCAGTCACATCACCATGGTCCCATCACACCATCCACATTTGGGGTTAATGCTACCAATCCATCATGTCAGTGTTGCCGATATGTTCAAGAGAAGTCATTCAGAGAATTCACCTGTGTCTCACCCGCTAGAATACATTCACGCTCCATTCCTTCATGACCGCCACCCTGAACCTTATATCACCAGATCGTTTTCACCTCCATTAAAATAATTTTCTTCGTTCCATGTCATTGATGTGGGATTCATTAAGGCCCTCCTATGACGGATCGCTTCTTGTCGACATCAGCTCATTATCCAAGAAGTCGATTTAGGAACACCCCGTTCAGTACTTTGAAGCTTGCATGCCTCAATGGCAAGTTTCTCACTTCCGGCGACAGGTTTACATCAATGACCTTCGACTGAAAGATTTTGCGTGGTGTTCGACGCCAAGTCCTTTATTCACACCACGTGAATTGTACTGTAGTACCTTGAGGGTCATTATCATTATCGGTGATTCCTCTCGCGCCTGTTAACAGCTTACATCATTGGCTGGTAATCAAGCGATGTCTTTCCATGTTCGACTCCAGAACATCTCTCACATGGATAGACTTGTACTTCGAGTGAAGATCGAACGAGATTGAAGACCCCGGATCTAGTTTCATCCATCCGGGCTGCGATATATATTCAGGGAAATAAAGACATCAAGTGTACATCGTTGCTACACAGATAATCATCCAATCAAAGGGATGATGGCTCTACCAGAATCATCAATCTACACTCAGATGATTGTCTGTCCTATGTACATGAAAATGAATTTATAAAGCTGAGCATGGGAATGCCTGCCTCAGCTAGATTATGAAAAAATCATGAAGATAATGTATTGTATTGTATCTTATTACAGGTCTCCTCCCAGCTTGAAAGAACTTCGGGTCCTCATAATAAAGCATTTCACTTGACATCAAAAAAGATTAATGACCTCATGCTTTAGGGGGCAACTGTTATAGAAATTTTTGGGCACTGCAACCCCAAGCATAAAATTTCCATAAACCAAGGGCTCCTAAGTCCCTAAAAGTGTTGTTCTAACCCCTAAAGGAACAAGGTCAACTGATTACAGCTTCTCCCAGAAGTTCTCCATGAAAAACTGCTCAGAACTGGTCAAAACAGGATCATTTCAGCTGCTCCATAGGCAAAGTGCATTGCATCTCACCTAAGTACACTCTGTGGGTGCGTTGCATTTCAAAAAGCCCTTCTATGGGGTGCGATGGGTGAGAAGTGACAAATGGCAGTGTCAATCCACGAGGTGGAGAGGCATGGAATCTTCCAGAAACTTCTCGTGTGACACTTGCCTCTCTGAATTCGACCAAAGATGAGTAAGAGATCATCAATCTCCAAGTGGAAGCAAGAACTATCAGAGGGAAGATACTAATCAAATCACAAGCTGACTCATCTCCCTTATAGATATCTATATATGGATCCCTCATCCCAGAGATCCAGAGGCTTGAATTTTGCATCTTGTAAGGAATTGCTGTTGGTTTCTTGAGACAACATCATAGTGTTTGGTGATCTAAGCTTTGTATGAGGTGAAGAAGGGCTTACTTGCTGATAGGATGATGTTGGGTCAGAACAACTGGTTGTAACTCCCTTGGCTCTTTCTTGATTATCAATAAAAGCTATTTAAGTTTTCCTCCATACTCTTGTGTCATTTATGTTTTATGCATTTGTATGGTCAATTTACATCTGATCCTAGATTGTTTATGATTATAGATCCATGTTCTTGTATAGTGTTATGCTACTCTGATTCTACAGGTACTCTGTGAAGCTAGGCATACAAGGAAGCACGTAGCAAAGGACTATCAGAAGAGGGAGGAATCGAACTAGGAGCCAAGCGCAAGACAGAGGTTGGTCTCCTCTATTCTACTCTCATCTATCTTTCATAAAGGAAAAACGAAAGTAGCTTTACTCTGTTTGTTTCTAAGGTAGCTACCACACCTTAGTGGGATAAGAAGTTCTATATAGACACTTTTCCCTGTAACAGTTCTCTACCAGATTCGTGGGATAGTCTAGTTGTTGCAATAGGTAGCAATGCAACTGCCTTGCAGTTTGATGAAATAGTCTCATCCTTGCTGTCGGAGGAGATGAGACAAAAAAATATGGAGGTCCAGAATGGTGATGCCTTGTCTGCATGAGGATGGTCCCAGAACAAAAAAAAGTCCTCAAGTGGTAGATCTAAATCTAGAGGGAGATCTTAATCTCCAGGAAAACCTGTAAAGGTGTTCTGGAAATGCAGAAAGGAAGGGCACTACAAAAGGGACTGTAAATCTAAAGCTCCTAAGAAAGGAAAGGGATCTGATGATGCTCCTTTTGCAAAGGTGAAAACCACCTCAGATTAAGGTGGGGATGTGCACTTGGCTTCTTCTTCAAGTACCCATGTAGATCATGAGGCATGGTTGATTGACTCAGGTGCATCCTTTCACTTCACTCCCCATAGAGAGTGGTTCTGTGAGTATGATGAATATGATGTGGTGATGTCTTCTTAAGGAATGACATGAAGGATATAATAACTGGTCACAAAAAGTCAAATTGAAGTTGCAAGGTGGAAGGATTAGAACACTTCTGGGTGTTCTGCATATTCCTGCATTGGCCAAAAATCTGATTTCTATAAGCAAGTTGGATGATGCAGGTGTAAAAATAGTGTTCGAGAAAGATACCTACAAGATGGTTTGGGGAGCACTAGTATTGATGCGAGGAGTTTGTATTGGAAATCTGTACAAGCTTCAAGGTAGCACTGTTATTGATGGGTGCAATAGTTCTGTGGTTCCTGGAAGTTGAGAAAAAACTATAGTGGTCTCTAGAGAAAAGACCATGCTATGGCATCAAAGGCATGGACATATTGGAGAGAAGGGCTTTCAAATACTTCATCATAATGGTATGGTATAAGGCATGTCTAATTTCTCTCTAGATTTTGATTTCTGTGAAAATTGTGTATATGGGAAGCAAAATCGAGTGAGTTTCCCCTCTGGTGCTAAGAGGGTGAAACAAATATTAGATCTTGTGAACAGTGATGTGTTTGGACTTATGTAGGTTCCATGACTGGGTAAGTATGTGTATTATGTATCATTTATAGATGAATTTTCAAGGAATACATGGATATATTTCCTCAAGAAGAAATCTGAAGTCTTTGACAAGTTTAAAGAATTTAAGGCTCTGGTGGAAAACCAAACAGAGAAGAAGATAAAGGTGTTGAGGAGAGATAACGATGGTGAGTTTTCCAAGAAGGAATTTGAATAGTTTTGTAAGAAGTGTGGTATAGAATGACATAAGACTACTCCATACACACATAAGAAAAATGGAGTTGCAGAAAGAATGAACAAGACATTGATGGAAAGGGCAAGAAGCACGCTCAGTGGTGTCGGGTTAGGACAAGAATTCTGGACAAAGGCGATGAAGACTGCATGTTACCTGGTCAACATATCACCTTCATCAATGTTGGACGATAAGACTCCACAAGAGGTATGGACTGGTAAGAAACCTTCTCTTTCACATTTGAGGGTATTTGGATGTGATGCATATGTACATGTTCCAAAGGAGAAAAGAACAAACTTGGATAGTAAATCTGAAAAATGCATCTTTATTGGGTATAAGGATGGTTTAAAAGGTTATAAGCTTTGGAACCCAGAAACAAGGAAGGTTGTGTACAACCAAGATGTGGTGTTTAGAAATGTGAAAGATGTTATTAAACATGAAGTCCTACCAAAGGAACCTGAGAAGATAGAGTATGAGCTAAAGGAGGAAGAACTAGACTCTACAACAGAAGAGGAATCAGAAGACGAAGAGCCAAAAATTCCAGTTGTGAGAAGATCAGTTCGAGAAAGAAGGCAACCATAAAGGTATTTTCCATTTTCTTTCTGTTCAAATTTTGCTTTATCTATTACTGATGATGATCCCAGAACTGTGAGGGAAGCAGTAGATTTAGAGGATGGAAAACTCTGGAAAGAGGCCATGGTTGATGAAATGGAATCTTTGCACAAAAATGATGCTTGGGATTTGGTGGAGTTTCCAGTTGGAAGGAAACCCATTGGCAGCAAATGGGTGTTCAAGAAGAAGATGAATGTAGAAGGAAAGGTGGAGAAATACAAAGCTCAGTTGGTAGCAAATGGTTATTCCCAGGTGCTGGGAATTGATTTTGGTGATATTTTTTCTCTTGTTCCCAAGGTAGCTTCTATTAGATTATTTTTATCTGTTGTTGTTGCTTTTGATTTTGAGGTAGAACAGATGGATGTGAAGACAAAATTTCTTCACAGGAATCTGGGAGAAGAGATCTACATGAAGCAACCTGAAGGCTTTGCGGTGAAGGGTAAGAAAGAGCTAGCATGCAAGTTAAAAAAGTCTCTGTATGGGTTAACATAGTCACCAAGGATGTGGTATCATAAATTTGATACATTTATATGGGGACTTGGCTTCACCAGAAGCAATGAAGATCACTGTGTGTATTTTAAATTAATTGGCGACCATTTTATGTATCTGGTCTTGTATGTGGATGATATGTTGCTGGTTGGAAATGACAAAGAAATTATCCAGGATTTGAAGATCCAATTGTCCTCCAAATTCGACATGAAAGATCTTGGTGCTGCAAACTATATTTTGGGCATGGAAATTGAATGAGATCAGGCAAAGAGGAAGCTCTGGTTAAACTAGAGGAAGTATGTTGAGACAATACTGCAAAGGTTTAATATGCAGGATAGTAAACCGGTGAAGGTTCCTATTCCTCTAGGTGTAAAGTTATATGTTGAACAATGTCCCAAGACACAAAAAGAGGAAGAGGACATGTCTAATGTTCCATATGCAAGTGCAGTCGGTAGCCTGATGTATGCAATGGTTTGTACTAGACTAGACATTACACATGCAGTGGGAGTATTGAGCAGTTTTATGTCAAAACCAGGGAAGGAGCATTGGAAAATAGTGAAGCAGGTTTTCAGGTATTTGCGTGGCACTAGTGATTATGGTTTGTGCTACCAAGGAAGACTAGGATTGGACAGAGTTTTGGACATCCATGGCTTTGTTGATGCACACTAGGCTGGATATCTGGATCATAGAGGATCTACAAGTGGGTATGTGTTTAACCTATTTGGAGGCGCAGTCAGTTGGATGAGTAAGAGACAGTCTGTAGTGGCCCTTTCAACTTAGAGGCAGAATACATGACAACCAATCATGTAAGAAAGGAAGCAGTGTGGTTGCAGATATTGTGTTCAAGTATGGGGTTAGTACAACAAGCTATAAGGATAGACTGTGACAACCAAAGTGCAATTTTCTTGGCAAAGAACCCTGCTTATCATTTAAAGACAAAGCACATTGATGTTCAATATCACTTTGTGAGGGATATGGTTGAGGACAAAAAGGTGTTGCTGGTAAAGGTGGAGACTTTGAAGAATACTGCATATGCATTTGACAAAGTTTGTGAGCACTGAGAAGTTCTCTTGGTGTAGAGAAACAATGGGCATTGCTGGGCTGGATCAATGACTAAGATTTCTCGTGGCCCCCTATGGAAAGAAAACAACAAGTGGGAGAATGTTGGGTTGTGTTATATTCTTTCCACGATTACCCCACACGCAAGGGGGCGGTAGCCCCCTTGCATGGGGTCCGGTAGCCCCCTTGCATGGGGTCTGGGGTAGCGCCTCGGGAAATGTTTTTTGGACCCTATATTAGGTGGGGGTACCTACCTATGGTTTTGTGCATGGATTTTGCACATGGTTTTGGGCACAATGGTTTTCGGTCCATGGTATTTTGTAGATCTGGTCAAGGGAACTACGATTATGTTCTAATCCAGGGTTTATGGATGCTTCGGCATGTATATATATGTATTGTATCATTGAAAGGAACATAATGAAAAATCAATCTGGTAGTTCCAGTTTTTGGATCCAGGGGAAAATCTCTGTGTATATCTATTTTATGTTTTATGCTCTCTCCATTGTTTATTTTCTATTTTTAGAATTTGTACGCAAGTAATTTCTGTACGGGGTTAAAACCTACACTGAGGCACTGTCAAGGAAAATTGCACAGAGGTAACTAGGAGGTTGAGATGAGCAGTCTGGAATAGTAGTGACCATCTGTGGGATCTGGCTCGGCTGGAGGGAAGAACTGCGCAAATTTTCCCAGGAGGCAGTGCAAGCAGTAGGGAGGACACTGGCAGTGAAAACTGCGCAGATTCTTTGGGGAGGCTGGCAGCGGGCTGTGGGAGCTTGTTGGCAAAAACTGTGAAGAATTGGGGGGATGTCTTGTAGGACATGTCTGCGCAGTTTTCGAGCTGAGCGTGGTGTCAGGTAGCGGGAGGATAGTCAAAGAAAACTGCACAATTTTCAGGAACAGTAGTAGGTCGGCTGACATGGGGACTGGTTGACCTAATTGCACAAATTTTAAGGACATTGTAGTGACAGGAAATGGGTGCTTGTCCTCCATGTCTACGAAATTCCTTTAGTTAGTAGAGGCGGGCATTCTGGTAGCTTCTACGCAATTTTGTAGAGGAGTGAAGCTCGGGGTCACTCCCTTGTCAAACTCTCCAGTTGACTAGCAGGAAGCTTGATAGATTTGCTTGTGGGCAATGCAGATTTAGATGGCTTGCTGAGAAAATTCTATGTTGTTCTAGGTGACAATCAGTCGGGTTGACTCCAAGCTTGCACAATGCAGGCTTCTTGGGAGGCAACCTCAAGCTCTACGCAATTCTAGGTAGTAGTACATGATCATTGAGGGCTAAGATTGCACAGTGCAGCTCAACGGAGGTCTAACTGATGGAGGGTGGTCCAGTTGACAAAATTTTGTAAAAATGGTGAAGTGTGTGAGAAAGTGAAATTGTGAATACATGACCTTGTGAGCACACACTCAACATGACTCGACGACAAGACACCTCAAACCAAAAATACAACATATGCTTAGTGTGACTAACTGCGGGACTGTCTAATGGTGAAAGCGATAAGTGCGACCCTTTGGATAGACCTTCGGACGACTGTGACAACACTTGCATGATAGTGCTTGCAACATCATGTGTGAGTGTGGTAGATGCTTACATAGCGAACACAACTCAAACACAAACCTTCAACATCACCAGAACAAGGTCGCAGTCATGAAATAGAAATCAACATGCCGAAGATGACAATTGGTCAAACAAGCAAAAAGAAAGAAAGACATGTAGAGGAAACACGTGAAATGACTTTTTTTTGTCTTTGTGGACATGCATATTACTGAGGACAGGATGATATGACAATGACAAGAAGTCCTTCAAACCCAACTAAGAGGTGTACTTCGAAAGGTTTTTTTTACTTACCATACTTACCCTCGAGATGATCATGCATCTGACGAAGTTTGCATGCGGTCTTGATCTTTTCCATTACTCGGTCTCTTGGTCCTTCCCCTCAACTCCTTGGGAGTGATATCAACATGTCACCTTTTCTTGTAGTCACCGGGTGATGGATCAACATGGTTTCAGTGGGAAGTGATTGCTGCCAGAATGAGGCCTTGTGAGGCCTATCTACGCAGTTT
Organism: Pinus tabuliformis; assembly: GCA_031772625.1. Lineage (NCBI taxonomy): Eukaryota > Viridiplantae > Streptophyta > Pinopsida > Pinales > Pinaceae > Pinus > Pinus tabuliformis. Next base: position 1,206,809,671 of record CM062816.1, read on the forward strand.
CTGCATGCAAGACTGACAGGACAACTTGGACAGCACTACGCAGTTTTGAGGCTCAGGACACTACTGTGGGATGGGGGTATTGGGAGAACACCTCTGTGCAGTTCCTGAATGTAGGGAAGCTAGATTGCTCTGCGCATTTCTGGAGAGAAATGCTGGCTTCCTGACTACTCTCCACATTTATGGAGAGCAGTGCTAGTTTCTTGACTACTCTGCCCATTTCTAGAGAGAAGTGTTGGCTGGGGTCTCTGCGGGCTGCGGGGTTTCAGCAGGCAAGGGAGGAAGCTTGATGGTTGTAGAAGCAAAGTGCAAAGTTCCAGGAAGTTGAATGAGGCTAGGTTTCTTGGGAAATAGCTAAGTGTGAGATTAGTGACACATATGTAAATATTGTTAGGGCTCGACTATGATCACACACAGACACTTAGTGACATAACGTAGACCATCCATAATGCATAATACATACTTTTCTTGATGCAACAACCTTCATGACAAGAGTGCGTGAAGTAAGTGTGAAACATGTCTATGTGATGACAACCACTCATACACACATAATTCCCTTGAAGCAAGGCAACATTCCCTTTGCATGAATAACAACAACCCCTATGCCCAAATATGACACATGCTGCATAAATATGAGAACATGAACAACTCTTAAGATTGAGGAGGGGAAGCTTGAGATCATCATCTTACCGACAAGTGACCAAGGATGATCGATCAAAGGATCCAAGGTAGGCTCCGAAATTTTCATGCGAGCCAAAATTTTGGAGGGTGGTTGCAGCCGCTACAACATGTTATTGTTATGCCCTTACATTATTATTATTATGTAGGCTCTGATTATATTGTGACCCCTTAGACTCCTATATATACCAAGGAGATCTTATCATTTGTATCATCCAAGAGTTCTTAATTTATATAATGTAAAGGAGGTTTCCCCCTTGAACAAGACAATTTTTAAGTCGTTGATCTATCTTTCCTTCTGATTTGTGAGCTGGTTGCATAACATTTGGTATCATAGCTTTGGATTCTAGGGTTTCGCTGCTGCAAATAGGACATTTTGGCATTTTTGCTATAAAACAATTTTATACGAAGGTTTAGAAGTTGAAATTGTAACCACATGGATAAAAAATCTTGGTGAAATTCTTGTAAAAAATTCATATCTTGGTTTGCTATATTTTCTGAGATATGGCCTGAAGAAGTTAGGGTTTTTTCATGCACCAGAATTCAGCCTCAAAAAGGGGACCTTAGGAAAATCGTCATAACTTCCTCTACGAGCATCAGATTTGAATTTCGTAAAAAGTAAGTGAAAATACATGGACTGTAGTATTTCTTGTATAATTGGGCCAAAGGTTGAAATAGTGACACGTGGCATTCATTACAAGTTCAATCTATTGAACTAGTCCATAATCAAGTCATCGTGGGAGATTTAACATAACATTATCTCGAAGAATCCAATTTTGGTCTGAATTATGGCATTGGAAAGAATACTCAGAGGGCTAACATAGGATGAAATTTCAGACCTTGGAGGGCCAAAATTACAAAGGTACAATTGTTTCAAGATCAAGCTCCTAAAAGCAAGAAAAAAGTGTGTATTTTTTAAAAATTGCATAACTTTTGTTTGAAAAATCAATTTAAAGTGATTCCAAGGGAATATTGAAGCATGAATATCAATATTTGGTTCTAAAATTCCTCCCAAGAAAAATGATTCTACACCCATTAAGCCCTTAGAAATCTCTAATATGATGCATGAAGAGGAAGAATTGCAACATGATATATCAAAATTACGGGACCGAGTGCAACAAATTTCACTCTCACAAAGAGAAAGCAAAGATGAACTAAAAGGGGACATGGATAGTTTAAACGAAGAAATAAAAGGTGACATGGATGGTTTAAAAGAAGAAATAAAAGGTCACATGAATGGTTTAAAAGATGATGTGGAAGTAATGATGAATGTCAAGATGGAAGGGTTGACAAAGTTGCTGCAAGAAAGGCTTCCTAGTGGTGACAAGATAATCCATGAAAATCATGATGAGGAAAAAAGGAATATGAATTATGACTTTAGAGACTCCAATGTTGGGTTTAATAACCACCACATTCCAAATATCGATATGAGGAAGTTTGATGGAAAGGATCCAATAACATGGATACTACATATGGAGCAATATTTTGATCTCCATGATGTGCAACACACACAAAAGGTACACAATGCATCTTTATATGTATAGCTCAATGTGGCAACATGATGATCGATGACTTGTCGGCTTCTTTCCACAATCCCATGAATCTACATTGTCCACCCAAACAGATACTCCATTGTCTTCACAAAGCTCATGATCATTTTCATGGATTATTTGTTCCTTTACATGTGTGAGGCCTCGCCAGAGGTCAAGGAATTTGTGGATGAGAACAAGAATTGTAAGGATATCCATTCTTCATCGCAGATTGAACCAGGACCGAGTTGTTGTTAGTCCACGAGAACCCTATGGATTAGGGAAACACATATAATTATGAAGAAGGTGGGGTGGTTGATGTTGTGTTAAGTAATTTAGAAGATTGTTGAATTGAGACTTCTATGATCCATAATAGTTATAAGAAGAGCTTCGGCGTAAATCACATATAGAACAACTATTGTCGACACGTTTCGAGCCAGCAAGTGTGGCTCATCGCCAGGACAAGTTGACGTGTGGCTCATCGTCAGTGCAAAGCTGGATCTGTTTCTTCAACTTGTCCTAACGATGAGCCACACTTGCTGGCTCGAAACGCGTCGAAAAAAGTCTTTCTATATGTGATTTACGCCCAAGCTCTTCTTATAATTTAGAAGATCACATGAAATTCCGATGCATTACATAGTTCCATCAAAGCTAGGGTTGGATGCCCCTAAGATATAACTATGGGTTTGTGGATTCAAATTTCAGTGAATAGGTTCTTTATGACAAGTTTGTGGTTCTCATTCCTTGTTATCAAGAGGTAGGTTCAAATCCCAATAGGCCCTGACTATGTTCTAAAGAGCACCAACACTATTTTTCAATGGTGCTTGGGTTAATACATGTAAGAAATTCCTTTTAATATGAAAAATTACAATGAAACAAATACAATTTCACAATACATTAAAAAACGCTATTGAGTATTTGTGACCATTTTTAAGTAACATTCGTTAACATTACAATTTTACAACTCACAGAACAACAATGTTTGGAGGAATGTAATTCAAATTCCCATTCACATACCTTAGGCAAGTGCAACTTATCAATTGGATGTTTGTCAAACTTGGAAGGAGCTACTATATGGTGAAAGTTTATTTTCTAAAAACATTTCCCCAGAAATTACACTGCAAAGGGTGGATAATGGACTTCCTTTGGCTTAAATGCAGGTTTAATGTGTAGCTATTTGACACAATTCCATAAGGCTGCTACACCCTCAAACCTTACCGAGACTATTCTCCCCCTAATAAGCCTTTAAAATTCATGCCACATATATATATCGGAAGCGTAGTTTTGGTGCTTTTTCTTTAAAATCGGAACCACTTAAGCTATCGGGGCCATTACACTATCATAAGTGTTTTATGTTGCTTTTGGCCTTAAAAACCCCGATCAAAACTTTTTATCAGAAATATATTAATACATAGAAACATGGGAAAATCAAAGAAAACCCCGCTCTGAACACTTTATCCAGAACTCAAATATTATACATCCACTTCTATAAATATCGGCAGATTTGTCCCTTGGTCCATCGCATTCCCACTGTCACTCCATATCTCCGATCTCTGATCAACTAATCTCCACCGTTTAATAGATCTCCGATCCAACGGTTAGCACATACCCAAATATTTAAATTTTCGCCCATTCTCCATTGTCAATCTGCGCGTAGCGGATCCGATGTCCCACATCTTATTTCAGGCGGACAATTAACTCGGGGTTTAACCGCCCGATAAACAGTTTTCTATCTCTCCTCCTTGCCACGTGTCGAAGGGTGAATGGAATCGGCTGATCACCATTCAAATCCGCTTACAGTCCTTCCGCCACTCGAAATACCATGCACTGTTTCAAAACTGTTTTCGTGATCCAATGGCCACGGTTGATCGCGATCTAACAACTACGATTTAATCGCATATCGCATAGTCGCAATCCTCCAAGCCAGGCTCTGGCCACTCTAAAGCACCGATATGATATTCTTACGGACCCGATCTGGATATATGCCACCCTCTATAAGATTTCAAATCCAGTTCTGTGTTTTGCGATGATTCTTAGTGTAAAAGGGATTTTCGCTTGCGGGACCAAAACTATGTAAAAAGACTTCGCTGACCCGTATCAAACAATGATATTTAAAAGAAATCCCTGACTTCTATCAAACATATGATTAGGCGTTAAACATAACAAAACTAAGGGATATTCACCTGGCCTGAATACAAAGAAAACTAAAGCACAACGAGGGTTTCCGCAGGCCCGACAACCAACCATAAACACAACAATATCATTATTTTAACATAAAACGATTACAGAGTCTCGCTTTGACTGATTACACAAATTTAAAAGACCTCTGTTTCAATTGCAATCCACACACTATTTTGCTCTCCTGAATCCTTTCTCTTTGGCTTGATTCTACAAATTAGTGGCCTCTGTTTCTAATCTTCTCTTAGGCTTACAATTCCCTCATGAATCCTATCTCTCTGTCTCGAATCCCCTTCCAGAAAAGAAAGGAAATTACATATAGGTGTTATCTAACAGTTTCCTTCCACAAATGAAGGAATTCACTATATTTTAAGAAATCAAATCCTACTCTAATCTGAACAAACTAAACTACTTGGCTTGATCTCCACGCAGGGAGGATCACTTGCCACTTATTTCCTAATTCTCTTCAGAATTAGGCAATAATTAACTACTTACATAATTTGAAATTAATACAATTAAACAACCAAGTCTTCCTCCAAACTTTCATTAGCCACAACATGTGACCACACTATCACATTGTTGGCTAGGTCTAGATGCTCCTGCATCAGACTCCTAAGGTTAAAAATAATAATGATCTCCTGATCATGTGCTTCTGATCTGTGTCCTCCTGGATCCCATACTTTATTCGGTAGTCTTTCCTTGGTTACTGCTGTTGTTGGTTGTCCTTCAAGTCTCCATACTTTATGCTGCAGTACTCCATTAGCTATGCTTTCACTGTCTACTGCTGTCTTTTTCATGTATATTACTGCTTTTCGCTCCTCATCACAATTTATGTCAGGCTTCCACACGTTAATTTGCAGTCTACCATTACCTTCACCTGTATCATTCTTTTCAGCCAATCTTCCTTCCTTATTTTGCCCTCTATTTATTCTATTGGAATGTTGTTGTATGAGTCTCCACAACTCATCAATTTCTTTATCCACTTCACTTCTCAGATGATGAATACTATTCTCCCGCAACTGGATGTGTTCTTGAATAAGAACATCATAATCCCTGTGCTAATATTGTTCCATATACATTTCTGAAATGTATAAATGCCTTCTCCATTGATCCTCTGCAATAATTCTAGTTCCTTCTTCTGGTTCCCCATTCATGGCTTCATCACTTCTTACTTCAACTTCTAGTATACCTGCAATTCCACAAATTTCTTGAAAACTAAGAATTCTTTCTGCTTGTTTAGATACTTGGAATACCTCTTCTTCTAGTAACTTAATTTCTGCACCCTCAAGGATCAGGGCATCATACTTGTCTGCTTCTGAAATGTCATCTTCAGCCTCTTCTTCATCAATAACTCCCTGTTGCACAATAGTAATCCTGTTACTATCATCTCTTGAACTCATCTCCAGTTCAATAATTCCATACTTTAGATTCAACATCATTCCATGTTTCTGAGACATTCTGATCTCATCCTTGCTTACTTCGATCTGATATTCAGAATCAACTCCTTGTTTCTAATTGACTTCACATTGCCTTGTTCCTGAATATAAACTTCACCAGAATCAATCAATTCATTAGTCGCAAATTCTTTACCTTGTTTCCTCATTATGCCAACATTTTTGACAACTTCTTTTCCATATAGTCCTTCTTTACTCTGGATTTCTTCAAGGTCAATAATCTTCAATAACTGTTTAATATCTACCAAGTCTTCTATATCAACCTTCAGTAGTTGTTCTCCTTTGTCTTCAGTCTTCAATAGTTGTCTAATATCTGCATAATTCACTACAACTATGTTTAACAGCTGCTCTTTCCTCTGCATCACAAGATTATGTGAATTTCCTTCCTTTAACTTCTGAAAAATCATATCTTTTCTTTTCCCTTCAGTTATGATAACACTAAACAATTTCCTTACTTCAGTGTATCCTACATTTACACACAAAATATTAGTTTCAAAACTATGAAACACCAAGGTCTCCTCAAATAATTTCATCATCAATTCTTCCAGTTGACTTCCACTTCCTGAATACACCATAAGATTCTCCACTGGGTTTGTATTAGCTTCATCAGTTTTCCTAAGAAAACTCTTTGTTCTATGTTCATATGAATGGATCTCTTCCTTTCCAAACATTCCTTTGATATCAACAACTCCTTTGCCATCCTCCTTTTGACTTATCCTTTGGATGTCATCTGACTAGACATCTTCCTTCACTTGACTGTAACTTTTCTCTTTATTCTTCATATGACTGTGGGTAGTCATCTCTTCACCTATTGATATGACAGTTTCCAATAACTGCTTGTTTTCCCTCAAGTTTACAGGACCTGCAAAGATACAACAATCATCAATTTTAAAAACATAATACCTTCCATCCCCTTTTGATGCTTTAACCATCAATCTTCCATCATAGATATTTTAGATTTCAGCAGATCCTTCTTACTGTGACTCCATGCCTTTGAGTCTATCCTTCTCTAACAAATCAATATGAATTTGTTCAAGTTCCTTGAACTCGTTCATCGACTTGCCATTCCACCTCTGTTGCAATAGCTTCCACTTGACCCTTTTCTTCATTCTCCATTTGTATCTTCGGTCTTCACTTGTTTTTCTTTGTACTGCCAGACTAATATCTTGTTCTTCATTTTGCTACCAGTTGCTATACTTCTGCAATCTAATGCCTTCCTCAAATTCATTCTCATGTTGCTGATCATCTCTTTTAAATTGCTGGTTTCTTCCATCTTCATCCTGTTTGATTAATACTTCTGTCTCCTTCATGTCTCTAAGGACATAACTTCCTTGTTGTTCCTGATCTTTCATTTCACCTTCAAATAATCTTTGCTCAATTTCTCTGATTTCAGCATCATATTTATTAATGTTGTCTTCCATACCTACAGTCACATCATTAACTGAAGAGTCTGAACATTTACTTAAATCTATAAATGTTAAAGACATTTCATCCTTATCATGCATAGTAACCATTTCCTTTTCTTTATCAGGTTCTGAAAGCTTCATTTTTCCTTCAAGTTCCTTGAGCAATCTTTCCAAGAATTCTATTTCTATATGAAATCTCTCCAGCAGTTCATCACAACTTCCATTCTCAGCTTCATTCTTTTCCTAAAAATCCTCTTGAGTTATCCTGTTTTCTACACTATCATATTGCAAAGTTCTTTCATCAATTTCATCAGACAAATTCATTTGCTTACCTCCTTGTAATACCACTATGGCATTGTCATTAGACTTATGGTCCATATCAACTTCATCTGACTGTCTTACCCCAAATAGAACTTCATCTATGAACTTTTTCTGTTGCAATGAATCAACACCTTCTTCCTCTAAAAGGAATTCTCCATCATACTTCACCTCAAGAGCTTCATTCCTATTTGCGACAGTTTTACTAGATTGTCCATCATCCTCTACATATCCTACAAACATACACAAACTATGAGAATAAAAGTCACAAGGCTTCATTGCCTCATTTGCTTCCCTTGTCATCATATCTTCTAATTGTTCTAAACTATGCCAATAGTCCATGAGATCTTCAACTAATCTCTCATTATCCTCTTCACCCAACATTTCACCTTGTTCTAGTCTACAAATGGAAACTTCCATTTCTGCCTCTACTTATATGAGGTTTTTCATCAACCACTTTACCTATTCTTGTTGCAGCCTTCTCTGCAATTTAGGCCACGTCATTGGATTTTTCTTCAAGACCCAACCTAGTCTTTGGTTCTCCTCTAGCAGCATTACTAACACATCGAGTTCTTCTCTTATCTCAGCTATTTCCTTGTCAATCTCTGCTTGACTGACCTGTTTCCTATGGATTGTTTAAGCACCCTTCTCCTCCATCTTGTAGCCTTCTTTTGAATCTTCCATATGACTTTCCATAGCCATCTTCACTTATGTGTGAGCTTTACACCTGCAACCAATCAACTTCCTTCTAAGTTGATCTTCTCACCAAGCTTTTCCTCTGCTTGGTCTCCAAGTCCTCTTTCTTTAGAACTTGCACTGAGCAATCTTGTTCTCTCTCTCTGGTTACTCTACTCACTTCTCTTAAGGACTCCTCTATCCCTATCTATTCCAAGCCTCAGCTGGAATGAGGTTCTACTACAGTCTCTAAGAACTTCCAAAATTTCTTCTATAGTTTTACTGCTGTAGTCTTGTGCCCAACATTTCCATTCATTCAACTGCTACAACTTTTATACCTTTTGTAATCATAACCTTCATAAGCAAGACATCCTTCTCGCAGGAAATTTCTTTCCTTTTCTTGCTCTGATGCCAAAAATTGATGTAATGTCATAAGGCTGCTACACCCTCAAACCTTACCGGGACTATTCTCCCCCTTATAAGCCTTTAAATTTCATGCCACATATATATATCAGAAGCGTAGTTTTGGTGCTTTTTCTTTAAAATCGAAACCACTTAAGCTATCGGGGCCATTACACTATTGGAAGTGTTTTATATCACTTTTGGCCTTAAAAACACCGATCAAGACTTTTTATCGGAAATATATGAATACACAGAAACACAGGAAAATCAAAGAAAACCCCGCTCCGAACACTTTAACTGGAACTCAAATATTATACATCCACTTCTATAAATATCGGCGGATCCATCACTTGGTCCATCGCATTCCCGCTGTCACTCCATATCTCCGATCTCTGATTGACTAATCTCCATCGTTCAATAGATCTCTGATCCAACGATCAGCACAGACCCAAATATTTAAACTGTCGCCCATTCCCCATTGTCGATCTACACGTAGCGGATCCGACGGTCCACATCTTATTTCGGGCGAACAATTAACCCGGGGTTTAACTGCCCAATAAACGGTTTTCTACCTCTCCCCCTTGCCACGTGTCGAAAGGTGAATGGAATCGGCTGATCACCATTCAAATCTGCTTACAGTCCTTCCACCACTCGAAATACCATGCACTGTTTCAAAACCGCTTTCGCAATCCAATGACCATGTTTGATCGTGATCTAACGGCTACGATTTAATCGCATATTGCATAGTCGTAATCCTCCAAGCCAGGCTTTGGCCGCTCTAAAGCACTGATCTGATATTATTATGGACCCGATTTGGATATACACCACCCTCTATAAGATTTCAAATCCAGATTTTGAATATGGTTCTGTGTTTTGCGATGATTCTTAGTGTAAAAGGGATTTTCGCTTACGGGACCAAAACTATGTAAAAAAACTTCGCTAACCCGTATCAAACAATGATATCTAAAAGAAAGCCCTAACTTCTATCAAACATATGATTAGGTGTTAAACATAACAAAACTAAGGGATATTCACTTGGCCTGAATACAAAGAAAACTAAAGCACAACGAGGGTTTCCGCAAGCCCGATAACCAATCATAAACACAACAATATCATTATTTTAAAATAAAACGATTACAGAGTCTCACTTTGACTGATTACACAAATTTAAAATACCTCTGTTTCAATTACAATCCACACACTATTTTGATCTCCTGAATCCTTCCTCTCTGGCCTGATTCTACAAATTAGTGGCCTCTATTTCTAATCTGCCCGTAGGATTACAATTCCCTCATGAATCCTCTCTCTCTGTCTTGAATCCCCCTTCCAGAAAAGAAAGGAAATTACATATATGTGCTATCTAACAGTTTCCTTCCACAAATGAAGGAATTCACTATATTTTAAGAAATCAAATCCTACTCTAATCTGAACAAACTAAACTACTTGGCTTGATCTCCATGCAGGGAGGATCACTTGCCACTTATTTCCTAATTCTGTTAAGAATTAGGCAATAATTAACTACTTACATAATTTGAAATTAATACAATTAAGCAACTAAGTCTTCCTCCAAACTTTCATTAGACACAACATGTGACCACACTATCACATTACTGGCTAGGTCTAGATGCTCTTGCATCACTATTTCATTGGAATCTTAGACCTCCATTCAATGTGTATCTATTTCATTGGAAGTACCCAAGTGGAGAATCAACTTCCTCCCTATGAAATTTTTTCCATGGGGATGATGGATTTTGAATGGAAAAAAAATTGATCTCATGGTACACAGTGATTACGAGATTTACTTAGGATGGGTTTGTGAAGAATGCGTTCAAATTATTTTAGGATGTGCTCATCAAAATTTTATTTCACAAAACTCCATGTTCAAAAGGTATGGGGCCAATGTGGTTACATTTCTTTATTGCTTTACTCTCTTACTTATGTTTCTTTTGGAGGGAGTTCCTTACCAGATTTTGCCTAAGTTTCATTTCCTTCATTTAATACAACATCAGTTGCTTCACACTACATAATGTCACAACTTGCAAGGCACATTGAAGGCTTTTCTACTCATCATAATTTCTCTAGAGATGAATTCAACAAATGTTCCAAGAGACCCAATTGCCATTATGATTCCCTATGGGCATCACCACATCCTCTCCTCATGTCACCTTGGGATACATGCGAGTGAACTATCTCAAACTCCATTTGATTGGCCATACACTATAAGTATCATAGTTGGCCCACAAGCATTATAGGGTGATTCCATCCTTGGACCTTTTTTCATGATGATTATGTGTAAACAACACAAATCTCTTCTCCATTGGCACTTGATATAGTGTAAACATCATGGTTATGGGTCAACCACACAAAACCCTTCTCAAATCTTTCCATCACCAACTTGATTTTGGGTCATTAACAAACCCACGATTATGGGTCAACCACACAAAAACCTTGTCTTCGTTGGCACTTGGCACATTGTAATCACTTGGTTATGGGTCATCCACAAACCCACAGTTATGGGTTAACCACAAGAAACCATTATCTTTAACAACACTTGGTTATGGGTCATCCAAAAACTCACATTTATGGGTTGACCACACAAAACTCTTCTTTTCATTAGCTCATATCTTCTTCATCAAGGAAACTAGCTCATCGAGATCCACTTTCAAAAGAAGCTTCTAATGAGGGAATTTGACATAATGGGGGCCATTGGTTCCTAATGGGGGAGGATTGATCCAAATGGAAAGTGGTATCTAACAATGGTATTGAAATATGTAACTCAAGGAGGCACCGAAAATATATAAATAATGGGCCACACCTTTACTAAGGACATGGAGGATTTCACGATGCAGATGTAAAATATTTTCTTGTTCCATTAATAAAGAGGGGTGTTATATTTTTATTTGTATTTTATTTTCTATGTGTTGATATTTAGCCTCCTTCCTTTCATGATCAAAATCACAATTTCACCTAGATCTTTTGATGACTCGCAATAACAACTGAGACACCTTCAACAACCAACAATTTTGGAGGTGTCCCACCCTTTAAGGTACATGTTTGATATCCCCTTATTCAAATCCTAAATACATGATTTTTTTTTTTAGATAAATGGTTAAATATGTTAGATGGATATTACTCTATCCATTTTTTTGTTTTTGTTTTATAATGATAATATCACCTTTGCACTCCTCAAATCCTTTCCTCATGTTAAATATTAGTAGGAAGGTTACTAGGAGAGACATAATGAAGACGAGTATATGATATTCAAAGCAAGAACCACTTGGGCTAATTTTGTGGATGCACTTAAGGAGGAATTCTACCTTGTAGGGAACTATGATGACTGGCACACAAGATGGACAACTCAACAATAGGAGAGAGACTTGATGATGATTGAGTACACTAATATTTCCCAGATATTTCACTCAAAATTAGGTATCAAAGACTTCGAGCGACACCTAGTTTTTAGGTATCATAGTGGCATACATAGGTACATCCAAATGGATATGTATTTCCTAGGCATATCTTCACTGGAGACACTTACTGATATGTTGCCAAAATTGAGCAAAAGTTGAAGTAAAGGAATAAGTGGGAGTTCGACTCTAGAAATCCATTACAATAAAAGCCTGAAAAAGGTGACCCTAACTCATAGAACAAGGGACAAAGCAAGGAGGGTCAAGCTCAAGACAACCAACCCAAGTCACATGGAAATAAGGGTAATGGGAAAAGAAGCATACTCTAACTCAAATTCTAATTTAGAACATGGTAAAGGAAATTGGATCATTGATGTAGAACCTAATGTTATCATTGTGACCACAAAGACCCAACCAGAAGAGTTAGAGGAGGGTGAGGACCAAGCACACATATTCCATTCACAAATGTTTATGAAGGGGACCCCACTACATTTCATTGTTAAGATTGGGAGCTAGAAGAACTTTATTGTCACTAAGTTAGTCAATAGATTAAAGCTTTTGATAGTGCCACAACCTTGATCATACACCATTTCTTGGTTGAACCATAGACAAGACATCCATGTCATCAAACAATGTTGCATTTCCTACAACATAAATACCTTCAAATATGAGGTATTGTTTGATGTTGACCCACTCTAAGTTTGTGTTGTTCAATTAGGACAACCTTAAATGTGTAAACATCATGTTGTTTGAGTCATGTCCACGTAGTGTCCTTATTACTCTAGGGGTCAACTATAAAGTTTACTAGAGGTAGTTTAAATTACCATCATTTCATTAGCATTATAAAAATAATGTTGAAAGATAATCTCTCATAGTGGAAAGTTTTTCCTCTTCATGGTTTGGTTAGAAGGTGAAAGTAAGGTCACTTCAACCACCACATCCTGAGCACAAGGGCTTTCAATAGAACATAATTAGGTGCACAAGATTGTAGAAGCATACAAAGATATATTCACTTCACCAATGGGGGTTCCCCTACATTGCTAGGTAAAACACTCAATTGACTTGATACATGACACGTATTTACCTAATGGCCCAATATATTGATGTTCTCTTTTGGAGAATGATGACATAAAACTTTAGGCTCATGAGATCATGAAAAAGGACCACATTTGACCGAGCTCCTCATCTTGTGGGAGCCTAATTTTATTGGTGCAAAAGAAGGATGGGACATGGAGACTCTGTATTAATTATAAATCCCTGAACACAATCAATTTCAAGAATAGATATTTGATCCCTGGATTGATGATCTTCCTTATCAACTTAAGGGTTCCAATTTATTTATTAATATTTATCTAAAGTAATGCTACCACTAGGCTCCAATTGAGAAAATTGATGTATGGAATTTTTGAGTGGTTTGTCACATCCTTTGGCTTGACTAATTCTCTAGAAACATTCATGAGGATGATGGATGATATCCTAAGGCCTTTTACAAACTCCTTTGTAGTTGGATATTTAGGTGACATCGTTATTTTTAGAAAAAAACTAGGAAGAACATCTACAACACATTCAAAAAGTCTTGAGACCCTAATGGCAACATAAGTTGTATGCTAATTTGGAGAAATTCTCATTTTTAATTCATCGACTTCAGTACTTAGGACACATCGTGGATGGAGATGGGGTGCATGTGAGCCCAACCAAGATCTAATTCATCCAAGATTGGTTATCCTTGATGACCCTAACAAAGCTCTATAACTTATTGGGTATTTACTAACTTCTATTGAAGGTTCTATTGATGGGTCTGAATGCACCACTTATAGACTTAAGGGGATCTCTTTGGTATGAAGCTCCATACAGGATTCACAACATTTGGGATGAAAATCCCATCTGGTCTTTTGGCCTGGTTGCCGTCTTATGCTTTTATGAATGTTAAGTTTTTTTGGATGAATGATATATGAAAGGGAGACCTAAACTATGTCCTTGATGGAATGCAAGTAAAATTAGGTTCGATGAAAATACTTTAAATTAATATCTACAAGGAAATCTACAATAGATTTATAATAAGCATGTATCTCAAAGAAAGAGTGATAGAAATCTCTAATTAAGACACATGACAACTAAAATTATACTAGTTATTAATTATGAAATAGTTTACAATCCAAAACCAACATAAACATATGGAAATATCAACAAGAAATTCTTAGAAAGATAAGAGTTTACATCTAAAAAAATATTTCATTAACTTGCCACAAATATATAGCAATCATATATTAACGAAAAATGATAAATAAAATTATTACAACAATGAATAGCACATGATAAGAAATTCCTTGCAGTGGCCCTTCAAGCTTATAAATATTATAGTTGAATATTCAATGCTAACGTTTCTTAAAAAATCCAAATAGTGGGAGTGCATAAAGCTTAAAACTAGTACTCAAGGTGATTACAAGATTTTCCTTTCCAAAAGTTCTCCTAAAGTCCAAAAATCAGGATCTCTTCCTCCTTACTAGAGGGTTATATTTATACAAAAGTGAGGTGACTTTCACCTTACATGACTTTTCACCTACCCTCATTTCTAATTTCTAATTCACTTTATTTTATAATTTTGTTTTACCTTTACATCAAAATTCCAAAATAATTTTTTGAATAAAATGAATATCTAACTTGGGACTAACAGTAAATTGATAAGGCTTGCACTTGGACTTGTAACTCTTGGATCACATGAGTGTGCCAAGCCTTAAAATGTGTTGCAATATATGTTGGCTTGTTGGGGCCTGACCCAGGTTCGGAGTTAATTAGCCAAACAAATCCCTGTACTACTGGCCCTTTCAGCAACAGTCCGCGGAGCGTGGACTAAGGTCTCACCCGAAGTAGTATGGGGGGGTGTTGGAACCAGGTTTCCGCACCCTGGAGATGTCCGAGGGGTTGATTTGGTCCAACTGTTAGTTCCTTCACGCAGGTTATTTCACGCACTTCCCTGGCCTTTGCGCCTTGATATATTCACCTTCACGCAGCCCTAACTAGGGGTTGTGGGGCTTCTGCACTGCTGGAGCAACGATCTGTACTAATTCCCTAAGTCACACCCGAGATCTTACTTATCTTCTTATACCAA
Organism: Pinus tabuliformis; assembly: GCA_031772625.1. Taxonomy (NCBI): domain Eukaryota; kingdom Viridiplantae; phylum Streptophyta; class Pinopsida; order Pinales; family Pinaceae; genus Pinus; species Pinus tabuliformis. The sequence continues at coordinate 1,206,824,824 of CM062816.1, forward strand.
TTAGTTATCTTCGCGTAAACGAATGCCTTATGTTATATTTACTTATACATTCATATGAGTTTGCGCAACAAATAAATAGTAAACTGGTAATTCATACCCAATAATACATAAAACAGGAAAAGATACACAGAAATATGGTAAAACTTCTCTTTATTAATACTTCCAACAGTTACAGACTCGACCTATCCTACGCACTTAGCTGCAGGGGTCCGCGCACTCAGCTGTGGACTACTAGGCCTTTGCACACTCAGCTGCAGAGCCTTCTCCTACTCTGCGACCCAACGACATGACTTACACTTCGACTCAATGCTTCATCAATTCCTTAGACTCATCTTCCTTCCTTGTCTCATCTACACTTAGAGCCTCACTCTATTTATACAATCCCATGGTCCGTAGACCATGGGTAGATCTTTCAAACTGACATTACATTACAAAAACAAGGGCAGACAACCCTATGACTCTACTATGACTTCGCGCTCTGCGCCCACAAATCGCAGAGTCTTTATAGTGGAATTAGTCAAAACTTGGGCTTTAAGCTCCAAAACATGCCTTAGGGGGATTCCACACCCAACAGGTGCCCAACACAAACATCGTGACTCACTCTCGATTCACTCTGTCAGTGCAAAGATCTTCACACGAAGACCCTCCAACTCTGCTCAAACAACTGCAAGGTCGGTAGTGCACTAAGCGGCTGTCTGTTGAATCTCCTATACACGTTGTTCCGAGACTGCGGTGTCGGAACTGCTTCCCTAGATCTGTTCCTGCATCTCCTGCATTTGCGCGAGCTTGCCTTCAATTGTTGCTGTAATGACGAAGGCCTCATCAATCCAAGGTTGAACGCACGCCTTCAAAATTTCTTCTCGGTGTTGTGCGACATCCACTTGCTCTTTCAGCACTTTGGCCTGTTGCATTCGGGCGAGCCTCTGAGTGAGGGCCACCATCTGTGCAGTCCCTTTGATGCTGTCATACTACTGCTGGAGCTCACGTGCCTCTGTCTCTAAGTGCTGGATGTTAGGGTCCTCCTGCAAATTGGTGAGGACCTTGAATGACTCTTCCAACATTCTGGTGCAGTCCCTTACTGCATTGTTGATCTCTTCCATCCCTGATGTAATAGCGCTGGTGCGCTATTCTCTTACTTTTGAGGGGTGGACGGCTGCGCCTTCAGCTACAACTTTCCTCTTTGAAGTTTTAGCTCCAACTGAACCTTGTCCATTTCTTCTTGTGCCTCACACACCCCTCCTGCTAATCTGTGGATGCACGCCTTTGCTGGAGCGTCTGCTAGGATGGTTAGCTCAGGGACCATCTGGCAGGCTTCATCCAGGACCTGTACCATCTTCCTATTCTGCGATACAACCTCATCACACTGCAAGCTCAACTGTTCCATGTTGATCTTTTGCTTGCTCAGCACCTACAATGCGCGGCTCTCCCTAGCCCGCAGTTCTGCAGTAATCCCATCCTGTAGAACATAGAGCGTCTCCCACGGGAGTGCAACCATGTTGATCCCTATCCCTTTTAGCGCACTAACCGTAGGCCTGTCAGCCTCATTTTTTGTAACCAGTGACCCTTTTGGTAGCACTATTGTGTTGGTTGTGTGAGCGCGTAGCATTTGCTCGGCTGCAGCTATCCCTACGGCAAGGCTGGTCGAAAGAGTACCAGCCTGAGGAGTGCGCACTTGCAACTCCTAAATCTGCGCTTGGAGGGCCCCCAACACAATTTGATTCTCCTCCGCGAAGTTCTAGAGGGCCTCCGTGGTGAAGTCACGCATTGTCTTGCCTATGTCGTGCAGATCACCCTTAGTAAGGGTGATCGGGTCGATCGACAACTTGGATGCTTTCACCTTCTTACGTGGCCTTGTCTGTTCTCTTGGGTGTTGGCACTTCAATTGTGTTGACGTTGTTTTTGGGTCTGCGCCACCCTCCTCTTCCTCTGTTTCCATATCTTTCTCCTGCCCATGCGAAGGCGACTTCTGGCCCTCGCACGCCTTCTCGATTGCCTCCTGTGTTACTGCTACTGCGGCCTCTTTCTGTGATGCTGCTATCTGCGAAGTGTCCCATGCCTCCTGTGCTTTTGTTGCCACTGCTTCTTGCCTTCTATTCTTTGCCAACAATGACGTGCGCAGTTTGGCCTCATCCTTCTTCTTCTACGCAACAGAATTTTCCACCGCGGCGATGTCTAGGGGCGCCATTCTGGTGGCCACGTCTCCAGTACATCGAAAATCACATCATCAGTGGCTATGAAGGGTAGTTCACTCCACTTCTTCACAGGGTCCTTGCGTGCCCTGAGGTATATGTGGTGGAAGTCCTCTTTAAATTCTACAAAGCTTTGTAGGCTGTTGAAGACAGTGGGTGATAACCACGGCTTGCGGTTAATCCCCATTCTGATGTTCATCTCCATGAACACCCAGAATATCTTACTATCACAGATCCAATTCGTGTCCTTAGTGGCCCATAGCAAAGTGTACCTCACGGCCTCCAGCAGATCCTTGGCAATTATGGGGAACTGGCTGTCCTCCGACAGTTCCCTCGCCACCAGCACTATGGATAGCAGAAGCCATGCATAATGGAACATTTTTCCTTGTTCCTGTGCCTCGCGGCAATTCTCCAAGAACTCTTTGCATAAGAATTCAGACCAGTTAAATTGAACCCCTTCTGCACATTGTTCAGCAAGTGCCACCACTAGCGCGGGGACCTTGTCTGCGCGGCACTTCTGCATGACCTTTCCTGCCAGTATCTGAGTCACCACCCTGACTGCTTTGTTGTTGATACTGGAGATCGCGTAGCCCCTATTCTTCTTTTCCAACTTGTATTTCTTCTTCATGGCCTCTGTGATGGCCAAATTGCTACTCTTCCCCTCCGAGATGTCTTCAGGGTCCTCTCCTTTGCACGGGAGTCGGGTAATGCGATGGATTAAGTGGTCCGTGATGGGGATGGTCTCCTCCAGCCATAAACACCCACCATGCACCAGGCAGAGCTGCTTGATGACAAACATCGTCACTGGGGCGTGGTGGAAATGTGACACCCAGAGCAGGTTTATAACCTTGCCTTTTCCACTCTGCATAACCACTTTTGCAGCTCCAATTCTATAACCCCTGCCACAGTGTTCTGCTTGGGCTTCATGATCTGCGCGGTCTCTAGGTGAGGGAATTTCTCATGGTCAGCGAGATCCCAATCTTCAAACTTCAAGTTTGGCACCCGTCCCAGGTGCGTGCCCTCAAAGATGATGTCGTCCGGGAGGAGCGAAGTCTGGAGAGAGCTCTTGTTCTCGTTGAGGTCCTTGGGCACTTTTGCCTTCCCCTTCCGCGGGGAGATATATGCAGGAAACTTTGTTTGAGGGCGCACAAGCTTGGCTTCTTCCTCCATGCCCTCATCCTCATCTTCTTCAATTATGAGGTCCTCTAGGTCTTCTTCCTCCTTGTCGGTTTCCAGGTTCACTGTTTTCCATTTTTCCTCCATCGTTAATCTGGTGCGCAGCGGGTTTTGAGGGGACACATGCACCAGAATCATTCGTTATTTGTATTTCTTCGGTTTTGGCATGCACGGTGATTTAGGGATTTCCACAACAATCTCGATGCCTTTAGGGGCATCTTCTACGGTTAGGGCTTGCGCGGCCTCTTCGGCGGTCATCTGTGCAATTTCCCTAGCTTCTTTAGATGCTTCCATCTTGCTCGTCCAGAAATCTCTCAATCGCTCAATCAGGGGCTCAATCAACGCTCTGCACAGGGAAACTAGGTCTCGGCTCAGAATACGTTGGGCATACAACAACTCAATTCGGAAATGACCAAGTGTTGTTTGCTAGGCACCCCTTTGTAATTTATAACGTCTTTTGAATTTGAATTCGACTGTTCCCCCCAAATCCGGTTCATTAATGCTCCCTTGGCAGTAGATTTTCCAAAATCTCACCCATAAAGCGCATCTTAAATGCCTACCATCTACTCCATTTGGTATCAAGTCAAGCATCACATCATGAATAGTGACCCTAATAGTCACTTTCCAGCCAACCCGTGCAGTAGCGCAACCCCCCTTGCACGGTCGCGAACCTTGTGACACTTTGCTCCTACGCACAGCTCCAACATCAAGCAGCTCCCGAGTAGAGTAGTTTATAGTCCTGCGCCTCCTTTCAACTGCTTGGAGTGCTAAGACTGTACTTCCCATGGCTAGTCAGGTGGTTGTGCCACCTGTATAGGGTTTCAACCAGTCATCCATCACTTTTCCTCGAAAACATCCACCTTTTATTGTTAATGGCTGCATCGTGCACGTTATCATCTGCAGCGCGCCACCATGGGTGATCTATTTAGTAATACGTGGTCCAATCCAAGGCATCAGGCTAATCAACTCTCGGTGGCAGTCCCCAAATTCGTCAATGTGATCGTGCGCACCCTGTTTTATCACCCTGGTTTTCTTATCGAGAAAATATTTCTTTATTTCGTCCTCAAGATTCTTGACTTCCGCTTCCACCAGAGCACTTTTCTCCCTTAATCACACCCTTTCTTTCATAAGTTCTTGGAGCCTAAGATCATCCTGTCAGATTTCTTCCTCAGGTCCTAAGCGTTCTGCTTCGTTTAGCTATGCAATCCCTTCTTCCAAGGCTCTGCGAGCCGTCATATCTATCGGTGCTGCTATGTGCGGACCAGGCATTTTATACTCTATGGGTATTACAACGTTTGCTCCATACTCCAGCCTCGAAGGCATCTGCTCCGTCAGTTTCTTGCATGTGGTCCTATAAGCCCATAGAACCGCTAGTACGTGCAGGTCCTAATCAGTCCGTTGTGCATCATATACCTTGTTCAGTGCTTCGCATACTTCGTTAAAGGCTTCTGCGTGGATAACCTTCTGCACACTTGTTCTTTCCATACTCCATTGTTCCAACTGGAGGGGTCACTTGTGCAATTGCCTCACCTGCACATGCTTACTAACCGTGTCTCCCAACATGAAGTCTGTGTGCATCCGCGCAAGTTTTTTAAGATATGCATGTATCCATCTGGACAGGTGCGTGCACGGATCGTTCCGTCCGACAATCTTGTCTGTTAATCGCATCTAAGGATTCCCAAACTGTATGCACATCATTCTCCTACATTCACGCCAGTCCTCAAAGCTTCCTTGGTGCGTACCCCACCACCTCATGGGCGTAGCGCGGAATACCCATTTCAAAGCCTCGAAATATAATTGTTCCAACACCTCCCTTTCAAATTTGTTCAAGAAGGAATCTACCTTGCTTAACCCATCATACGTAGGTAGATACCTTACCTCATCATGTTACATTTCAGCGTGGTTACCTCGTGTAACCAGTTCTGCCATCGTTCTATCTCCTCGTCAGAATCCAATGTACAGGAGCTTTTGTGCTCCCATGAGATTCATCCATCTGTGGTGGGATTTACCCAGTCTTGCTCTTGCACAGTTATCTTGTAGATGCAGTCCAAGTCATCGTCACTTTCATAGTCACGCACTGGCTCCGTGTAGCGTAATCCTTTTGTAGGTTCCAAAGGTACAACTACGTGCAAATACTTTTTCTCAAAAATCATCTTGCACTTCTTCATATTTATAACCCCATTCATGTTAGTGGCCCAATCTATCCCTAATAGCGCAGGGTAGGGATTGTTGTCATCAAAAATCTGTATCACTTCAAAATCTGTCAGCGCACTTGCTCCTTCAATGTCCACGGTGATTCCCTGCAATCTTCCCATAGGTAGGATCTTTTTCCAGTTTGCCATTCGCAGTTGGATAGGAGACCATGGCAGCATAGGCCTTCCCATGCAATCCCATGTATGCTTTGGTAGAATTTTTGCGTCCAATCCTAGGTCCAAAATCACTTGGTCCATCTCATATTCTCCAATCTATGTGGTCAATCTCATTTCTCTTCCTGTCCTCATCGCGTGCTTTCCAATCTTTTGGACTACGTGCGGTTATCCTGACGCAATCCCAATGCATCTATTTATGAGTCCTTGCTGTCGCACAACAGCTTCATGCATGTTTCCAAGAACATCTTGAGCATTGATGGGTCCATTTTCGGCTCTGGTCTGTCTTTGCTTCCTGGAGTGGAGGCATCAACGAAGCTCTTCCTAGCTTCCATGAAGGTTTCCTTAGCGTGCTCCAAATCAAAATTTGGTTCTTTCATTGGAGCCCTGTGAACCTAAGTACTATCTTCAGGCTACTTGACTTTGTCATCCCCTGTCGTAATTCCTCTTCGGAGCACAATGTTCACATTAGGGTCTTCCTCGCACGGCTCAAACCTCATCATTTGCAGGTTCTGAGTCGAGGGAGGTTGGAGCGCTCCCTTGTTGTGCAACCTTGATATCGGTGTGGGACAATCCTCTGTCTCATGATCAAACAATGTATAATACAATCATGATGGATGTGTCAGATTTGTACAATCATGGGCATAATGTCCTGGCCCTCCACAATTATAACATATCAGCTGTCTGCTACCCCTTCCAGGCCCTCCTCCTCCACCTCAGCCTCGTTTGTGCCCCTGAAATCCAGTTCGCACCATTCCTGCGTTTTGGTCAAGGGGCCGCATTTCGGCTGAACTCTATAGGTGGGAGTCTTATCCATCATTAGTTCATAGCTTCTGTAGGTGCACTCATCATGTCCCACTGATCTATAGAAATTACAAAATAATTGTTGTGAATTCTGTGTGTACTTCTGCAATAAACGTCAGTTGTCCATAGCATGCTTTCCTCCTATTTGACAAATCACGCACCACAACGCAGGTGTCGCGCTAGGTCTTGCTTGTGCCTCTGGTCTCAATGGAATTGGTCCTCCTCCCACGAGGTAATTCACGAACACTAGGCAGTGGTCCTTGTCATGACCCTGACCCTTACATTTAACACACCATACCTCATCGCGCACCTCTGGGCGAGCTGTCCTGTCTTGTTTCAGACTCTACATATCAAGGCACAACTTTTTCAATTGCGTGTGGATCTGCTGAACTCCCAGGTTAGGATCTTTTATCGAGTCTCATGCAATCTCATCGCGATCTCCAAGGCCTCGGCCTGATTTGTTAGCCTCTGTTGTGACAATGCGTTCCTTAAATGTGGTGTTAGAGATGCTACAAACCATTCACAGTGTTGTCCATTTGTCAAATTCATGTTAGCTTCACGAATTGTGCACTTCAGTCTCTGATACAACTCCCAAGGGGTCTCGCCAGGTAGCATTGTGATCTCCTTGAACCCAATGATTGACTACGCCTATGACTTCGGCCTGCTAAATTCTCTGTTCAACGCAGTTTGGATGTCTGCGATCCTCACACTCGGATTGTCATTAGAATGCTTAATATACCAGGTCAGTGCACGATCCTGTAGAGCGCTGACCAACATTGCTTTCTTTATATTGTCATCTGTAACTCCCTACACTTCCCATACAACTTTTATCACGAACCAAAACTGGTCCGGATCTTCATGTCCTACACCCTTGAACACTAGCAATTTTATCGCGCTTGCCATATTAACTCACGGTGGTGGTGGAGGTGGTATGGGAAAAGATGGGGGTGAAGATGGTGAAACCGGTGGTGGTGTGGGTGGAGGTGGTATGTGTGGAATCCTCTATCTTATCAAATTGATCGCAATTCTTAGTGAGACCTTCGTGAGCTATTCCTCGTCCCCTGGCGGAGGTGAAATTAAGGGGCTAGTTTCGAGTTCTGCACTACCTTCGTTTCTGTAAATTTTCCCACTTCATGTATCCCCAAACATCAATGTATTCACATAACCTACTTTTCACATAGTAGCATGTTAATCCAAGTGTTCAAATACTTAACGTACTTACCTCACGGTCCTTTGAGGAAGCGTCATTCTACCTCGTTATAGTTGGCTAAAGTATCTACTGTGAATTCAGTGATGAATCCTCCTATAATTCAATCGAGCTAGTGATCAACAGTGTGCATGATCTTATCCTCCGATGCTTCCAATCTGCGCACCAATTCTGGAGTCCACACAATCGGTCTGTCGAGCTTGCACCTTCCTTGGCTATCTGCTAGCTTCGTGATCCACTCATAAAACTTAGTAGGGAAAGATGCGAAGAAAATTTCGTGGATCTCTATGTACAGGTAGTAGTCTAACCACTCTTCTTTTGATAGTTGCAGATTCCTATTCTCCTGCGCTGCGAACTCGTGAATCTTCCTATCCAACCAATCTTCAATTTCTTTCTTAGTTGGATTCCAGTGATACGACATCATACATCTCTATTCAGATCCCGGTCCCCACAACGAAACCATTTGTTGGCTTGTTAGGGCCTGACCCAGGTTCAGAGTTAATTAGCCAAACAAATCCCTGTACTACTAACCCTTTCGGCAACAGTCTGCGGAGCGCAGAATGAGGGCTCACCCGAAGTAGTATGGGGGGGTGATGGAACCAGGTTTCAGCACCTTGGAGATGTCTGAGGGGTTGATTCGGTCCAACTGTTAGTTCCTTCGCACACTTCCCTGGCCTTCACGCCCTGACATATTTGCCTTCGCGCGGCCCTAACTAGGGGTTGTGGGGCTTCCGCGTTGCTGGAGCAATGATCTATACTAATTCCCTAAGTCACACCCGAGATCTTACTTATCTTCTTATACCAGTTAGTTATCTTCACGTAAACAAATGCCTTATGTTATATTTACTTATACATTCATATGAATTCATGCAGCAAATAAATAGTAAACTGGTAATTCATACCTAATAATACATAAAACAGGAAAGGATACACAAAAATATGGTAAAACTTCTCTTTATTAATACTTCTGACGGTTACAGACTCGACCTGTCCTGCACACTCAGCTGCAGGGGTCCGCGCACTCAGCTGCGGACTACTAGGCCTCTGCGCACTCAGCTGCAGAGCCTTCTCCTACTCTACGACCCAACAACATGACTTACACTTTGACTCAATGCTTCATCAATTCCTTAGACTCATCTTCCTTCCTTGTCTCATCTACACTTAGAGCCTTGCTCTATTTATACAATCCCATGGTCCGTGGACCATGGGTAGATCTTTCAAACCGACATTACATTACAAAAACAAGGGCAGACAACCCTATGACTCTACTATGACTTCGTGCTCTGCACCCACAAATCGCAGAGTCTTTACAATGTACTTAGTCAAAACTTGGGCTTTAAGCCCCAAAACATGCCTTGGGGGGATTCCATGCCCAAAAATAGATATAACTACTCTCAAAATTAATCCTTCATTTAGGACTTTATATTCACATGTATTTGGTATTATTGTCTTCAAGTCAACTTAGATTTGGTGAAATAATGAAGTGAGCACAATATGCAACTTAGTGGGCTCTATCAAATGTTGTGCCAATGCTTATTTGGTTAGATTTATATCCTTTTTCATGAATGTTAGCTACCATTCAAGAACCATTGCCTACATTTCACATTCAATATCCTACTCGGGTCTCACCTCTCCTTTGGCTTTGATGTGATAGGAGTTTCCTCATATTCTTCCTCCATAGTGTCTTTCCTAGGCCTTCTCTTGGGATTTAGTATCTCGTTTATTCATTTTAATAAATTTCTCAAGATTTTTCTTCAGAAAATTATGTCGTCAATTCAATTATCAAATTTCACAAATTATACCATGAAATTAATGACAAAACTAGGAAACATAAATTGCAACTCAGAATAGACAAGAGATACATGCAGTGGATCTTAGAATTACTTTATTAATATGAGATCATATATTACATGCTAATAAATGGAAATGGTTGAGGTGATGGCCTCTCAAGAGATCTACAACAATACTGAATCAAGACTCCAAAATGAAATTGAACTGATAAATACGCTTATGAATCCTGAATGAATTTACCAAGGGATGAGATGGATTTTTGTCCACTCTCACCAAATTACCCAAGGGTTTCATCCTGGGGCTTATAGAAGTTGAGAACTAAGTTCTCCAAGCCTCACCAACAGAAAATACAACCAATCCAAGATATCCCAAATGATTTGATTCCCCTCCTTTTAAAGATCTAATGGATCCCTCTCCAACCTTCTAGAAGCACTTTATTTTATTATTTTATTTCAATTCTATAAGATTTTCCACTTTACTTTGATTTAAGTGACTCGTAAATTATTTTATTTACGTCACTTTCCCTTACTGTCATTTTTCTCTAATTAAGCATATTTCCCCTCTTTTATATAATCAAGTGACTAATTAAAGTCACTTTTTAAACTGAGGAAATGATTAATCGAACACCATGCTTCTTTCGGGCACTAGATGTCACTTTTCACCATCCCATCTTGCAAATCACTTCATTTTGGTTCCAACGAGATATTATACTAATTTGTTTCTCCAAATAACCCCCTCCAAATAACACATTTAATGTCTTTTTATTAAGTTATGTGGATAATAACCCCATTTTACAAGATTCATCAGAATGCAATGGAACTAAGAATCAATTGTTTAGAATGGCCCTTGATGATGAAATATGATAAGGAAACTCCATTTGACAACATAAAACTCCTACAAAACCCTTTGGGCCCATTGATGATGTAATCTCACTCATGTGACCTGGCCATCACACACCCTGGAAATCCATCCTAATTGCCTCACAAGGGAAACTAAAAATGGGGACATTACAAATCCTCCTTACCCAAGATTGCTTTCCCTCTAGAAATATGCATCTATGAAATGTAGAGGAATTTGTACATCGATACCAAGATCCCATATAAACCATTACGTCACATGCCTTTGCATCATCTAATCATGTATGGATCCCTCGATACCTAGATCCCAAACAAACCTCTGAATCAACATGCTGCCAATAGATCCACCTCAATCCCAATGCCATCTTGGCCATCCATCAACACCCATGATCCATGGTTCCATTTTTAATCTATCCCTAGCTATGGATGTGGCTCCATAGATTACCTACTCAGTAGGATACCAACTCATCACTTCTCTCCAATCCAACCCCTGGCATGGACCAAGGTCAATCACACTATGCTAATGTTGGGCTAGTGCAACTGAAATGATGAAGAATTCTCAACCTACATCCCATTTCAAACTAGAGCATCTAGTATCCCTCATGTCTAAGGGCTCCTGTTGTACTATGCTTTTGACTAAGAATATCGCCCCATCAATAGAATACCAACTCATGATCTTTCGCTAATCCATCCTCTGGCATGGATCTTGTGCATACATTCTTGCACAAGGAACAATCCTATCATGTTGATGTTGCACCACTCTGATATTGTATTGACAGTGCTAGATCTCGTCAACATGCAAGGGGGTCTCCCCGATGAAAAGTACCAATTAGAATTTGCATCATTTGGTGTAGGAGTCCTTCTGGAAATAAGCCTTGGCTACCAGATGTTCTTAGAGATTTTCCTTGGCTATGATGCTCAACACAAGAGAGTAATTTTCATGTACTTTCAAATGAATAAGTGAGTATGCCTTGTGAAATGTTTAGTTGCAGAGTGTATCAAGGTTCTTCTATTGGAGGGGCAATAAAAGTTAGCCTTTAAAAGAGGAGTAATAGTACTGATATAATAAAGACACGCAAGCCTATATATATGAATGAATCATTGATCAACTAGTGAAATAGTTCACATAGAAGCACTGATTGTTAAAACACATACAACACACCTTCAATAAGATGAGCACCAAAGCCACCGAAATATTTCATTTTCTTCAGTACAGATGAAAACAACATATATGACAAAGACTCAAAGAGTAGTCTTACAACATTTAAAACATATGCATGAAAGTGTGTTAGCTCAACAAGCTTTGAGTATTAAGAAAAAGTTCCAAGATACATCAGTACAATGAACACCACTAGCTCCAATAATGGAGCGTTAAAGCAACAACTTGCTCCTCCAAAAGAACTATCTTCCTCTCTAATGCCTAGTAGGAGGATCCAAGGTGAAAATTACTTTGCATGAGCTATGAGGATGTATATATAACAAATGGGGTGATTCTTCACCTCCCTTGTGACTCTTGGACTACCCTCATGATTGTTTGACTTCCATATGACCTTTTGACTCCATGAATTTTCACATTCTATAGATAACTCTTGGACTTCCACTTTAAATTACATTTCTCATACATGAAAATTACATAATCCACAAATGGTTTGGCAATTGATGACTCTTATAACATCTTGACATGACACCTTGACATGACATGACATTGATGATATGTATTGAATGATGATATGGAAATGTCAAGCCATTATTTCTGCTACTATCTTTGTGTCTTCTTAAAAGATAGTACATTTTCTTCTTCTTCCTCCTCCATAAGGCTTTAAGGTAGGGAGTATTCATTATGATATTGGTCTCCAATTGTGGTCGCAGTCTGGTGTCCCTTCTTCTTCTTGTTCAATGATCAACTTGTCTTTGCAGCTACAAGGTGTCTTCTAGCAGGGTCTCCTTCTTCATCCCCTTCATCATCATCCTGTCATAAAAAGATAGAATACCTACAATGAAATCCACTCATGACAAGATGACATCAGTCTAAAAACCCCTATTCTAACATACTTCATGAAAATCATTGATTGAGCTGGAAATGGGTGCTGGACTGAGAGACTGGCTAAGGGATTTCACAATTGTACAACTCAAGAGGTAAAGAGGCATAACTGAGGCTTGAGACTGAGTAGTGCATAATTCAAAAAGGTTGGGGCAGGGTGAATACAAATTTTAGGGGCTCAAGGAGGCAAGCTTGAGGTTTCCCACTGCATAGTTCTAGGGACAGAGAGGCCTAGGTCTTGCGCAATTGCACAATTCAAGAGGCCAGGCTGGAAGCTTGAGGCTTGACACTATGCAGTGCACAGAAGAAGGCTAACTGGAGGTTGATCTGCGCAGTTCTGAAGCTCAAAGGGTCAGGTTTGAACACTGAGATTGCATAGTGCCCAAATGTGGGACGCATAAACTATGCATTGCATAGTTCCAAGAGGCAAGGGTTGAGCTTGAGGGCTGAGACTGTGTAGTGCACAGTTCAGGAGGGTCGAGTGAAGCCACGTTTCTTGAGCAAGAAGTTTTCAGAATTTGGCTAAGTGTGAGATCAGTGAAGTCAAAGTGAACAAGGGAAAAACTTGAACATGATCACACACCCAAAGTAATTGACAACACAACATTTATCACTCAAAACCCATGAACAAAAAAATCTTCTCAATGCGACAACGGTATGACAACTTCCTCCAAGTGTGACACTAAAGATACACTTTGTAGTAACAGTGACGACACTTGTGCGACAGTGCATAAAACTTTGGGAATGAGTGTAATACATGTATACATGATGAGTAGGACTCATTAGTACCAAATATACCCCTTGAAATGAATCATAACTATGCTTACACGATATGCAACACTTCCCATGCCAAAAGACGACACTTTTGTTTTCTTCCAAAAGGGACTTGAAAACTTAGAGAAAACATATGGAATGACTCTTACTACTAGAAAAGACAACATGTAAAGTCAAATTAGGCTCCAAAATTTGGATGTAGGCCAAAATTTTGGAGGGTGTTGTAGTAGCGACAACACTTCGCGACACACTGGTTGAATTCCAGCTTCTTTGCCTTGGTCTAATCTGTCATGCAGGGTCTAGTTCTTAAGGAAGTATTGCATTAGGGGACTTTTGAGGTCTAAATTGGGCCTCGTAAGGAAATTATAAAATAATAGTGGAAATAATAAAATAATATTTGATTACATCATCAAATTTTAGAGGGAAAAAAGAAAAAATGATTTTTTCAACTTATCTCCCTATGGGTTTACTCAAATTTTGAGCGGAAACACTCATTGGATGCATAATTTGATTCTTCATCCAAGGAGTACCCATGTTACATACTTTAGAGGGACCCTTCTACACGAAAAATGAGAAATATATGAAAAAATGTGTTTGCAATCACACTTTTCATGTATTTCTCATTTTTCGTGTAACTGGGTCCATCGAAAGTATGCAAAATGGTACTCCTTGGATGAGGAATTAAATTTTGCATCCAATGAGTACTCTCGCTCAAAATTTGAGTAAAAACTTAGGAAGATAAGTTGAAAATAAGAGTTGAAAAAGTAGTTTTATTATTTTATATTTAATTAAAATACAATAAATTAAAAAGAATCTCTTTAATAAAATTAAGAACACATAGAAAGTAATACATTCAATAATAAATATAATCTAATAAATTACAAGAATTAATTAAAAATAAAAATAAAATTAAAATATTTAGATGGTCGGCTTACCAACTTGACAGCCCACCTATACCATATTTATTACACACTTTTCACTTCTCTGTAAATCAGTCTTGATGATGAGTCTTGGTCTAGACTCGAAACGTCGACAAATAAAAGATGAACACTGTGGAATATCCGAATTTAGTCTCTCAAAAACCACACCACATGAATCTACAAACCATTGTTTTATTATTTTTAATCTTTTTACTTTTTTACTCTAAAAATGGTGAATCATCCCCCATGGTTGACATCATCATCTTGGATCCTATTGGCTCTTATAAAGTTTATTTTGGTTGTACATTTTTCTTAGGAAGCCCATTTTAGACCTCAAAATTCCCCTAATGATTCATCACACAGATTACTTTGGCTTCCCCACTTACCCCATTTGTAGACATAGTCCCCTTCATCCATTTCTCAGTTGAACACATACATAAGCCCAACCATATCATAATTGTTTCGATTCAAGAGGAGGGTAATATAGTTCATGAACTTTACATATTCAGAGTCTTATTTTTTATCTCTATTGTTGCTTTGGTGTCAGCAGGCTTGTACAATATCCCGATGATGTCACTATAGGAACACAAGCATTACTTTGTTTCCAGTGAGCCTGGACAGTACCTCGACGAAGTTACTTTATTCCCCTCCCTACGCAAGAAGCCTTTATCTTCTTTCACCCTTTATTTATTTTACTTATAGGACTGTGCTTCAACACATATTTATTTCATGGGGTGGAAGAGGGATCCCAACTTATTGAGGGCAGAAGAGGTTGTTCCTTCAGAGAAGTTTATTATATACCTCTGATATTAGTATGCTCGTTAATATTCCCCCCCTTTTCCTTCTCTAACACTGAAACATAAGGAAACGACCATAGGAATGAGGTTGCTATAATATATACAGATATCATGGTTCTATGTAGAATTTCCTGCAAATTCTCTACAAATCTACCTCTGAGATCTATGTAGAAAATCTGACTTTAGATTAACTCTATAATGCAATATACCAAAGCAAAATACTATAATATACTTCTACTATCAAACTTGTGGAAGCTTGAAGATCGAGCTAAATCAGAGCTGAACACATATAACCATAAGAATAAGAATCAATACACATGAAACATAGAAAACACTCAGGGGAAAGCCTCAGCTAAAAACCCCACTATCTATATTATCATACAAGGTGGAAATATCTCAGAATTACACAAAGCCTTAGCTCCCACAGCTAGCCAGCTCTCAGTACAATCTTTCTGGATTCTCACAGGCAATCAAAGCTTCTCACAAGCCTTCTCCTCTGCCCTCTAAGCATCCTATTTCCTTGTGTTGTTTCTCCTGGGTGATCCTACTGTTACCAAGTGTAACACTTATCACTCACACCGATCTCACACCCTGTAAAACTGTGCAATCCTCAAGGAACCTTATTCCTTTTGCATGGATGAGTTTCCTTTATAGTAAAATTCCTCCAAATGATAGTACAATGTCCCTGTGTTTAATCTCAAGTGGGTCTTTGTTTTAAATGACATGCATGAGTTATTTATGAGAGAATCCTCAGTTATCTAGAGTACACTAGTTACATGCATGCATGCATTAACTGACTGAACTCACAATTAGTTCCTCAAACTGTTTGGAACTAATTTAACTCGACTTAACTCAGTTAATTGAGATAACTAATTACAACTCAAATACAACTCATCCTTATCTCCTTAATTAAGGGATAATCTCCTTAATTTAAGGGATAACTGTTGCATGACTTCACAAAGACTTCTAGCTTGAATTTCTCCAACTAATTAACTCAATATGAATTAATTAATTATTTTTCAAGCAGTTGGTGAGACTAAATTCGAATTTTAATTCACAATTCTAATTCAAGGACAAATCAAAACTGGAATATTTTGAATGCTATTTTTAGCATTTCTTGTTGTTATTTTCAACATTCTACACAAAGTTCTCCTTACGCAAGCATCATATTTTCCATCAAAAATCATTAACAAAAAGGTGTAAACCAAGACAAAGAAGAAGGACTAAAGGTTAACCAAATGTTGCAGTGTCACAAGGCCCTTTTCAATTTCGCCACACACATTGGAACCAAACAAAACAATTTCACACATGACTTATTCACAAAACAAACAGAAAAGACTAAAAATGATAAAACCAAAAAAAAACAAAGACAAACTATATACATAGGGTAGGGCATAGCCCTAGACTATCATTGAAAATATTATTTTAAATCTTGGCCATTGACAGGAAGAGATTCCATATTCCCATCCAAATATTGGAGACGATAAGTGTGGTGGCCAAGTTTATCAAGA
The DNA here is from genome assembly GCA_031772625.1 of Pinus tabuliformis. Classification (NCBI taxonomy): domain Eukaryota; kingdom Viridiplantae; phylum Streptophyta; class Pinopsida; order Pinales; family Pinaceae; genus Pinus; species Pinus tabuliformis. The sequence continues at coordinate 1,206,841,257 of CM062816.1, forward strand.
ACAACAAACGGTTTGTTCCATAGGGAGTGGAACTTAGTGTGTTCCCCTTCTCTTTGTGGGATTTGTCCCACTTCAATACCAGGTCACCCACATTGAATTCCTTTTTTCCCGTAGACTTCTTGTTAAACCATTTCTTGATGCGACTATAATGAAGATAAAATTTCTCTTTTTCTTTTCTCCTTTCTTCCTGTAGCTTCAAGAGTGTGTCTATCATACTCTGAACCAAAAGACAAGGCTTACCCTAAGATTCTTGTGAAAATTGAAGGGCAGGCAGGTAAATGTTCAAAGTTAGGATGGCTTCTATTCCATACACCAAAAAACTATGGAGAGGTTTTTAGAGAAGTTTTAGACATAATACTTCCAACCCAAACAACGTTCACTAGACCATTGTGTCAGTTTCAAAGTACACAATCCTTTCGATAATTCGGATAAGGTTTTTATTGGTTAAATCAACAATATCATTACCCTGTGGATAATAGTTAGTTGAATGTTTCAATACAATGCCATTTTCTAATGCAAAATCATAAAGTTTCAGTGATGAGGAATACGTTTCATTATAAAAAGCAAGTGATGTCAAAACGTCGAACTAGCTAATAATGTTCTACTTGAGGAAACTGATGATTTCCTGATCATTCACTTGCTTGAGAGGATCCACTTCATTCCACCGCATGAAATAATCTGTAGCAGTGAGAATGTAGTGGTGCTACTTTGATGAGTGTGGAAAGAGCTCACCAGTAACATCTAAGCCCCATTATTGGAATGGTTTTTCTATAGCGATGGGTTGCAATGGGGCAGTTGACTTCTTATCTTGGCCAACTCATTTCTGATAAACCAAGAATTTGTAGGCATGAGCATGAGAATATTTGAAAAGTGTGGGCTAATAGAAACCAGCCAACATAATCGTGTGTGTAGTAGTATCACTTGTGAAATTTCCTCTGATTGGTTTGTCATGGAGGTCACGTAATACCCTTTCTAAATCTAGTGCTTCCACGCATCTGAGCAGGACCCCATTATGAAGCTTCCTAAAAATCACTCCGTGTACCAACTAATAAGATAGAGCTTTCAATCTAGTAGCCCTCTTTTGTCTGCTGATAAATGAGAGGGCAGGGTACCATGCTCAAGATATTGTTGCGCATCTGCATACCAAGAGGTGGATGTGAAATTGGGGGTAGCTTTTTCGATATTATACATTTTTATTTCCTGCTCCCATCCAAAAGAGTCATGTTCTGGTGAACTTGTCACTTATGCTACTAGTTGGCATAGACCATGGCCTTTGATCATGTGAACTGGATTGAACTCAAGATAGTATTCTTGCAATATGGTCATCCAGTTCGCTCTTCTTTTACCTATCTCTTGTTGAACAAACAACGATCTTACAACTAGGTGTGGCACAAAGATAATGACATGATTCTTTAGAAGATAAGGCCTAAAGTGTTTTACCGCCTTGTAGATTGTGTAAGATTATTTATAAATGGTGGGGTAGTTTAGTTAAAGTCCTTACAAGCTGACACTCATGAATGATATAGGTCATTCATTGTCTTGATTATCATTTTGTGTAAGAACAACAACAAGAGAAGGATCAGAAGCGAAGGTGTACAACAAGAAATATTTGATGAAGTTTGGACTGTATAGTGTTGGTGCTTCAACAATTGCTTGCTTAATACAGATGAATGCATCCTTTTCCTTTTTATCCCATTTATAGATTGCATCCTTATTTTTTATCTCTTGCAATGGTTTCACTATATGTGCATAATCAAAGGAATTTGCGAAGGAAATTGATTTTCTCTAAGAAGGACTACATGGCTTTCTTGTTCATTGGGAAGCGAATCTGAGTGATAGTTTTGACCCATTCAAGGTCCACCTTAATCCCACTTTTTACGATGATATGGCCCAAGAGATTTCCCTTAGACACTGTGAAAATTCTCTTCTTAGGATTCAAATATATCCCGTATTTGAGACATCGCTCAAAAAATTTCTTTAGATGACGCAAGTGGTTAGATCTTATTTTCGAAAACACTGTCACATCATCTAAATAGACAATAAAGCTCTGTCCAATCAAATCATGAAATGTGATGTCCATAGCATGTTAAAAAGTAGCACCTGCATTGACAAGTCCAAAAGACATTTTTTTAAAAGAAAATGTACCCCACTTGGTTCTAAACGTGGTCTTGTGCATGTCGGGTTGTGATACCAGAACTTGGTTGTATCCTAAAAAACCATCCAACAACAAAAAAATTTCAGACCTCGATATTGTATGTAAAATTTGTTCCATTGATGGCACTGGATAATTATCTTTATCTGAGGCACGGTTGATATTGCGAAAGTCTATGCACATATGTATTTCCGTAGACGTATTCCTTACTAGACCCATATTTGAGACCCATGTTGAATGGAAAACTTTAAAAATGATATGAGCATCCAACATTTTTCTCAACTCTTTCTGAATTAGGGGCTTAAGAGTAGGATGAACTTTCCATAGTTTCTACTAAAAATGCTTGTATCCTTCCTTAATTGGAATCACATGATAGATTATTCGCATGTCATAGGTCTTAATATAATTGTATATCCATGCGAAAAAATCTTGATACTACTTAAAGAGGTAGATGAAAGCTTGTCGATCTTGAGGTGTACAACAAGTACCAAGATTTACAAACTTCAAATATTATTCTGTACCAATATTTATCTATTCGTGAGACAGGGTCCAACTATGATTCTTTGAATTGAATGGTCCCCTAAATTTATTTTACAAATCATAAAAATTTTCCAATGACACCACACCTTTGGGCATGGGTTTTCCTTTACTTTCTTGAGCTACATCCTGCAACTCTTTATCGTGCTCGTCTTCATCAATGGTTGTGTCTTTAAACACATCAACGTTTGCCATAAAATCTAGTATTTGTTGGTCGTCATTGAAAATGTTAAAATTAATAATATTATCTAGAATAGATGGCCTATAGAAAATTCATCCCTTAATGGTGATAACCTAGTAGCAACATTTTCTAATATATCAGCTGCAGCATTACAGATTCCAGGAACAGAAATAATATTAAAAGCTTGGAATTATGAAATCAAATGCCATACCTCCTGTTGATAACTTTTCATATTAGGTAACACACAATGTATCATATTGCACACCTGACATGCGACGATTTCAGAGTCACCTATTGCTTTAAGCACCTCAACTTTGAGGTCAATGACTTTCTTCAAACCCAGAATGAGGGCTTCATATTCTGCAACGTTGTTGGTGCACTCAAACTCCAAATGGAAAGAGATCAAATTTTTTCTCTATTGTGAGTCTATTAAAATGCAAATGGATCTAAAGCCCTCCTGCATTTTCGAACCATCAAAATATAAAATCCAAGTGTTAGAAAAACTAGGGTTGTGTCTTATACTACTACTATCTACATTTACTGTACAAAGGTCATTTGCACCAACTGGATTTTGAGGAAGGAGTTCTAATTATGTATCAGGTGGGACGAGTGAAGGTTGTGCCAAATAACATCCATGATCTACTTCCAGAAAAATAAATAAATAAATAAATAAATAAATAATAAAAAAATAAAAAATAAAAAAATAAAAATAAAAAATAAAAAAATAATAATAAAAAAAATTAAAAATAAAATAAAATAAAATAAAATATAAATTAATTAATTAATTAAAAAAAAAAGAAAAAAAAAATTCGAAAATAACATTTGCAAATCCCATTGGTTCATTTTTTCCCTCAAATTGTGTCACGGTATGCTTCATGTAAGGCTCACTTTCAACTCAAATCTAATTGTTTATTCCCTTGTATGGAAGCCATAAGTGTGTCCAATTAGTTGAAAAGTATCCTTGTAATTTGATGGACCAATCTCTGCTTAGTCGTAAATTGTAGCCTTTAGGAATGTCCATAATTACAATATTTATACACTAGTGAACTCTATGATCATATGATAAATGAATGATAAAATTGTTGAGTTCACCATTGGCCTGGACAAATGATTTTTCCAGTTGTATGATATGAGCATTAGTTTTATCCCATTTAGCCTTTACTTTCTTAGTAACCAACAATAGCATAACATTCACGGATGCACCAGAATTAACCAAACAATTATGTACATTATAATTAAATATTTCGAAAGTTAATAGGAGCGGAGGGCAGAGAGTGTTAGAACTCAAAACTTATAGCATTAACAATAAATTCGACAATATCGTATGAGTTACCGTACATTACTTGAGAAGCAGAAACTTCTTTACCTATCGAAGAGTGCGACGAGAGTGCATGGATGATCCGTTCTCATTGGTCTGTTATATTTGCGAGCTCGAATATTTAAATGTTAACATGGGCTCTATTCATATCTTCAACAATGTTGTAATCAATTCTTTTTGTCTTAACGGGATGTGCTGGTGAATCAGGTGGTGTAACTTTATTCGATGCTTCAGGAGTGGTGGACTTGTTCTTAGTGTTGGTGGAAGTGTTCTTGGAAGAAGGAGCACTTCCAGAATTGTTCTGCAAAATCTGAGATGGATTGGAAGGTGGTAGAATCCTACCCAACAACTGATTCTTAATATCCTACCCAGAAATAGGTCCTTTGCTCCTCAAGTTGTAATGGAAATTTGACTGCGTGGGAGGACCTTCACTCGCTGAAGGTTGATCTACACTTTTCTTATCAGCATTATAAATAACACTGAACATATTCATTGAATGTCCAACACTTTAACTTTCTTCAATCACAACAATCTCATTCGTTTCTTCGCTCTACTCAATTTGTTCTTCCGCTAATAAAGTGTCAATCATATTAGCCATCATAGTGTTCATATTGTGGTTCCATTGTGGGCACATTTTTCTAAATGTTTCCCTTGATGAAAAGAGCAGAAATTATCCATGCCCAAACTTTTGACATTGAACATTGTGTTAAAAATATGAGCAGATTTGGACGGTTGAGAGTTTTTGTTCTTTTTAAAGAAAGGTGGCCTGAAAGACTTTCTACTGGTAGTGGATACCTCGCTTGACCTTCTCTTCATTTATGATACTTCATTCGTAAGCATCTTTAGAGACTTGGTCAAGCTTTCCATATCGAAAGAGTCTTTTTCTTTAGCTTTGCTAGAAGAGGCTTGGTTTTATTACCATCTTCCTTGAAGTCTTTAGGATCATTAGTGTCTTTGATGAATCCAATTGAAAGCAAATATTTTTAAGAACAAGAGCTTTTGCAAATTTAAGGCCAAACTATTCTTTGTAGCTCTTTTGATGAATACATAAATGTTGTTTGGAAAGGCATTTGTGTAGTAATCCTTAGTGATAACATCGTGAGTTTGTACACTAGTGGGGAACTTGTTTAACAAACGAGTAAATCTCTGATTAAAATATTTAACTCTTTCTTTGTCCCCCATTTTTAGGTTCCCAAGTTCTTTTAATAAAATGGTGGGAGTCTTGTCATCAACAATTTTTTCCAAAAATAACTTCTTAAACACCCTCCAACCATGTATTGAATTGGTCGGAAGACTGTGATACCATACAGATGCCCTACCTTCTAAAGTGTATGGAAAGATTCTACAAGCAACATCGTCTAAACATACCTGAAGCATTCGTAAATGCATGTAGAAATCATCCAGATGGTCTTCAACTTTGGTCTTCTTATCGAGATCACAATTTGACAACAACATTTCTAAATGTTTCAACATATTGTGAATATTATTCGGAAGAGAAAGTGGTCCTTGGGCCATCCAATCCAAATCTACATCAGCCATGTCTTTGTCTCTGTCCTCCTCCTCTTCTTCTGAATATGAAGAATATTCTCCTTCACCATTCATATCTGCATTGTAATCAGGATACTCCTCATCAAAAAACTGAAAATCTTCCCCTTAATTTTTTGGATTCTCCTCAATGGGTGGAAGTTCCCCTTGATTTGTTTTAGGTTCAACCAACTCCTCAAGGGTTGTGATGACAAAATATTCCATAAAAGAAACCAATATGCCACTAGGAGTTGTTTCTTTCTTTACAAGCTTATGGGGTAGAATAATAGCAACATGGAGTAAAACAAGAGCTCTCGCAAACTAACGAGTGATGGTTTGGATATTCCAAAGTTGATTGTAACTAACCCCAAAGGATTGTCCCAGACTAGACTAAGCGGTTTATTCTTTTTCAGGAGTATAAGTTGGAGTGGAAATGGGAATGTTAGTACCTTGTGTGGAAGTTTTTTTGTTAGGATGTGGTGAGTTTTCAGCCATAAAAAGGTGGCTTCCCTCCTTCTAACACCAGAATGTTGAGGGTTTTGGATCCTGCTAACATGCAAGGGGGCCTCCCCGATGAAAATCCCCAATTAGACTTTGCACCATTTGGTGTAGGAGCCCTTCTAGAAATAAGGCTTGGTTTGCCATATGTTCTTATAGATTTGTCTTGGCTACAATGGTCATCACAAGAGAGTAATGTACATGTACTTTCATATGAACAAATGAGTATTCCTTGTGGAATGTTCAATTGCAGAATATATCAAGGTTATTTTGCCAGAGGGGAAATAAAAGTGAGCCTTTAAAAGAGGATTAATAGTACTAATCTTATAAAGACACAAAAACACATATATCTGAATGAATCGTTGATCAACTATCAAAATAGTTCACATAGAAGCAATGATTGTTAAAACACATACAACATACCTTCAACAAGATAAGCACCAAAGCCACTGAAATAGTTCAATTTCTTTAGTACAAATGAAAACAACATATATCACAAACATTCAAAAGGTATTCTTACCACATTTATGACATACACATGAAAGTTTGTTGCCTCAATGAGCTTAGAGTATTAATCAAAAGTTCCAAGAAACATCAGTACAATGAACACCACTAGCTCTAATAGTGGATCATTAGAGCAACCACTTGCTCCTCCAAAATAACCATCTTCCTCTCTAATTCCTGGTAGGAGTCAAGGTGAAAAATCATTTGCATGAGTTATGAGGGTGTATTTATAACAAATGGGGTGACTCTTCACCTCCCTTGTGACTCTTGGACTACCGTCATGACTGTTTGACTTCCTTATGACCTTTTGACTCCTTCATAAGTTTTCACATTCTATAGGTGAATCTTGGACTTCCACTTTACATTACATTTCTCATACATGAAAATTACATAATCCACAAATGATGTGGAAACTGATGACTCATATAACATCTTGACATGACACCTTGACAAGACATGACATGACATTGTTGACATGGACTGAATGATGATATGGAAATGTCAATCCATTCTTTTTGCTACTATATTTGTGTCTTCTTGAAAGATAGTAGATGCTCTTCTTCTTCCTCCTCCATAAGGCTTGATGGTAGGGAGTATTCACTATGATCATGGTCTCTAGTTGTTGTTGCAATCTGTTGTCCCTTCTTCTTCTTGTTCAATGATCAACTTGTCTTTCCAGCTATAAGGTGTCTTCTAGCAGGGTCTCCTTATTCATCTCCTTCATCGTCATCCTTTCATAACAAGATATAATACCTACAACTGAAATCCACTCATGACAAGATGACATCAGTACGAAAACCCTAGTCCAACTCACTTCATGAAAATCATTGAATGACCTAGAACTAGGTGTTGGACTGACATACTGGCTCAGGGATTGCGCAGTTGTGCAACCTAAGAGGTCAAGAGGTAGGACAACGTGATTTTACAGTTGAGGAGCTCAAGGAGGTAGGCTTGAGGCTTGAGGCTTCCCACTACCTATTTTTGGAGATAGAGAGGCCTAGGGATTGTGCAATTGTGCAGTTCAAGGAGCTAGGATGGAATCTTGAGGCTTGACACTACGTAGAAGAAGGTTGAGTAGAGGCTAATCTGCGTAGTTTTGGATCTCAAGTGGTAAGGCTTGAGCACTGAGAATACATAGTGTGAATTTGTGAGAGGAAATAACTACGCATTGCATAGTTCCAAGAGGTAAGGGTTGAGCTTGAGGGTTGAGACTACGTAGTGTGCAGTTCAGTAGGGCTGAGTGAAGCCAAGTTTCTCGAGCAAGAAGTTTTTAAAATTTGGCTAAGTGTGGGATCAGTGAGGTCAAAGTGAAAAAGGAAAAATCTTGAACATGATCACACACCTAGAAAAATCGACAACAAAACATTGATCACTTAGAACCCATGAACAAAAAATCCCCTCAATGCAACAGTAATATGATAACTTCCTCCAAGTGTGACATTAAAGATACACTTTGCGACGACAATGACGACACTTGTGCGGAAATTCATAAAACTTTGGCAATGAGTGTAATATATGTCTACATGATGAGTAGGATTCATTAGCACCAAATTTACCCCTTGAATTGAACCATAACTATGCTTACACGATATGCAACGCTTCCAATGCCAAAAGATGACACTTTGGTTTTATTCCAAAAGGGACTTTGAAAACTTAGAGAAAACATATGGAATGACTCTTCCTACTAGAAACGAAAACATGTAAAGTCAATCAGGCTCCAAAATTTGGATGTAGGAAAATTTTTTGATGGTGTTGTAGCAACGAAACATACTAACTAAGATGCCAATCTATAAAAACCAATTGGAAGGCTTCGCACCTTCTCACCCATACCAAACCTCCTCTCTGTTAGAGAATTATATATTACGGAGCAACGGAACCCATAAAATATATTGCAGAAATAGAAACACAGAAAAAAAATAACACAAGAGAGACACAAATATATGTGGCTCACCCAATTTGGGCTACGTTCGTGGAGAAACAACCAGTCCTTCCTTTTATATTATCCAACAAAATGAAGAGATACAACCTACAACAAATCCATTGTAATTCCCTCTTCGCTCTCAATCTCCTCTCTCTTCCTCGCTCAGAATACATATCTACATAGATGCAATACAATTCCCTCATATATAGTGAGGGGTTGCCTTCTATGGAAAAAAAATCCGAAATTAAACATAACTTCTACCGTCAGATCTCTGCCTAATGAACGACCCAGATTGACTACGAAATTACAACATTTTACATGGCAATTTTACATCTATTTTTAGCTTTGGGGGCGCTGCCCCCGATCCCCCGCCAGGGGGGGCTCCAAATAATCGACGTTGCCCCCCCTGGACCCCCTTGGTGGCATACATTTTACGGGCGGAAACAGGGTCCAATGCGGTGATACCTCTGAATAAGGAAGATAATCAAGCTCCACACCCAACAATATCCCACTTGGAGATTGATTATAGCAACTCCACCGCTGCTTCATTTGCTGGACAATGACTCCACTTTGGACCTGGTTGTTTCTCATATTCTTCATCATACTTGAAGACTAATTGAAACTGAGAAGAATCTCAGTTTCTCCCTGGTTATAACTTTTGTTAACATATCTGCAGGATTCTCACTAGTGTGTATCTTTTCCAGCTTCAATTGTCCATCTTCCAACACTGATCGTATGAAATGGTACTTGAGTTGTATATGTTTATTCTTGGAATGAAATGCAGAGTTCTTTGCAAGATTTATGGCACTCTGCTTATCACTATATAACCTGCCCAACTCCTGCTTCTTACCCAATTCATCTAGAAACCTTTGTAACCAAATAATTTTTTTACTAGCCTCTATAGCAGCAACATACTCTGCTTCCATTGTTGCGAGTGCAACAACACTTTGCAGTTTTGAAACCCAACTGATAGTTGTTCCACCTACAGTAAACACATACCCTGTTGTGCTCCTCCTATTATCTCTATCACCCATCATATCTGCATCAACATATCCCTGTAGAGCAATGTTCGAACCACCAAAGAATAATGCTTGATTTGTGGTACCTCTCAAATACCTGAGAATCCACTTCACCACCATCCAATGTTCTTTTCCTAGATTGTTCATGTACCTGCTTACAACTCCCACTGCATGTGCAATATCAAGCCTTGTGCAGACCATTGCATACATTAAGCCTCCAACTACTGATGCTAATGGAACTTTAGACATATAAGTCATTTATTCCTGAGTCTTGGGACACACCTCCTTACTTAGTTTGAAATGGATATCCAAAGGTATACTAACTCATTTTGTATTCTACATATTAAATCTTTTCAACACCTTTTCTATGCACTCACTCCAAGACAGTGTTAATTTTTGATTCTTCCTGTCTCTAGTTATTCTCATACCAAGGATTTGTTTTGTAACACCCAAATCCTTCATTGCAAATGAGTTCTCCAATTTTATTTTGAGCACATTTATTTCTTGCATGTTAGAACCTGCAACAAGCATGTCATCTACATACAATAACAATATAATATAGTTGCCATCATTTTTCCTTTCGAGATAAACACAATGATCAAAGTGACATCTAGAATAACCTTGTTTAGACATAAACCTGTCAAATTTTAGATACCACTGCCTTGGAGCCTATTTTAATCCATACAATATCTTCTTCAACCTGCACACTAGTTTCTCCTTTCCTTTTACCTCATATCCTTGTGGCTACTACATATATATCTCTTCCTCCAAATCCCCATGGAGAAAGGTTGTCTTTACATCTAACTATTCAAGATGCAAATCTTCAACTGCTACTAGACTTAAAATAGTTCTGATTGAAGTCATTTTAACAACAAGAGAAAGTATCTCGTCAAAGTCTATACCCTTTTTTTGTGCAAACCCCTTCACCACAAGTCTAGCTTTATACCTTTTTCTACCTCCATCTTCTTCCTTCAACCTATAAACCCATTTATTCTACAATTTTGTTTTACCTGCAGGCAACCTGACTAAGTCCCAAGTCTGGTTATGTGCTAAGCAGTCCATCTCTTCTTTCATGGATTGCTCCCACTTCTTCCTATAGGTTTTAACCCCGTACAGAAATTACCTACATATGAATTCTAAAACACAGAAAATAAACAATGCTAGAGCATAACACATAAAACACATATACACAGAGAATTTCCCCTGGATCCCAAAACCGGGACTACCAGATTGATTTTTCATTATGTTCCTTTCAATGTTACAATACATATTTATACATGCTGAAGCATCCAATACCATGGACTGAAAACCATCGTGTCCAAAACCATGGACAGAAAACCATCGCATCCAAAACCATGTGCGAAAATCATGCACAAAACCATAGGTAGGTCCACCCATAGAGTGGGGTTACCTGCACCCCTCAAACCCCCTGTGACTCCCCCCACTATGCAATCGGTGCAACAAAGGGGGTGCTCCGCCCCCCCTCTAACCCCTCGGTTAACTACGTGGGCTAGTCTTGGAAATAATATAACACAACCCAACATTCTCCCACTTGTTGTTTTCTTTCCACAGGGGGCCACAAGAGAGCTTAGTCATTTATCCAGCCCTGTAATGCCCATTGTTTCTCTACACCAAGAGAACTTCTCATAGCTCACAGATTTTTTCAATGCATCTACAGTATTCTTCAAAGTTTCCACCTTTACCAACAACACCTTTTTGTCTTCTATCACATCCCTCACAAAGTGATATTGAACATCAATGTGCTTTGTCTTTGAAAGATATGCAAGGTTCTTTGCCAAGAAAATTACACTTTGGCTGTCACAGTCTATCCTTATAGCTCCCTGTACTAACCCCATACTTGAACACAATCTCTGCAACCAAACTGCTTCCTTGCTTGCATGAGTGGCTGCCATGTATTCTGCCTCTATAGTTGATAGTACCACTACATATTGTTTCTTACTCATCCAACTGACTGCACCTCCAAATAGGTTAAACACATACCCACTTTTATATCTTCTCTGATCCAGATCTCCAGCCTAGTCTGCATCAAAAAAGCCACGAATATCCAACACTCTGTCCAATCCTGGTCTTCCTTGGTAGCATAAACCATAATCACTAGTGCCACGCAAATACCTGAAAACTCGCTTCACTATTGTCCAGTGCTCCTTTCCTAGTTTTGACATAAACCTGCTCAATACTACCATTGCATGTGCAATGTCTGGTCTAGTATAGACCATTGCATACATCAGGCTACCGACTGCACTTGCATATGGAACACGGGACATGTCCTCTTCCTCTTCTTGTGTCTTGGGACACTATTCAACAGATAACCTCACACCTACAGGAATAGGAACCATCACCGGTTCACTATCCTACATATTAAACCTCTGCAGTATTGTCTCAACACACTTCCTCTGGTTTAACCAGAGCTTCCTCTTTGCCTGATCTCTTTTAATTTTCATGCCCAAAATATAGTTTGCAGCACCAAGATCTTTCATGTCAAATTTGGAGGACAAATGGGTCTTCAAATCCTGTATAATTTCTTTGTCATTTCCAACCAGCAACATATCATCCACATACAAGACCAGATAAATAACACGGTCACCAATTAATTTAAATACACACAATGATCTTCTTTGCTTCTGGTGAAGCCAAGTCCCCGTATAAATGTATCAAATTTTTGATACCACATCCTTAGTGACTGTTTTAACCCATACAAAGACTTTTTTAACTTGCATACCAATTCTTTCTTACCCTTTACCACAAAGCCTTCAGGTTGCTTCATGTAGATTTCCTCTTCCAGATCCCCATGAAGAAATATTGTCAACACATCCATCTATTCTACCTCAAAATCAAAAGCAGCAGAAATAGATAAAAGTAATCTAATAGAAGTTACCTTGGCAACAGGAGAAAAAATATCACCAAAATCAATTCTCGGCACTTGGGAATAACCTTTTGCTACCAACCGAGCTTTGTATTTCTCCACCTTTCCTTTTGCATTTGCCTTCTTCTTGAACACCCATTTGTTGTCAATGGGTTTCCTTCCAGCCGACAACTCCACCAGATCCCAAGCCTCATTTTTGTGCAAAGATGCCATTTCATCAACCATGGCCTCTTTCCACAGTTTTCCATCCTCTAAATCTACTTCTTCCTTCACAGTTCTAGGATCATCATCAGTAATAGATAAAGCAAAATTTGAATAGAAAGCAGATGGACTATACCTTTCTGGCTTCCTTCTTTCTCGAACTGATCTTCTCACACCCGGAGTTTGTGGCTCTTCATCTTCTGATTCCTCCTCTGCTGTAGAGTTTGATTCTTCCTCCTTTAGCTCAAACTCTATCTTCTCAGGTTCCTTTGGTTTGACTTCATATTTAATAACATTTTTCACCTTTCTGAACACCACATCTCGGCTATACAAAACCTTCCTTGTTACTGGGTTCCAAAGATTATAACCCTTTAAACCATCCTTATACCCAATAAAGATGCACTTTTCAGATTTACTATCCAACTTGGTTCGTTTCTCCTTTGGAACGTGTACATATGCATCACATCCAAATACCCTCATATGTGAAAGAGAGGGTTTCTTACCAATCCATACCGCTTGTGGAGTCTTATCCTCCAACGCTGATGAAGGTGATCTGTTGACCAGGTAACATGTTGTCTCCACTGCCTCTGCCTAGAATTCCTGTCCTAACCCGGCACCATTGAGCATGCTTCTTTCCCTTTCCATCAACACCTTGTTCATTCTTTCTGCAACTCCATTTTGCTGAGGTGTATATGGAGTAGTCTTATGCCGTGATATACCACACTTCTTACAGAATTCTTCAAATTCCTTATTGCAAAACTCTCCACCATTATCGGTCCTCAACACCTTTATCTTCTTCTCTGTCTGGCTTTCCACTAGAGCCTTAAATTATTTAAACCTGTCAAATACTTCAAATTTCTTCTTAAGGAAATATATCCATGTATTCCTTGAGAAGTCATCTATAAATGATACATAGTACATAGACTTACCCAGTGATGGAACCTTCACAGGTCCAAACACATCATTGTGCATAAGCTCTAATATCTATTTCGCCCTCTTACCACCAGAGGGGAAACTCACTCGATTCTACTTCCCATATACACAATTTTCACAGAAATCAAAATCTAGAGAGCTATTACTCATACCTTCTACCATACATTTACCATGAAGTATTCGAAGGCCCTTCTCTCCAATATTTCCAAGCCTCTGATGCCACAGCATGGTCTTCTCTCCAGAGATGACTAGATTTTTTGCTCCACTTTCAGGAACCACAGAGCTCTTATACCCATCAACAACAGTGCTACCTTGCAACTTGTACAGAGTTCCAATCTAAACTCCCCGTATCAATACTAATGCTCCCCAAACCATCTTGCAGGTATCCTTCTCGAACACTATTTTTACACCTGCATCATCCAGCTTGCTTACAGAAATCATATTTCTAGCTAATGTAGGAATATGTAGAACACCCGAAAGTGTTCTAACCCTTCCACCTTGCAAATTCAACTTTACTTTTCCATGACCAACAATTCTAGCCTTCCTATCATCCCCCAAGAATACATCACCACCATCATATTTCTCATACTAGCAGAACCACTCTCTATGGGAGTGAAGTGAAAGGATGCACCTGAGTCAATCAACCATGCCTCATGATCTACATGTGTACTTGAAGAAGCCAAGTACACATCCCCACCTTCATCTGAGGTTGTTTTCGCCTCTGCACAAGGAGCATCATCAGATCCCTTTCCTTTATTAGGAGCTTTATATTTAAAGTCTCTTTTGTAGTGCCCTTCCTTTCCGCATTTCCAGCACACCACCTTTACAGGGTTTCCTAGAGATTTAGATCTCCCTCTAGATTTAGATCTCCCACTCGATGAATTATTTTTGTTTCTGTTCTGGGACTGTCCTCGTACAGACAAGGCATCACCATTCTGGCTTCCCATATTTTTCCATCTCATCTCCTCCCTCAGCAAGGATGAGACTATTTCATCAAACTGCAAGGCAGTTGCATTGCTACCTATTGCAATGACCAGACTATCCCACGAATCTGGTAGAGAACATAACAAACTAATGCACTTATCTTCATCTGAAATTTTGATATCAACAGACGATAACTGACTTACCATAGTATTAAACGCATTCAGATGCTCTGTCACCAAGTCTCCATCTTTCATCCTCAGGTTATACAGCCTTTTCCATAGGAATAGTTTATTCACCAAAGACTTAGATTGGTACAAAGTGCCTAACTTGTCCCATAAAGCCTTTGTCGTAGCTTCCCCTGATACATTCAGCAATATTGAATCTAAGACACACAATCGTATTGTGCTCTTTTCCTTCCGATCCAACTTCTTCCATTCTTCATCAGACACTCCTGTTGGTTTAGTACCCGGATCTACCACGATCCACTGATCTTTATCCACCAACAGATCCTCCATATTGAGTTTCCACAACTCAAAACTCTGACCATTAAATTTCTCGATCTCTATCTTTCCACTGCTCGCCATCTTCTTTCACCACCAGAATCGATCTCACTGAACGGGGTCTACCACAGGCTCGAGCGAAACCCCTCAGAAACAAAGGCATCCCCTTGAAGCCAAAACAACTCTAATACCAAATGTAGGTTTTAACCCTGTACAAAAATTACCTGCATACGAATTCTAAAACACAGAAAATAAACAATGTGAGAGCATAACACATAAAATAGATATACACAGAGATTTTCCCCTGGATCCCAAAACTGGGACTACCAAATTGATTTTTCATTATGTTCCTTTCAATGTTACAATACATATTTATACATGCTGAAGCATCCAATACCATGGATCGAAAACCATTGCGTTCAAAACCATGGACCGAAAACCATCTCATCCAAAACATGTGCAAAAATCATGCACAAAACCATAGGTAGGTCCGCCCGACCTAATATAGGGTCCAAAAACAAAATTTTATGGGGCTTTTCCCCGGACCCCATAGAGTGGGGTTACCTGCACCCCTCAAACCCCCTGTGACTCCCCCCACTACGCAATCGGTGCAACAAAGGGGGCGCTCCGCCCCCCTCTAACCCCCCGGTTAACTACGTGGGCTAGTCGTGGAAAGAATATAACACAACCCAACACTTCCTGGTTTCTATCTACACTGCTTCTTCATAACATTCTGGTTCACCAAAATTAGTCAACAATACATAATATAATGAAGGAGAGTATTGTTCAGGGGATCTACTTATCTTGGTAGATATTATAACACCACTTTCAGGTGTTTGAGGTGCTTGTTGATGTTGTGGTTGTTGTTGTTATTCTGGCTTTTGATCATTATGATTTTCATGCACCTTCACTTTTTCTGTGATCTCATCAAGCACTGTGTATTCTCTATTTTCTTTTTCCTATTTCTTTTCTTGCAGCTGATCCTTATATAAAACCTTTTCATTGAATATGACATATCTGCTTCTAATGATTTTTTGTTTTTCATAATCATAAAAGTGATAATGAAAATAATTAACACCATATCCAATAAAGGTACATTTCTTTGATTTTGCCTCAATCTTTGTTCTATTTTCTTTATTAATGTGGACAAAGGCTTCACAACCAAGAGTCTTTAAAAATGAGTAGTTTTCTTTTTTACTTGTCCATGCCTCCTCTGGAATACCACCATCCAAGGAACTTGAAGGCCCTCTGTTTATTAGATAAATAGCAGTATCTATAGCTTCTGCCCAAAATTGTAAAGGAAATCCTACATGCAATCTCATGCACCTTGCACGCTACATGATTGTCTTGTTCATCCTTTCTAACACACCATTTTCTTGTGGTTTTCCTGGAACTGTCTTCTCTCTGTGAATTCCATTCTATGAACAGTACCTATCAAACTCTTTGCTGCAATATTCACCTCCATTGTCTGATCTAAGACACTTCAACATTTTTCCTGTCTCATTTTCAACCAAAGCTTTCTATTTCTTGAAAATATCAAATACATCAGATTTATTTCGAATACAATAAATCCAGGTTTTTCTGGTTGCATCATCAATAAAAGTAACATAATAATGAGAGCCACTGGGAGATGATACCTAAGCAGGTCCCCATACATATGTATGCACAAGCTCTATTTTTTCACTCTTCTTTTCTTTCCCAACTCTAAGGAATCTGACTCTCCTCTGTTTTCCATAAACACAATTCTCACAGAATTTTAAATCAACATGCTTCAAACCTGGCAACAAATTTCTTGAGTGAATAATCTGCATCCCTTTCTCACTCATGTGCCCAAGCCTATGATGCCACAATGTCGTATCTTCTCTTATCGAGGTTAAAGTTTTAACAGAATTAGAAATACCATTGCATAAATACAATGTACCAACCTTTTCTCCTTTTGCTATTACCAAGGCTCCTTTAGTGACCTTCCATGCTTTATCTATAAAAGTAGTCACACAGCCTTCACCTCCCCACTTCCCTGTTGAAATCAGATTTTTTCTTCAAATATGGAACATGCCTTACCTCCTTCAATAGCAATTGATTTCCATTTCGTTGTTTCATGAAAACTGTATCCATTCCAATAATTTTACAAGGTTTATCATCACCCAATCGAACCTGTCCAAAATCTCCTTGAACATAATCATGAAAATGTTTCCTATCAAGTGTGGCATGGAATGAGGCCCCTGAATATACCACCCAAGAATCAATAATATTTTCTAATGAAAGAATCAAAGCATCTTGCAACACATCACCTGTCACATTCGCTTCATGATTGTTTCCTTGTTGCGCGTCTCCTTCTTTTCCCTTTCGATACTTGCAGTCTTTCTTTCAGTTTCCTTTCTTCCCGATTTCCAACACACTATCCCTGATTTGGACTTGGATCTGCCTTTCCTTGACTCACTGCAATATCCTGGGCTCTTTCCCCTTTCCATTTTTCTTCCCCTAGTCTTTGCAGTCAAAGCATTACCTGATGTCTCACCGGAGCTTTTCCATCGCATTTCCTCGCTAAGGATTGCATCGACAACATCATCAAACTTTAAAGTACTAGATCCAGAGACAGAGTTACTAATGGCCATAACTAAACCATTCCAACTTTTTGGCAATGAGCACAGAAATAACAGAGCCCTAAATTCATCATCAAAATTTACCCTTACAGAACTTAACTGACTGGTAACTGTATTAAATTCGTTTAAATGATCAGCAACAAATCCACCTTCTAACATCTTCATATTAAATAAACACTTCATCAGAAATACCTTATTTGAGGCCGAGGGTTTTTCATATAGTTTGGCCAATGCCGACATTAAACCCTCTCTTGTCATTTCCTTTGAAATATTAAAGGCTACCGACATTCCTAGGCATAGCCGTATTGTTCCAAGTGCCTTTCTGTCGAGAATATCCCATTTTGTGTTTGTCATACTCGTCGGCTTCTTTGTCTTTCCACTCAATGGTAGGCACAGATCTTTCTGATACAGATAATATTCCATCTACATCTTCCATAGCTAGTAGTTTTGGCCATTAAATTTTTTAACCCTAGACCTACCATCTTCCACCATTGCTCCCACTTGAACTAGGAACCCTTCTCTCCTGCGAGTTTATTAGCCAAATAGACCTTTGGCTCTGATACTAGTTGTTAGAGAATTATATATTACAGAGCAATGGAACCCATAAAATATATTGTAGAAATATAAACACAGAAAACACATAACACAAGAGAGACACAGATATACGTGGTTCGCCCAATTTGGGCTACATCCACGGAGAAACAACCAGTCCTTCCTTTTATATTATCCAGCAAAATCAAGAGATACAACCTACAACAAATCCGTTGTAATTCCCTCTTCGATCTCAATCTCCTCTCTCTTCCTCACTTAGAATACAAATCTACATAGATGCAATACAATTCCCTCATATATAGTGAGGGGTTGCCTTCTAGGGAAAAAAAAAAACCCTAAATTAAACATACCTTCTACCATCAGATCTCCGCCTAATGAATGGCCCAGATTGACTACGAAATTACAGCATTTTAAAAGGATTTTTTTTACATCAATTTTTAGCTTCGGGGGTGCTGCCCCCGATCCCTGCCAGGGGGGCTCCAAATAATCATCGTCACCCTCCCCTGGACCCCCTTGGTGGCATACATTTTAAGGGTGGCGTTTCTGCCACATTATGAAATGGGGTCCAATGCGGCGATACCTTTGAATAAGGAAGATAATTAGGATCCACACCCAACACTCTCCACTATGATGAAGTGGCCTAATAGTAACACAAGACCTTTTTATGTACTCTTGAAGAGGGTTTCTATGAAACTCCTAAGTATACTCCTCTTTTTGCCTCGCTAAGGACTTTAGTCATCCCTCAACGCTAGACATCATAGCTACTGACTTGGAACATACTACTCTAAGCTCCTCAATTTTATTGTTCTACTGCAAGATGGTGCCTTAGAAAACCTGGATTTTTGCTTTGACACCCTAAGATTGGTCCTTAATTTCTCAATCTTCTCCTAGTGGATACCATCTGAACATTTTGGAGCTTTGTTGGATGCCACTGCATCTACTTACACCTTGTCAATGGCTAGACCCAAAGACAGATGCTCAAATACCATGACCATGACTCCATCTTGAGCCTTCAACTGGCTCTCTAAATATGGCTCATTACACACACTGTGCCTATCGTCCTCCTCATTCCTTTTCACCTATGAGTGCTCTTCATGTTAGATAATCACCAGTGGTCCATTGATCAGGTGCTCAGTATTTAACTCAAAAACAAAAGTTCTCAGAATGGCTCGAAACCTGAATGACCGTGTCCGTCTCAAAAAAATGATCCTAATGGAACTCATTTCACTGAAAATTGAGTTCATATGAGGAAGTTATTGAGTTTTGTCCGCTTTTCTAAAGAAGAGAAATTAAAAAAAAAATGCATAGTCACTGCACAGTCAGCAGTCTGTATTGCTGACATGGCAGGTGACTGTGCAAGGTCAACAGTAGTCAACATCCAGTCATAGCTCGCCAAGTGTCATGCTTTGGTTCATTTTCAGGTGTGTTGACTGGCATAATATGATTGGCTTAGAACATACCAATGAGGAGGGGACAAGTGGTAAGCTCGAAGGCCACCACGTGTCCCTCCCCAAAGGTCAGCTCGGCGTGCAGTGCTTACCAAAAATATATGGTAGGCTAGGGCATCGAACCCGGGACCTACACTACACAAACCACCAAACTTACCGCTATACCATACATTAGTTCTTAACATGTATAGAATTTTGCACATATTTATTGTTTAACAGTTTTGGAGTTGGGGGTTAGGAGGGCTAGCCCATGAACCAGCCCTCCCATGTGAACACGATAATCATCAAGCTACATAATGGCTAGCAGCCAGCACTAACGATGCCAAAATAAACCACGACCCGTAATGGTTAATGCCACCTGTTAGCGCTTGAATTTGGCTTCAGGCTGAAAAAGACAAAATCCAAGGCAACATCAAACCACTTAGCCTCGTAGCTAGCCCTACGGGGACAGGAGAGGGCTCTCTCCGGGTCTATCTCGGCAAAAGGTCTTCAAAGGGCTGAGATGACCAATAAAGAACACTAATTTTAGGCTAGTAAACTGATAGGGAAAGTTTGATTTTAAATTTTTAGGGTTTTGTTGGAAAGCTGAGCACGGCAATTTTGGGTGCGGGGATGAGACACAGTTTTTGCAGAGGTCTTTTTGGGGCAAGGTAGGAGATTGTCTTGATGCCTTTGAAATAAGTGAATGGATGGATATGACCGGTGAGGAGCTAAGGAGAGCAAGAAACCATCGAGAGTTCTCCTTAAACAGATGAAAACATAGATATTAAGCAAACTTAAAGGCAGAGCATAGAAACCATGAATTCTACCTTAACACTTCATTTACTTAATTTGCAGAAGAGAAGAGTAGGAAAATGATACACATAACAAACTTACAAGTACATGAGAGAAACACACCATCAACACAAATCACCACAGGAATCCCAAATAGTGCTGCAAAACCCTGGTCTTTCCTTTGCCAAAATTGCAGAGATACAAAGAGTAATACAGTCTAAGCTTATCCCTCAAGAGTCCAACCATGAAAATGACTAAGAAAATACATAATATAGGCAAGCTAACACATTCCCTTGCCTCTAGGGGTCGAGCTCATCATCCTAGGAGCTGTTTCAACCAATTCTAAACTGAGCACTATAATCTAGGCAATCAAAACAACTTGCCTCTATAAGCTAGGAAACCAGTTCATTCATTAATTTTTTGCCATTTTATGAATGAATCTTCTAGAATAGGTAAATAAGTGTCATGTCATCATGAAATTACATCAATTACATCAAGGAGGATGAAAAATCCCACCAAAAAGTCAAAACTGGTCAAATGCTGCGTTTTCCTGAGCTGAAGGTGAAAAATTGAGAAAATGTCCTGATGCGTAGCGCGCCATTTCTCAAAGCGTAGCGCGCCTTTGAGCCCACTTTTGGGGCACTTTCCGGCATCCAAATGAGGCACAAGTGGGCTGGTTGGAAAGGTCTGGAGGTCTACTTTTCCGCTCAAGTGGAATTTCTCAATTTGGTGGCCATTTGCCCCTCCAAAAATGCAATCTCCCAAGACTGCTTCCTGTGTGTCCAAAAAGTGGCAGAAGGTCATTTTTTGCTTGTTTTTTGACCTTTTGAGGGCCCAAACCTCAATGAAATGTCTTGGCAGTGGCTGAGAAAGTGTAATTTGTCATGAAAAATCCAAAAATGCTGAGTTTTTGTGAAATGGACCTCCCCAACTTAAGGGTAGCGCGCGGCGCGCTACGCGTTGAGGGCAAAAACCTGTTTTTAGCAAAAAAAATTCAAAATTGACCAAAATTGCTCCAAATTTTCTGAATTTTGAGCTGAGGGTGTATCATTGAGCACCATGCTCCTTCAAGGTGGCTTCAGCCAAAATCTGAAGTGGATCGGGCCTTTTCCTCCATTTTAGTGCCTTGGCCAAGCGTGCTTTAAGTACCTTCATTTTTGCTTTGCACACATGCATGCGGGCCCAATAATGATTTTTCATGTGGCGGAGCATATCTTTGTCCCTGTTTGCCTTGGCTAGAAACCTCTCTAAATGAGTGTTCACCCGAATGAGCATAGACCCTTGCTCAATAGGTGTCAAATCACCGGGTCTCTTGCGAGCCAAGTTCCGGTCTTCTCGGATCCTCCGCAACTCATCAAGAGTGTGTTCATCCTCTAACTGCTTGTTGCGCTGCTCTAAGTATGTGATTGTCCAATTTGCCATTTCCAACTTTTGCTGCAACAAGTCATTTTCAGCCTTTTGTTGCTGAATGATCTCCTTTAGCTCTAAGCTAGGAGAGCTGATATCAAGGTCAACAATATCTATGTCCGGATCACCTGATGGCCCCTCATCAATCATGGGCTTCTTGCCTCTCTCTTGTACCTGTGCTTCCGTCAAAAGCGAGGCCCCTTCCACCTGATGTGGAGATAACACTCGCTGTGCTGGCGAAGAAGGCGAGACCCCTTCCACCTAGTGTGGAGATAATACTCGCCGTGCAAATGCACATAAGGCCCTGTGGCCTCTCTGATATGTAACACATGCTGGAGTGCTGACATGCTCGGGCTCTGGAATGTGAAACTGCTGTGAAGGCCCTCCCTCATCATGGACAATCTCAGGAGGTGGTTGTGGCACCATGAAGAAGTCGCGAGAAATGAAATCCTCCCAAGCAATACCCTGCTGTGCCAACTGATGCATCACTATGATCTCGATCAGTGCATAATGATATATACTTTTGTGTTGCTGTGTGGGGTTCTTCCTTTGCACTACGGGCACCATCTTCTCTATATTTCGTCACATGAAAAACGGAATGTTCATCATTCGTACTCGGGTGAAATGCATCAACAAACGGATATGGTACGAATATAAACATGAAAATCTGCCCTCACAAGTGAAATAGCGCATAATGAGCCTCATCAAGGGTGCATACTCATCCCTTAGGAATCTGAAAGGAAAAACAGCAGTTAGGTGTCTCATGCATCCGGGTTTGATGTATGGTTGATAATGAAATTTGTCTAGCTACTTGCGCTTGTTCCACTCCTCCCCAACATTTGGTATCCCGGTGGCTTGAGCAACAATTTCAGGTGATAGAGTGAAATCCACTCCTACAAGATTCACATGACCATTGTGCAAATGTAGGACAAACAAGCGGACTAGTTCTCTGTGATGTTGAATTTGTGAGATTCGCTCACAATATCCAAGGCATGATTGATACTGAAAACATGTCATTGCAAGTGGACAAGCTTGCAAATGAGCCAGAGAAGTGGGCTCCTCCCTGACATGCCGACCACCCTTACCACCCTTGTGATGCCTCCTTGGCACTTCTACCTCCGGTGTTGAATCACTGTCATAAGTCTGCTGATAATTTGATTCGGTTTCTGACATGGTTTTGAAGGCAAGATGACTGAAATGTATTGCTGACTTTGCACCTAATTAACTGTTGTTTGACTTTTTCAAATGCTCTCACCAAGGGGACATAAATACAAGGGAATTGTTAGGGATAGGGGAACATGAGGGAATTAGGGACAATAAAGATAAAGAAGGAATTTAGGGAAAGCAACATGGGAAATCACAAAATTGTGGGATTTTAAGGTGAAGTGGGGTTTGGGAATTTAGTAGGTTTTAGGAATTTTAGAGAGAAGAATTATGAAATTTTTGGGAAAATTTGAAGGAGAATGTTGATGAAAATGAGGGAAAAGAGGGATCACAAATGGGCAACCTTGGACAGCAAAAAAAAAAAACTTGAAACCCTAGCACCATTAAGACTTTAAATCTTCCACATCAAAGTAGGGTTTTGACTTCTCATTTTCATGGCATTTAATCATATTAATTTCTCATTCAACTTGCAAAACCAAATCAAGCCATGGAGGAGAGGCCTACCTGCAATTGCTTGAGAGAAAAGACGATTTGATAGCTTGCTGACAGTTTTTTGGTCGAAAAACCCAACGCGTAGCGCACCTTGCCCAACGCGTAGCGCCCCTCTGACGCGTAGCGCATGTGAAAATTTGTTCTGAGAAAGGCAGCCTGATGCGTAGCGCGCCCCTGACGCATAGCGCGCCCTCCCTGATGCGTAGCGCGCCCTCTGAAACTGCCCAATTTGCTTAATGACTCATAAAATCACCTTTGCAAAGATTCACTTAGCTTGTGAGAGGAAAATGAGTTGCTAATGAAGAGTGATGTGCTTTTATAGGCTTCCTTTAGATTTTTATTTGCCCAAAACCCACTTTATAATGTTTGAATGTTGACACTTTTTTTGAATTAATTGGCTCTGACTTTTGGTTTCTTTTCTTTGAAAAATTGGTTGAAATGATGATTTCTTCTGAAAATTTTTGAAGGGATAGCTTCCAAGATGCTTTGGCAAAGGAGACCAAGGCTGCGCTTCAACATTTGGAGAATTTGAAATTTTTACAATTTTTACAAAAACAAGATAAAGACCTTTGTTTTTCAAAAACAGAGTTTTGAAAACAAGGTGAAAATCTAGCTGTACAATAGTGAGAATTATTGAAATGATGTTTTATGAAGGACATCCCTCTGGCCTGCTGGTCCTTTATGACCTCTCAAGACAAAAATTGACTCAACCCTAGACCTAAGACCTCAAAACTTAAAGCAAGATGAATGACCCTTTGAAGATTTTATTAATTTAAACAAACCTGAACCAACAGCGCCAAACAAGAGGGGAATAAAAGACACAAACTCCGTCCACCAGGATTATGGCATGCCTAACGGAATGCAACATGATCACACTGATGGGACACCTAATCATGAAATGCAAAGAGCTTTGATCTCTGGTGGAGGGCTACTAGACCGACTCTAACATTGGCTCCAATGGGGATGGTAGCTCCTTGGAGATGCCAAGAACCTCAGACCTCTGGGAGAGCAGACCAGTGCTTTCAACCATTGGGCGATGGAGTCATTATTTACTCATTTGACACAAACTCTGACAGCTTTAGTGACTGCAGATTTGACTGAAAATTGGACACAACTTTGACCCAAACTAAGTCAATTGTGGACAGAAAATGGATTGATAAAAACACCTTGACAAACCTCAAACCAACCAATCTTCATCTTCAGAATTATAGCCTTCACCGCGGGCCCCAGACTGAGGATGAAAGATCAGTACACACATGCGATAAAATAAGAGTAAAACGGTATGTACAATGATGGTGACAAGAACAGAAAATGCTCAGACATGGTACCTCTTTAGCAGCCGACCATTGATCGACCCTCCAGGATAATCATCTCTGTTCATTTCCTTGAGAAGAAAAGCATTTTGGCCATGATATGCTGCGATCTTGTAGGGACCCTTCCATAAATTGTCAAATTTTCCGTGCTTCCCTTTGTCTTCATTCCGAGAATCCCACCTCAAAACCACATCATCTATTTGGAAGTCATCTGGTTTTGCTTTCCTGTCATAAATCTTCTTTATGCGCTCTTGCAACTTGAGAGTATTGTGAAGAACCTCCTCCCGTGTCTGCTGTAAATGAATCATTTGATTAATCCACCTCTGCATGGGATCTTCCTCACTACCAGCTTCTTGAAACAATTTGACCACCGGAATAGCGAGCGAAGTAGGAAACACTGCATCTGTCCCGTACACCAACTCAAAAGGAGACATGCCAATTGACTTTTTCTGACTTACCCTATCAGCCCACAGTGCATTCACTAACTTTTTATGCCAGCTCTTCTTATTGATTTCCAGCAACTTTTTAATGATATTTACCAAGGACTTATTTGAAGATTCTGCCAACCCATTTCCTTGCGGATGGTAAGCGGTAGAATGCCCCAAGCTGATATTGTATTTGTAGCAAAAGTCAACCATTCTCTTTGATTTGAATGCTGTTGCATTATCTGTAATTAACTTACTCGGACAGCTAAAACGTGACAGTTTATTATTTTCAAGGAAAGAAATAATTACTGCATCCGTGGCCTGCTGGGTGGGAATGGCTTCAATCCATTTTGTGAAGTAATTTGTAGCTGTCAATATCCATCTATGCTGTCCTGATGATGCCGGATGAATCTCGCCGATAAAATCCAAACCCCACTACTGAAATGGTGCGCTGACTTCAATTGGTTTGAGAGGCAATGGCTGTAATTTCTGCTTCCCTTGAAAAATTTGGCACTCATGACAATTCTTGACAGCTTTATATACATCTGAAAACAATGAAGGCCAATAAAAACCTGCCCTTAGGATCTTATTTGCTGTAGTCTTCCAAAACAAATGGCCCCCGCAGTCACCTTTATGAAAATCTTCCACAATTGTTTTGGCTTCCTCCTCGACCAAACAATTCAGCAATATACCACCGGGGTCTTTCCAATATAGTGCAAATTTGAGGATGCAAAACTTGGTTGCTTTCAACTTCAATGTCCTACTTTTATTTCGAGGCATCCCGAGAGGTGAAGACAAATTTTGAAGTACATATATAATATCAGCATACCAAGGAGAAGAAATAAAGATGTCAGATACCTGTTGTGCTGAATTCTCTTCATCTTCATCGGACATGGCAGCTATCAAATTGATATCTAGGATGTGGAGATTTGTTTCAGCCATCAATTTGGCAAGACCTTGACCTTTGATCAGCTTAGTGGGTTTAATTTCCACATCATACTCTAATAATGCAGCAATCCATCTACCCCGCCTTCCTTCCAGTTCTGCCTGTACTAAAACATCCTTTACTGTTGTGTTAGGAACATATGCAATAATGTGGGAATTCAATATATACACACGGAAATCCTTCAATGCCTTCACAAGCGCAAGCACTTGTTTTTCGATGATGTTATACTTCAATGCTCCATCCCTTATAATACAGCTGAAGAAAGCAATAGGCTTCTCAACTCCATCTCTTTTTTGCATTAGTACAGCTGCCAATGTGTGCTCAGAAGCAAATGAAAATAAAATAAAATCTTGTGTGTAATCCGGACTGATTAGAGTAGGGGCTGAAGATAGAACCAACTTTACCAAATTGAAAGATTTTACCGCCTCTTCGGTCCACTTTAGCTGGCTATCCTTTTTCAGCATGCTTGTGATTTCTCTAAGATGCTCGGCTAGATTCAGAATGCAGCGACGCAGAAAATTCAACTTACCGTTAAAGGACTGTATTTCTTTTTTGTTCCGAGGCTGCTCGATTTGCTGAATAGCTTCAACACGTGTAGGATCTATACGGATGCCATCTTTGGAAATGATGTGGCCCAAGAGCTTGCCTTCACTCATGGTGAAAAGACTTTTCTTTGGATTCAGTGAAATACCATATTTTCTGCACTTTTGAAAAACCAATTTCAAGTGATATAAATGTTCTTCATCAGATTTTGAAAATACAGTCAAATCATCAAGGTAAACAACTAAAAAGACATCTTTCTCGTTGGCAAAGGCCATATCCATCGCACGCTGAAAAGTGGCACCTGCATTTTTCAAACCAAACGGCATCTTTGCATAATGAAATGTTCCCCATGGAGTAGTGAATGCATTTTTGTCATGATCATCCTCATTTACCAAAATCTGATTGTACCCGGAATAGCCATCGAGTAGCGACATCCTTGATGCTCCAACTACTCGCTGCAATATATGATCCATCTTGGG
Source organism: Pinus tabuliformis (assembly GCA_031772625.1). Lineage (NCBI taxonomy): Eukaryota > Viridiplantae > Streptophyta > Pinopsida > Pinales > Pinaceae > Pinus > Pinus tabuliformis. The sequence continues at coordinate 1,206,868,499 of CM062816.1, forward strand.
CAACAGATAATTGTCTTTTAAAGACACCTTATTCAAATTTCTAAAGTCAATGCATAAACGGATCTCACCGGTCTTCTTTCTTATGGGTACCAAATTGGATATCCAATCGGAAAATCTGATAGGTACTATGATTCCAGACTTGTACAACCTATTCACTTCTTTTTCTATCAATGGAAGCAATTTAGGATTGATTCTCCTCAACTTTTGACGGAAAGGTTTCTGATTTGGCTTTATAGGAATAGTGTGCTGAATGATATTAGTGTCATATGTTTTCAGATTTGAATAATCCCATGCAAAGACATTAGAAAACGAAGATAACAATCTGACATACTCCTTCTTTACCTTTGGTGACAATGATTTTGATAGCTTTACCATCTTGGGATTCTCAGCTGCTCCAATGTTTACCTCTTCAACACCTTCTTCAGTGGGTCTCAATGTCGGTTTGCGGGCCACATCATCTTGATCAAACAACTCCTCCAAAGGAATCAATCCTTTAGGAATAAAATTGTCCTTAAGTTGCAGCACATCCATTTGATTTACTTCATCTGGTTCTATATCTATGGAAACGTCTTTAAACTCACCTTCAATCTGCAGAAAATCTTTAATTTCTTCATCATCCTGGAAGACTTGCCAACATCTTTGATTATCCAGAACCGTGGGGCGGTGTTTCACATAAATCTCAAATTTGTTGCTGGAATTCATTGGAATTTTTAAGTTACTTGCTGCCTTGGCCAGCGCATCCGCAACACCATTTTGTATGCGGGGCACACATGTCAAAGTATGTTCAGAAAATAATTTCAGAATATCTAGGACAGCATTTCGATATGCCCTCATACGAGGATGCTTGGCCTGAAATTCACCTTTAACTTGCTTTATCACCAACTCGGAATCACCATAAACTGCAATCTTCTTTGCTTTCAACTTGCGAAGAATTTTAAGGCCAGCAATGAGAGCCTCATATTCTGCCTCATTATTTGAACAATCGAATGCTAGTTTATAAAAACACACTCTCACCTTGCTTGGGACTTTGTCTCGGGTAGAAAAGGGGCTTCGAATCCACACACCAATACCAGCACCATCGCTGCCCACAGCGCCATCGAAATCCATGGTCCAAAGACCATCTTCATCTTCTTCGAACTGCTGAAACTGTGTTGCCTCTGTTTTTTCTGTTTGCTGCCCCTTAGCTTCAGCTGTTTGTTTCATGGCAGCTGGCTTTTCTTCTCTTTCCTTTTGCAGATCTTCTCTAAAATTTTCAGTAATCTCTGGTATATCCTCTACCTGAACTAACTGACTATCTATCTCATTAAAATTATCAGCAAACAAAACAAACGACTCCAAATCTGTATGTACATAATTTACAGGATGATTTATTGGCTTTTCTTTGCTAGTTATCATGTATTTCATCTTTTTCTCCTGATATATCTTTCTCATTTGACCAAAGACTGGAATTGTAGCATAAGAAAAATCTAGCTGAAGTGTACCTTTCAACTTAGCTCCCCAAGACCTTGAAAGCAACATACCAAAACGTGGAGGAATATCCGCCACAACCACATCCATCAATACATTCTTAGCTGGAATTTGATCTAGGCTTACCACCAAGTCCTTGATCAATCCGATACACTTTACCCGGCTGGAATCAAATGAATACAAATCATGATATTTTCTTGTGATGTCTAATCCCAGCTTTTCCATGATTGCTTTCAGCATCAAATTATGCGAAGCACCCGAGTCAAACATAGCATTATGTAAAACATACTCGTGCAACCTCAAACTGATATAGAAGGGAGGAACATCATTTTCTAGAGACTCACCATTTAAAGCAGGTCCAAAAATTAATTACGGCTGATCATCCTCTACATTTACCGTGTCAAGCATTGGATCAATATTCAAAATTTTGGAAATTTGACCTCGGTAGCTGGTGTTTTTCATGATTTCAGTCAATGTAATAGACACTTTTAGCTTTGAAATTTCATTCTCCAAACTAAATGTTGAAACCTTTTCACCTTCTTTGGCCGGGACTTCTCTTCTTTCAAATTTATCCCTCATTATGCTTGGTGGCTGATTTACCTTATCCGCTGAAGATGATGGACTTGCTGGGGGATCAATTATATCTTTTCCTTTTTTCTGTGGGGAAGCTGAATCATTTTTTGCTGAAGTATCTTTCTTCTTCTGAATGGGATTTATAGGAACAGCTCGATTTCTTAATTGTCTCTGCTGAGCGGACAAAGCATTGAGATATCCTCTTTGGTACTCCTCCGATTCTTCCTCAAGTGCTGCATCATTTGATAAGATATAATTCTCATCTTGATGGATGATGGAGTTTCTCACAAATTCTTCTTCTTCTGTAATATAGGTAGGCAAATCATCAGGAGTGAAAAAATGATTTTCCTCCCCGATAGTATCACCTTCATCCTCGGATTCTTGGCTAACAAAATTCTGCTGAAGAGGAGGTTTTATTTGCTGCTGAGCTGCTAACTCTTGTGCCCTTGTTTCACGCTGCTTAATTCTGTATTGTGGCTGCTGCGGACCTCAGAAATTAGGATTGCGAATCTGCGGTTCCGGCTTGTCGAGATGAGCGTTTTCAAGCATCCTTTCTACCTTGCGAAGGAGCTGATCTGATGTAGAAGCTTCTTCTTTGATTGTCACTCTTTTTTCGGCTTTCATCCTTGCTCTTTTATCATTCAAATTCGCTTCAACACTAACAGCGATTTTCTGCATATCCTCCAAGGTAGGCGGATCTCTATCTCGCAGTGAATAAGCCATCTCCGGATCAAAGCCATCCGGGAATTTGAGAAGAGCTGATTTTCTAGATGGTCTTAAATCATCTGGAATAGCATTGTAAACTGTGTTAAATCTGATAATGTAATCCTGGACAGACTCACCATGATTGCGTTTGAGATTGTTGTACTCGGCATTGATCTGAAGTGGATCCTTTCTGATTTCCCATCAATCTAGAAACTGCTTCTGAAGTTCATCCAATGTGGGTATGCTTCTAGCTGTCAAACCTCTGAACCATTTTCTTACTTCTCCTCCGAATGTTTGCACAAACAAATGCATAGTTACATCTTCTTCATCTATCTCATATAGATCAAAGAAAGTTGCCATTTTGTCTACATGCTGCTGAGCGGAAACACCTTGAGGAGTGCCATCAAACATGGGAATTTTACTCTGATAATCAGTTGGCATATCATGCATATTTTGAGGAAGAGCAAGAGGGGCAAACTAGGCAGCCATTGCTTTAGGTAGATTGGGTCTAGGAGTAGTAGGTGGAGTAGGTGAATGAGGGGTATAGGGAGGTGTAGGTGGAGGAGAAGCGATCTGGGATGAAGAGGGAGAATTAACTGTATATTCAGGATGTGTGACTATAGGGGATATAGAAATAAAAGGAGGATTGGTCTGTTCGTGTGGAACAGAAGCCGTGATAGTAGATCGAATATTGACAGATATAGTTTCGAGGAAATCAGCAAGATTAGTGACTTGGATATCTGTCTGAAGGTGTCTTAGGATGAAATTTTCAACCAATTTATTGTGTCTCTCGATTTCAAGGGCAGCAGCAAAATCAGGGTTGAGAACTAGAGAATCAAGTGCACTTTCAGATTTGGTTTTGAACAGGGACAACTCAAAACTCTCGTCAAAATCAATGTCTTCAAGATACTTAAAAATAGCTGGACATGAGTGAGATTTGAATATACGACTAGAATCTGAAGCCAGCTTGGATATCAAGGAACAAATAGCCAATCAGCCTGTGAAAACTCTCAACTTATCATCAAAAGTTTCAGAGTTTACAAATGTACTGGGGTAAAATACAAATGAAGTGTTGTATTCACAAGCTCACGGAGATGGACTGAAGCAGCGTTTATCTACTTCCGCTTATGCAAAGCAAAAGCGTTTCAAAGGCTACCTGGCATAACTTCAGGCTCCGTCTAAGACTTATGAAATAAACACATCAACCCACAAACAAGTTTTTCTCCCCAGTATGGTCGCCAATATGTTAGTGCTTGAATTTGGCTTCAGGCTGAAAAAGACAAAATCCAAGGCAACATCAAACCACTTAGCCTCGTAGCTAGCCCTACGGGGATAGGAGAGGGCTCTCTCCGGATCTATCTCGACAAAAGGTCTTCAAAGGGCTGAGATGACCAATAAAGAACACTAATTTTAGGCTAGTAAACTGATAGGGAAAGTTTGATTTTAAATTTTTAGGGTTTTGTTGGAAAGCTGAGCACGGCAATTTTGGGTGCGGGGATGAGACACAGTTTTTGCAGAGGTCTTTTTGGGGCAAGGTAGGAGATTGTCTTGATGCCTTTTAAATAAGTGAATGGATGGATATGACCGGTGAGGATCTAAGGAGAGCAAGAAACCATCGATAGTTCTCCTTAAACAGATGAAAACATAGATATTAAGCAAACTTAAAGGCAGAGCATAGAAACCATGAATTCTACCTTAACACTTCATTTACTTAATTTGCAGAAGAGAAGAGTAGGAAAATGATACACATAAAAAACTTACAAGTACATGAGAGAAACACACCATCAACACAAATCACCACAGGAATCCCAAATAGTGCTGCAAAACCCTGGTCTTTCCTTTGCCAAAATTGCAGAGATACAAAGAGTAATACAGTCTAAGCTTATCCCTTAAGAGTCCAACCATGAAAATGACTAAGAAAATACATAATATATGCAAGCTAACACATTCCCTTGCCTCTAGGGGTCGGGCTCATCATCCTAGGAGCTGTTTCAACCAATTCTAAACTGAGCACTATAATCTAGGCAATCAAAACAACTTGCCTCTATAAGCTAGGAAACCAATTCATTCATTAATTTTTTGCCATTTTATGAATGAATCTTCTAGAATAGGTAAATAAGTGTCATGTCATCATGAAATTACATCAATTACATCAAGGAGGATGAAAAATCCCACCAAAAAGTCAAAACTGGTCAAATGCTGCGTTTTCCTGAGCTGAAGGTGAAAAATTGAGAAAATGTCCCGATGCGTAGTGCGCCATTTCTCAACGCGTAGCGCACCTTTGAGCCCACTTTTGGGGAACTTCCCGGCATAAAAATCAGGCACAAGTGGGCTTTTTGGAAAGGTCTGGATGTCTACTTTCCATCCCAAGTGGAATTTCTCAATTTGGTGGCCATTTGCCCCTCCAAAAATGCAATCTCCCAAGACTGCTTCCTGTGTGTCCAAAAAGTGGCAGAAGGTCGTTTTTTGCTTGTTTTTTGACCTTTTGAGGGCCCAAACCTCAATGAAATGTCTTGGCAGTGGCTGAGCAAGTGTAATTTGTCATGAAAAATCCAAAAATGCTGAGTTTTTGTGAAATGGACCTCCCCAACTTAAGGGTAGCGCGCGGCGCGCTACGCATTGAGGGCAAAAACCTATTTTTAGCAAAAAAAATTCAAAATTGACCAAAATTGCTCCAAATTTTCTGAATTTTGAGCTGAGGGTGTATCATTGAGCACCATGCTCCTTCAAGGTGGCTTCAGCCAAAATCTGAAGTGGATCGGGCCTTTTCCTCCGTTTTAGTGCCTTGGCCAAGCGTGCTTTAAGTACCTTCATTTTTGCTTTGCACACATGCATGCGGGCCCAATAATGATTTTTCATGTGGCGGAGCATATCTTTGTCCCTGTTTGCCTTGGCCAGCAACCTCTCTAAATGAGTGTTCACCCGAATGAGCATAGACCCTTGCTCAATAGGTGTCAGATCACCGGGTCTCTTACGAGCCAAGTTCTGGTCTTCTCGGATCCTCCGCAACTCATCAAGAGTGTGTTCATCCTCTAACTGCTTGTTGTGCTGCTCTAAGTATGTTATTGTCCAATTTTCCATTTCCAACTTTTGCTGCAACAAGTCATTTTCAGCCTTTTGTTGCTGAATGATCTCCTTTAGCTCTAAGCTAGGAGAGCTGATATCAAGGTCAACAATATCTATGTCCGAATCACCTGATGTCCCCTCATCAATCATGGGCTGCTTGCCTCTCTCCTGTACCTATGCTGCTGTCGAAAGCGAGGCCCCTTCCACCTGATGTGGAGATAACACTCATTGTGCTGGCGAAGAAGGCGATACCCCTTCCACCTGGTGTGGAGATAATACTCGCTGTGCAGATACAAATAAGGCCCTGTGGCCTCTTTGATATGTAACACATGCTGGAGTGCTGACATGCTCGAGCTTTGGAATGTGAAACTGCTGTGAAGGCCCTCCCTCATCATGGACAATCTCAGGAGGTGGCTGTGGCACCATGAAGAAGTCGCGAGAAATGAAATCCTCCCAAGCAATACCCTGCTGTGCCAACTGATGCATCACTATGATCTCGATCAGTGCATAATGATATATACTTTTGTGTTGCTGTGTGGGGTTCTTCCTTTGCACTACGGGCACCATCTTCTCTATATTTCGGCACATGAAAAATGGAATGTTCATCATTCGTACCCAGGTGAAATGCATCAACAAACGGATATGGTACGAATATAAACGTGAAAATCTGCCCTCACAAGTGAAATAGCGCATAATGAGCCTCATCAAGGGTGCATACTCATCCCTTAGGAATCTGAAAGGAAAAACAGCAGTTAGGTGTCTCATGCATCCGGGTTTGATGTATGGTTGATAATGAAATCTGTCTAGCTGCTTGCGCTTGTTCCACTCCTCCCCAACATTTGGTATCCCGGTGGCTTGAGCAACAATTTCAGGTGATAGAGTGAAATCCACTCCTGCAAGATTCACATGACCATTGTGCAAATGTAGGACAAACAAGCGGACTAGTTCTCTGTGATGTTGAATTTGTGAGATTCGCTCACAATATCCAAGGCATGATTGATACTGAAAACATGTCATTGCAAGTGGACAAGCTTGCAAATGAGCCAGAGAAGTGGGCTCCTCCCTGACATGCCGACCACCCTTACCACCCTTGTGATGCCTCCTTGGCACTTCTACCTCCGGTGTTGAATCACTGTCATAACTCTGCTGATAATCTGATTCGGTTTCTGACATGTTTTTGAAGGCAAGATGCCTGAAATGTATTGCTGACTTTGCACCCAATTAACTGATGTTTGACTTTTTCAAATGCTCTCACCAAGGGGACATAAATACAAGGGAATTGTTAGGGATAGGGGAACATGAGGGAATTAGGGACAATAAAGATAAAGAAGGAATTTAGGGAAAGCAACATGGGAAATCACAAAATTGTGGGATTTTAAGGTGAAGTGGGGTTTGGGAATTTAGTAGGTTTTAGGAATTTTAGAGAGAAGAATTATGAAATTTTTTGGGAAAATTTGAAGGAGAATGTTGATGAAAATGAGGGAAAAGAGGGATCACAAATGGGCAACCTTGGACAGCAAAAAAAAAAAACTTGAAACCCTAGCACCATTAAGACTTTAAATCTTCCACATCAAAGTAGGGTTTTGACTTCTCATTTTCATGGCATTTAATCATATTAATTTCTCATTCAACTTGCAAAACCAAATCAAGCCATGGAGGAGAGGCCTACCTGCAATTGCTTGAGAGAAAAGACGATTTTATAGCTTGCTGACAGTTTGTTGGGCGAAAAACCCAACGCGTAGCGCACCTTGCCCAACGCGTAGCGCCCCTCTGACGCGTAGCGCACGTGCAAATTTGTTTTGAGAAAGGAAGCCTGATGCGTAGCGCGCCCTCCCTGATGCGTAGCGCGCCCTCTGAAACTGCCCAATTTGCTTAATGACTCATAAAATCGCCTTTGCAAAGATTCACTTAGCTTGTGAGAGGCAAATGAGTTGCTAATGAAGAGTGATGTGCTTTTATAGGCTTCCTTTAGATTTTTATTTGCCCAAAACCCACTTTATAATGTTTGAATGTTGACACTTTTTTTGAATTAATTGGCTCTGACTTTTGGTTTCTTTTCTTTGAAAAATTGGTTGAAATGATGATTTCTTCTGAAAATTTTTGCAGGGATAGCTTCCAAGATGCTTTGGCAAAGGAGACCAAGGCTGCGCTTCAACATTTGGAGAATTTGAAATTTTTACAATTTTTACAAAAACAAGATAAATACCTTTGTTTTTCAAAAACAGAGTTTTGAAAACAAGGTGAAAATCTAGCTGTACAATAGTGAGAATTATTGAAATGATGTTTTATGAAGGACATCCCTCTGGCCTGCTGGTCCTTTATGACCTCTCAAGACAAAAATTGACTCAACCCTAGACCTAAGACCTCAAAACTTAAAGCAAGATGAATGACCCTTTGAAGATTTTATTAATTTAAACAAACCTAAACCAACAGTGCCAAACAAGAGGGGAATAAAAGACACAAACTCCGTCCACCAGGATTATGGCATGCCTAACGGAATGCAACATGATCACACTGATGGGACACCTAATCATGAAATGCAAAGAGCTTTGATCTCTGGTGGAGGGCTACTAGACCGACTCTAACACCACCATGTGACACCCCCGCCTAAACTGCCAGCGCAAACGGAAACAGTTAGCCTTTAAACCGCACAATTATCGCTAATTAATTTAGATTAACTCCTAGTTAATTGCGCTTAGCATTAATTAAACTTGAGTTTAATTCGGTGGAAAATTTGGCAATACCACCAATTTCGATCTTAACTCCAAAAATAGTGTGCTTAACTAAAGTTCCTCAAGTTTTGGAGGAGGTTTTCTAGGAGAAAATTGTTTCTGTCATAACTTTGGCAAAATTCGACCAAATTGAGCTTAGGGAAAGGTGTTCCTAGCTAATTTTGACATTCTGAACACATTGAAACGGGTCTTAGGAGAATTAGAGGTGTGTAAACAACATTTTTTTCCATATTGAGCAAATACGAAGGCCCAAGCCATGGAAGTTGGACCAAGGAGATGTAGCCCAGGAGGGGTGAAATCCTTCATCAAAACATTGTGTTAAGTGTTCAATTGATGGTTTACTGTATTTTTTATTGTTGTTTTTCAACACTTTTGTTTTATGTTATTTTTCTCATGAATGTCACATTAAACTTGATAAAATTTACCTATTTACATTCGCAAACAACCTAAGGAAACCTATGCATAGGAAGTAATGGACAAGCATTTGTTTATAAATATGTAATTGAAATTAGCACAAAAAAACTAACATTTAATAACAGATCAAGTTGGTATTAGATCAAAGGTTTATTTGCTTGATTTCTTGAGTTTTGTGCAAGTAGGGTTTTAATGGTTTAAAATTTGTGATGCTTACAAGGTTAAAGTGGCAAAGAGGAAAAGGGAAATTGTTGGTTGGAATTCCTGAGGTAATGCTCAGAAGAAGGAGAGCCACAAGGCCACAATCTACACCCAAAGTTCCAATTCCAGCTGCACTTGAAACACCACAAGTTTTGCCTTCAATTGAGATTGAAGAGGTATAATCAGTACCAGAAACTGAGTTTTAATCCACAACCATCATGTTAGGAGCAAGAGAGACTGAAGGTATTTCGAGAGAGGAAGCATTCAAGAAATATTTTTATGACTTGAATGACATGGTTGGAGTCCTCTATGAAGAGAGGAACACTAGAATGGCTAGAGAGAGTTCTCAGCTTCCACATGAAGAAGGAAGCTCAGGAGATAAAAAAAGATGATAAGAAGGATTCAAAGGGTAATGGAGGAAAGCCTCCTCCATCTCCACCATCTTCATATTCCTCATCATATTCATCATCCTCAACATCTCAAACAACACCATATTCCACTTCCACCACAAAAACTTCTCATACTCATTCCCAAACCCCAAAAGGAAAAACTCCCTTACTCAAATAGGACATTAAGTTTGAACTTCCCATGTACAATGGTGAAGTGAATGCAGAAAAGTTAGACAATTGGATTCGACAATTGGAGGTATACTACAGAATTCAGAACCTTCAAGAAGATGACATAAAGATCTAGTTGGCTTCATTGAGGCTAGAAGGAGAAACATTAGTCTGGTGGGAAGAAAAGACTCAAGAGGAAATGTGAATTCATGGTAAGATATCCATTTCTTGGGTTGAATTTGTTTCTGCAATTAAAAGATAGTTTTACCCTTTAGCCTATATGCAAAAATCCATCTTCATATTCCTCATCATCTTCATCATCCTCAACATCTCAAACAACAAAATCTTCCACTTCCACCACAAAAACGTTTCATACTCATTCCCAAACCCCAAAAGGAAAAACTCCCTTACTCAAATTGGACATTAAGTTTGAACTTCCCATGTACGTGAAGTGAATGTAGAAAAGTTAGACAATTGGATTCGACAATTGGAGGTATACTGCAAAATTCAGAACCTTCAAGAAGATGACATAAATATCCAGTTGGCTTCATTGAGGCTAGAAGGAGCAGCATTAGTCTGGTGGGAAGCAAAGACTCAAGAGGAAATGTGAATTCATGGTAAGATATCCATTTCTTGGGTTGAATTTGTTTATGCAATTAAAAGATAGTTTTACCCTTTAGCCTATATGCAAAAAGACATCTTCATATTCCTCATCATCATCAACATCCCAACAACAACATCTTCCACTTCCACCACAAAAACTGCTCATACTCATTCCCAAACCCCAAAAGGAAAAACTCCCTTACTCAAATTGGACATTAAGTTTGAACTTCCCATGTATAATGGTGAAGTGAATGCAGAAAAGTTAGACAAATGGATTTGAAAATTGGAGGTATACAACAGAATTCAAAACCTTCAAGAAGATGACATAAAGATCTAGTTGGCTTCATTGAGGCTAGAAGGAGCAGCATTAGTATGGTGGGAAGAAAAGACTCAAGAGGAAATGTGAATCCATGGTAAGATGTCCATTTCTTGGGTTGAATTTGTTTTTGCAATTAAAAGATAGTTTTACCCTTTAGCCTATATGCAAAAATCCATTATGAGTTGGCAGAATTTTAGGCAGCTCAAAGGCCAAATAGTCCAAGACTATACCTAGGAGTTTAGAAAGACGGCTTTGTTGTTAGGAGTAAACTTGAATTCCCAAGACACACTGTTGAAATATATTGGGGGTTTACATTCCTATTTAAAACATACCATCCTTATGTTCAATCCAAGAAATTTGGATGAGGTATGTGTGAAAACCATGAACCTTGAAGCAAGGGGAAAGAACATTCAGGAAGAGGGTAGTAAGAAGAAGCCTTTCAAGGGTAAGGAGAAAGAGAAGGGAGGAAAATGGAAGGGAAAGAAGAATGAAAGTGTGAATAAAGAAGGGGAGAAAACCATATGCCAACATTGTTCCATATTTGGGCATGATGAAGCCCATTATTGGAAATTACATCCCAAACTAAGGCCTAAGAAACAAAACAATAAGGGAAAACAAAAGACGACTACTACCACACAACATGATCTTGGATCAGATTCTGGTGATGAGACCAAGATTTCAGCCATGGTCACAGAAGGAAAAGAAGTTGTTGCAAGCACTAGTTCCTCACACAATCATAACAACACTCCAAATGAAGAATCAGTAATAGAATTGTTCCATGTAAGGGTAATTTCAAATCATACAAAGATTGATTCATTATTTGATAGTGGGTCACAATCAAACTTAATTTCAGAAGACTTGGTAAAAAATCTTAACCTTGAAATTGTACCTCATCATAAGCCATATCCATTGGGTTGGATAGTCAATAATGCAAATTTACAAGTTACAAGGAAGTGTTTATTCAAGTTCGCCATTACTGAAAAGTTCATTGATGAAGTTGAGTTAGATATATTTCCACTTGACATATCAGGAATCATTTTGGGTAGTCCTTATTTGTATGATAGGAAAGCAGTGTTTTATCGCCATGAGAACAAATAATTATTTCTCAACCATGGGGTGGAGTACATTTTGAGAGGCCATCAAAAAAATCTGAACATTTCTTTGGTTAAAGCAAGGCAGATGAGGAGACTAGTAAATGCAAGTAAAAATTTTGTGGTTCTCATGATCAAGAAAAAGAATGATATTGATTATGAGTATTTTGAAGGTTTTGATGACAAATTGAAATCTAATTTGTTTGATGTGGTAAGAAGGCATGGCGAGATGTTTCAGGAATCAAAGGGGTTACCTCCCAAGAGGGGAATTCAGCATGAGATATAGTTGTAGCAGGATGTTCCACTTTCAAACATTGGCATGTATCGCATGTTGATTATGGAGAGCATGGAAATCAAGAAGCAAATTCAAGAATTGTTAAACAAAGGTATCATATGCCCATCTACTTCTCCATGTGGTTCGCTCATTGTTTTGGTGCCAAAGAAGGACGAGACATGGTGCATGTGTGTGGATTTCCGTGCACTGAATAGAATCACGGTAAAGAATCGTTATCCACTCCCAAGAATTGATGATTTTCTTGATCAGTTGACATATGCAAAGTATTTCACTAAGTTAGACTTATGAAGTGGTTATCATCAAGTTAGAATAGTTGAAGAGGACATTTGGAAAACCGCATTTAAAATTAAACAAGGATTGTTTGAGTGGCTTGTTATGTCTTTCGGTCTTACAAATGCTCCAACTACTTTCATGAGAGTTTTGAATGATTTATTGAGACCATTTCTAGATTACTTTGTCATTGTGTACTTAGATGATATTCTCATATTCAACAAATCCATAGATGAACATGTCATGCATGTAAACAAAGTAATTGATGTCTTGAGAAAAGAGCAGTTGTTTTAAAGACGTTAAAGTGCGAATTTGGCAAGACTTATTTAGTGTATTCGGGACACATTGTTGGAGGAGGTGAGCTGAAGATCGACCCCTCAAAGATTGAGGTCATTTTGAATTGGCCAAGCCCAATACAGTTACAAAGGTAAGAAGCTTTTTAGGGGCAGCACAATATTGGAGGAAATTTATTGCTATTTTTTCTTCCATGGCAGCTTCGTTACATGCATTGACTAGTGTCAAGAAAGTCTTCCACTGAGGAGACGTATAGTAGATAGCATTCGATGCTTTGAAGCAAAATATCATTTCAGCACTGGTATTGGCTCTTTCGAATCTTAGACAGCCATTTTAGATTCCAATGGATGCTAGTGATTACGACATGGGAGAAGTTCTTATGCAGCATCGTAAGCCCATTTCATTTCATTCTAAAAATTTTAATGGAGTTGTGACTAACTATCCCACTTATGACAAATAAATTTACGCATTGGTACAAAGTTTCAAAAAATGGAAACACTACTTGATGGGAAAGGAGACCATTATCCATACCAACCATCAACCATTGCAATACGTACAATCACATTCAAAGTTGCAGCAGTCACAACACTTCAGATGGATGGGTTTTCTACAACAATTTCATTTGGTTATCAAGTACAAAAAGGGAATCTACAATAAGGTTGTTGATATGCTTTCAAGGCTTATTGTAAATTCATCTATTATACTCAAGCATAATTCTGTTTTGCATGAAAGTTATATTGAGAAATATGCATATGATAATGAATTTCGAGATGTGTATGCAAGCTTGAGTCAAGGAAACCAAATCGAAGAGTTGGATTATCATGTACATAACATTCTGTTATATCACTTGGGTAAGTTGTGTATTCCACAAGGAGAAAGAAACAATATCATAAGAGAGGTGCACACTTCATTGATTAGTGGACACTTTGGTGTAGGAAAGACAGTAGCAAATCTCCAAAGGTATTGTTATTGGCCACACATGTTTGATAATGTATCTCATTTCATTAGAGGATGTTATTTGAGTGCAACAAATAAACCTAGCAATAGGAAAGTAGGATTGTACACTCCACTTCTGGTACCTTCATGTCCATGGGAGAGTATCTCAATGGATTTTGTAGGAGGTATTCCATTTTTAAGGAAACGTCATGATTACTTGTATGTAGTTGTAGACAGGTTCAGCGAAATGTGTATACTAACACCATGTAAAAAGAAAATTACAGCTGAAAAAACAGCTCATCTTTTCTTCCAAAACATTTGGGTTCCTTTTGGTCTTCCTACTTCCATTGTAAGTGATCGAGATTCTCGATTTGTTGTGAATTTTTGGTCAAATTTGTGGGACATGATGGACACAAAGTTGAAGAAGAGTACAACCTTTCATCCACAAACAAATGGACAAACCAACGTGGTCAATAGAAAAGTCATTCAACTTCTTAGAGGATATTGCAGCAAACATCCCAAGTTATGGGATGAGCAGTTGCATTACATACAACATGCATACAACAGAGCAAAGCATTCTTCCACAAATACATCGCCATTTGAGGCATGTTTTGGGTACTTTCCAAGATCTCCATTTGACTTCATCTTTGATAAAGATGTCACCATCGATAGTCACAGTGACATCGATAAGGCAAGGAAGTTCATAGAGAAAATTCAGTTGATACATCACACAGTGCAGGAACAACTGGAAAAGAGTCAAAGAAGCTACAAGGCAAGGCATGACAAACACCATATTGATCACAAATTTCAAGTTGGAGACGAATTTTGGTTATATATTAGCAAAGAGAGACTTCAAGGGGAAGGTAAAAAGCTTAAGCCAATCCGTTATGGTCCTTTTAAAATTCTGGAAAATATTGGTAGCAATGCATTTAAGCTTGATTTTCCTCCTTATATGCAAATATACTCTGTTGTTAATGTTGATAATTTGAGATTGTTTGAGCCTCCTTTGATTGATGATAAAAGAGAGCATGTTTAGCTACCATCAATAGATGAACTTCAGCAGGATCTCATACTTGACAGAAGAATCAGAACTTTGAAGAGTGGGAATGTCGAATACCTTAGAGTGGAACTCAAGGGACAAAAGCCTTCTAAATCCAAATGTTTACAGATCGAGAAGATGAGGGAGTTGTACCCTCACCTACTGAACAATTTATAGTATATTTTGGGGTTTACAAGGCTTCTAGTGGGGAGGAATGATTAGGCACTCAGTGTTTAGCTCAAAAATCAAAGCTCTCAAAATGGCTCGAAACCTGAATGACCACGTCCATCTCAAAAAAATGATCCTAACGTAACTTGTTTCACTAAAAACTGAATTTGTATGAGGAAGTTATTGAGTTTTGTCCATTTTGCCAAACAGGAGAAATTTAAAAACAAATGCACAGTTAGCAGTCTGTACTGCTGACGTGGCAGGTGACTATGCAAGGTCAATAGTGGTCAACATCTAGTCAGAGCTCACCAAGTGTCAGGCTTTGGTTCATTGTAAGGTGTGATGATGTGGCATATTATGATTGCTTTAGAATAGACCAATGAGGAGGGGACAAGTGGCAAGCCCGGAGGTTGCCACATGTCCCTTCCCAAAGGTCGGCTGGGCACACAGTGCTTAGAAAAAATATATGGCAGGCCGGGGGGTCAAATCCGAGACCTGCACTACACAAACCACCAAACTTACCACTATACCATACATTAGTTCTTAACATGTATAGTGTTCTGCGCATATTTATTGTTTAACAGTTTTGGAGTTGGAGGTTAGGAGGGCCAATGCGCGGGCCAACCCTCCCATGTGAAAATGATAACCGTTGAGCTATGTAATGGCTAGAGGCTAGCACTAATGGCACCAACATAAACAACGACCCATGACATTTAATGCCACCATGTGACACCTCCGCCTAAACCGCTAGCACAAACGGAAACAATTAGCCTTTAAACTGTGTGATTAGCGCTAATTAACTCGGAGTAACACCCAGTTAATTGTGCTTAGCATTAATTAAACTTGAGTTTAATTCGGTGGCACATTTTGTGATACCACCAATTTCGGCCTTAAATCCAAAAATAGCGGGCTTAACTAGAGTTCCTCCAGTTTTGGAGGAGGTTTTCTAGGAGAAAATTGTTTTTGTCATAACTTTGGAAAAATTCGACCATATTGAGCTCAGGAAAAGGTGTTCCTAGCTAATTTCGATATTCTTAACACATTGGAACAGGTCTCAGGAGCAGTAGATCTTTGTAAACAACATTTTTTCCATATTGAGCTAATACAGAGGCTCAAGCCATGGAAGTTGGACCAAGGAGATGTAGCCCAGGAGGGGTGAACTCCTTCATCAAAACACTATGTTAAGTGTTCAATTGATGGTTTGATGTACTTTTTATTGTTTTTATTCAACACTTATCTTTTATGCTATTTTTCTCATGAATGTCACATTAGACTTGATAAAATTTACCTATTTACATTCACAAACAACCTAAGGAAACCTATGCACAGGAAGTAATGGACAAGCATTTGTTTATAAATTTGTAATTGAAATTAGCATAGAAAAACTAAAATTCAATAACATATCATCCATCCCTAAAATACCCCTAAGTGTCTTCTTCTTGGCATTCTTTACTCATGGAAACAATCAACTGCTCACCATTCTCAACCGTCGAACATGGATGTATAGCTAGATTGTTGTCAATGTCTCTATAGTATTGGTCATGCTCTGTAGTACATGATCCCATCTCACTCTCATCAAGATGATCAGAAGGAATCTCCTCCTATTCTACCTATATCATCTCCTCCATATCACTCAAGCATGAGTGGTTAGGTTACCAAGGTTCCTTACATGTAAATCATAAACCTTTCCCCATTAGTTCATTCTTGTTGCTTGTTTTACCCTCTACATCCTTGTCTTCACCACAAATCCTCATCAACTCTTTCTTGTTCAACTACCTTCTGAACAGTTTTATGTTCTGCTCAACCAACCTTTTGGTTGGTTCATAGGAAACAAGTGATACAACTTTGTTGAAAATGCAACAAGAAAATCTAGTTTTGACATTACCTTGGTCAAATTAGATTAGAATTTGAATTTCAATTTCAACAGAATACTTGGAGGTAGTTAACTTAGGTTACATGGAACTTGTCACTCGGTTAATTTGAGTTGGAGACACTTGAGTTCACTACAATATGATTTATTGCTAATTTCTAGAAATCAAGTTCAGTGAAATTAAGTTATTATTATTTAAATTAGTTCCACATGATGAAGGAACTAGTGGAGGGTCCAGTAGTGGGGTGTGACTTCAGTCATCTTCAGTGATCACTCAGTTAAATCATCAATCAACCTAAATTAATTGATGCATCCTGAGAATTCGATTTACCCGGTTGAGATTGGAGTTCAAGGGCAGTATACTATCAGTTGTAGACTAATCCAAGTTGTACAGGTGGTGCATGCAATCAGAGAAGGGCCTAAAGGAATTGCACAATTCTAAATGGTGAATTTCCTAATTAATAGTGGCCTAATTCCTCATTGAACAGTGCAAGGAAATAGGAGCTTGGAAGGCATGTGATCTAGGTGGATGTTGGTGGCCACCCACCTATCCCATTTGGACCCCCGCAACTGTCTCTTTCAGCTTTTTCAGTTTCCTAAATTGTAGCACAGTTTACTATTTTTAGCAGTTTTTTGGGTCCTGAAGTTCCGGAGCCATTTTGAGGCCCTAAACGACATTTTTTGGGAAATCTGGGGCAACATGGGTCCACGGACCAATTTTACCTCCCAAAGCGGTAGTACTCGGATAGATCTTTCTAACGAGCTATCGTACGCGTCAAACAGAGATCGTATGCCAAAGTTACGACCTCGGGAAATTGATGTACCAATTTACCCAAACGGGGCCCACAATTTGGCGTTTCATCTTCTAAGGTTAGGTTTTGGGATGTGAAGGATTTTCCATTATTTCTCAATAATAAATAGGCCTTCGAGCCTCATTGTAACCCAGTTCAGCACAGTTCAGAGGCATGTAGCCACCACATCTCTTCTCAGAGATAAGCTACCATCGCCCTAGCTAGTTTATTTCCATTACTGTTTGTAAGCATATTTCAGTATTTTACATTAATGAAATGAAGTATTATTTCCGTTGCATATCTGTGTTTATGGTTATCTCTGTAATTTGTTGCGTTCCTATTTAAAGTCTGGATCATTGGTATCAGAGCGATCTGCTTTTTCTCTGTTTTTCTTTGCATGTCCCCAACAAGGTCGGGATATAAGGAGTTAGGGCTTGAACTGGTCAAACCTTTGCAAGACCAGCCTCGCAAATCCCGACGGCCTCCCATGGCAGATGAGAAGAAAGACGAGGGGGCAGGAGATCCTATCAAAATCTTGCTCGAAGAAGCCCTCGAGCGACAACAGAACACGATGATGGACAACTTTGCCCAGATCCTTCAGCGGTTACCCAGAAGTGACGCATCAGCTTCCAGCAGCTACTCTGGAAATGCCACGCCCTTTAAGGTACGAGTTAATTTTGAAATCCCCATATTCGAGGGTCAGATAGACGCAGATGTTGTAGATAAATGGTTAAATCTACTAGAGGGTTATTTTTCTATTCATGAATTTTCAAGTCGGGAAAAGATTGTTTTTGCTCTTCTCAAAGCAGCCCCCCACGTCAAGGACTGGTGGGAAACCTACTGCGAGCAGAAGGATGAAAGTACAGGCTCACTATTTTCAGCTGCACCCACTTGGAATGACTTCCGGGATGCCATCAAGGAGCAATACTACCCTATCAAAAGCTACGAGGACAAATACATCAAATGGACCACACTGCGGCAGGGACGAGACCAAGATGTGCCGGAGTTCACAAACATTTTTCATACCCTTCGCACACAGTTGGGTATCAAAGATTCTGAGCTGCATCTGGTACTCAAATACCGTGGTTGCCTACACAGATACATCCAGGAAGAGATGGTGTTCTTGAACATCTCCTCACTCGGCACGGCATACCAATACGCTGTCAAAATCGAGCAAAAGTTCAAACAGAAGAAGCGAGACTTTGGATCTGCAAATCCGAAGCCCAAAGGACAAAGCCAAGGCGGGGTGACCCAAGACAACCCGTTGAAGCCGCAAGAAAAGAACAACACCATGACGCCGAAGAAGGACACAGGGAAGTGGTGTGAGTTCCACAAGAGTCCCGCTCATAACACAAGTGAGTGTCGGACCAAGCAGTCACTGGTGGCTGAGTTGAAGGCTTCCGAATCAGATGCATGTTCCGACCCTGAGCCAATACCCGACAAGGGGAATGGCAAAGGGAAGCAGATCATTAATGCGGATCCCAACGCCACTATTGCGACCGCCAAGATCCAGAAAGATGAGCTCGAAAATCCAGAGGAAGGGGAGCATCTTTTCCACTCACAGATGTGGGTGAAGGTTCGCCGCTACAATTCATTGTCGGCAGTGGCAGCCAAAAGAACCTCGTTTTAGCAGAGGTCGTGAAGCGGTTGGGCCTACCGACTACACCACACCCACAGCCGTACAGTATCGGGTGGCTTCACGAAGGATGAGATCTAAAAGTTCGCCAGCAGTGCCACCTTCCCTACAGCATCAAACCCTTCACAGACGAGGTATTGTGTGATGTTACACCTTTGGATGTTTGTGATGTATTATTAGGCCAGCCATACTTGTGGAGGCGACATGTTGTGTATGAGTCCAGGCCTCATGCTGTCATTATTTCTTTGAATAATTCATTATACAGGATACCAGAGGTAGCCCCACCTACCGCCACATCTTTGATCACCGCTAAGAAAGGCAGCAGGCTCATCTCCCAGACCAGGAAATTCATCTGTCTGGTTCACTCCCAAAGTAAGGGGAAGATTGTCATCACATCCATGACCCCCACGAAGGGTTCCTCCATGCAGCCGCAGCAGCAAAGGGATACATTCATGACAAGACATAGGAACAACTTCTCCTCACCCACAGGGGTACCACACAAGTTTCAGGTGGGCGACAAAGTTTGGTTGCTTCTGCAGAGAGAACACCTTACCAGAACCCATCAGAAACTCAGACCACTTCGACATGGTCCTTACACCAGTACCAAGGCTACGGGTAACAATGCTTTGAAGCATAGCATTCCTCCATTCCTTCGCTTGCACCAAGTGATCAATTTGGACCATCGTCGACCATGCTTCCCACCATTTCTGAACACATCAAAGATTGCAGAACAGCTCACCAGGGACCAAGTTTAGCAGATGGAGGAACTCAACGCAATGGGGACCATTGCTTCCTAAGGGGGGAGGAATGATCCAGGTGGATGTTGGTGGCCACCTACCTATCCCATTTGGACCCCCACAACTGTCTCTTTCAGCTTTTTCAACTTCCTAAATTGTAGCATAGTTTACTATTTTTAGCAGTTTTTCGGGTCCTGAACTTCCGGAGCCGTTTTGAGGCCCTAAACGACGTTTTTTGGGAAATCTGGGGCAACATGGGTCCATGGACCCATGTTGTCTCCCAAAGTGGTAGTACTCGGATAGATCTTTCTAACGAGCTATCGTACGCGTCAAACGGAGATCGTATGCCAAAGTTACGACCTCGGGAAATTGATGTACCAATTTGCCCAAACGGGGCCCACAATTTGGCGTTTCATCTTCTAAGGTTAGGTTTTGGGATGTGAAGGGTTTTCCATTGTTTCTCAATAATAAATAGGCCTTCGAGCCTCATTGTAACCCAATTCAGCACAGTTCAGAGGCATGTAGCCACCACATCTCTTCTCAGAGATAAGCTACCATCGCCCTAGCTAGTTTATTTCCATTAAGCATATTTCAGTATTTTACATTAATGAAATGAAGTATTATTTCTGCTGCATATATGTGTTTATGGTTATCTCTGTAATTTGTTGCGTTCCTGTTTAAAGTCCGGATCAGCATGGAAATTGGTTAAGTGTTGGATAGTGTCAATATGTGAGGCAGAGAGATAGACTATACTAGTGCAGAGGTTGCTCGGCCTTGAGCAAGCATTATATTTCTTCTCTATTTTCTAATTAATGCAATATAAATAGGAAGGGGTTTTGAGCAGTTCCTTTCCCCTAGATAAATTTTTGAGTATGTGTGTTGAATATTGTCTCATTTCTATGTTGTGATTTCATGATCGATTAATTCCCTTTTGTTGATGAGTAGAGTAGATTCAAGTTTTATGTTTTAGTAAATTACAAAAGAAGTTTGAATCTACATGGTATCGGAGCAAGAATCACAGTAGAGAAGACAATTCGAAGTTGTTATTGCAGGAGGATCAAATTTTCAGGATCTTTCTTCAAAGCTAGCAAAATGGCCTTCTATGGACTAAGACTCGAGTATGCCCTTAAGGGAAGCTAGAATTATGTTTCTTGGAAAGACCGCATGGAAGAAATGTTGGAAGATAATGGGTTAAAGGAATTCATTGATCATGATATCCCGAAACCAACAACAACTAATGTCTAGGATCTATCAAATTAGAAGAAGTGTGTAGCCAAGGCGAGGAGGATCATGTTGGATGGAGCTCAAGATCATATTGTCTAGAATGTCCAGTGGAAATAGAATCCATATGAAATGTGGCAAGATTTGACAGATTTATTCCATAACAGTAGTGACCACAGGAAGTTGGCACTCAAGGACAAGCTTCAGAATATCAAGATGTAGAAGGGTGACATAAATTCCACAGTACCTCAATATTTTCACACAATTTCGTTATGAACTTGGTAAGGTTGGGGTTACTATGGCATAAGATGATCTGGTAAACCTAGCACTTCTAGTCCTTCCCAACAGCTGGCACAACTACCGGGATTCGTTAAATGGGAGGGAGAAGCTACCAAATTGGGAATGCATATGGTCTGATTTGGTGCAAGAATAAATAAGGTGAAGAACTAGATATGGAGCCTCATCCAAGTGTTACAATCAGGAGAATTGTGCCTTGGATGGAAAGGAAAAGAAGGGGAAAGGGAACAAATCCCAATCCAAAGGAGATTCTAGTACGAGGGCAAGAGCAAAGACTTGTCCAAAATCAAGTGCTTTCATTGTCATGAACTAGGACACTATGCCACGAAGTATCCACACAAGAAGGCAGGCAAGAAGCCCTCAGGAGGAGTGCCAGGTGAAGCTTTGGCTTCACAATTTGAGTTGGACTTCACCCTCATTGCATGCATGCAAAGCGTAGTGATGGGCAAGGTGTGGTATCTGGATAGTGGTTCCTCATTCCATATGACAGGCAAGGAATAATTTTTCAGTGATGTTGTGAATGTAAATCTCCTCTACGGATAGAGGTGATCCCTCTAGCCCAATGAGTGGGTCTAGCAACAAACTAACATACACTTTCCTAGCTTATGTTTAACAAATGTAGAGAGAGAGAGAGAGTGGCTTACCTCGCTCTGATGCTAATCGCTTAGTCCTTTGGAGATGACTTTGATTCTTTCGTTCCAGGCCTCACTCCTTACTTTTTCTTCATGTTCGAGTACCTGCAAGGAAGATCAAAGAGCTATGCAAGATACAAGAGCATATATGGCATACATCAAACATAAACTACTTAATAGATCAAGGAGTATTAAGCTAAAAGCATAAACATTTACACAATTATGGAAAGTGAACATCGGATGTATATATTAATAATCTAAAAATAGAAGAATACAACCTATGCCTTGATGTTGGAGACCTCCTTTTGGTGGATGTCCAAGTCCAAGTAAAGACTCTTCAAGCACTCTTTCTCCAAGCTAGAATCGGTTGCATTTAAGCATAATCTCAACATAGGGATGCAACAATCAATCACCAACCCTTTGGGGATGGAAGGGAGTGGATTTATAGGAAGGGGGAGGGAGTTAGGGATCCAAAAAAGAGGGAGGAAGGTCCACATCTCAAGGGGAAATCCCATGATGATAAGATCAAGAGGTCCAAATGGGATAGCTCGACCATATCAACAATAACCAATATTCAGCTCAATGTTCTTGAAGGTTCTAGTGCACAAAGATTCTCCTCCAGTTTGGGAAAACCTTTTAGAAGAGGTTTAGCACGGGTTTTCATAACAAAACATGTGCTAGCAGCACTATGGTAGAACTATGCAACTTGCCATCAGCACGGGCAGGCAGTGTAGAAGAACACGTTGGCCCTAAAAACTAGGTTTTTAGTTAACCTTCTTCAAAATGGATTCAGGTAATTTTTCGTTTGATTATTCAGGGACGTTTTGGTTTGTATATCATGATGGATATGTTGCACAGTTGTCAATGTTTTGGCACTTCGGTATATGGAACAAGAAGTGAACAAGAGGTGTGACAAAATAATGTGTAACAAATGCCCCATAAATCATGAAAGAAGAACAAGGAGTGATGGATGAGATGCTTTACAAGTAAATACAAGGACTAGAACAACACCACCAGGAGATCTGCAAATCAAGCATATACATATACATGTACATATCTGACATCTCTGATGATCATGCCTAATGATACATTAATAGGCATCTAATAATACATGAATTTGGGGTATGGAAACAACTATCTGAATAGAAGGGATCATGTGTATGGATCCATAGTATGGTCGCAGCCATCTGAATATAAAGGATCATGAATATGGACCCACGGTATTGTCGCAACCATCCGTCTAGGGGAAACATGTATACAATCATGAATAACTCATAACTGCAAGCAACCTAGATTTTATCAGACAAAATCCAGGGTCTTGTGCTCCATCTTGACCCGGTCAATGTACAAATTCTAACATGTGAATAGAGGTGTCGAAGTCAAACATGATAGAAAACCACCTGATTAATAGTCAATTATGTAAATCATTAACAGGCATGAGATAAACCACTAATAATGACAATGGCTCTCAATGTACAATCAACACAATCCACGAATGTGAATAATGGAGCTGAAGTCGAACACTTGTGGAATCATCTGATCGAAGGTCAATAATGTAAACCTGTCGTCGAATGTGAATAAATCTCCATTGAGGCATGCAAGCTCTAAGGTACTGGAATGGAGTTTCTAGATCATCTTCCCAGATAATGAGCTGAAGTTGACAGGAAATGATCCATCGAAGGAGGGTCATAATGAATCCCACATCATCGACATGAAACAAAAGGATGTAGTAGATTATATAAGTGTGATCCATGATTGTGGAAAAAAGTCAGACAATGTATAAGCAATAAAGAACTGCAAATAGGACTCCTCTTGAAAATATCAGTGACATGACTATAGAGTTTGGCATCATTTGACTCAACATAGGATCAGAGGTCATGATGATGAAATGGTATAATCATATGAGAGGCAAAATGGATTTCCCAAACCCAAGAAGGCAAGTGACTAAGTGAGGATGTCCCAAACCCGACACGAGCAACAGAAGAGTGTCATATTCAAGAGTGACATGCTGACTTTACAAAATACAAGAGATGATCACTTTCACTTTTTCCCCCACCATTTCTGGCAAGTACCCCATATATTTTTTATCGCAAGCTTGAAGGGGATAGCATATGCTTTCCATATAAATCATCCTTCGAATGAATCCATCCTAGTAAGTTTTACGAGCCCTAGGAAGGAGAAACTCGGTCTCGTCATGGTGACAAGCCCTATGTCATTTAATTTTTATGAGTCCGGTGAAGGGGAAACTCGATATCTTTTTCATGTTTAGAGAGTTTGAAAAAGAAGAGGAAAAGAAAACTCCAAAGGTCCATTTTTGTAAATCATCTCTTGAACCGGAAAAGGTAGAAAACAATATCCAAGAGAACCTCTTAGCCATGTTTGACTAAAGTATTCCTTTTTCGTAAAATAGTCTATCTCAGTCCGGAAAAGGGTTAAACTTATACTGAGTAGATTCCATTTCATTTAATTTAAAGAGTTCAAAATGACAAGTACTCGACAATATTTTCATTTTTCGAGAGTCAGAAAAAAGCTTAAAGATGACTCTAGGGGGTTGCTTTTTCATTTATTTTTTACAAGTCTGAAAAATTGATAAACTAAAACTCGTTGAATCAGTCAAGATAAATCACCATCACCAAGAATATATGACTTGTTGTTGCACAAGGAAATGCACATTACCAATTTCGAGGTAAAAAATGAGTGAAATATTCCCTAATTTGGTAAAAAAAATATTATTTTAAACATATAAAAAGGCAAAAAGTAAATTATTTTTACCATTTCACTAATTTTCAATTTTGAGAGATTTTTACCTCATTTTACCTCGATTTTCAGGCAAGGAGTACGATCAATCCCGTACACCATTTGTTGGCAACTTGTTGCAAGTTAGAGATATGTTTCTTCCCTTCATTTTGGTACTTATTTCATGCATTTTCATCCATAGATTAGGCTGCAAGGAGGACTTACAAAAATTTTATGTCGAGGGTGACCAGCGGGTTTTACCCATCGAACTCATGTTGCTCACCCTATGGTCAATTAGGCCCTCGCGCTAGTAGCATGAGAAAATTCACACACAGTCGTGCTGGCGTTGAGGTAAATTTTTTTGTGTGAAATCCTCCATGTTAAATGGTTTTTTTTGGATTTTGTCTCCATGGAAGCTCATGAAATGTTGTTTTATTGATTTTCCACAGGATAATCAATCCAAAATGGTGGTTGAATCGAAATAAAGAGGACATGAAGTTGAAGACCATCAAGTAGCTCAAGATCAAGATTGTGTTGATGCCCTACAAGCATGTGGGTTCCTCAAGTTCTTCAGGATTCCTGGGATTAGATCCCAGCCTGAGTTATTGCAGCATCTGATCAGTTGGTGGGACGTGGATCACAAACTATTCATGATAGAGGATTAGGAACTCAAAATAGTTGTCATCGACCATTATTTCATTACCAGGTTGTCTAGAAAGGGACAACAGATTTATTTGTTTGGTTCGCGCACTAGAGGTGAAACCACGAATATGTTGATTACAAGGCATTGTCTAGGGACCAAAAAGACCCAAAGTGGGAAGACCGATATAATTACCATCACAAACCTCCCACAAATAATCCTGCATACTATGGCCTGAATAGTTGGGGTTGAAGCATTGCATGAGGCAACAAAATCTTATTTCCAGTACGCAATAGAGTGTCTGAATCCCACGGCCTTCAATTGGAGTGAGGGTTTGTTGGTTTCCATGAATCACCAACTTACCAAGTGCAAGTAAGGGAGTCTAAAACAATTTGGTTTCAGATCCATTTTGGTGACGTTCTTCCTGGAACGTGTGCCATTGTTTCGTTATAAGTGGTTAAAAGTGGATATACCAATGCCCAGAGATCCATGATTACTCAGATGGGGAGATTCGATGCCTTGACATGGAGGCGGCCAAAAAATGTCATTCCCTCTAGCATTTTTTATATGGCTGCATCAACAGCTAATCATGGTTGATGATTGGGCATACACAGGCAACAATTTCTAAGGAGATCCAGGTCTTCCACTTTTACTAGGCGCATAGTGGACCGATTCAGGTAAAAACTATTTTTGAAGTTTTTAATTTTTTTGTATGTAACTGAGATTTGACTTATGATGATTTGCAGATGTGGGACCAAAGAGACCTCCAAGGGTTTCTCCAATAGCTAGGTGAGTGGCACGCCAGATTGAGGAGGCTCCTTATGAGGAGGGAGCAGGTTCGATTATCGAGGTAGAGCATAACCTCAAAGCTTTAACCAGGGGCATTCTAGAGTACGCCTTGATACATGAGGTGCCATTGCGGTACCAGAGACACACGGTAGGGGTTTCCACTAGACTGCGTTGGCTGTTGGGCCGAGTCATCAGGGCTATTTCGTGCTACCATGAGCACCATGTGGGCGAATAACCAGCTCAAGTTTATTTTATGCACTAATGTAGGCTTATAAAGCCATGTGTCTCAAAATACAGATTTTTTCATTTTGATGTAGCAAACTCTTTTGAAAACACTCTCTCTCTCTCTCTATATATATATACATGTTTTTCTATTTACCATGTCTATTATGTTATGCTTTATGATTTACATGTTTCGTAAATGTCTATCTAACACATAATTAGCCAATGCATATGTTAATGTGTTCATGCGTCTTGGAATGCGATGATAAGTAATGAAATCAAAGTCTCGTTCCAAGAGATGAACTCACAAATACATTCTCAAAAGTCGAGGGTTTCTAACTTAATATTGTCCATTAAGTTGTACTACAATGAGCTATGAATCAAGATTCACGATTAACTCTCTAATGCCAAGAGCGATAGCTTCTGACAAAAATTCGATGACCGCACTATATTCGGCAATGTTATTAGTCGTACAACTTAAAAATATACCTTGTAAGTTCACTAACTCACCATTACGGTCATAGATTTCCCATGCAACAGAAGATAGATTATGTGTACTATGACAAGCATCATCAGCAAAGCCGACGTAACGGTTGGATAACATCTGCAAACCAAATAGATCACAACGTAAGCAGAGGAAAACATTTGCAAAAGCAAACACACCAAAACCACACTACACACTAATGTACACAGTATTTACATGAAAAACGCATAAAAATTTTTAGATGGAGCCCATTTGCAGACTCGAGTAATCAATCAACAGAGAGTAAAATTGGAGTTTCATCGTTGGCATGACATGTAAGCATCGACTCATCCAAATAGTGGAATAACACACATAAATGACAATTCCCCCATGCCCCCCAGGCGAGTGAGGGTTACGAGTCATAGGATGAATACCCCATTGTGATAATGGGCGAACAGTAAACACTCAGTGAGAAGATATCATAAAAGAGGGAAAGAAAATCTTAAGCTCACTGTGAGAAAAAGAGGCCCTTAGTTGAAATATTTTGACAATCTCAGCTTAGACTGAAATGTCAATGGGCAAGGTAGTAGTAATGTTCCCCATGTTTCCCTCAGACAAAACTTCATGTACCAAAATAGGTGTTTGAAGTGGATGAGTCAATGTACGAGAAACAAAGGTATCTAAACATGATGAAATCTTTCCAAGACTTGCGAGAAATGAGGAACGATGATGGGCATCATTCCAAGGAGTTTCTTCAAGAGACATAATCTCGACGATACTCTCGTCAGTGGGAAATGTCTCGTTCAAGGGATCCAGAGAATCCAAAGAACCAAGCCAAGGGGATTGTGAATACACATATAGATGCATACTAAGAGTAGTATGACTTTTAGAAGTGACCGCTGAAGCCAAAACAACAGCTTAAAAAGCGTGTTTTGCTGGGCTGAGTGACATGACATCGCCAAAAGAATCAACTTGATCAGTATGAGAAATGATCCAAGGATCATGTGAAGTGGAGATCATGTTAACAGAAGCAACATTTGGAGGTGGAAGGGAAAAAGTTCCCATAAGAGAAGAGTTTTTAAAAATGCCCACCCCAACACTCTCATAAGAGATTTCAATATTTCCCACATATGGCACATTTTCATTCGAAGAGATAGAAGAGAAAAAGGCTAACTGATCAATGGTGACTATTTTCCCCTCGTGAGGAAAACGGAGCACATGGAAAAAAGTAGAAACCACACAAAACATACCATGGGTCCAGAACCGGATTTATGCACGAATGCAATAAAGTACAAAAATAAACATAAATACAAAGATACAGTAGATATAACACTTCATTTCATTAATGTAAAATACTGAAATATGCTTACAAACAAAAATGGAAATAAACTAGCTCGGGCGATGGTAGCTTATCTCTGAGGAGAGATGTTGCAGCTACATGCCTCTGAACTATGTTACAATGAGGCTCGAAGGCATATTTATTGTTGAGAAATAATGTAAAACCATAAACATCCAAAAACCTAACCCTAGGAGATGAAGCGCTAAACTATGGGCCCCATTTGGGTAAATTGGTACATCAACTTCCCAGGGTCGTAACTTTGGCATACGACCTTTGTTTGACATGCACAATACCTCGTTAGAAAAATCTATCTGAGGACTACAACTTTCGAATGGCCAACAACTTTTTTCTGCCCATGTTGGCCCCCATTTTACCAAAAAACGTCGTTTAGGGCCTCATAATGGCTCCAGAAGTTTAGGACCCGAAAAACTGCCAAAAATGATAAATTGTGCTACAACTAAGGAAACTGAAAAAGTGGAAGAGACAATTGTGGGGATCCAAGTGGGATGGGCAGGTGGCCACCAACATCCACCTGGATCATTCCTCCCCCATTAGGAAGCAATGGTCCCCATTGCGTTGAGTGCCTTCATGAGATAGGGAAACTTTTGTTGAACTTGGTCCCTGGTTAGATGTTCTGCAATCTCTGATGTGTTCTATAATGGTGGGAAGCATGGTCGAGGGTGGTCCACATTGAACACTCGGTGCAAGCTAAGGAATGGGGGAATGCTTTGCTCCAAAGCTTTGTTTCCCACAACCTTGGTAATGTTGTAAGGACCATATCGGAGTGGTCTGAGCTTCCGATGGGCTCTTGTAAGGTGTTCTTTCTGTAGATGCAACCAGACTTTGTCTTCCACCTAAAACTTGCAAGGCACCCAATGTTGATCATGTCACTGCTTGTACTTGGAATTTTCCACAATGGAGCGGTGATATATTGACCCATTGGGTATAGGTGCTCCGGGTGTCAAATCAAACGAATGCTTGACCTAATAGTGCAACGACACCCCTGTGGGTGAGGAGAAGATGTTCTTGTATTCTTTCATGACCGTATCCACCTGCTTCTGCTACGTGGAGGAACCCTTCCCAGGGGCCATGGATGTGGCTACGACCTTTCCCTCACTTAGAGAGTGAACCAGAAAGAAAATGAATTTCCTAGTCTGGGAGATGATCTTACTGCATTTCTTAGCAGAGATCAAAGAGGTGGCAATAGGTGGGGCTACCTCCAGTATTCTGTATAACGTATTACCCAAATAAATAATCACAGTGCAAGGCCTTGACTCATACACAACATGTCACTTCCACAAGTATGGTTGGTCTAATACTACATCACAAACATCAAGAGGTGCAACATTACATAATACCTCATCTGTGAAGGGCTTGATGTTGTAGGGAAGGTAGAACTGCTGGCAGACTCAGAGATCTCATCCTTGGTGAAGCCACCCGATGTTGTACAGTTGTGGGTGTGGTATGGTCAGTAGGCCCAGTTACTTCATGACCTCTACTGAAATGAGGTTCTTTTAGCTGCCACTATCGACAATGAATTGCAGCAGGGAACCCTTCACCCACATTTGTGAGTGGAAAAGACGCTCCCCCTCCTCTGGATCTTCGGGCTTATTCTTCTGGATCTTGGCAGTGGCATTAGTGGCACCAAGATCTGAATCAATGATCTACTTCCCTTTGTCATTCCTCTTGTCGGGTTCTAACTCAGGGTCGGAACATGCATCTGACTCGGAAGCCTTCAACTCGGCCACAGCAACTGCTTGGCCCGAAACTCACTTATGTTATGAGTGGGGCTCTTATGGAACTCACACCACTTTATTGTGTCCTTCTTTGACTTCGTGGTGTTGTTCTTTTCTTGCAGCTTCGACGGGTTGTCTTGGGTCACACCGTCTTGGCTTTGTCCTTGGTTCTACTATTTGGGGAAGCCTTTCCCTTGCTTTGTATTCGTGGATCGAAAGTCTCGCTTCTTCTGTTTAAACTTCTGCTTGATCTTGTCAGTGTATTGGTACATCGTGCCGAGCGAGGAGATGTCTAGGAACTCCATCTCATCCTAGATATACCTGTGTAGGCAGTCGTGGTATTTAAGTACCAAATTCCACTCAGAATCATTAATACCCAACTTTGTACGAAGGGTATGAAAAATATTGGTAAACTCTGACACTTCTTGGTCCCTTCCTTGCCGCAGCGTGGTCCACTTTATGTATTTATCTTCATAGCTTCTGATAGGGTAGTACTGCTCCTTGATGGCATCCCAGAATGAATTCCAAGTGGGTGCGGTTGAAAACAGTGAGGCCGTACGTTCATCCTTCTTCTCGCAATAGGTTTCCCACCAGTCCTTGACTTGGGAGGCAGCTTTGAGAAGTGCAAAAGTGATCTTTTCCCAGCTGGAAAAATCATGAACAGAAAAATATCCTTTTAGGAAATTTAACCATCTATCTATGACATCCATATCTATCTAACCCCCAAATATGGGAATGTCAAAATTAACTTGTACCTTAAAGGGTGTGGTGCTTCCAGAGTAGCTGCTGGAAGAAGATGTGTTGCCCATGGGTAATCGCTGAAGGATCTGGGCAAATCGTCCATCATCGCGTTCCTTTATCGCTCGAGGGCTTCTTCGAGCAAGATTTTGGTAGGATCTCCTACCCCCTCATCTTTATTTTCTTATGCCATGGGAGGTCGTTGGGGTGTTTGCGAGACTGGTCTTGCAAAGGTTCAACCAGATCAAGCCTTAACTCCTAATATCCCAACCTCGTTGGGGACATGCAAAGAAAAAAAGAGAAAGAGCAGACCGCTCTGATACCACTGATCTAGATTTATGCAAGAGCGCAATAAAGTACATAAATAAACATAAATACAGAGATGCAATGGAAATAATACTTCATTTCATTAATGTAAAATACTGAAATATGCTTACAAATAGTAATGGAAATAAACTAGCTTAGGTGATGGTAGCTTATCTCTAAGGAGAGATGTGGAGGCTACATGCCTCTAAACTGTGTTACAATGAGGCTTGAAGGCATATTTATTGTTGAGAAACAATGGAAAACCATAAACATCCAAAAACCTAACCCTAGGAGATGAAGCACCAAACTATGGGCCCTGTTTGGGTAAATTGGTACGTCAACTTCCTAAGGTCGTAACTTTGGCATACGATCTTCGTTTGACGCGCACAATACCTCGTTAGAAATATCTATCCGAGGAATACAACTTTCAAATGACCAATATTGGTTTAAAGTCCATTTTCATCCCCGTTTTCCCAAAAAAAACGTCATTTAGGGCCTCAAAATGGCTCCTAAAGTTCAGGACCCAAAAAATTGCCAAAAATAGTAAATTGTGCTACAATTAAGGAAACAAAAAAACTGAAAGAGATTGTTGTGGGGGTCCAAATGGGATAGGTGGGTGGCCACCAACATCCACCTAGATCATTCCTCCCCCCTTAGAAAGCAATGGTCCCCATTGTGTTCAGTGCCTCCATGAGATGGGGAAACTTCTACT
The DNA here is from genome assembly GCA_031772625.1 of Pinus tabuliformis. NCBI lineage: Eukaryota > Viridiplantae > Streptophyta > Pinopsida > Pinales > Pinaceae > Pinus > Pinus tabuliformis. The sequence goes on from CM062816.1 coordinate 1,206,900,094, forward strand.
GAACTTGGTCCCTAGTGAGCTGTTTTGCAATCTCTGATGTGTGCAGTAATGGTGGGAAGCATGGTTGAGGGTGGTCCACATTGAACACTCAGTGCAAGCCAAGGAATGGGGGAATGTTTTGCTCCAAGGAATTGTTTCCCACAACCTTGGTAATGTTGTAAGGACCATATCAGAGTGGTCTGAGCTTCTGATGGGCTCTTGTAAGGTGTTTTTTTTGCATATGCAACTAGACTTTGTCGCCCACCTGAAACTTTTGTGGCACCCGATGTTGATCATGTTGCTTCTTGTACTTGGCATTTTCCACAATGGAGTGGTGATATATCGGCCCGTTGGGTAGAGGTGCTCTGGGAGTCAGATCAAATGAATGCTTGAACTAATAGTGCAACAGTACCCCTGTGGGTGAGGAGAAGATGTTCCTATATTATTTCATGACCGTATCCACCTACTTCTACTGCGTGGAGGAACCCTTCCCGGAGGCCATGGATGTGGCTACGATCTTTCCCTTAATTTAAGAGCAAACGAGAAAGAAAATGAATTTCCTAGTCTGGGAGATGATCTTACTGCATTTCTTAGCAGAGATCAAAGAGGTGGCGGTAGGTGGGGCTACCTCTAGTATCTTGTATAATGTATTACCCAAAGAAATAATCACAACGTCAGTCCTTGACTCATACATAGCGTGTCACTTCCACAAGTATGGTTGGCCTAATAATATATCACAAACATCAAGAGGTGCAACATCACATAATACCTCATCTATGAAGGGCTTGATGTTGTAGGGAAAATGGCACTGTTGGCAGACTCAGAGATCTCGTCCTTGGTGAAGCCACCCGATGTTGTACAATTGTGGGTGTGGTATGGTCAGTAAGTTCAGCCGCTTCATGACCTCTGCTCAAATGAGGTTCTTTTGGCTACCACTGTCGACAATGAATTGCAGCAGCGTACCCTTCACCCACATTGGTGAGTGGAAAAGATGTTGCCCCTCCTCTGGATCTTCAGGCTCATTCTTCTAGATCTTGGTGGTGGCAACAATGGCGTCGGGATCCGCATAAATGATTATTTCCCTTTTTCATTCCTCTTGTCAAGTTCTAACTCAGGGTTGGAACATGCATCTAATTGAGAATCCTTCAACTCAGCCACCGGTGACTGCTTGGCCCGACACTCACTTGTGTTATGAGTGGGGCTCTCATGAAACTCACACCACTTTCCTGTGTCCTTCTTTGACTTCGTGGTGTTATTCTTTTCTTGCGGCTTTGACGGGTTGTCTTGGGTCACACCGTCTTGGCTTTTTCCTTGGTTTTGCGGTTTGGGGAAGCCTTTCCCTTGCTTCGTATTCATGGATCCAAAGTCTCGCTTCTTTTGTTTAAACTTCTACTCAATCTTGACAGCATATCGGTATGTCATGCCGAGCGAGGAGATGTCCAGGAACTCCATCGTGTCCTAGATATACCTGTGTAGGCAGCCATGGTATTTGAGTACCAAATGCCACTCAGAATCCTTGATACCCAACTTTGTACGAAGGGTATGAAAAATATTGGTAAACTCCGGGCTTCTGACAGGACAGTACTACTCCTTGATGGCATCCTGGAATGAATTGCAAGTGGGTGTGGCTAAAAATAGTGAGGTCGTACTTTCATCCTTCTGCTCGCAATAGGTTTCCCACCAGTCCTTGATGTGGGGGGCGACTTTGAGAAGTACAAAATTGATCTTTTCCCGGCTGGAAAAATCATGAATAGCAAAATATCCTTCTAGCAGATTTAACCATTTACCTATGGCATCCGCATCTATCTGACCCTCAAATATGGGGATGTCAAAATTAACTTGTACCTTAAAGCGTGTGGCGCTTCAAGAGTAGCTGCTAGAAGTTGATGTGTTGCCTCTGGGTAGTTACTGAAGGATCTGGGCAATGTTGTCCATCATCGCGTTCCTTTGTCGCTCGAGGGCTTCTTCAAGCAAGATTTTGATAGGATCTCCTACCCCCTCGTCCTTCTTTTCTTCCACCATGGGAGGCCGTCAAGGTTTGCGAGGTGTTCTTGCAAAGGTTTAACCAGACCGATCCCTAACTCCTTATATCTCGACCTTGTTGGGGACATGCAAAGAAAAAAGAGAAAGAGCAGGCCGCTCTGATGCCATTGATACAAATTTACGCAGGAACACAATAAAGCACAGAAAGAAACATAAATACAGAGATGCATCAAAAATAATATTTCATTTCATTAATGTAAAATATTGAAATATGCTTACAAACAAAAATGGAAATAAACTAACTCGGGTGATGGTAGCTTATCTCTGAGGAGAGATGTGGCAGCTACATGCCTCTGAACTATGATACAATGAGGCTTGAAGGCCTATTTATTGTTGAGAAATAATGGAAAACCATAAACATCCAAAAAGCTAACCCTAGGAGATGAAGCGACAAACTATGGGCCTTGTTTGGGTAAATTGGTACATCAACTACCCAGGGTCATAACTTTGGCATACGATCTTCTTTTGACATGCACAATACCTCGTTAGAAATATATATCCGAGGAATACAACTTTCAAATGGAAAAAATCAGATTTTATATCATGTTGGCCCCTGTTTCCCAAAAAACACGTCATTTAGGGCCTCAAAACGACTCCGGAATTTCAGAACCCGAACAAACTGCCAAATTAGTAAATTGAAAAACTGAAAGAGATGGTTATGGGGGTCCAAGTGGGATAGATGGGTGGCCACCAACATCCACCTGGATCATTCCTCCCCCCTTAGGAAGCAATGGTACCCATTGTGATGAGTGCCTCTATGAGATGGGAAAACTTCTGTTGAACTTGGTCCTTGGTGAGCTATTATGCAATCTCTGATGTGTCCAGTAATGGTGGGAAGCATGGTTGAGGCAGTCCACATTGAAAACTCGGTGAAAGCCAAGGAACGGGGGAATGTTATGCTCCAAAGCATTGCTTCCCACAGTCTTGGTAATGTTATAAGGACCATATTGGAGTGGTCTGAGCTTCCGATGGGCTCTTGTAAGGTGTTCTTTCTGCATATGCAACTAGACTTTGTCGCCCACCTGAAATTTGCATGGCACCTATTGTTGATCATTTCGCTGCTTGTACTTGGAATTTTCCACAATGGAGCGGTGATATATCAGCCTGTTGGGTAGAGATGATCTGGGAGTCAAATTGAACGAATGCTTGACCTGACAGTGCAACGATACCGCTGTGGGTGAGGAGAAGATGTTCCTGTATTCTTTCATGACCATATCCACCTACTTCTACTGCATGGAGGAACCCTTCCCAAGGGCCATGGATGTGGCTACGATCTTTCCTTTACTTTGAGAGAAAACTAGAAATAAAATGAATTTCCTAGTCTGGGAGATGATATTACTGCGTTTCTTAAAAGATATAAAAGAGGTGGCGGTAGGTGAGGCTACCTGCGGTATCCTGTATAACGTATTACCCAAAGAAATAATCACATCACGAGGCCTTGACTCATACATAGCGTGTAGCTTCCACAAGTATGGTTGGCCTAATAATACATCACAAACATCAAGAGGTGCAACATCACATAATACCGCATATGTGAAGGGCTTGATGATGTAGGGAAGGCAACACTATTGGCATACTCAGAGATTTCATCCTTGGTGAAGTCACCCGTTGTTGTACAGTTGTGGGTATGTTATGGTTAGTAGGCCTAGTCACTTCACGACCTCTACTGAAATAATGTTCTTTTGGCTGCCACTGTCAACAATGAATTACAGTGGCGAACTCTTCACCCACTTTTGTGAGTGGAAAATATGCACTTGTCGGGTTCTGACTCAGGGTCAAAACATGCATCTGATTCGGAAGCCTTCAACTTGGCCACCAACGACTGCTTGGCCCGACACTCACTTGTGTTATGAGTGGGGCTCTTATGGAACTCACACCACTTTCTTATGTCCTTCTTTGACTTTGCGGTGTTTTTCTTTTCTTTCGGCTTCGACGGGTTGTCTTGGGTCATAGCGTCTTGGCTTTGTCCTTGGTTTTGTGGCTTGGGGAAGCCTTTCCGTTGCTTCGTATCCATGGATCCAAAGTCTCACTTCTTCTGTTTAAACTTCTACTCGATATTGACAGTGTATTGGTACGTCGTGCCAAGCGAGGAGATGTCCAGGAACTCCATCTCATTCTGGATATACCTGTGTAGGAAGTTGTGGTCTTTGAGTACCAAATTCCGTTCAGAATCCTTGATACCAAACTTTGTGCGAAGGGCATGAAAAATGTTGGTAAACTCCGGCATGTCTTGGTTTCTTCCCTGCCACAGCGTGGTCCACTTTGTGTATTTATCCTCATAGCTTCCAACAGGGTAGCACTACTCCTTGATGGCATCTCAGAATGAATTTCAAGTGGGTGCGGCTAAAAATAATGAGTTTGTACTTTCATCCTTCTGCTTGCAGTAGGTTTTCCACCAGTCCTTGACGTGGGGGGCGGCTTTGTGAAGTGCAAAAGTGATATTTTCCCAGCTGGAAAAATCAAGAACAGAAAAATATACTTCTAGCAAATTTAACCATTTATCTATGGCATCTGCATATATTTGACACTCAAATATTGGAATGTCAAAATTAACTTGTACCTTAACAGGTGTGGTGCTTTTAGAGTAGCCGTTGGAAGTAAATGTGTTGCCCCTGGGTAGCCACTTAAGGATGTGGGAGAAGTTTTCCATCATCGCGTTCCTTTGTCACTCGAGGGATTCTTAAAGAAATATATTGATAGGATCTCTTGCGCCCTTGTCTTTATTTTCTTCTGCCATGGGAGGTCATCGGGGTTTGCGAGGCTAATCTTGCAAAGGTTCAACCAAATCGATGCCTAACTCCTTATATCTCAACCTCGTTGGGGACATGCAAATAAAAAAAGAGAAAGATCAGACCGCTCTGATACCACTCATCTGGATTTATGCAGAATGCAATAAAGTACAGAAATAAACATAAATACAAAGATGTAGCAGAAAGAATACTTCATTTCATTAATGTAAAATACTGAAATATGCTTACAAATAGAAATGGAAATAAACTAGCTCGGGCGATGGTAGCTTATCTCCCAAGAGAGATGTGGAGGATACATGCCTTTGAACTATGTTACAATGAGGCTCGAAGGCATATTTATTGTTGAGAAACAATGAAAAACCATAAACATCCAAAAACCTAACCATAGGAGATGAAGCGCCAAACTATGGGCCCCGTTTGTGTAAATTGGTACATCAACTTCCCGAGGTCGTAACTTTGGCATACGATCTCCATTTGACGCGCACAATACCTCGTTAGAAATATATATCCGAGGACTGCAACTTTAGAATGCAAAACTTCAAAAACTTCCATGTTGGCCCCCGTTTTCCCAAAAAAAACGTTATTTAGGGCCTCAAAACGGCTCCGGAAGTTCAAGACCCGAAAAACTACCAAAAATAGTAAATTGTGTTACAATTAAGGAAACTGAAAAACTAAAAGAGACAGTTGTGGGGATCCAAGTGGGATAGGCAGGTGGCCACCAACATCCACTTAGATCATCCCTCCCCCCTTAGGATGCAATGATCCCGATTGCATTGAGTGCCTCCATGAGATGGTGAAACTTCTGCTAGACTTAGTCCCTGGTGAGCTATTCTACAATCTCTAATGTGTCCAGTAATGGTGGGAAGCATGGTCGAGGGCGGTCCACATTGAACACTCAGTGCAAGCCAAGGAATTTGGGAATGCTCTACTCCAAATCATTTTTTCCCACAGCCTTGGTAATGTTGTAAGGGCCATATCGGAGTGGTCTGAGCTTCCGATGGGCTCTTGTAAGGTGTTCTTTCTGTAGATGCAACCCTAATTTTTCGGCCACCTGAAACTTGCATGGCACCTGATGTTGATCATGCTGCTGCTTTTACTTGGAATTTTCCACAATGGAATGGTGATATATCAACCCGTTGGGTAGAGGTGCTCCAGAAGTCAAATCGAACAAGTGCTTGAACTGACAGTGCAACAGTACCCCTGTGGGTGAGGATAAGATGTTCATGTATTCTTTCATGACCATATCCACCTTCTTTTGCTACATGGAGGAACTCTTCCCGGGGGCCATGGATGTGGCTACGATCTTTCCCTTACTTTGAGAGAGAACCAGAAAGAAAATGAATTTCCTAGTCTTGAAGATGATCTTACTGTGTTTCTTAGCAGAGATCAAAGAGGTGGTGGTAGGTGGGGCTGCCTCCGGTATCCTGTATAACGTATTACCCAAAGAAATAATCACAGTGCGAGGCCTTGACTCATACACAGCATGTCGCTTCCATAAGTATGGTTGGCCTAATAATACATCACAAACATCAAGACGTGCAACATCACATAATACCTCATCTATGAAGGACTTGATGTTGTAAGGAAGGCGACACTGTTGGTGGACTCAGAGATCTCGTCTTTGGTGAAGCCACCCGATGTTGTATGGTTGTGGGTGTGGTATGGTCAGTAAGCCCAGCCGCTTCACGACCTTTGTTGAAATGAGGCTCTTTGGCTACCACTTTGACAATGAATTGCAGCAGCGAACCCTTCACCTACATTTGTGAGTGAAAAAGACACTCCCACTACTCTTGATCTTTGGGCTCATTCTTCTATATCTTGGTGGTGGAAATAGTGGCACCAGGCTCCGCATCAATGATTATTTCCCTTTGTCATTCCTCTTGTCGGGTTCTGACTTAGAGTTGGAACATGCATCTAATTCGGAAGCTGTCAACTCGGCCACCAGTGAGATCTTGGCCCGACACTCACTTGTGTTATGAGTGGGGCTCTTATGGAACTCACACCACTTTCCTATGTCCTTCTTTGACTTCGTGGTGTTGTTCTTTTCTTGTGGATTGGATGGGTTGTCTTGGGTCACACCGTCTTGGCTTTGTCCTTGGTTCTGCGGTTTGGGGAAGCCTTTCCCTTGCTTCATATTTGTGGATCCAAAGTCTCGCTTCTTTTGTTTAAACTTCTACTCGATCTTGACAGCATATCGGTACGTTGTGTCAAGTGAGGAGATGTCCAGGAACTCCATCTCATCCTAGATATACCTGTGTAGGCAGCCGTGGTATTTGAGTACCAAATGCGCCTCAGAATTCTTGATACCTAGTTTTGTGCGAAGGGTATGAAAAATATTGGTAAACTCCAACACGTCTTGGTCCCTTCCCTACCGTAGCATGGTCCACCTTTTGTATTTATCCTCATAGCTTCCGAAAGGGTAGTACTGCTCCTTGATGTCATCCCATAATGAATTCCAAGTGGGTGCAACTGAAAACAGTGAGACCGTACTTTCATCGTTCTGCTCGCAGTAGGTTTCCCACCAGTCCTTGACGTGAGGGGAAACTTTGGGAAGTGAAAAAGTGATATTTTCCCGGCTGGAAAAATCATTAACAGAAAAATATCCTTCTATCAGATTTAACCATTTATCCACATCTATCTGACCCTCAAATATGGGAATGTCAAAATTAACTTGTACCTTAAAGGGTGTGGCACTTCCATAGTAGCTACTAGAAGTAGATGTGTCGCCCCTGGGTAGCCGTTGAAGGATCTAGGCAAAGTTTTCCATCATCGTGTTCCTTTGTCACTCGAGGGCTTCTTTGAGCAAGATTTTGATAAGATCTCTTGCCCCCTTTTCTTTCCTTTCTTCTGCCATGGGAGGTCGTCGAGGTTTGCAAGGCTGATCTTGCAAAGGTTCAACCAGATCGAGCCCTAACTCCTTATATCCCGACCTCGTTGGGGACATGCAAAGAAAAGAAGAGAAAGAGAAGACCACTTTGACACCACTGATCCGGATTTATGCAGGAACACAATAAAGTACAGAAGTAAACATAAATACAGAAATGCAGCAGAAATAATACTTCATTTCATTAATGAAAAATACTGAAATATGCTTACAAACAGAAATGGAAATAAAATAGCTCGAGCGATGGTAGATTATCTCTTAGGAGAGATGTGGTGGCTACATGCCTCTGAACTATGTTACAATGAGGCTCAAAGGAATATTTATTTTTGAGAAATAATGGAAAACCCTAAACATCCAGTAAGCTCAACCGATTCACGACCTCTGTTGAAATGAGGTTCTTTTGGCTACCACTGTCGACAGTGAATTGCAGCGGAGAACCCTTCACCCACATTTGTGAGTGGAAAAGATGCTCCCCCTCCTCTTGATCTTTGGGCTCATTCTTCTAGATATTGGAGGTGGCAATAGTGGCATCAGGCTCCGCATCAATGATTATTTCCTTTTGTCATTCCTCTTGTCAAATTCTGACTCAGAGTCGGAACATGCATCTAATTCAGAAGCCTTCAACTCGGCCACCAACGACTGCTTGGCCCGACACTCACTTGTGTTATGAGTGGGGCTCTTATGGAACTCACACAACTTTCCTGTGTCCTTCTTTAACTTCATGGTGTTGTTCTTTTCTTGCGGATTCGACGGGTTGTCTTGGGTCACACTGTCTTGGCTTTGTCCTTGGTTCTATGATCTGGGGAAGCCTTTCCCTTGCTTCATATTCATGGATCCAAAGTCTCACTTCTTTTGTTTAAACTTCTACCCGGTCTTGACAACATATCGATACATCGTGTTGAGTGAGGAGATGTCCAGGAACTCCATCTCGTCCTGGATATACTTGTGTAGGCAGCCATGGTATTTGAGTACCAAATGCACTTCAGAATCCTTGATACCTAGTTTTTTGCGAAGGGTAAGAAAAATATTGGTAAATTCCAAAACGTCTTCGTCCCTTCCCTGCCATATCATTGTCTACCATTTGTATTTATCCTCATAGCTTCCAACAGGGTAGTACTTCTCCTTGATGGCATCCCAGAATGAATTCCAAGTGGGTGCGACTGAAAACAGTGAGACCGTACTTTCATCCTTCTGCTCGCAGTAGGTTTCCCACCAGTCCTTGATGTGGGGAGCAGCTTCGAGAAGTGCAAAAGTGATATTTTCCTGGCTGGAAAAATCATTAACAGAAAAATATCCTTCTATGAGATTTAACCATTTATCTACGACATCCACGTCTATCTGACCCTCAAATATGGGAATGTCAAAATTAACTTTACCTCAAAGGGTGTGGCGCTTCCAGAGTAGCTACTGGAAGTAGATGTGTCACCCCTGGGTAGCCGTTGAAGGATATGGGCAAAGTTTTCCATCATCGCATTCCTTTGTCGCTCGAGGGCTTCTTCGAGCAAGATTTTGATAAGATCTCCTTCCCCCTCATCTTTCTTTTATTCTGCCATGGGAGGTCATCAAGGTTTTCAAGGCTGATCTTCCAAAGGTTCAACAGATCAATCCCTAACTCCTTATATCCCAACCTCGTTGGGGACATGCAAAGAAAAAAAGAGAAAGAGAAGATAGCTCTAATACTACTGATCCGGATTTATGCAGGAATGCAATAAAGTACAAAAATAAACATAAATACAGAGGTGCAGCAGAAATAATACTTCATTTCATTAATGAAAAATACTGAAATATGCTTACAAACAGAAATGGAAATAAACTAGCTCAAGCAATGGTAGCTTATCTCTGAGGAGATATGTGGCAGCTACATGCCTCTGAATTGTGCTACAATGAGGCTCAAAGGCATATTTATTGTTGAGAAATAAGGAAAATGCTAAACATCCAAAAACCTAACCCTAGGAGATGAAGCGCCAAACAATGGGCCCCGTTTGCGTAAATTGATACATCAACTTCCCGGGGTCATAACTTTGGCATACGATCTTCATTTGACACACACAATACCTCATTATAGATATCTATTAGAGGACTGCAACTTTCAAATGGACAATATTAGGAACAATTCCATGTTGGCCCTCGTTTTCCCAAAAAAATGTCGTTTAGGGCCTCAAAACGGCTCAGGAAGTTCAGGACCAGAAAAACTACCAAAAATAGTAAATTGTGTTACACTTAAGGAAACTGAAAAACTAAAAGAGATAGTTGTGGGGGTCCAAGTGGGATAGGCGGGTGGCCACCAACATCCACCTAGATCATTCCTCCCCTCCTAGGAAGCAATGGTCTCATTTGCGTTGAGTGCCTCCCTGAGATGGGGAAACTTCTACTAAACTTGGTCCCTGGTGAGTTGTTCTGCAATCTATGATGTGTCCAATAATGGTGGGAAGCATAGTCGAGGGCGGTCCACATTGAACACTCAGTGCAAGCCAAGGAATGGGGGAACACTGTACTCCAAATCATTGTTTCCCACAACCTTGGTAATGTTGTAAGGACCATATCGGAGTGGTTTGAGCTTCCGATGGGCTCTTGTAAGGTGTTCTTTCTGCAGATGCAACAAGACTTTGTCGCCCACTTGAAACTTGCATGGCACCTGATGTTGATCATCTCACTACTTTTACTTGGCCTTTTCCACAATGGAGTGGTGATATATCGGCCTGTTGGGTATAGGTGCTCCAAGAGTCAGATTGAATGAATGCTTGACCTGACAGTGCAACGGTACCCCTGTGGGTGAGGAGAAGATGTTTCTGTATTCTTTCATGATCGTATCCACTTGCTTCTGCTGCATGGAGGAACCCTTCCTGGGGCCCATGGATGTGGCTCTCGTCGTTCCCTTACTTTGAGAGTGAACCAGAAAGAAAATGGATTTCCTAGTCTGGGAGATGATATTACTGCATTTCTTAGCAAAGATCACATTTCTTAGCAGAGATAAAAGAGGTGGCAGTAGGTGGGGATACCTCCGGTATCCTGTATAACATATTACCCAAAGAAATAATCACAGTGCGAGGCCTTGAATCATACACAAAATGTCGCTTCCACAAGTATGGTTGGCCTAATAATAAATCACAAACATCAAGAGGTACAACATCACATAATAACTCATTTGTGAAGGGCTTGATGTTGTAAGGAAGGCAGCACTGTTGGTGGACTCAGAGATCTTGTCCTTGGTGAAGCCACCTGATGTTGTATGGTTGTGGTTGTGTTATAGTCAGTAAGCCCAGCTGCTTCAATACCTCTGCTCAAATGAGGTTCTTTTGGCTACCACTGTCAACAATGAATTGTAGCGGTGTACCCTTCACCCACATTTGTGAGTGCAAAAGATGTTCCCCCTCCTCTGGATCTTTGGGCTCATTCTTCTAGATCTTAGTGGTGGCAACAGTGACTTCGGGCTCCACATAAATGATTATTTCCCTTTGTCATTCCTCTTGTCAGGTTCTGACTTAGGATTGGAACATGCATCTAATTTGGAAGCCTTCAACTCGGCCACCAGCGACTTCTTGGCCCAACACTCACTTGTGTTATGAGTGGGGTTCTTATGGAACTCACACCACTTTCCTGTTTCCTTCTTTGACTTCGCAGTGTTGTTCTTTTCTTGCAGCTTTGATGGGTTGTCTTGGGTCACACTATCTTGGCTTTTTCCTTGGTTCTGCAGTTTGGGGAAGCCTTTCCCTTGCTTCATATTCGTGGATCCAAAGTCTCGCTTCTTTTGTTTAAACGTCTACTTGATCTTGACAGCATATCGGTACGTTGTGCCGAGCGAGGAGATGTCCAAGAACTCCATCTTGTCCTGGATATATCTGCGTAGGTAGCCATGGTATTTGAGTACCAAATGCTGCTCAGAATCCATTATACCTAGCTTTGTGTGAAGGGTATGGTAACTCCAACACGTCTTGGTCCCTTCCCTACCGTAGCGTGGTCCACTTTATGTATTTATCCTCATAGCTTCCGACAGGGTAGTACTGCTCCTTGATGGCATCCGGGAATGAATTCCAAGTGGGTGCGGCTGAAAACAGTGAGGCCATACTTTCATCCCTCTGCTCGCCATAGGTTTCCCACCAATCCTTGATGTGGGGGGCGGCATTGAGAAGTGAAAAAGTGATCTTTTCCCAGCTGCAAAAATCATTAACAAAAAAATATCCTTCTAGCAGATTTAACCATTTATCTATGGCATCCACATCTATCTGACCCTCAAATATGGGAATGGAAAAATTAACTTGTACCTTAAAGGGTGTGGCGCTTCCAAAGTAGTTGTTGGAAGTAGATGTGTCGCCCCTGGGTAGCCATTGAAGGATCTGGGTAAAGTTTTCCATCATCGCATTCCTTTGTCACTCGAGGGCTTCTTCGAGCAAGATTTTGATAGGATCTCCTGCCCCCTCGTCTTTATTTTCTTCCGCCATGGGAGGTCGTCAAGGTTTGCAAGGCTAACCTTACAAAGGTTCAACCAGACCGAGCCGTAACTCCTTATATCCCAACCTCGTTGGGGACATGCAAAGAAAAACAGAGAAAGAGCAGACCGCTTTGATACCACTGATCTGGATTTATGCAGGAACGCAATAAAGTATAGAAATAAACATAAATACCGAGATGTCGCATAAATAATACTTCATTTCATTAATGTTAAATACTGAAATATGCTTACAAACAAAAATGGAAATAAACTAGCTCGGGCGATGGTAGCTTATCTCTAAGGAGAGATGTGGCAGCTACATGCCTATGAATTGTGTTACAATGAGGCTTTAAGGTCTATTTATTGCTAAGAAATAATGGAAAACCCTAAACATCCAAAAACCTAACCCTAGGAGATGAAGCGCCAAACTATGGGCCTCGTTTGAGTAAATTGGTACATCAACTTCCGGGGTCATAACTTTGGCATACGATCTTTGTTTGACGTGAAAAATACCTCATTAGAAATATCTATCTGAGGAATACAACTTTTGAATGGCCAACATCTATCCAAAATCCATGCTGGCCCCCTTTTCCCCAAAAACATCGTTTAGGACCTTAAAGTGGCTCTTGAAGTTCAGGACCCGAAAAACTGCCAAAAATAGTAAATTGCGCTACAATTAAAGAAACTGAAAAATTGAAAGAGATAGTTGTGGGGGTCCAAGTGCGATAGGTGGGTGGCCACCAACATCCACCTAGATCATTCCGCCCTCCTTAGGAAGCAATGGTCCCCATTGTGTTGAGTGCCTCCATGAGATGGGGAAACTTCTGTTGAACTTGGTCCATGGTGAGTTGTTCTGCAATCTCTTATGTGTCCAATAATAGTGGGAAGCATGGTCAAGGGCGGTCCACATTGAACACTAGGTGCAAGCCAAGGAATGGGGGAATTATTTGCTCCAAATCATTGTTTCCCACAACCTTGGTAATGTTCTAAGGACCATATCACATGGTCTGAGCTTCTGATGGGCTCTTGTAAGGTGTTCTTTCTCCAGATGCAACAAGGCTTTGTCGCCCACTTGAAACTTGTGTGGCACCTGATGTTGATCATGTCACTACTTGTACTTGGCATTTTCCACAATGGAGTGGTGATATATCGACCTGTTGGGTAGAGGTGCTCTGGGAGTCATATCGAACAAATGCTTGACCTAATAGTACAACGGTACCCCTGTGGGTGAGGAGAAGATGTTCCTGTATTATTTCATGACCCTATCCACCTGCTTCTACTGCATGGAGGAACCCTTCATGGGGGCCATGGATGTGGCTACGGCCTTTCCCTTACTTTGAGAGTGAACCAGAAAGAAATTGAATTTCCTAGTCTAGGAGATGATCTTACTGCATTTCTTAGCAGAGATCAAATAAGTGGCGGTAGGTGCGGCTACCTCCAGTATCTTGTATAACGTATTACCCAAAGAAATAATCACAACGCGAGGCCTTGACTCATACACAGCATGTTGCTTCCACAAGTATGGTTGGCCTAATAATACATCACAAACATCAAGAGGTTCAACATCACATAATACCTCATCTGTGAAGGGCTTGATGCTGTAGGGAAGGCGACACTGCTGGCGGATTCGGAGATCTCATCCTTGGTGAAGCCACCAGATGTTGTACGGTTGTGGGTTTGTTATGGTCAGTAGGCCCAGCCGCTTCATGACCTCTGCTGAAATGAGGTTCTTTTGGCTGCCACTGTTGACAATCAATTGCAGCGACGAACCCTTCACCCACATTTGTGAGTGGAAAAGACGCTCTCCCTCCTCTGGATCTTTGGGCTCATTCTTCTAGATCTTGGTGGTGGAAATAGTGGCGTTGGGCTCCGCATCAATGATTATTTCCCTTTTTCATTCCTCTTTTCAGGTTCTGACTCAGGTTCAGAACATGCATCTGACTCGGAAGCCTTCAACTTGGTCACTAGCGACTGCTTGGCCCGATACTCACTTATGTTATGAGTGGGGCTCTTATGGAACTCACACCACTTTCCTGTGTCCTTCTTTTACTTCGTGGTGTTTTTCTTTCCTTGCGGCTTTGACTGGTTGACTTGGGTCACACAATCTTGGCTTTGTCCTTGGTTATGTGATTTGGGGAAAGCCTTTCCCTTTCTTCGTATTTGTGGATCCAAAGTCTTGCTTATTTTGTTTAAATTTCTACTTGATCTTGACATTGTATCGGTATGACATGTCGAGTGAGGAGATGTCCAAGAACTCCATCTTGTCCTAGATATACCTATGTAGGCAGTCGTGGTATTTGAGTACCAAATTCAGCTCAGAATCCTTGATACCAAGCTTTGTGCGAAGGGTATGAAAAATATTGGTAAACTTTGGCACGTCTTGGTCCCTTCCGTGCCGCAGCGTGGTCCACTTTATGTATTTATCCTCATAGCTTCCAACATGGTAGTATTGCTCCTTGATGGCATCTCGGAATGAATTCCAAGTGGGTGCGGCTGAAAATAGTGAGGCCATAATTTCATCCTTCTGCTCGTAGTAGGTTTCCCACCAGTACTTGAGTGGGGGGCGACTTTGAGAAGTGAAAAATTTATCTTTTCCTGACTGGAAAAATCATGAAAAGAAAAATATCCTTCTAGCAGATTTAACCATTTATCTACAGCATCCGGATCTATCTGACCCTCAAATATGGGAATGTCAAAATTAACTTGTACCTTAAAGCGTGTGACGCTTCTAGAGTAGCTGCTGGAAGTAGATTTGTCACCCCTGGGTAGCCGCTGAAGGATCTGGGCAAAGTTTTCCATCATCCATTCCTTTGTCGCTCGAGGGCTTCTTCGAGCAAGATTTTGATAGTATCTCTTGCCCCCTCGTCTTTCTTTTCTTCCGCCATGGGAGGCTTTCGGGGTTTGCGAGGCTAATCTTGCAAAGGGTCAACCAAATCGATCCCTAACTCCTTATATCTCGACCTCATTGGGGACATGAAAAGAAAAAAAGAGAAAGAGACTCTGATACCACTGATCCAGATTTATGTACGAACACAATAAAGTACAAAAATAAACATAAATACAAAGATGCAACAGAAATAATACTTCATTTCATTAATGTAAAATACTGAAATATGCATACAAACAGAAATGGAAATAAACTAGCTCGGGCAATGGTAGCTTATCTCTGAGGAGAGATGTGGTAGATGCATGCCTCTTAACTATGTTACAATGAGGCTCGAAGGCCTATTTATGGTTGAGAAACAATGGAAAACCCTAAACATCCAAAAACCTAACCCTAGGAGATGAAGTGCCAAACTATGGGCCAAAAAATGTCGTTTAGGGCCTCAAAACGGCTTCGGAAGTTCAGGACCCGAAAACTGCAGAAAATAGTACATTGTGCTACAATTAAGGAAACTAAAAAACTGAAAGAGACAATTGTGGAGGTCCAAGTGGGATAGGAGGGTGGCCACTAACATCCACCTGGATCAGTCCAACTCCAACCAAGTAAAGGCTATAATTCAAATTGGCATCAACGAATTCTACTTCTAAGTTAACGGTTTTCCCTTCGAACATTATGGGAAAGTTCGTGAGAATACCGTAAGGATGAGATCCTTTGCCAAAGAAGGCTTCTAACGTGTTAGGAGACTGGTTGATAGGTGGAGATCCAATGGATTTCCAACATGAGATAGACATGATGCAGGCGGAAGCACCCTCATCAACCACAGTCAGGTGAATCATCTTCCCTTTAATAATGACTTGGATTAAAAAGGAAAGTTGATGTGGAAGACATGGAACATGATTTTCAAGGTAAAAAGTAATCAGACTCGAATCAGTAGGGTCAATTCCTCCTATAGCAAATAGTAATGCTTTCCACTGCGATGGACAACTTTGGAGAACTTCCAAGGTAGACATTGTTGAAGGAGCTTGAGCTAAATCTTTGACAATATTGTAATGTTGTGCAGCTCGCGCATTTTGATTATAAGATGATTTCTGAAGAATGCCCTTGGGAGGTGGTCAGATAACGGAGTCACTACTAGGTCTCTCAATATGAAGAGGACTAGAACTGGGTGGAGTAGAAGTGGAAGGTGTATCAGTAACTTCTTTCTCCACAACCTGTTTAGGAGGAGTCGGATAGTCTTTTGACCAAGTGGAAACAGAAATAGGTGTCATTCCACTCATATAAACCTGAGAACCCGAAGATGTAGAAAATTTTGGTTGTTCTACCAATTGGGTTTGTTGTGATGGAAAAGGTTCTTTTAATACAACCGGTGTCCCTTGAGTACCTTTCAACAAACGACTGACTTCAACACGATGGGGACAATCCTTGGTATATTGATCTTCCTCACAAATGAGGCAAGGATATTTGGGCTTACGTTTATATGCATCATCAGCAGATGATTTTGGAGGATCATGGCTTGGGGTATCAGATTTGGATTTTCCTTTACCCTTCTTTTTACCTTTTGAGTTTTTGTCTGCTACAGTACATTGAATGTTAACCTCAGAGGTTTTACCAGGTTTTGGAGATGGATTCGAAGGAGGGTTGGATGTAGTAGTTGAAATGGATTTCTTCTTCAAAGAATATTTCCTGGAAGTTTGAGTCACTGAACCAATAATACCGTCGACAGGTGGTACTTCTAGAGGTTTATAAGATGTTGGATCCGTAGACGGTTTCTAAGCATCAGGCAAGAGATCATATAACGTGCGAGATTGGGAATATACCAAATCTAAATATTGGGCATGGGAAATGTCTTAATCTTCAGTCACACAACCACCCATAGTTATTTCCTTGGAAATTTTGTTAACGAATGATTTGGTAAACCATTCAGTTAATATCTCATCAGATATATCAAACTTGATAAGGTGACACTGACGTCTCCACTCATGGATGTGATCAGAGATGTGGGTAGAAGTATTATGTTTCAAAGACGTAAGAATATGGGTATCAGTTTCATATCTAACTGGTAACTGGAAGTGATTAAGGAAGGTGATTTCCAAATATTTGAAGTCATGATAGGCACCTCGAGGTAACTCGATGTACCATTTCACAGCAACACCTGTCAAGGTTCGTTGGAAAAGACATAGATGAATGGAGTCGTCAACCTAGGAATTGGATGAACACCATAAATGGTAAGTCATAATGTGGGCCTGGGGGTCTTCTCCAGACTTTCCTTTGAATTTCAGACAATCACCAGGAATCTTAGTAGGAACCGGAGGAAAATACAACAAATGGAGTATTGGATCATTTGTGAGCCTTGACACATCTGATAGTTCCAACATTTCTAGAAATAACAATTGTGGATTGAAAGGCATGGGAGGCCTTTGATAAGGCCCAACTTGTGGATTCCAACTTTGTTGGTATGGGTTTTGTCCCCAAAGTGGTGGAATTTTACCATAAGGACCTTGATATTGCCCCCACTAAGAGGCATCCTGACCATACAAAGGTGTATTTTGCCCCCACAAAGTAGGATTTTGACCAGGGTAAGGTTGATATTGACCCATCATAGGCCACTGAGAACCATAAGGTGGATAACAACTTGCAAACAGTATGGAGTATAAGTTTTTTGTTGCAATTGTTGACCCTAGTGATAAAATTGTCGACCCTGCTACTGCAAGGGTTGACCTTGTTGTTGTAAGGGTTGGCCTTGTTGATACAAGGGTTGGTATTGTTGTTGCAAGGGTTTACCTTTCTACTGTAATGGTTGTTGATAAATCCCTTGTTTCACATAAGGTCCTTATTGTACATAAGGTTCTTGTTGTTTGAAAGTTCCTTGTGGAATTTTTTGAGTTCTAGGTTGGTACTGATAGGTTCCAGTTTGAAATTGACCAAATGTCCCAAACAAGGGATTTGAACCATGATGTATTTTGGGTCTTTCCTATTGAGTAAAAGGTGGATTTTGAGGTTTTTGTGAGCCATACAAAGGGTATGGTTGTTGGTAGGGTAGTTGGACTGAAAGAGGCTGTTGATATGGGATTTGGCTTGATCTGGATGGAATAGATGATCCACTAGGATAAGGTACATTTCCAACATTTTGACTAACTCTGGTAGCGTGAGTTTGGGATCCACTCACATAAGTTCCACCCGAAACAGGAGGTACATATGGAGGAGGTCGTTATTGTCCCCCATGTGGTGGGATAGGTGGTGGCACATATTGTCCACTTAATGGAGGACCTAAGGAACCTATAGGGACATTAACTTTCCCAATTGTAACTATCAGTTGTATAGGAACTAAATAAACTGTAGTTGGTACAGGAATTTGAGAGGCCACACTTGAAACAAATGAACCAAAAATAGGCACGGCACCCGAAAACCAAATAGGATTGTGATAAAGTGAAGACACACTTGGAGTACCTGAAACCAATTGAGACAAAGAGGTATAACCAGGTGGAAACAAAGGTTCATTGCTTTCAGGCGATGGTGGACGTGGCACACTTCCCACATACGGAAAGCCTTCAGGTGGAAATTTATATTCATAATCATCACCAACATCAGGAGTGTGAGTGGCTGAGACTTCTGGAGGAGGACCTCGAGGAGAGGTTGGAAGCTCACCTTCTGATGCCATGGATGGAAACGGTTGGCAAGGGAGAATATGAGATGATGGTGGAGAAAGCTCCAAAGTCACACTAGGATTATCGTATGGACTATACGGTCATTGAGGAGATATGACAAATGCATCAAAAATTGGATTTGGAGGGAATAATAAAAACATCTGCAGACTCTCAGGAGTTTCTGGGTCAGATTCCTAAGATGATGAATCTCGAAGTGAAGGAAGAGAAGCAAGGGGTTGAATACTTGGGACAATTCCAATTTCAAGACCTTGGGCTTCATGTGACTATGAAATCTTAGGATGGACTCCTTGTGATGACCATCTAGTGTCAGATGATGAAGGGGATATGTAAGGTGAACGCGGTGGTTCAGCCACGATGACCTTCTATCAAAAACAATAGCGGGTGGTTGATTCGAGCCTACAATTAAAATTTACTATTAATCAGGCATTGTGAGGCCAAGGATAAATACATATGTAAGTCATGTTATCGTGGGCAGTTAAATTTTAGAACTTAAAAATAAGAAATAAATCGAAAAGGGTGTACTAGGCAAGAGGGTTTACCAAGTATCCTTGAACCGCTATATACACCTTAGCCGAAACCAAGGATTTAACGTACGGCAATCGATCTCCCTGAATGTTGTGTTCGGTGTATCACGTCTACAAGGCGGTTGGCTCAGTTATCTATGGCTAAAGGATAACAACCTAGTGGGGTCTCCCAATATATACGTGATGGTACGGGGAGCACAAGTCTGTGTTAGCATAGTATAATGCAAAATCGTTCGGTGAGAGAATTCCCATATACTTGCCATACTAGAATGCCTCCGCTATACCCAAGAGTACTGGAGAACCTCCGATATACTTCCGTACTGGAACAAGATTTCACCCCCGGGATACAATGCAGGCAGTTAAGGACAGCTGCTAGATTTATAGATTCCAGAACACGTCTCTAGCCTAGACCTCTAAATGTTTTCATTAAGTTCCAAATGATCCTTAGGTTAATTCAGTAAAATTTAATGTTGTTCTTGAATTGTCTCAATTTTTGGCTCAAACAATGTCCCCTGAATCCTAAAATGCAACTATATGAGAAAAGGAAACGTTTCACTTCGATGAATGTTATACTAGCACGAGAAGAGAATTCAATCAATTAATGAATCAAAAACATGACTCCACTAACTTTTTCTTTTCCAAATGCAATATGAAAAAGCAAAACTTAAACTTCACTTTCACTATCCAACATGCAATCTATTGAAAGAAAAAATGACTTTTACTTCACTAAGATACACTTTAACTAAATCATGTTCTCTTTGATTTCAGATGCTCTAATGCAATTAAGCTTAAACTAAAGAAAAAAATGAATTTTTTTATTCAAAATGCTCCTAATGCAAACGATGCACCAATCAAATCAAATCCAAAAGAACTCAATGAAAATGTCTTTCACTTTCTCTTTTGAATGGATAAACAAATGCACTCTTTTAAGTTTGTAAACCAAGCAATGTAATCTATGCATAATAAATAACAAAGATGGATCTCAAATGCAAGATGACCTAATACAATCGAAAAACAACTTTGCAAAAGACAAACTGAAACTAATGCAAACCAATGTTTTGAATGATTTTACCAGAGAATCAGACCTAAACAATCAGCAAACCAAAAACTAACTGACACTTACAATCAGCAAGTGACAATAAAATGACCTATAAACCCTAAAACCAATCCAATTTCACTCAAACACTTGAATGCTCAAAAAGACAAGAATTTTCTAATCAAATCAGGTAATCAGACAAAACATAAATAAATCCAATCATACAGGACAAGACAAGACCTCAAGGTCTCAGACACATTGGAGTTTGATAGAGAAACCCTAAATTTTTCCAATCTCTGAGATCAACACGGCTGTTATGGCCAAACTGGCACTAAACAAGGGATCACCGCAACTATTTCAAAAGAAAGCATGTTGGCAGAACGCTTGTTAGAGCAAAAAGCACGTTGGGCGAGGAATAAGGCAAAAAATAAAAAATATTTCCACAAACATTCTAGACTTAGCACTCTAAGGTAGAAATCAGTGATTGTGCAAACCTATATAGACTCAAACTAAATTAGAACTCGATGGTCAGTTAAACTGATAAACGGATCATATGAGAAAATAGGATGAAGAGGCTATATCTTCCCTAGCGGAGTCGCCATTTTTTGTGAAGGTAAATCCCCTCTGCAGACAGAGGTGATCCCTCTAGCCCAATGAGTGCGTCTAGAAACAAACTAAACTAACTAACATACACTTTCCTAGCTTATGTTTAACAAATGCTGAGAGAGAGAGTGGCCTATCTCGCTCTGATGCTAATCACTCAGTCCTTTGGAGATGACTTTGATTCTTTCATTCCAAGCCTCGCTCCTTACTTGTTCTTCACGTCCATGTACCTGCAAGGAAGATCAAAGAGCTATGCAAGATACAAGAGCATATATGGCATACATCAAACATAAACTACTTAATAGATCAAGGAGTATTAAGCTAAAAACATAAACATTTACACAATTATGGAAAGTGAACATCAGTTGTATATATTAATAAGCTAAAAAGGGAAGCATGCAACCTATTCCTTGATTTTGGAGACCTCCTTTTGGTGGATTTCCAAGTCCAAGAAAAGACTCTTCAAGCACTCCTTCTCCAAGCTAGAATGGGTAGCATGTAAGCATAATCTCAGCATAGGGATGCAGCAATCAATCACCAATCCTTTAGGGATGGAAGGGAGTGGATTTATAGGAAGGAAGAGGGAGTTATGGATCCACAAAAGAGGGAGGAAGGTCCACATCTCAAGGGGAAATCCCATGATGATAAGATCAAGAGGTCCAAATGGGAGAGCTCGACCATATCAACAACAACCAATATTCATCTCATTATTATCAGAGGTTGTAGTGCACGAAGCTTCTCCTCCAATTTGGGAAAACCTGCCAAAAGAGGTTCAACGTGGGTTTTCATATCAAAACCCATGCTAGCAGCGCTATGGTAGAACTTTGGAACCTCCCATCAGCATGGGCAGGCAATGTAGTAAAATGCGTTGGCCCTAAAAATTAGGTTTTAGTTAACCTTCTTCAGAATGGATTCAGGGCAGTTTTCCTTTTATTCTTGAGGGAGTTTTGGTATGTATATCATGATGGATATGTTGCACAGTTGTCAATGTTTTCACACTTCGTGATATGGAACAGGAAGTGAAGGGGAGGTGTGACAAAATATTGTGTAACAAGTGACTTGTAGGAGAAGGATCTCCAAATGCACATCGATATGGGAGATGATAGGTACAATGTGATCGATATTGGTATAGTCACCTTTCAGAGGGAGTTTAGATCCCCTCTCAGGCTCAAGGATGTGATGCATGTACCGGGTCTAAAGAAGAATCTAATTTCCGTCACATTATTGGAAGACCGTGGTGTTGGCTTGAGGGGTCCTGACCCAAGTTCAGAGTTAGCTACGCCAACCAACAAAACCCTAACTACTGGCCCTTTCGGAAACAACCCAGGTAGCGCAGGCTGCAGTCTCACCCAAAGCAGTATTGGGGGATGACAGAACCAAGTTTCTGCATCCAGAGGTCTGTGTGATGGGTTTATGTTACTTCTAGGGCTTTATCATGGACTTCACGAACCCTAACCCTTAAAATGTAGAAATCACAGTAACTTACAGAAAACAAAATCTAATCCTTCGCGGAACACTTTAAACATTCATAATATCAAGTAAACATGTAGATCTACCACTTTTGTGCATCAATTAAGTGTTTCTTCAGATAAATGCAGAAAACAAAGCGAATACACATAAATTGCATAAGTAAATATAAAGGCACATATACATAATTATTGCTCCAAAATAGTCTTTATTAGATATAATCCTTCTGTTACAGACTCTTCTTCCCTGTGCACACAGCTGTAGGGGCCCATGCACTTAGCTTGCGGACTTAGCAAGGTCTTCGCGCACACAACTGCAAGAGCCTTCCCCTTCGCCTAAGTACAAAAAACAGACTTTTCCACCTCATACTACTGGCCCATACAATGATCTTCAATTATTAGTTGACCTCCTATGACTCGCTATGACTTCTTTATATAGCTTCTTTCATTACAATTCCATGGTTCGCATACCATGTGCAGGTCATGAAACATCATATCCTCTAACAAACTAAGGGACTAAAGTCCCTTTTAACTCCTATGACCTTTACGCTCTGCTCCCTCTAAATGCGGAGACTTTATACATATAACAAAATTAGTTACAAAATTTACCCCAGGGGACCTTGTCCCAACACGTGGCTACGATGTGATATTCAGCAAAGGGAAGGCTTTCCTACGACACATCGTCATGGGACAAGTGAAGCAGGTTGAGGTTTGAGTGAAGAACCACTAGAAATTAGATGTGGAATATTGTGCAACATTGAGCACAAAAGCAGAGAAGGTGCAGAGCTGAGACATCAACTAATTATGGCATAGAATACTTGGTCATTTTCATCATGGTTCTTTGAAGATCATGCAGCCTATTTCTATAGGCCTCCCCAAATAACCACTAGAGGGGCGGGATACATGCAAACGGTGTATATTTGGGAAGTACATAAAAGCCACCTTCAATGATCGGGATAGTAAAGTGCAAGTTTTTCTCAAAAGGATTCACTCATATGTGTGTGGACCTTTCTCGATAACCTCCACTACCAAGCACATGTATTATGTAATATTTATAGATGATTTCTCATGGAAGTGTTGGATCTTCTTCATGCATACAAAAGACCATACATTCTCCAAGTTCTTTGAATTTAAAACACTTTTTGAGAAATAAACTAGCAGGAAAGTGAAGGCTCTTAGGAGAGATAACAACGGTGAATATGTGTCGAATGAGTTCAAGAACTTCTTTGAAAAAGAAGGCATTCGACAAGATTTGACAGCACCCCATAACCCACAACAAAATGGGGTCGCTGAGAGGAAGAACATAAGTATGGTGAGAGAAAGAAGGGCAATGTTGCATGACCAAGGCCTACCATTGCACTTATGGGTTGAAGCATGCAACACAACGGTATATTTGCAGAACATGATTCCTCACAAGATTCTTGGCATGAGTACCCAGAGGAAGCTTTTTCCGAGAAGAAACTAGATGTGTCACACTTCAGGATCTTTGGATCATCAATTTTCTTTCATGTTTCCTAGGATGCAAGGAAAAATCTAGAGCCTACAACAGAGTTGTGGATATTTTGGGGGTAAACTGATACACCTCACAACTATCATGTGTACTTTCCATCTCTCAAGATGACAGTGGTCAGAAGAAATGTGAAATTTGATGAGGATAAGGAAATGAGTTGTTCTCTTGAGAGGGAGCTTTAGTTGCAGCCTAATCAGGAGATTTTGGATCCAAAGGAAGAACCTCAAGAAGTTGTGGAGAAACCACAAGCAAAGGAGCAGAGAGTGGAGAAAACCACTCAAGTATAGACATCAAGAGAAGGAAGGAGGCGAATTAGGGCAGCTGATAGATTATTGCATGATGTTAGAGAGAATGTGGGAGCACCCACATCACAACACAGGCAGAGGAGTTCATCAGATACGTACACTGGCTACATGGCTCTCATGAGTGAGCTTGTAGAGACTAAACCATCCTTATTTGAGGAAGCTATAGAGAAACCAGTACGTTTTGATGCTATGGTAGAGGAATGTGATTCCATCGTTAGAAACAATGTTTGGGAAGTGGTCTTAAGACCAGCAGACAAAGCATTGGTTGGTTCGAGATGGATTTAGAAGGTAAAGCATGCAGTAGATGGAAGCATCGAGAAACACAAGGCCAGATTTGTGGCCAAGGGGTTCTCTCCTGTGGAGGGAATTTACTATGAGGAGACATTTTCTCCAGTAGGAAGGTACTCATCCATCAGGTCAATTCTAGCATTGTCAGTGCAAATGGGGTGGAAGATCCACCAAATGGATGTGAATACAACATTCCTCAATGGATTTATTGAGGAGGACGTGTATATTGAGCAGCCAGATGGGTTGAGACCTTCGACAGAGAGTAACATGTGTGCAGACTCAAGTGAGCGTTGTATCGACTCAAGCAATCACCCTATGCTTGGTACATCGGGATCGACAACTATCTCACCACGTTGGGCTTCACCAAAAGTGAAGCAGATGCAAACCTTTATCACATTATGGTTGAAGGTAAATGATTGATTATTATGTTGTATGTCGATGATTTAATTTTAACATGTGATGAGTAGTTAATCATTTCTTGCAAAGAGGATATTGCAAGAGAGTTCTAGATGAAGGACGTGGGACTCATGCATTACTTTCTTGGTTTGGAAGTATGGCAAGGAGATGGGGAATTGTTTGTCTCTCAAGGAAAGTATCACAATGAGATACTACAGAAGTTCCATATGGAGAAGAGCAACTCCTCTAGCAGGAAACTGGAGGAAGGAGGATGCTACTTCAAGTGAAGTAGTGGATGCTACCATTTACAAGCAGCTTATGGGTTCACTTATGTATTTGGTGAACACATAACCAAACATGTGTTATGCAGTTAACCATCTTAGTCAAGTAATGGTTAATCCAACCAAACTATATTGGAAGGCAACAAAGCATGTGTTGAGATACCTCAGAGGCACTAATGAGTTTGGTCTTTTGTACAGATGGATAGAGGGAGTGAAGTTTCAAGGCTTCACAATTGCAGATTGGGAGGGGAGTCCATTAGACAGGAAGAGAACATTGGGAGTAATTTTCAGTGTTTGGTTAGCAGTGGTTTCATGGTACATCAGGAAGCAGGGAAAAATTTAGGGGCTAATATTCTCAAATGGGCTATTTCTCCAAGATTTTTCCAAAAAAAAGATTCGCCAATTCCAAATTTTTCCTAAAAAAGATTCCCCCAAATTTTATAAGAAAAAATATTTTACCTTAAAAATCACCAAAATTTTATAGAGACTATATAAAATCATTAGAAGTTTGAATATTTTTACTAAAATGTCACCAAGCATTTTATAGTTTGCATATTTGTATTAGTAAAATTCGCCAAATTTTCTAATATTTAAGAAGAATTTCCATCCCTAAATTTTTCCCTAGCAAGAAGTAGAGATTTGTGGCACTCAGCTCAACAGAAGAAGAGTACATGGTTGCAAGTCAAGAAGCATGTGAGGCTATCTGAATGAGAAAGATTATTGTTGGGTTGTTTGGTTAGAATATGGGTCCTACTATGATTTACTATGACAATAAGAGTTGTATCAAATTCTCTGATAATCTAGTATTTCACGATTGATCCAAGCATATTGACATCGGTATCACCATATACGAGATTGTGTGCAAAGGTGGATCATGTTGTTGGAATACATTCCAACAGAGGAACAAGATGAAAATATTTTGACAAAGGCTTTGTCGAGAAGCAAATTTGAGTTCCATAGAGACAGGATTGGGGTATCTAATAATCCCTTTCTTGCAGAGAGGGAGTGTTGAAAATGCAGCAAGAAAATCTAGTTTTGACTTTCCCTTGGTCAAACTAGATTAGAATTCGAATTTCAATTTCAGCAGAATACTTGGAGGTAGTTAACTAAGGTGACATGGAATTTTTCACTCAGATAACTCAATTAATTCGAGTTGGAGACACTTGATTTCACTACAGTATGATTGATTTCTAATTTCTAGCAATCAGGTTCAGTTAAATTAAGTTATTATGAGTTAAACTAGTTCCAACTGATGGAGAAACTAATGGAGGGTCCAATAGTGGGGTGTGACTTCAGTCATCTTCAGTGATCATTCAGATAACTCATCAATCAACCTAAATTAATTGATGCATGCAGAGAATTCAAGTTACCCAGTTGAGATTGGAGTTCAAGGGTAGTGTACTATCAGTTGTAGACTAATCCAAGTTGTACAGGTGGTGCATGCAATCAAACAAGGGCCTAAAGGAATTGCAAAATTCTCAATGATAAAATCCTAATTAATAGTAGTCTAATTCCTCATTGAACAATGCAAGTAAATAGGAGCTTGGAAGGCAGGTAAATTGGTTAAGTGTTGTCGAGAGTCAGTCTATGAGGCAGAGAGATAGACTATACTAGTGTAGAGTGTAGAAATTTTGAATAATATAACACTTATTCACAGAGATTATCCTGATTATACACTATTTGTGGAATGCATGCATAATGCATAACCTCCTCTACGTTGATCATCAATTTTGCAGAATTAAGAAACAATCGCATGCGCACATTGAAACATCAATCACACATATCAACATAGTATGTACTAGGGAAAGCATACAGCTGAAAACCCCCAAATATCTGTATATTATAATGATAGAGAACATGTAACAATACATATTACAATACTCCTCACAAGTACTCAGTGCTATCTCCACCTGCTACACACAAACTAGCTCAGATTTGAATCAAGTCACATGTTCAAATCTCCTCCACTGTTTGCCTGCCTCTACTGCACAATCCAAAGTGAGAATAGGAATGATCCAAGCTCGTTTTCCTTGGCTTGTACTACGCAATCCTCATTGACAATCTCCATCATTGATTGTGCAAATCTCATGCACAGCTATAGTCACAACTGATAGTAGTCTCCACCTCTAACACCTGTCTCCACTGAACTATCCATGCACTGAGTTAACTGACGTATTCTTTAGTTGCTTTATGAGTTAGTAATTAGTGAATTAATTAATAATTAATTCACATCACTCATCACTAGTGTATTTTCAGTTAGACTAAATACAACTAGTTCAACTAAGTCAAACTGAACACAACTCCATCAACTCCTCAATCAACTCCACCAAACTCAATCACTTGAGTTCTTACTGAAGTCCATCATGCAATAGCTCAACTAACCCATAAGAAAAGTGTATTTCCTTCTGGCAGTTGCATGTGCCACATCCGTAGCTCGAACTGAAGTGCTCCAAGAGGATAAGATAATGTTTATAGTCCAAATATTATTAAGAGCTAATAATATTTGACTGTTCTATTTTTAGCCTGGCATTCTAAAAATAGACTCCGCCCATATGTCTAAAAATAGAAGTCCGTCTATTTTTACCAACATGACCAATCATCCACAAATAGCATCCTGCAACTCATAGACCATGATCCATATGTCTAAAAATAGACTTTGCACCAAAAATAGCCTGCGAGCCCACTTAGTGAAGGCGACTTCTTTTCACTAAGCTCCATCATCTTGTTGCATTTTCAACATAGAGGTTGCTCAAGCTTGAGAAAGCATTGTATTTCTTCTCTATTTTCTAATTAATGCAATACAAATAGGAAGGGATTTTGAGTAGTTTGTTTCCCCTAGATAAATTTCTGAGTATGTGTGTTCAATTGTGTCTCATGTTTATGTTGTGATTTCACAATCGATAAATTTCTTTTGGTTGATGAGTCGAGTAGATTCAAGTTTTATGTTTTAGTAAATTAGATAAGTAGTTTGAATCTACAAGGAAATTCTACAAACTTGTTCCTTCCTCCAAATGGCCAACAAATTGGATTGCAACGTCTTTCCAATGGCATCATGGTTACCCATAACTCCAACCATGATCTATAATATCTTGAATGTCTTTCCACATGTAGGACCCAAGGTTTCATGCAACCCTTGAAAAATTTCTTCCATCAGCTGAAAAACTTCCCCCATAATGTCATCATTGTAAGGAGACATGGGTGAAGTTATCCACATGATATCACTAAGATAAGAGGCAATAATAAGTTTGACCGCCTCACAAAGCTGCTCCAAGAATTTCTCTGATATCAAGGCAAACATTGTTAGTTTTAGAGCACAATTTAGAATCCCCAAATCTAATTGGCTCACTTTAGAAAGTTGTGAATCTAATTTTTATATATTAAGGACATATTTTTGGGTCACCTTCATGTTCTTCAAATCTGACCG
Organism: Pinus tabuliformis; assembly: GCA_031772625.1. NCBI lineage: Eukaryota > Viridiplantae > Streptophyta > Pinopsida > Pinales > Pinaceae > Pinus > Pinus tabuliformis. Next base: position 1,206,928,561 of record CM062816.1, read on the forward strand.
AAGTGCAAAAATCCATTTCCCTATTTCTTGTTCTTTCCGCAAATCCCTCAGTTTCTCCAGCTGTAGAATTACATGGACTCATTTCAAGAAGGGTTTGTTGTTTTGTTTTGTTTTTTGGTCCAAAGAATCATTGCATCCCAAAGCACCAATTAGTGATTCCATCTTGAATTGTTGTTGATTCCATCTTCTTTCAAAGTTATTAAGGGTGTTTTTGAGTTCTTCTAGGGTATTTTCAATATCCATCTTTCCATTATTTAGCAACAACATATAAAAGGCTATACAAAATCATATTCTCTCTCACACAATTAGACAATATAAATGCCACACATTAGACCCTACCTTAGCTTGCCTTAACTGGCCAACTTTCTCTTCTCTATACATCAAACCCTACCATACAAGACAATCTGCCTTTTTTGTAACAGCATATACAAGGACGACTCTATCAAGTCTTACAACAATACAAAGGTCATGACAAGTGGCTACAAAAGTATAATTCAATCAGTTGCATACACAAATCCACTCAACAATATAATTAAATACTTCTAACCTCACAGATTTACAAGGTTTTCACATTGATGATAAGAAATAAAAGCTACAGCTATACTAACACTTTGTCACTCATGAACATCATTCAACTATCAACTACACACCTGAAAATATCTTTCACTGATCTGAACTGGAGCAGATTAGTAATGTTGTGCTAATTCCCCATTAAGAATAAAACCCAAGATGCTTATCATTTTCTTATCAAGTGCTTAACGATTCACCATGTTTTCTTAGTTAATTGATTCCCGTGAGAGTTTCTTATGTAAATGCTATAAACAATTTAACATAAAACATATGCTGAACAACAGCAAGGAACATTAAAATACAATACACAACATAGAGATTTGATGAGGAGTTCACCTTTCTTGGGCTACGTCTCCTTGGTCCAGCTTCCAATGCTTGGGCCTCTCTATTATGCTCAAAATTACAACAAAAGTGTGTTAAATGCTCAAATGCCTCTAAAAATTGTCTCAATGAGTTCAAAATGCTCAAAAATGGCTATATAGCCTCTTTTTGCATCCCATTTGGATAAGAACTGAAGAAGTTATGACTTCTCCTAGTTCTCCCACAAATTGCTCCATAACCAACATAATCCTACAAATTCACTCCAAAATCTACTAACTGAGCGAGAATTTGGCTGCGTCGTGGGCCATAACTTGTCATTCATATCGCAAATCGTAATCGGCAAGGACCGACGGCTTAAAGTCTGTGAACATGGTGGAAATGTGTGATTGTGTGATGCGATATCGGTGGACCTGAAGGGAACTTAAATTGTGGCTCATAAATGTATTGTGTCTGGGAACTATCACATTTTTTAATCGATAATCAGCGTGGGAACATTAATCAGCGGTATCGGCAGATCCGACAGCATATAAATTGTAACACATAACATACGTATCTAGGGTCTTATCGTTCATCACAATTGGTGAAGAATCAACGGCAGTCTTAAGCTGAACTTGTGTTTCCTGCGATATGCGATTGCGATAGCGCATCGCAACACAACTTGTCGGGGGCCAATTTCTGTAATACTCATCCCTTTGCGATATGTGATTGTGATTAGATCGCATCACAACTTGTATGCATCAGGGCTGATTCTTAACACCTTTCTTCCTGCGACTACGATATGAGATATGCGAGGGCTAATGGCAGTCTGCCACTTGGTACCTCCTCATTCACTGGGACCTTTTCCACGTCATCCAATCCTGCCATGAGTACAAGTCAAACTTGAACTTTGACATGCGCTAACTTTTGCATACGAGCTCCAATTTGATTTTCGTTCACACAGTTGGATTTAGAATGACAAGCTCTTCAATATAAAGCCAAGTTTGATAAAATTCTAAAACTTTGATTTTTAAGAATAAACTTGAGCACCTTATCACTCCTCCCCACTAGAAGCCTTTTGGACCCCAAAATATTATATTCAGTTATTGAACAGATGAGGGTATTGTTCCCTCACCTTCCCCTCTTCAATCCATTTTTCCTTTGAGACCCACTCGAAGATAATCAAAATTTCCCCTTTGATGACCACGTTCTTTTGTCAAGTATGGTGTCTTGTTGAAGCTCATCAAGAAATTCTGGAGAAAAATATTCAATTGATGGAATCTTTACACTTTCTCCTTGATCTTCAATCAATGGAGGTTCATACAATCTCAAATTTTCAACATTAACAATGAAATAAATTTTCATATATGAAGGAAAATCAAGCTTGAAATCATTATTACCAATCTTTTCCAGAATTTTAAATGGACCATAACAAATTGGTTTTAGCTTTTTACCTTCACCTTGAAGCCTTTCCTTGCTAATGTATAGCCAAACTTCATCACCTACTTGAAACTTAGGATCCACATGATGCTTATCATGCCTTGTCTTATACTTGCCTTGACTCTTTTTTAGTTGTTCTTGAATTGTTTGGTGAATCAACTTAATTTTCTCAATGAATTTCTTTGCTATGTCTATGTCGCTATGTCCATCTACATCTACATATTTCTCAAAGATGAAATCTAAAGGTGATTTAGGAAAATAACCAAGACATGCCTTAAAAGGAGAAGTTAGAGTAGAAGAGTGTTTTTCTTGGTTGTAATCATGTTGAATATAATGCAACTATTCATCCCACAACTTAGGATGTTTACTGCAATATCCTCTTAGAAAATGAATAATTGTCCTATTAACCACTTCAATTTGACCATCTATTTTCGGATGGAAGGTTGTACTTTTCTTCAACTTGGTGTCCATCAAGTTCCATAAGATTCCCAACAAATCGGGAATCATGGTCACTTACAATAGAAGTAGATCATCCAAAATGAACCCATACATTTTGAAAGAAAAGTTGAGTTGTTCGTTTAGCTGTAATTTTTTTTACAAGGCATTAATATGCACATCTTGTTGAACCTATCCACAAATACATACAAATAATCATGACCTTTTCTTGATAAAGGAAGACCTCCTACAAAATCCATAGAAAAACTTTCCCATGGATGCAAAGGCATTGGAAGTGGTGTATACACTCCTAGGTTCCTATTACTAGGCTTACTGACTACGCACAATGAACAACCTCTGATAAAACGTGACACACTTTCACACATACGAGGCCAGTAAAAATACCTCTGAAGATTTTTTATTGTTTTACTTACATCGAAATGTCCAGCAATAAGAGAAGTATGTACTTCCCTTGTGACATTTACTCTCTCCCTGATTACCAAGTGTAATTGTTGTAAGAATCCCATCCAACGAAAGTGCCTTTATTGCATGTTGTAAAATAACTGCACCCATGGCGTAGTCATTTGCATCTGTTTGTATTTCAAATGGTTGTTTCAAATCTGGTAATGCTAAAACTGGGGTTGAACTGATATTTTGTTCTAAAGCATCAAATGATTTTTGTTGTTTGCCTCCCCATTGGAAGACAACCTTCACGCTGGTCAAAACATGTAGTGGAGCTACAAAGGAAGAGAAATTGGAAATGAACTTCCTCCAATATTGTGTTACTCCTAGAAAACTCCTTACTTCTGTGACTAATTTGGGTATTATCCAATTCACAATGACCGACACTTTACAGGGTTCAATCTTCATCTCACCTCCTCCAACTATGTAGCCCAAATACGCTAAGGAAGTTTTCTCGAATTCACATATACAAATCTTCATAAATAATTGTTCTTTTTTCAAGACGTCCAACACTTTCCTCACATGCTTGACATGTTCTTCTCGTGATTTGTTAAATACCAGAATATCATCTAAATAGGCAATTACAAACTCATCAAGAAAGGATCTTAAAACATCATTCATAACTCTCATGAATGTCGTTGGAGCATTGCAAAGACCGAAAGGCATAACCACCCACTCAAACAATCCCTGTTTGGTTTTAAGATTAGTCTTCCAAATATCCTCCTCAGCTATTCTAACTTGATGATATCCACTTCTCAAGTCTAATTTAGTGAAATATTTTGCATTCTTCAAATGATCTAGCAAATCATCTATTTTGGGCAGTGGGTATCGATTCTTTATAGTAATTTTATTCAAAGCTCGATAATCTACACACATGCTCCAAGTTCCATCTTTCTTGGGTACTAAAACAATTGGTGAACCACATGGCGAAGTAGAGGGATGGATTACACCATATCTAACAATTCCTAGACTTGTTTCTTAATTTCTAAACTTTCCAGAATTGACATTTGATACATACCGACGTTTGAGAGTGGACAGTCTTGTTGTAGTTGAATTTCGTGTTGAATTCCCCTTTTTAGTGGCAATCCCTTTGGTTCTTGAAACACATCTCCATATTGATTGACCACATCAACCAATTTGGCTTTCAGCTTCACGTCACATCATGCAAAGGATTCATGCTTCGTATCATTCTTTTGCTTGATCATAAGGAGCACAAGACTCTTGTTGGATTTGACCAGTTGCTTCATTTGTGTTGCGCTTGCCAAAGACAAGTTAAGCTTCCTACGATGGGCTCTCACAATATACTCCACTACGTCTTTGAAAAAATGATATTTTTTCTCAAATCTATGGAAAAATATCTTTCCTATCATACAGATACGGGCTTCCCAACACAATTATAGAAATATGCAGTGGTAATACATCTAATTCAAATTCATCAACGAAATTGGCAATAATTGCAAACCTGAAAATGCATTTCCTTGTGACCTGAAGATTTCCATCCTTGGTTATCCAACCCAACGGATACAGTTTATGATGAGACATGATTTCCAGATTCAATTTCTTGACCAATTCTATAGAAATTAAATTTTCCTGAGATACAATGTCAAACAGCATATCAATCTTGGTGTATTTAGAAATAACTCGGATATGGAACAACTCGATTTTGTTTTCCTAATTTGAAGCATTATTGGAGTTATTTATTGCGCTGGTGCTTGCCACGGATTCCTCTTTCCTTGCTTTTGCCACTGATTTTCCCTTAGTGATTTTGGCTGCAATCTTTGATTCATCACCTGAGTCAAAACCCAATTCTTGTTGTACAAAAACGTTTGTCTTATGTTTCCCTTTATTGTTAGATTTCTTCAGTATTAATTCAGGATGAAGCTTCCAGAAATGCGCTTCATCATGGCCCTCTTTGGAACAATTCTTACACATGGGTTTCTCCCCTTCTTTCTTAACAGAAGCATTTTTTTTCTGCTTTCCTTTAAAATTATTTCATTTTCCACCACTCTGGAATGGCTTCTTCTTACCTTCTTGTTGTACATTTTTCCCTCTTACTTCGAGGTGTGTAGCTTGAACATAGGCCTCATCAAGATTCGTGGGATTAAACATAATAACGGTGTGTCAAAGATAGCTATGCAAACCTCCTATATATTTCAGCAAAGTATCTTGTGACTGTAAGTCTACTCCTAGCATAAGAGGTCTTCTCCTAAAATCTTGAGTATACTTTTTCACATTTTCGCCTTTTAACTGTCTGAAATTTTTCCAATTCATAATAGCTTTTGGCATATGGGCTAAAGGGTAGAATTTTATTTTTATAGCAGCAATGAAATTAGACAAAGTAATAGATATATAACCATGTTTTTTGATCTCGTCTTGAGTCCTAGCTTCCCACCAAATGAGTCTTTCACCCTCCATTCTCAATGAAGCCCACTGAATTTCGATATCATCCTCTTCAAGGTTCTGAATTCTACAATACACCTCTAACTAACGAATCCAGTTATCTAGCTTTTCTACATTAACTTATCCATTGTACATAGGCAACTTGAATTTAACATCAAGCTTTAGAAAAGGTGATTTACCAGTTCCATTTGTAGAATGATGATGAGTATGAGTAACAGTTGTATTAGTGGAAGAGTGTGAAGATCTTGTGAAGTAGAATATGAAGAAGATGGTGGAGAGGGTGGAGGTTTGTCTCCATTCCCATTACCTCCTCCTGAAGAACCTTCTCCTTTAGGGGGTTTGGAACTTTATCCTTGCAATCTGCTATTCCTCTCTTCATAAAGGACCTTAACCATATTTTTCATATCAAAGAAAGCCTTTTTGAAGGTCTTCCCATATTCTTTCACGGTAGGTTCTCCTTCATGAGACATAGTCTCTGAAGGCTCAACTGCAACTTTCACAACTTGAGGATGTACTGGTGTAGAGGTATTTGGAAACCTTTCTCTTCTTCCCCTTGAGCCAACTATATTTCTTTCAACCAACTTCCCTTCTCCTCTTTTGATTTTTAATCTTGTTAGCATGACACAAAACTAAAAAACAATTAAATCCTTCTTTCACAAACCAAATCTAGTAAGCAAAAACTAATGCTCTGATAACAACTTGATCTGAAATGCAGCAGATTAGTAATGTTGTGCTAATTCCCCATTCAGAATAAAACACAAGATGCTTATGATTTTCTTATCAAGTGCTTAAGGATTCACCATGTTTGTTTAGTTAATTGATTCCCATGAGAGTTTCTTATGTAAATGTTATAAACAATTTAACATAAAAAAATGTTGAACAGTAGCAAAATAACACCAAGGAAAATTAAAATACAACATACAACACAGAGATTTGATGAGGAGTTCACCCCTCCTGGGCTACGTCTCCTTGGTTCGGCTTAAAATGCTTGGGCCTCTCTATTATGCTTAAAATTACAACAAAAGTGCATTTACAATGCTCAAATGTCACTGAAAATTGTCTCAATGAGTTCAAAATGCTCAAAAATGGCTATATATTCTCTTTTTGCATCCCATTTGGATAAGAATTGAAGAATTTATGACTTCCCCTAGTTCTCCCACTATTTGTTCCACAAATTTCTCCAAAACCAACATAATACCACAAATTCGCTCCAAAATCTACTAACTGAGCAAGAATTTGGTCGCGTCGCGGGCCATAACTTATTGGCCATATCTCAAATCGCAATCAGCAAGTATTGGTGGCTTAATGTTTGTGAACATGGTGTAAATGTGTGATTGTGCGATGCGATATCGGCAGACCTGACGAGAACTTAAATTGTGGCTCATAAATGTATCGCATCCGAGAACTATCTCATTTCGCAATTGGAAATTTGCGTGGGAAAATTAATTGGCAGTATTGGCAGACCCGACGGTATACAAACTGTAACACATAACATATCGCGTTCGGGGTATTATCACTCATCGCAATCGGTGAAGAACCAACAGTATTATTAAGTGGAACTTGTGTTTCCTACGATATGTGATTGAGATATCGCATCGCAACCCAACTTGTTGGGGGCCGATTTCCGTAATACTCGTCCATCTGCAATATGCGATTATGATTAGATCGCATAGCAACCTGTCTACGTCAGGGCCGATTCTTAACACCTTTCTGCCTGCAACTGCGATATGTGATATGTGATATGTGAGGGCCAATGGCAGCTTGCCACTTGGTGCCTCCTCATTCGCTAGGATCTTTGCCACGTCATCAAAACCTGCCATGTAGACAAGTCAAACTTGAACTTTGAATTTCTCTAACTTTTGCATACGATCTCGGATTTGAGTGTCGTTCACACCGTTGGATTCAGAATGACGAGTTCTTTGATCTGAAGTTGAGTTTGACAAAATTTTAACACTTTGATTTTTTAGCATAAACTTGAGCACCTGATCACTCACTAAGCCAATAGATACACTGAATACATGCACATAATTTTGACAACATCCATCTCACTATCCCAAGCACAATGCCTTTCTATCATTTACACCAAACTTGTCTCTAATCTCACCCATAATAACTCAGCCCTGCAACACAACATTTTTAGCATACAAATTATACCCAACCATGAAACCTCTGCCATTGTTTTCGTACTCTATTCCTACAACATCCATCCTTATGGACAATCCTCATCATATGAATATTGACCTATAATATATTTTCGATCCAAGAGGAAAATATAAAGTAAATTCCAACCTTTAGTAGGCTTCTAGCTTAAGTCCACATAGATTTAGCATCGATTCACCAGGAAATTTCTACACAATGCTTTGTTAGAACTCAAGGCTCACATAGAATTCTATGCACAATAATATCACTAGTGTGTTTACAAATAAGGTCTATGGAAAGATCTTATCATAACTTGATCATATGCTACTCCATGTATACATTCTATGATTTATCATACCAAAAAGAAAAAAAATCATCATTAATTTTCTTAGACAATAGTGAATGAATTCATTGTGCTTTTACTTGAAGAGCTCTATTGCATCCACCACTTGGTGAGATTTTTTTATTACTTCTCATTGACACTTTTTATGCAAACTGGCACATATCACCATAATTAATTCGAGCTCAGTTATACATTTAATGAGTCAAAGGAAATGTTGTGAATTGAAATCACCAATGACCATATCTTCTTCTCACTTCATAACACAATGTTAGATTCCTTTGTCCATGTGCGCAAGTACCAATCTCACTTCAAGACCTCGTGTAATTCAACCTTATGCAGGGAACATGAACTACAAGTGTTATTCAACCTCTTTCAATTGCCAATACGGATTGACTTGGCTTTGTACCACACCAATTATTTGTCCAGGCGTAACTCTATGTTCAATCATTTTCAGGCTTGATCATCACACAAAAGCCCCACCATATCGATCTTGGATCACATGTTAAATTTTCTTAGGGAGACATTGTTCTTTGCTTTGATAATTACATTATTCAGATCTACACCATTATACATCAGCATATGCAATTACATAGAAAGAAACGACATCACCATCATCATTAATGCAGCGGAATATAAAAGGAATATTAGAAGAAATCATGTACACACATAGAGACACTAAGATTGGTCTAAGACCAAGGAAAAAGCCACTATGGGGAAAACCCTTGCAAATCTTCTTCTTCTTATATCGTCATCAAATGATGCAGCAAAATAGAGTACAATGATCCATAACTTTATCTATGCAACAAAACAATAAGGATATCCATGAAACAGATATAATAATGCTAGGAATCAAAACTCTCATACTGATGGTTGTAATGTGTTGTCACAAACTAATGTATACTATAGTCACTATGTCAAACATTGTTGAGTATTGTTGTCACTATCAATGAGACCAATACATATTATTGCAGCAAATACTAACAAATCATATCTATAGATATATATATTTGTATAATAGTAGAGAGAAACCTAGATCTACCAGATCACTGAAGTCAACTGAAGCCAAGATGTCAAACCCTAGATCTGAACTATGGTCGCTCACATCAAAACTGACTGTGTGCGACTCAAACTTCTTGGTCGCTCTCTGGGTCACTGTATGCGGGTGATTTTGACTACATGGTTGCTCTCATGAAGTATTTATGCATGAGACTGTGGTGTAATACACTTAAAAACCCATGGTCTCTCCCTTATTGTTGTTGTGTGAGTGACCAAGATGTCTTGGTCGCTTCAGGACCACTCTGTGCAAGCGACGAAGGACCGATACCTCTAGATCTGTCTCTAAAGCCAAAGTCTCTCCCATAAGCCTCTTTTCCAGCATCCAAGGGTCTATAGTCACTCTTATAGGCTTATATGCCAATGCCCATGGACCAAAATTCCTGTTCTGTGCCAACAACCGAGATCAGAAGACCCTAACCCAAAGCGAACCTTTCACCTATGATTTCAGACCCTTGAGCGAATTCCTTCTGTTGAACCTATGTCAACAAAGACAAAAGAGAAGAGAAGATTTCCAAATGATCTTGAGGTCTCTTCTATTTATAGGCTTTCCTGAGGGTTCACTTAGGGTTAAGGCTGACCCAAGCAGTTACTCATGTGGTTAGGGCCAACCCATGCCATAATACATGTATGAATAAAATAATTCATAACTCAAATTTCGCTTGACTGAATTGGGTGATCTTTAGGTCAATTTTGGTCTTATCGAAAAGAGGAATATAATGAAATCATTATCTTGGTATTTGTAGTTTTCCAAGATGGAATTTGACTGCAATTGAAAAAATTAATACTCCCTCTCAACTAGGGAGAAATCCACCTGCCAATATTTGTCCATCGAACAATATGCCATTCTGGAATATTCAAGTGTCATCACATATCATCATGGATCATATATTTCATTTAGGCATCATACCATGTATCTCAAGTGTCTCATTATCACAAATCATCATTGTACATCTTTGTTTATCATTTTCTTATTCTTTCTTATCTCTTGATTGCTCCTGCTCATATGTTGAACATTCTCAAATCTAGAAGAAGAAGAATTTGATATTGAAGGGGAGCTCAAAATGCCACCCTATATCCGTCAATATTCTATCTGGAATCTCTACCAATGGGCTACTACCCGAATCATAATCAATCATCATCAGATAGCATATCATCAAGGAGCGCATCTCAACTTGGAATCACAACGGGGAGAAATAACTTCCACCCATACCGATCAATAGGATAACTCATCACATAGGGGAGTACACCCTCGAACCTGGATCACACAAGGGAGTACACCCTCGACCTGATAATTTCATCGGGGAGCTTACCCTCAACGCAGAATCCTATTGGGTAATCTCAACCCATCATATTTCCTACTAATCTTCCAATCGATGACCCTGAATAGTCATGTGGTAGAACACTTGCATCATAATTGCCTTGGATTGTACACCCTCAACTCATTGACCAAACGAGGAGTAATATTCCCAACAAGCTCTGCTTGCGGGTATGATGCCAACTTGGGTATACTCTGCAAAGACTAGACAGGGGAGTAAAACCCTTAACCCTATGGGTAACAAATAGGGGAGTTCCCTATTGTCCAGAGTCCCCTCAAACCAAGAGCCCTTACTTCTCAATTCCTCACCCCGAGAGCTCAAACAGGGGGGAAGAGTTGGCTCAGTGTCCTCGATCAGTGTTTCTCTCATCATACTCGAATTTGGTATCACCTTGTCGCAATAGAATTTTTTTCCTGTTCATATAAAATATCAAATCAAATATCATGTTAGATCATATATAATCATATAAATCACAAAAGGATACCATAATCATCCTCCCTCTCAAGGAGGTACCAACCACAAGATCGAGCTTGTTTCGAACAACTACACTTGTCTCAATATGAGAGTATCTCAATCCCAAATATATGTATGGGATTTTCAGTCATCGTAATGTGACCATGTCATATCCATATCATGCTCAAACGACCTCTCTAAGGAGCTTCTTCATCCTGCCTCATAGCTAGCCATGTTGGCAACATCATGATCAACTTCGGTCATGCTATGGACCTCTCATCCAAGATATCATGGCAGATATTATACTAAAGTAGCATCCAAATGTGCTTATCAACAACAATCTCAAATATCAATAATACATCTATGCAGACACATATCATCGGAGAAATATATCATTCTCAAAATAGAATACCTCATGTAGATATTTCAAATCATGATGGGTGGCAACTCTATATGAGTGAAGCAACTCAATCATGAATTTATTCAGGTTCTATGTGCATCATATATATATGGATTTTCCAGACGGAACATCAATGCTTCAAATAACTATGAGACCCCATGTCAAGTTCAAAAATATATTTGAACTTCAAATCAGAATATTCAAGGATTTTCATTTTCATTATTTAAAAACATTTTCCAATGGCTTTGTAATATGGAATTTCTTTACCAAATTCCATAAATCGATTCATCATGCCATGATACATCATTTTGGGATTTAGAATCCATCTCCCTCTGATTTAGATCATCAGAGGCTCATCACCTGTCACAAGTAGATCATCAAGATATAAAACCAAAACCATAATCAATATCAAAGCCATACCTTGGAACTCATCATCCTGACTTCATCAGATAATTGTCAAATATAGACATATCTAGATCGGGGAGCTTTCTTCATGAAAAGATCTCTATAGGCACAATGCCTTGCTAGGATAACATAATTATCCTTACATAAATCAGTGGTGTACCATCACATCAACAAATTCATCTCATCAAAGTTTAGAAGCCATATTACGACCATAATCAAAGTCATAAATATCACATTATAAATTCTTTCAACTAGGAGACAGGTGGAGCTCATATCAAATCATGACTTCATCATGCCAAAAAGTTGTCATCAACCCTACATTATCAATCTGAACTTGATTAATTGATTATCATAATCATAATACCAGTCATTTATGTCAATGGGTGCAAACGCATGCACCAAGTATTAGTCATGCAAGTTCCACTTTCATGCTGAATCACAACTATCATTATTTCAACCATTGTGCTGAGAACAAGGAGGCCAATTTCCACATAATTCATCATGCCCACATAGTATCTATATCAGGGCACATCAATAATCGTCAAATTAAATCACTAAACATCAGGTCAAGTCCAAATTTCTATCATAGAGATATCTATAGTCAAAGCACATCTCAATCATCAATTCAAAGTTATTGTCAAGCATCATGACAAAACACTTTTCATATATACCAGTAACGCCAAATCATGCCAACCTCTTGTAGCACAAACATAGTGACGTATCTATAAGTATGTCTCGGTCACTTGCAAACACAAGTTCAGTCTGCATGTTTATGTTATGGAAAACATTCAAGATTTTCCAACTAGAAGATCTTATATGTGGTACTGATGCCTTCCAGGTGACCATTTGATTTCATGCGCAATACTTCATTATATTATCAACAATTTAACTCTACAACTTCAGAAATCAGCTAACAGTGGCAGAATATGTCATGGACATCATGATTTAGATTTCAGACAGCTTCATAAAGCTTTAGATGATGGTCAACAACAGTCAAACCTATGGTTTCTCCTTTTAGTTAGCATGAGAGTGACTTTAGCTACTTGGATGTTGTCTAGGCCTTAGCATGCTTGTGTCCAGGTATGAGATGTCCTAGATCTATGACTACGTCCAAAGCAGAAACCCTAATTCTTGTATGGACTTTAGATCTAAGACTTTGTTGCATATCAATACTATCAAATGCACATAAATCATACTGCAATAGCATAGAATACTAATATTAATAAGGGTAAGAATATTGAGAAGATATTCTCCCTCTGACTAGGGATCTGCATCATTCATCTTCATTCATGTAAGAAACCTTTCTCTAATTGAGTCATGAAAAATTAGATTTGTTAGATCATAAAAATATTGCTATCCACATCATGACATCAATATTTCATCAAAGGTTAGACTCAAAGCAGTAGATAAATGCAGCATCATATCTCAAAGATTATGAACACAATAGCATTTTTTGTCAAGTCACTCCATCAAGTTAATGTATCTAGTTTAACAATATTGCATCAAGACAAGACCATGGCCTGTAAGAGATCTGGAATATCAATCTTACCCTTATACATCTTACATCAAGGTTATCATTTTCTTCATGACCAATGAGATCAAATCAGGTCATTCATTAAAGCTTTATCAAAACAACAAGAGTATCAATCACTCTTTCCATATTCTTTCATCATGCTTATCGCAAGCATTACCAACAGACTCATGTACAGGAATCAATGAACTACCCTTCTATATGAAATCCATCATGACAAGTATCAAGAGTATCATTTTCTAGAGCCAAGGTGCTAGCCTTCTTTATAGGATCAAGATATCCGACATATAGATCATAGATGTTAGACAAACATGAAGAGTATCAATGTATCAACATTAGAAAGCCTCATATAATTCAAGAAGGTAAAAATTTTCAACACCAAGTGCATAATTTCATCATAGGAGACATATATCCAAGTCACTTTCATATGCATGTATGAGCCATTAAAGAACGAGGCATTCTCATCACACCTTCGGGCTTACCGAGCCAATATATGAAACACAACATACCATGCATACCTTGTGGTATTAAAATACCTATGCACCTACTCATTATATATAGGTCGCTTGAAGCACTTTTTCATCTTTTCATCAAGTACCTCTTTGTCTCTTTCCAAATCTGCATCTCAAAATGATCCTTAAGAAGGATCTACTCATCTCATCTCATCAAGGAGGTCATAAACATCCATATACTCAAATACATATGAAAGAATTACAAACAATAAACATAATCATCATATCTATAATTCTAACAAGTAAGGAGCATCATAAGTCAAGAAATAATTATCTTCAATGAGAGGTGATCCTCTCCCTGTTAAACCAATATTCAAGAGCCATCAATTTCCATGATCCATATACAAATGTTTCCTTAGGGCTTCATCAAATCTCCCACAAGTTCTTGAGAATCTTCACATAGACCATGCTATCAAATATCAAGTCTTTTCCATAAACCAAGGTTTTCTCTCCAACCCCAATGTTGTGGGGAAAAATGCCTATGCAGAACGATCCTATCCACCTAAGGTGTGACAGTGCCTTAGCAACAAACGAGTACAGTTATTCTGGTTTCTTCCTTTATGAAATGTGAAAGAAGAGAGATAAATGGACTTACCGGTGTCTTCTGTTTGTCCCTCGATCCGGTCTCTCTTCTCTTTGGGAGTTCACAGCTACTTGCCTTCTTGCTTGTCCAGCTTCAACGGTTCCTGCAAGATCACAAGAGAACAGCTACTTGCGACAAGAGAACAGCTACTTGCGACAAGAGAAGAACACTACACAAAGACAGATATTCACATTCATAACCAATTTAGGATTAGAAATAAACTAAACATACTAATGCATTCATACATCAAAAATACATCAGCATATAGGAGAAACCAAGATAGCTTTATTGATGAATAACAAGGTTCAGGAAGAGATACAACCCATAGGGCTCCAATCCAGCATCTCCTTCCCAGCAAATGGAATTCCTATCTTCACCCCCCTTCAAAGCATTAAGCACCCAATAGTTCTAGTCTCAAACCAACACCAATTCTTTGCAATAACAAAATTCCAGCCTCTAGATCTCATGGAGGAGAGATCCATACATAGATGTTTGGAGAGAGGATGAGTCAACTTGAGATCTGACTAGTGTCCTCTCCCTCTGTCAGTTCTTGAGTCCACTTGGAGGTTCTTGCTTCCACTTGGAGATTTGGAACCTCTTACTCATCACCAGTCGAATTCCCTGAGGCAAGTGTCATTTTGGAAGCTTCCTGGGTTTTGACACCTTGAGAAATGAGCCTGCCACATGTCCATTCTCATTCAGCGCAGGTGGCCAGTGTTCCATTTGACATTCAACGCAGGTAGCCAGTGTTGGCTTTGACATTCAGCGCAAACAGCTAGTGTAGCCACTGAAATGATCCTGATTTGACTTGTTTTGAGCAGTTTTTGGTGGAGAACTTCTGTGAATTGCTGTGGTTTGTTAGCCTTGTTCCTCTAGGGGTAGGAACAACATGTTTAGGGACTTTGGATCCCTTAGATTATGGACATTTCATGCTCAATGCTGTAAGGCACAAAAATGTCTATAGCAGTTGCCCCCTAAAGTATGAGGCTATTTATCGGGCGAAATGCTTTATCAGGGGGATCCGAAGTTCATCCAATGCTGAGAGGAGACCTGTAATAAGATACAATACAATACATTATTTTTCATACTTCCTTCATGATCTAGCTGAGGCGGGCATTCCCATGCTCAGCTTTATAAATTCATTTTTCTGTACATAGAACAGACAATCGTCTGGTGGTAGACTGATAATTTTGATGAAATTATCATCCTTTGAGTAGGATGATTATCTGCTGCAATGATGTACATGTCAATGTCTTTATTTTCCTGAATATATATGGCAGCCCGTATGGATGAAACTAGATCCGGGGTCTTCAAACTCGTTCTATCTTCACTCTAAGTACAAGTCGATCCATGTGAGAAATGTTCTGAAGTCGAACATGGAAAGACATCGCTTGATTACCGGTCAATGATGTAAACCGTTAACAAGCGCGAGAGGAATCACCGATAATGATAATGACCCTCAAGGTACTGCAGTACAATTCACGTGGTGTGAATAAAGGACTTGGCGTCGAACACCACGCAAAATCTTTCGATCGAAGTTCATTGATGTATACATGTCGCCAGAAGTGAGAAACTTGCCATTGAGGCATGCAAGCTTCAAAGTACTGAAAGGGTTGTTCCTAGATCAACTTCTTGGATAATGAGCTGATGTCGACAAGAAGCGATCCGTCAAAGGAGGGCCTTAATGAATCCCACATCAGTGACGCGAAACGGAGCTAATGATTTTAATGGAGGTGAAAATGATCTGTGACATATGATTCAGGCTGGCGGTCATGAAAGGATGAAGGATAATGTATGGTAGTGGATGGGACACGATTGACTTTT
This sequence comes from Pinus tabuliformis, assembly GCA_031772625.1. Lineage (NCBI taxonomy): Eukaryota > Viridiplantae > Streptophyta > Pinopsida > Pinales > Pinaceae > Pinus > Pinus tabuliformis. The sequence goes on from CM062816.1 coordinate 1,206,944,727, forward strand.
TTGAACGACTTCTCTTGAACATATGGCGACACTGATGCGATGGATTGGTAGCATTACCCCAAATATGGATGGTATGGCGAGACCATGGATGTGACCGGTGAATGAAACAACCCAACCCGATTGTGGTACGGAGGAAAAGTGTCATGTTCAAGAGCGACTTGTTACCATCAAAGTTTTCTTGAGTTTCTCCCAATTTTTCCCCAGTCATTGCTGACCAGTACCTCTTTATTTTTGTTAAGCTTGAGGAGGATAACATATGCTTTTTCTATAACCTGCCCTTCGGGAAAGCCCATCGCTATGTTTTAACGAGCCTAGCGATAGTGAAACTCGTTCTCGTCTAAAGACAAGTTTGTCGCTATTTAATGATTTTAACGATTCTAACGACAAGGATAACTCGGTCCTTTTCATTTTTAGAGAGTCTGAAAAGGTACATAAAGTTAACTCCAAAATTCCTTTTTCGTCATCTAATCCCTTAAGTCCGAAAAAGTACAAAACAATACAGAAGGGATGAGTTTTCGATAGTTTTAACGAGCCGAATAAAACAAGCGCTCGATCTTTTTGTGCAATAATCCCTCAGGTCCAAAAAGATTAAAATCTAGAGGAGGGATAGCTCTTCCTGTCCCTTTAACGAGCTGGAAGGCCAAGGACTCGGCAATCTTTTCATATTTTACGAGTCAGCTGAAAAGAGCTTAAAGAAGACTCGTCTTTTGAGGAACGAGTGATAAACAGGGTTAGCAGCTAATTCCAGGTATAGGTTGGAATTTTCCAATCACGGCAGTGTCACAAGGATGGTTAGGTGAAATCACTCTTCGCAGCTGTTCCTCAAAATGGGTAAACAATCATATGGAGGTGAACGATCGGCCAATGGAAAAGTGGAGGTGACGGTGCAAACACGACCAAGGCTTTAATGGCTGATGATATTATATTCACAGTGGTTATTTACCGGGATAGTTCATTTTTTAACGAGCTTAAACGCGGGTGGAAACATTTGCTTGATCTTATGTTTATTTTTTAACGAGCATGAACTATGTGCTAAAACTGCTCGAAATTATATGGTCAAATTTTGATTTTTACCATGACTAGCTTTGCCCTTTTCAAAGATAGTACTGTATCCTCAATTGCTGCATCAAACTAGTTAGAAATGAATAACATTTGCATGAAAATGAGATTAGAACCCTAATATTTCGCTTTGAATTACGTAAAAATCAATTAAAAGGTGTTTTTACCTCTCATTTTACCATTTCATTTGAACTTGGTTTGTTGGAGATTTGGAGGTGCCTCTTCCCCCTTGATTTTCACCAGCTGATTCCGGGAGATTTGCGGACGATTTTCAGCGCCGTCTGGACCAGGTAGGAGCTAAACTCTAGCTCTTTCTTTTCATGGTTTCCTTTTTCCATTCTGTGCCTGTTTTCGTGTTCCAATGAGCCTATGGGGTTTTGTTAGGGCGCTCTGCCATCAACGCAGGCAGTCCATTCAAAACCTGCGTTGAATGTCAAGCTGCATGAAGGCAGTTTGACCTTCAACGTAGGTGGGACACTAGCCAGTTGCGTTGATCATAGAAAAACAGTTCTATTGCACAGTTTTTGATGAAATTTTGCCAGTTTCTCATCAAATCCAGGATCTTACTCTTTCTCTTGTTTGTTTTGCAGGGACTTTTGAGCAAAATGACCCTCACATGGTGAGAACGAGAACATGAAGAAGAGGACATGATTGCCCTCCATGACCCTATCACGGTGAACGCGCTGCGGAACTGTGGCCTGCTGAAGTTCTTCCGTATCTCTAGTATGAGAGCAGAGATCTCTTTACTACAGTATATGCTTGATGCTTGGGATCCTATTAACCAAGTATTTCAGATCATGAGCAAATCCATCCCTTTGACCGTGGTAGACATTTACTTCTTGACTGGTTTTTCGAGGCGGGGTGCCCCCATTTCTTTGTCAGGTTTGGCCCGAGGGAATGACTCCGTGAGAGATTATGTCCGCCAGTATTGTAGGGAGGGATCCCAGCCGAGTAGAGATGGCAAGGTTGTTATCCGTGAGATTACTGACAGGTCTCTCAGGTCCATTCTGTATACTATTGGTAGGATGGCTGGTAGCGCATCTCTTCATGTTGCCAACAGATCTTATGTGCAGCACGCCTTGGAGTGTCTCCAACCGAAAGTATTCAACTGGTGTGATGCAGTACTTCTTCAGATGAAAAGTCAGTTGAACAAGGTAAAGGACGGGAAGCTGAAGAACTTTGGATTTGGTTCTATTCTGACTGCCTTTGCCTTAGAGAAAATACCATTGATGCAGCCTCAGTATATCGCACTCGACTTGCCTTCTCCTACCGAGCCACGCATGCAGATATGGGTTGATCACATGTCTAGGCATGCTGGTCAATCTCAGATTTCTTTCACTGATACCTTCTTCAGGTGGTTCAAGCGGCAGGAGATGGTCTATTCCGAGTATCCATATGTTGGTATGGATTTCCGAGGTGATCCAGACTTGGTACTGCCGGATGGCGAACAGTGGGGCGCTATTGGTAAAATCCTCGACCATATTACTGTTTACTGTTCTTATTTATAATGTCCTTGTGCTTTATTCTATCAAGACTTTAATCAAACTCATGTGTGCATGCAGATGTTGGTCCTGTTCGTCCAGCAGTTCCCCCGAGAGCGCCAGTCGCTGCCCCAGCAGGGGAGACTGCTGGGAGGGTTATCCTCTGCGACCTTGACGTGGCCGAGACCCTTACAGCTGTGCAGGAGCAGGTTGAGAGCCTTACTCTCGGCATTCCCGATGTGAGGATTGATGAGTTACCTTTACAGTTGTAGCGGCATACTACTGGTGTGCCTAGACGATGGACTCGTCTCTTGCGCATGATTGCACAGGCCGTGACGTGCTATCATGAGCATCATTAGGCTAGGGTGCCCCCTAGCATTTTTGAGTTTTTGGGTCATATGACCGATTTTTGTCTTGGTTACAAAACATTATGTATAAACGATAAACAGCTTATATATATATATATTTTGATTTTCGTGGTTTATTCTGGTTGAGTTATATGATCCATATGTACAACATTGATGATGTGTCTCTTTTTTATAAATGTCGCAAATGTCTATCTAACACATAGTTTGCTAATGAGTCGGTTAATGTGTTTAAGTTTCTGGAAATATGCTGGTATTGAATTAAATCAAATTGTCTTTCCAAAATCTTAACCCTTAGGAACATGCGATAAATAGCTGGATTGCGAACGGAATATATACCATTGAGTTGTAGTATTACGAGTTGTGAGTCTAGCCTGACAATTAGTCGGCGTATACCATGGTTGATGGCATCAGAGAGTAGTTCTATCAACGCGCTATACTCAACGATGTTATTCGTTGATTGCCCAATACACACACCTCTGAAACTTACTAACTCGCCGCTTGGATCAAAAATGGCCCAGGCTGCGGAGGACAGGTTCCGCGAACTACGACTCGCTCCGTTGGCATATCCAACACATGTCTCCAGAAGGTTTGACATCTGCAATAAATGTAGAAAGGTGGATCACTCGACCAAAACAAATATTTTAGCGAAAACAAAATACAACAAAAGCATACAGGTTACTATTTAAGCATAGTAACGCTTGAGGTACAACCCATTGCGGGGTTGCGCCAATGGAATTCCGTCATAATCCATTAACTCGTAGGCTCCTTTTGCTAACACTCATTTAACAATATAGGGGCCCATCCATAAAGAATTAAATTTACCTGCTCCCAATTTATCGGATTCTTGGTCGTAAAGCAAGACCAAGTCACCTTCTGAGAAGACACGGGGTTTGACATTTTTGTCAAACTGCGCCTTGACTCGTTTCTTATGGGCTTCGTTAGCCAAAGCGGCATCATGACGGGTTTCATCCAATTGGATTAATTCCAAGAAACGGGCCTCTTCTTCTGAAGTTCCGGGGAGGAGATCAATTGCGAGTTTAAGAGACGAAATTTCACACTGGATTGGCAAGACTGCTTCCAGGCCATACACCAGTTGGAAAGGTGTGAACCCGGTCGCATTCCTTACCGATGTTCGATAAGCCCACAAGGCTGAGTACAGGATTAGGTGCCACCTTCTTTTGTGAACTCCGATCATCCTTTGCAACATACGCTTCAGGACCTTGTTGATTGCTTCAACTTGTTCGTTGGCTTGCGGATAATACGGGGTAGAGCTATCGTGAGATAGCCCTAGCTTGGCAGCTAATTCAACCATCATGTGATTTCGAAAATGCAACCCATGATCTGTAACTATAGCCTGTGGTACGCCGAACCTGGCGACTACATGATTGAAAAAGAAAAGGGCAGCTGTTTCACAACAGGTAGCGCTTGTACTTGCGACGCAGTAACCATAGCAGGTATAGTGGGAATATTCGACACAGGGTGGACTGGTTGCATTGAATATACAACCCTTGGTTGTTGAGGCAGTATTGGTACCCAACCGCTGGATGTAATTCCAGTTTGACCTGAACTTTGTTGTAAACTCCCATATGGTTGTTCTCCGGGAGGGAACAATGAAAAAGCATACTGCCCTCCATATGGTGGCAATCCAGTACTTAAAGGGCAGATTGGCCTTTGAAGACACATTGGATCAATTTGTTGAGTTTCAACATAAGAAAAACCAGATGATAATCTGGATGAAGAAATAGGAACTAACCATGTCGTCGAAGCAGTCCCTGATGGGACTCCGGCTTTTTGTTGATAACTTGCCGGGACAGATGGTATACCATCGAACATCGTTGGGGTGGCAGCAGGAGGCTCTGTCACTGCTGTGTCGGATGAAACAGTCCTGGATGTCGACGGTTGTTCATACATATCTAGTCTATCCAAAAGATTTTCTAGCGATTCTACAAGAACTTACGATGAAAAGAGATTAACTTCGAAGATCAACGAGGGAATGGTGATGATTATTCCATCTATGGTGTTCATCAAACACCCTAAACAATGATTCGATAAGGCTTCGCCTTTTTCAGAGGACGTTAATGGGTCCAGCGGCAAAATGGTATATTGATTTTCCTAGAGCTTGTTCGACAACTTCAGTACCTTAGCCACGACTTTCTTAACCCATTTTCAATTACCGATAAGGTATGAAACGGGAACGGAACTCCTAACCAACTTCAAACAGACAACGGCCACTCACATATCTGATCATATACATGAGTGGCGACGTCGTCGTAGGATGGTGAAAACGTACGTTCCCGATCAGCTATTAGCTGAATGGTTTATCAAATCCTTACTTCCTACAATCACGGAAGATGTGGCAAAAGGGGGAGTCGTAACAGAAGAGCAAGTCATCGCTCGTGCGCAATATCTGGACTTGGTCTATACTCAGTCTGGCACGCTCTACGACAAAATACCTGACGCCCCTAGACCGGAATTCTCAATTCCTCCTCCTCCTAAATCAAACAATGACTCTCACGCCGGCGATGGCGTGATTGGCAAAACAAATACGAAATCAACAAAGGCTACATCTAAAAAGGCCTGTAAAATTTCTAGTCAAAATGCAAATGAGGAACTTCTTGCCTCGGAAGTAAATGTCATGTCGACCGACAAGGGAAAACAACTGAAGCAACCAGGGGGCAAGAAGAAAAAGAAAGGGAGAAAAAGGAAACCCCCTGCGGGGTGTCATATATGCGATGAGGATCATTGGACGAGAGATTGTCCACATATAGCTGAAGTTAAGAAACTCTTTAAGAGTTCAAAAACCCTAGCAGTATTGACTGATCCATTTCCAAGCCCGGGAACCAAACTGGTTGCTAATGAATATGCTTCCCAATCCCAAGTGCTTATGTTGTCTGTCTCAAGGCAGCAAAATGATGTTTTAACAAGGAATAAAGATTACGGGAATCCACGGCTGTCGAATAACAAGGCTAATGAACAACCTAGTAGTTCGATGACAACTTTAACCAAAGTTGTGCCACCCATCATTCCTGAACCAATGATAAAGTCACCAAAGGGAGTAGTACACAAATCGAAATTTAATCCTCGTGCCAAAGTAGCACAGAATTATAATATAGCAGAGGACCTGGCCCAATCGCTGTCCGCTATGTCGACACTTGAGGTACCGCAAAATTGCCCCTCCCAAGAGCAAGCTTTATTATCAGCAATAGGTGAGATTGGCCCAATGGATTCCAATCTTGTGGCCTTTGATCATAAAGAATATGACCCTCAGTTACCAGCTCAACTAGCTTTCCTTATTCAAGTGAAAGCCCTCAACAAAACTGTTCATCGAACAATTATTGATGAGGGGGCATCTACGTGTATTATGTCGATGAGTTGCTGGAAGAATTTAGGCTCACCACCCTTGTCGAGATCGTCAACGACGTTAAAAGCATTTGATGGACGATCATACACTCCATACGGGATTTTAAGTAACTTGCAAGTTGAACTAGGGGGCAAAACAGTAGGAGTTGATGTTGAAGTAATCGACGGAAACCTTGATTACAACATCCTACTGGGAAGGCCCTGGATATATGCTATGGTTGTTGTTGTGTCGACCTACTTCAAGAAGATTTCATTTCCCTTTCAAGGAGGAATTACAGTCGTCGACCAACAAACTTTCCTCCCCGACAGTTCACAAGTTACGGGAAGCATTCCAATGATCCATGGAAGCAATCATTCGCTTCAAAATATTGGAGTAGGTCTCCTAAAAGACCCTACCTTAATGGGTACTTTTGCCCTACCGCCTGCAAGTAATCTGGCGGAAGTGGCCACAGTGGAAACCTACAATATGAAATCTTCTATATCTAATGGATTCGGAAGATTCCTAAACATTTTGTCAGCGTGGATCATCGCCCTAATAGAAATACTGTAAATACAGTGGGCTCCGAGGACGGTTCTTATCTCGTGTCAACCTCGTTAAAAAATGAAACAAGGAGTCATGAGGACAGTTCTTTTAATGTGTCAACCTCATTAAAAAATGAAACACTCCCCTATCCAAATCTCAAAGGTAAACCTTCATTCCAACCACCGAGTTGAATGCAATGAAGCTTGGGGGGCATGCACCTCGATTTGCGTTTATTATGATGGGGGAATCCAAACTTATCATGAGCAGTGTTACCGCAGGGTTCAAGCTCGTTAAAAAAAATAAACCCGCCACGAGCAGTGTTACTGTAGGGTTCAAGCTCGTTAAAAAATAAACCCGCATCGAGCAGTTTTAGCACACAGTTCATGCTCGTTAAAAAATAAACGCAAGATTCGAGCAGTTTTAGCACACAGTTCATGCTCGTTAAAAAATAAACACAAGATCCGAGCAGTTTTAGCACATATTTCATGCTCGTTAAAAAATAAACATAAGATCGAGCAAATGTTTCCACCCGCGTTTAAGCTCGTTAAAAAATTAACTATCCTAGTAAATAACTACTGTGAATGTAATATCATCAGCCATTAAAGCCTTGGTCGTGTTTGCACCGTCACCTCCACTTTCCATTGGCCAATCGTTCACCTCCATATGATTGTTTACCCATTTTGAGGAACAGCTGCGAAGAGTGATTTCACCTAGCCATCCTTGTGACACTGCCGTGATTGGAAAATTCCAACCTGTACCTAGAATCAGCTGCTAACCCTGTTTATCACTCGTTCCTCAAAAGATGAGTCTTCTTTAAGCTCTTTTCATCTGACTCGTAAAATATGAAAAGATTGCCGAGTTTTGGCCTTCCAGCTCGTTAAAGCGACCGGAAGTGCTATCCCTCCTCTAGATTTTAATCTTTTTGGACCTGAGGGATTATTGCACAAAAAGATCGAGCGCTTGTTTTATTCGGCTCGTTAAAACTATCGAAAACTCATCCCTTCTGTATTGTTTTATACTTTTTCGGACTTAAGGGATTAGATGACGAAAAAGGACTGTTGGAGTTAACTTTATGTACCTTTTCAGACTCTCTAAAAATGAAAAGGACCGAGTTATCCTTGTCGTTAGACTCGTTAAAATCATTAAATAGCGACAAACTTGTCTTTAGACGAGAACAAGTTTCACTATCGCTAGGCTCGTTAAAACATAGCGATGGGCTTTCCCGAAGGGCAGGTTATAGAACAAGCATATGTTATCCTCCTCAAGCTTGACAAAAATAAAGAGGTACTAGCCAGCAATGACTGGGGAAAAATTGGGAGAAACTAAAGAAAACTTTGATGGTAGCAAGTCGCTCTTGAACATGACACTTTTCCTCCGTACCACAATCGGGTTGGGTTGTTTCATTCACCGGTCACATCCATGGTCTCACCATACCATCCATATTTGGGGTAATGCTACCAATCCATCGCATCAGTGTCGCCATATGTTCAAGAGAAGTCGTTCAGAAAAGTCAACCGTGTCCCATCCACTACCATACATTATCCTTCATCCTTTCATGGCCGCCACCCTGAATCATATGTCACAGATCGTTTTCACCTCCATTAAAATCATTAGCTCCGTTCTGCGTCACTGATGTGGGATTCATTAAGGCCCTCCTTTGACGGATCGCTTCTTGTCGACATCAGCTCATTATCCAAGAAGTTGATCTAGGAACAACCCTTTCAGTACTTTGAAGCTTGCATGCCTCAATGGCAAGTTTCTCACTTCCGGCGACAGGTATACATCAATGACCTTCGACCGAAAGATTTTGCGTGGTGTTCGACGCCAAGTCCTTTATTCACATCACGTGAATTGTACTGCAGTACCTTGAGGGTCATTATCATTATCGGTGATTCCTCTCGCACTTGTTAACAGTTTACATCATTGACCGGTAATCAAGCGATGTCTTTCCATGTTCGACTTCAGAACAATTCTCACATGGATCGATATCAAGCTGACTCATCCTCTCTCCAAACATCTATATATGGATCTCTCCTCCATGAGATCTAGAGGCTGGAATTTTGTTATTGCAAAGAATTGTTGTTGGTTTGAGATTGGAATCATTGGGTGCTTGATGCTTTGAAGGGGGTGAAGATAGGAATTCCATTTGCTGGGAAGGAGATGCTGGATTGGAGCCCTCTGGGTTTTATCTCTTCCTGAACCTTGTTATTCATCAATAAAGCTATCTTGGTTTCTCCTATATGCTGATGTATTTTTGATGTATGAATGCATTAGTATGTTTAGTTTATTTCTAATCCTAAACTAGTTATGAATGTGAATATCTGTCTTTGTGTAGTGTTCTTCTCTTGTCGCAAGTAGCTGTTCTCTTGTGATCTTGCAGGAACCCGGTGGAGCTGGACAAGCAAGAAGGCAAGTAGCTGTTCTCTTGTGATCTTGCATGAACCTGTTGAAGCTGGGCGAGTGAGAAGGCAAGTAGCTGTGAACTCCCAAAGAGAAGAGATACCAGATCGAGGGACAAACGGAAGACACCGGTAAGTCCATTTATCTCTCTTCTTTCACATTTCATAAAGGAAGAAACCAGAATAGCTGTATCTGTTTGTTGCTAAGGCACTGTCACACCTTAGGTGGATAGGATCGTCCTGCATAGGCATTTTTCCCCACAACAAATTGGCGACTATAATATACCCATGCCCCCCGGTCGAGGTGGGGTTACATGTCATGAAATCGATGCCCCATTTGGCGAAAGGCCCAACAGCAACTATTAGCTGTAAAGGTGTGGGTGGCCTTCTGGTTTTGTTATCAAAAATTTGACAAGCATGGCAACTTCTGACTGCGGTTATGCAATCTTTGAACATGGTTGGCCAGAAGTATCCTGCTCGTAAGATTTTTTGTGCTGTAGCATATCCAGATTGATGCCCCCCACATGCGCCTGAATGACACTCATTCAGGGCTTTTTCGGCCTCTTCATGGGTGAGGCACCTCCTCAGAACTGTATCGATACCACGTCGGTAAAGCGTATCACCGACGATCATGTAGTCTTTTGCTTGGTATCGTATACATTTCTGTTCTGAGTGAGAGGTGCCAGGCCTGAACTTTTGAGTTTGGAGATAAATTATTATATCTCCATACCACTCATTGCTTGCAGATATCAGAAACAAACTTTCGTCCACGATTGACTCTTCCGATGTTTCATCGTTGGACTACGATGGGAGATCGCACAATAATTCCGCGAAAACTAAAGCTCTCTTTGATTTGGATTTTACAAATTCCAGATCAAACTCTTGAAGGATCGCTATCCATTTTGAATATTTGCCCCCCAGCAACTGTCGTGACAATATATAAGTCATGGGGTTGCAATCTGATAGAATGGTAGTTTTCCGAAAGAGGACATAATGTCGAAATCTTTGTATCGCTTGAACAGCAGCGAGTGCTAGCTTTTCAACATAAGAATATTTGCTTTCTATATCATTCAAGTTTTTACTTAAATAATATATGGGATGTTCAATTCCATCGACTTCTTGAACTAAAACCATCGCAATGGTCGTATCCACTGCAGCCAGATACAGGTTAAAATCTCTTTGATAGTCTGGTGCATACATTAATGATGCTTTTACTAGAGAATCTTTCAGAGCATCAAAGGAAGCTTGCGCCACCTGGTCCCAGACGAAATGTACATCCTTTTTCAAAAGACGAGTATAACCTTTAGCAAGTTCTGCGTAATTTGGAATGAACCTCCTCAGAAAGTTTGCTTTCCCTTGGAGTTTCTGAATCTGAAGCAAATTTGAAGGTGGAGGCAAATTAATCATTGCCTGAACCTTACAAGGGTCGAGACGAATCCCATCCTTAGAGACTACAAAGCCAAGTAAACGACCAGAACCGACGCAAAACACACATTTGTGTGGATTGAGTCTTATCTTGTAGTGTCGGCAACGTAGAAATATCGCTCTTAAATGCTGCGGATGATCAGTCCGCTTTCGCGAATGAGCCGAAAGGTCATCGAGATAAGGTTGAACGATGTTCTTGATGTCATGGAAGGCATAATTCATTGCCCTCTGAAACGTCTCCCCTGCGTTCTTTAAACCAAAGGGTAATTTTCGATAAGCGAATGTGCCCCACGGACAAATAAATGCAGTCTTTGACTGGTCCTGTGGGCGGATATTTATTTGATTATACCCGGAAAATCCATCCATAAATGAAAAGATTTCACATCCGGCACATTCATCAATTATCTGGTCGATGAAGGGTGTAGGGTAGTTGTCCTTTGGACAAGCTTGGTTTACATCCCTATAGTCGACACACACTCTAATTGTCCCTTGTTTCTTCATAACAGGGACAACATTCGATACCCAATCGGTTAGAGGAACCGGGTAGATGAAACCAGCGTGGAGGATATTTTCAACTTCTGCTTTAATGGCAGCGGCTTTCTTGGGGTGCACCTGCCGAAGCCGTTGTCTTACTGGTTTGACATCAGGATACATTTTAATTTCATGTTCAACGATACTCAAGTCAATGCCTGGCATTTCATCATATGACCAAGCAAAGACATCTCTGAACTCGCGAAAAAGAGTGTTATATATTTCCAGTTCTGAAGGAGAACAACCTTTGCCGACATAAATATTCTCTACAACATTTGTTTTAGTCGAGATATTTATGGCTATAGTCTCTTCAATATTGGATAAGTTTCGCTCGGAATCCACCGTGTTTACAGTATTTGATAGGAATTCAAAAACTGAAGGGTGGTAAAGGTCATGTTGAGTATCTTCTTCATATTCTGGAAGAAGGGAACGATGGTGGCAATCATTCCATGGTGTCCCCTCAATCAACATTGATTGTAGAATTCCTTCGTCAGTCCCATGTACTTTCGACCAAGGATCTAATGGGGTGCCATATTCTCTAGACCTATCTACCCAAACGCTTGATGAGCGTTGACTTGGGTTCGCCTCCCATGCCCGAAACATTGATTGCTACAATATTTCTATAGGGCTTGGGGGCAAAACCATTGCATGATCCATGTCGATATCGTCTTCTGAGATCTTCGTAGAAGATATCATGTTGCAGGCTCTTACCAATGCCACTTCTCCTATATAGATGGGAGGTGGAAGTGCGAAAGTTCCCATCAATGTGGGGTCTTTCAGTAGGCCTACCCCGATGTCTTGAAGCGAATGGTTGCTTCCATGGATCATGGGAATGCTTCCTGTAACTTGTGAACCATTAGGGAGGAAGTCTTGTTGGTCGACGATCGTAATCCCTCCTTGAAAAGGGAATGCGATCTTCCTAAAATAAGTTGACACTACAGCTGCCATGGCATATATCCACGGTCTTCCCAGTAGGATGTTGTAGTCCAGATTCCCATCGATGACTTCAACATCTATTTCTACTGTTTTTCCTCCCAGTTCAACTTTCAAGTTATTAAGGATACCGCACGGGGTATATGTCCTTCCATCGAATGCTTTTAATGTCGTCGAAGATCGCGACAAGGTTGGAGATCCTAAAGTTTTCCAGCAACTCATCGACATAATACATGTAGATGCCCCCTCATCAATAATTGTTTGGTGAACAGTTTTGTTGAGGGCTTTCACTTGGATAAGGAAAGCTAGCTGAGCTGGTAACTGAGGATCGTATCCTTTGTGGTCGAAGGATACAAGATTGGAATCCTTAGGATCAACCCCACCAATAGCCGATAACAAAGCCTGCCTTTGGGATGGGCAATTTTGTAATACTTCAAGAGTCGACATAGCGGATGGCGATTAGGCCAAATCTTCCACTATGTTATAATGCTGTGCCGCTCTAGCGCGAGGATTAAATGTCAACTTGTGTACTACTCCCTTTGGCGATTTTATTGTTAATTCAGGAATGATGGGCGGTACAACTTCTATCGAAGTTGTTGTCGAACTACTTGGTTGATCTTTACCTTTGTCGTTCGACAGCTGCGGATTCCCGTAATCTTTGTTCCTTGTCGAAATCAAAGCATCACTTTGTTGTTTTGAAACTGACAACATGAGCACTTGCGACGGGGAAGCATTTCCACTATCAACCAGATTTTGACCTGGATTGGGAAATGGATCAGTTAATACAGCTGAGGTTTGTGAACTTTTGAAGAACCTTTTCAACTCAGCTTTGTATGGACAATCCTTTGTCTAGTGATCCTCATCGCATATCTGACATGGATATTTCCTATTTCCAGGAGGGTTTGAAGAAGTTTTTCCAGGAGATGACTCACCTTGTTTCTTCTTCTTCCCTTTGTTTTGCTTCTTCTTGCTCCCTGGTTGTTTGGTTTCTTTGCCTTTATCTGCTGATACGGCATTTACTTCCGAAGCAAGAATTTCGTCTTTTGCATTTTGATCCGAATTCTTACGGGCTTTCTTAGACGAAGCCTTTGTCGATTTCACGTTTGCCGTGCCAATCACACCATCGTCGGCATGAGAGTCACTATTCGATTTAGGAGGAGGAGGAATTGAGAATTCCGGTCTAGGGGCGTCAGGTATTTTGTCGTAGAGCGTGCCAGACTGAGTATAGACTAAGTCTAGATATTTTGCACGAGCAATAACTTGCTCCTCCGTTACGACTCCCCCCTTGGCCACATCTTCTGTTATAGCAGGAAGTAACGACTTTATAAACCATTCAGCTAACAACTGATCGGGAACGTACGTTTTCACCATCCTACGACGACGACGCCATTCATGTATATGATCTGATATATGAGTGGTCGTTGTCTGCTTGAAGTTGGTTAAGATTTCGGTTCCCGTTTCATACCGTATCGGTAATTGAAAATGGGTTAAGAAAGTCGTGGCTAGGGAGCTGAAATTGTCGAACGAGGCTCTAGGTAATTCAATATACCATTTTGCCGCTGGACCCGTTAACGTCCTCTGGAAAAGGTGAAGCCTTATCGAATCATCATTTAGGGTGTTTGATGAACACCACAGATGAAAAGTCATCACGTGATTCGATGGGTCTTCACCTGGATTTCCATTGAATTTAGGAATGTCAGATGGAAGTTTGTGAGGAATCGCTGGCCACCAAGGGGCGTAAGCAATCGGATCGTTGGTTAACCGGTGTAAATCAGGTAACTCTAAAGTTGCCACGAATGGTAACTGTTGATTCAGGTTAGGTGAGGCATACCCAGGGTACGATGGAATTGCCTGAGCAGTGGGCCTTTGCATACCAGCATAATGTAATTGATGTTGGTATGATTGATACGGTTGGTGGACTTGACCACTGTAAAGTGGTTGGTTTTGACCGTTTTGAATATACGGTTGTCCACTGTTCGCAAAGATCTGCTGCTCAGAACCTTGGTACACTTGCTTGAATTGTGGTTGTTGGTATTGCACCAGCCATGGTTGTGAGGCCATGTTCTGTTGTGCTATACTAACTGTTGGACCAAGGCGTGGGGTAATTGTACCCGTTTGGACCTATGTCACCCCACCAGTTGGCGATTGTGGTTGTGTCTCAGGGTCAAGGGGCTGTTGCATTACAACCTGAGAAATATGAGGTTGACATACAACAGGCAACGTCTGAACTTGCGACACTGTCACAATAGCCGGTGTGGTCGGCATGTTCGACATAGGTACACATTGTTGCATAGAATATACAACCCTTGGTTGTTGAGGTAGCATAGGTACTGTTATCACAAAATCACACACTGAAGGCTACCTATCAGTAAGATAATGTGTAACTATTTCAAACCTAGCTTTGGACTAAGGCTTAGCCTCCTTAGTCTGAGAGGGCTCTCTCACAGATTATGAATGTTGATCACTAACAAGGAAAGATGGCTAACTCTTTAACAAACACATGAAAATAAGCTGGCTGGACAGATATCAGATTGATTCCCATTGGGCTTATGGAACTAACACATCTCAGCAAACCAAAATACTATTTTTCATGGAAGTCAGGGCTCTTTACATCTATGCTCAAACATAACTAACATAAAACACAGTCTGCCATAACATACAGGAAGTCAGAGCATGTGGGCATGAGTTCTGAGTGATTATGCAATAACAGAACTGTAAAAGAACACTAAAATAACAAGTCACCATACATTTGAACAATGAGATCTATTGAGAATCCTGAGTCAAAAACAACAGTCATTTGTATTCCTGAAACATGCTTTACATAAACCAAAATAGACTTGTTCTCTATCAAAGTATCCAACCCCTATTACATCCAAGTTTAATCCATATATAGGAATACATGCTTAACCACCTCGAGCTTCCTCCTCCAGCATGAGGGGAGCATCGAAGGTTGTTATTAACTATCCTTATCTACTGTATAACTAATTCATTAATTACATGATTGCTGAACTGTAATTACAAATGGTCTTAATTTACTCAAAACTCAAAATCTGTCCTCCTCGTAGCATGATGCTTTTCTGACTCTTGACACATGTCCTTTATCTGTTTTGGTTGAGGTATCTTGGAGGAGAATACACTGAACGAGCTGGCTTTGGATTCTAGTTGCGCAGATGGCTCATTAATTAACCAAGAGAAGTGCTCTGTTTTTACGGTCCCTGTTTCCCATCATTCTTCATCACTTAAAGAACATGTCCCCTGCTCTCTAATTCTTCATAAACAACGCATATCACCATACTCTCCAATGAGCTGGAGGCCTTGCGAGCTGAACAAGTGTACAAACAAAAATCTTCGATAACCTGAACAAGAACCCTAACAATTCGGTCATAAAGTACCTTTAACGAGACTTGAGCTAGAAACAAAATATTTCACCTTTTCCAAAATGCACATCTGTCATTCTCTGAATAGCTAGGAGAGTCTTTTAAGGTTTCCCTTATGTCTTTGAGGCTTTTCCTTCAAAAATTTACTGACCTCATCATTAAACTCCTTGTTTTTCTTATAAAACAGCACCTACAGCAGTTTCGTAGCGCGCTACGAAACTGCTGTTTTTGCTAAAACAGAATGCATTTGCACTAAAGCTTCCTTTGCTTGAACTTTTGACTTTTCAAACTTCCTCTACAGGTGTCAAAGACTTAGATGACTTCAAAATAGTGGAACTCAAACAAAATTGACCAAAACTGAAAATATCACCTTTTCCTCAAATCAATGAGCTAGCTGACCTAGCCGTATCTTCAAATTTGAAATCTCCTTCTTTAAAGCTTTGTTTTTAGCTCTCAGGGTCAGGTTCATTTTTCTAAGGAGTTTAGCTTGCTTGAGGGCTGGGACCGTCCAGGTATATACATCAGCCACGGAATCTGTCTGACCCACTAGGTTTTTGCTGCCCTTTAACACAGCTCTTTTATAGTTGGCATACCTAACTGCACGCTCCTTAATCACATTTTTTGCTTTGACAATTTCTTCTTTGGTTGCTCCCACCTGATCTTTTATGGTTGTTTCCACTTGACTCTTTATGGCAATCACATTTCCTCCTTGGGTGATGATGACCTTCCTATTCTTATCTTTATGTTTGACTACCTCCATTGTTTTTGTCAATACTTCAATTACCTCTGTTCTGGGTGACTTTACAGCTTTCTTTGCTTTATGCACTTTCTCAGCCTCTTTAATTTGTTTCCTTGTAACTGGCCTTCTTGGCTTGAACATAAACTCCTCACTAGGCTCATCAAACCTTAATCTTTTCGAAGCTTTTGATTTCTTAGTGCTCTCAGGAGAAGATTGGGTCAAATCAATATGCATGGGTTCAAGATGCACTGGTTCTTCCTGCTCAAATTCAATAGCCTCAAGTAGGTCACTTAGGCTGGCCTTTGAAATTGGACTTTCTTCCACAGCTACTGATTTACCTTTCTCCTTGCTTAGTTGACCTCTAGTTTTAACTCTTGATGCTTTTTCAGATTCAGCTGATCCATGAACATCCTTCTTTTGCTTGACCTTTTCCTTTGATGATGACTGTGGTGGCTGTGGTGGCTCTTTAATAACCAAGGGTTTGACTGGTTTGTTCAACTGAGATTTAACCTTCTTTTTCTCCCTAGCCTCCTTTCTAAGCTCAGCAATAGTAGGTTCCTCCATTAATTCTTCTCTTCCTCTAAGTGGCTGTGGGGTGAGGCCTGTCTTACTCTGGAAACCGGCCATATAGATGAAAGAATCCCAATCCCTACCAATCTTCTGCAAACCATCCATCACTAACAGTTTAACTAGGCCATGATGAAACAATGATGACTCACAATCATCCTTCCTCAATTGAATTTTATCACACATCTTACTGAGGCTTCGAAACAAGTAAAATGGGAGATCTATAGATGCTTTACCCGTGAAATGCAGCAACAACTTGAAATGATATGAATAAACTTTGTTATATCTGCCCTCACAAGTTAAATATTTTTGAATACAAGTAAGAAGCATAGCATAACTCTCCTTAACATAACTTCTAGGTACAGCCTTGGTTAAATCTTCATTCACATAGGCTTCCTTCAAGAATACTTTACAGGGGCTCATATCAAATTTGAAATTTTTGAACCACTCCTGCCCTCCTCTAGGAATCTCAGTTACCCTAGCAATAGCCTCTGGAGATACTGGGAATTCTAACATAGATACCTTGGAATTTAAGCCTGTAAAATTCAAGGCAAATTCTTTTGTTACCTGAGTGTGTCCTCCCTTCAGCTTTTCACAAAAAATCCAGCAACCAGCGTCTTTGAAGGCCTTTTTAACACCTTCCTCCCTTAATGTCAAGTCTAATCCTTCGGGCTCTGCCCTTTGACACCTTCCGGACCGATGCTCCTTCTTTTCCATTACACCTTGAAAGCTTTTGCACAGAGAAACACCGGCAGCTTCAACTCGAAAAGCAAATTCAAACTTTAGAACACAGGCTCGCTTGCAATGCAGCTCTCTTGAAGAAGAAACTCGGGCTTATTTCAATTCAAATATCTTAACATATAAGCTGGCCACTTCATGTAATAATAACAGAACATCATGACACAACCATGTATGACAAAAACATTTGAATGAACTTAATGTGCATGACTATGAACCTATTGGTGGAATGATGTCTCGTAAGTGCTTGGAAGGTACATTAACTGACAACAACCGACCGGACACAATGACTCATCCCCGGACATGACATTTCGAAGATCTGCGCTGCAAAATCCCCGAATCCGCGATTTCGTAGCACAGACAGTTATAACTTAGCGACATGTGCTGCGAAATGGCTGGCGCTACGAAAAGGCTAAAACATTATTGTGCTTCAAAATCAGCCAATCAAACTGCGCTACGAAACTGCGAAAAGGACAAATGACATATACGAGATAAGACATGTCTTAATCAATCACGATGGAGGATGACTAACGGTTTTGAAAATGATTCTCATCAATATCATTGAAAAACATGACCCCTAAGTAGTAAACATAGGATAACAACCATTTGACATCCATTTTTAACAATGAAATTTTGGACTCAACTTATATACATGTGACTGCAGTTCTCAGTGATAACAGGTACCCAACCACTTGATGTAATTCCAGTGTAACCTGAATACTGTTGTGAACTCCCGTATGGATACCCTCCCGGAGGGGGTAATGAAAGGGCATACTGCCCCCCATACGGTAGCAATCTGGAACTCAAGGGGATTGTTTGTCCTTGGGGACTGGATTGCCCAAATTGACCTCCAAATGGGTCAATCTGGCGAGTTTCAACATAAGAGTTGCCGGATATTATTCCGGAGGAACAAACTGGAACGGACCACACTGTCGAAATAGTCCCTTGGTGGACTCCTTCTAGCAGTTGCGAGCTAGTTGGGACAGATGGTATGCCGGCAAACATCGTCGGAGTGACGGCAGGGGCTTCTGCTGTCGCTGTGTCATTCGACACAGTCCTGGATGTTGACGGTTGTTCAGACATTTTTAGTCTATCCAATAGATTGCCTAGCGATTCTACAGGAACTTCCACTTGTGGTAGACTAACTTCTGATGAAGGAAATAGAGTGACCCCGACCCCAAAATGGGTTGGAGTACTTGCTTGTGGATCCTCTACAATTTCCTCTATCGCAATCAAACCAGGTGGAAGAGGAAGACCGTTAGGTCCGTAAAATATTTCTGGTGCCGAAGAAGGGGTTGAATCGACAGCGACAGTTGTTTGAGGAGCAAGACTCTCCGAACCGGTCACAGATGGAACTGGTTCAGTAATGCAAGTATTTGCCCCCAGACTGGGATCAGTGTTACTGTCCCTCTGTGGCTGTTGAACTTCTTCTATAGAGGCAGGGTTCCCAGAAATGTTTGGAGTAACCGGAATCTCAGATGTCGTTGGAACACTTGTTCTAACTTTGATAGGAGATTTCGAACCGGTTAAATGAGTTCGCTTTGTCCGTACTGTTTTCGATTCCGGAGACAAAGACAGTTGACTCGTAAGCCTCCGCGAACAACGGGGTTTCAACTGACTTTCTTCCACGATTGCGGATTACTCGATCAACCAAAATACAAAAGGGGAAAGTGTGTTTCCGAATTAAATGAATTTTTTAGACGCTTTTAGACACAACTTGCTTTTTCACTTTTAAAGAGTCGAGAAAAAGCTAAAGATGACTCTAGTCTCCTTCGATGTTTTAACGAGCCCGAAGTGACAAATGCTCGGATGGACTTTTTCCGTTATAGAGTCTGAAAAAGGCCAAAAGGAACTGCTCTGGAGTTCTAGGCAGAGGGTGTGCCAAACTTTTCGTAAAACCACAGAATACTTTTTAGGGTACGGGCGGTCGATCTTCTTGAATGCTGTGTTCAGTGCATTGCGATCAGTAGGGCGGCCGACACGGCTTCCTAAGGATAAAGGTTTTATGCCTATAGGGGTCTCCCAATATATACGCGACGGTACGTGGGAGCACAATCCGTACTGGCGCTATCGTCCCTCAGGAGGAATCACCCACCATCCACGAGATCGACAGTCACCAGGCTTAACGACGCCGGAACACATCTCTAGCCTAGACCTCTATGTTGTGCGTTATGTTGCAAAGCGTTGTTAAGTTCATTCAATTTATTTTAGGTTGATCTTTTTAGAAGTTTTCCTTTCAAGGTTCACCACGAGATGTATGATACAAATTCCTAAATGCAGTCTAAAGATGATAAGCAAGCTTTATATCTTTTCAACTTTGAAAATCCTAGCTACTAAGGGAAAAGAAAGACACCATCTTTTCTCAAAGAGCAATCAGCACACTCTAATGCACTTTTCCTAAATCCAACATGCAAACTATCAAATGCAAATGCACAATGCAGGTGTTTGTTTTCCGCTTTCTTAGTATTGATGCCTATAAAGAAAGCTTTTTGTACAACTTTGAATTTGCTTTTAAATGATCAATACAAACAAGTTTACTTTTTCGAAATCAGAGAGGGTAGAAGAGATTACAACACTTAACGATTTTCGAAATGAAGACTTGTTTCGACACTTAAAAGAGACAAATTCAAACCAATAAGCAAAAGTAAATGTATAATCAATCTGCAAACAGCCAATGAACTATCTTCTAAGATCACAATCAACAGATCTGAATCAAGGGCTACAGGATGACTATTTCACTCATGCAAAGGAAAACTGTAAATGACGCCACAAACACATAAAAACACTCACAGTCTTTTTGTACAAAAGGAGGCGGAATGTAAGCAGAGAAAAGGAGTTATCAGACTGGTACCTATGTTGGTTACAGGCTGCAAAAATCAGAGATCAAAACAAGGCAAAACAGAGCAGAGAACCCCAGCTGCACAAGGGAAAACTGGTTCAGCGCAACCTCAACACAGGGGTTGGACATTCAGCGCAGGTAGCCTTCACGGGACCTGCGTTGAAATGCAGAATCCCTTCACTGGGTCTGCGCTGAAGGAGAAACTCTCTTTTCTCACAGGTTCTGGGTCACAGATTGCTATTTAATTCACTGTTTCAGGCCAAATAAAAGCAACAAGCAAGGTGTAATCAAAGGGATGCTTTGAGGGGGTACTAAGATCTATCACAAAGGATCATCAAATCATTTATGAGTCCATTGTTCAGATCATAGACAAGTCCAGTGATTGGATCAAGGCAGCAACTGTCTACTTTGCATCCGGGAATAGCATATGCAGTTCGATTGTTGCTGTCAAGTCTATGAAATAAACAATGATAGAAACACAAATAAAATGACTAAACAAATCTCCCCAGTGGAGTTGCCAATTTGTTGTGGGGAAAAATGCCTATGCAGGACGATCCTATCCACCTAAGGTGTGACAGTGCCTTAGCAACAAACGAGTACAGCTATTCTGGTTTCTTCCTTTATGAAATGTGAAAGAAGAGAGATAAATGGACTTACCGATGTCTTTCGTTTGTCCCTCGATCCGGTCTCTCTTCTCTTTGGGAGTTCACAGCTACTTGCCTTCTTGCTTGTCCAGCTTCAACGAGTTCCTGCAAGATCACAAGAGAACAACTACTTGCGACAAGAGAACAGCTACTTGCGACAAGAGAAGAACACTACACAAAGACAGATATTCACATCCATAACTAATTTAGGATTAGAAATAAACTAAACATACTAATGCATTCATACATCAAAAATACATCAGCATATAGGAGAAACCAAGATAGCTTAATTGATGAATAACAAGGTTCAGGAAGAGATACAACCCAGAGGGCTCCAATCCAGCATCTCCTTCCCAGCAAATGGAATTCCTATCTTCACCCCCCTTCAAAGCATTAAGCACCCAATAGTTCTAGTCTCAAACCAACAGCAATTCTTTGCAATAACAAAATTCCAGCCTCTAGATCTCATGGAGGAGAGATCCATATATAGATGTTTGGAGAGAGGATGAGTCAGCTTGAGATCTGACTAGTGTCCTCTCCCTCTGTCAGTTCTTGAGTCCACTTGGAGGTTCTTGCTTCCACTTGGAGATTTGGCACCTCTTATTCATCACCAGTCGAATTCCCTGAGGCAAGTGTCATTTTGGAAGCTTCCTGGGTTTTGACACCTTGAGAAATGAGCCTGCCACATGTCCATTCTCGTTCAGCGCAGGTGTCCAGTGTTCCATTTGACATTCAACGTAGGTAGCCAGTGTTGGCTTTGACATTCAGCGCAAACAGCTAGTGTAGCCACTGAAATGATCCTGATTTGACTTGTTTTGAGCAGTTTTTGGTGGAGAACTTCTGTGAATTGCTGTGGTTTGTTAGCCTTGTTCCTCTAGGGGTAGGAACAACATGTTTAGGGACTTTGGATCCCTTAGATTATGGACATTTCATGCTCAATGCTGTAAGGCACAAAAATGTCTATAACACCCAACCTCATATAATCCATCAAACCCTAATCATCAAGATGCCTAGGGTTTTTTCAAACCCTAGAAATATTTTAGGTCTCCACCATCCTCTTCATACTTCCATGAAAGGTGTCATCATCAGGTGATCTCCATGACTCTTCTTCAACACACCTCTGATACAATGTTAAATTTTCTTAGGGCGACATTGTTATTTTCTTTGATAATTACATTATTCAGATCTACACCATTATACATCAACATTTGCAATTACATACAAAGAAACAACATCACCATGATCATCAATGCAGTGGAATATAAAAGGAACAGTAGAAGAAATCATGTACACACATAGAGACACTAGGATTGGTCTGAGACCAGGGCAAACTCACTATGGGGAAACCCTTGCAAATATTCTTCTTCTTAGATCATCATCAAATGATGCATCAAAAGAGACTAAAATGATCCATAACTTTGTCTATTCATAAAAACAATAAAGATATCCATGAAACAAATCTAATCATGTTAGGAATCAAAACCCTCATACTGATGGTTGTAATGTGTTGTCACAAACTAATGTCAATTGTTGTATACTACAATCACTATATCGAACATTGTTGAGTATTTTTGTCACTGTCAATGAGCCCAATACATATGATTGCAGTGGATACTAACAAATCAGATCTAAATATCTACATATATGTATAATAGAAGAGAGAAACTTAGATCTTCTAGATCACTGAAGTCAACTCAAGCCAAGATGTCAAACCCTAGATCTGAACTCTGGTCGCTCTCTCGATCATTTTATGCGGGTGACTGTGACTGCATAGTTGCTCTCAAGAATTATTTATGCGTGTAACTATGGTTTAATACACTTAAAAACATAGAGTCACTCCCTTATTGTTTTTTTGTGAGTGACTAAGATGTCTTGGTCACTCTCAGGACCACTCTGTGCGAGCGGTCGGGGACCGATACCTCAAAATCTATCTCTAAAGCCATAGTCACTCCCATAAGCCTCTGTTCCAGCATCCAAGGGTCTATAGTCTCTCTCATAGGCTTATGTGCCAGTGTATATAGACCAAAATACCCTATTCTTTGTCAGCGACCGAGATCTAGAAGACCCTAACCTAAAGCAAACCTTTCGCCTATGATTTCGGACCCTTGAGCGAATTCCTTCTGTCGAACCTGTGCGAACCAAGACAAAAGAGAAGAGAAGATGTGTCCAAATTATCTTGAGGTCTCTTCTATTTATAGGCTTTCCTAAGGGTTCACTTGGGGTTAATCCTGACCCAAGCAGGTACTCATGTGGTTAGGGTCGACCCATGCCATAATACATGTATGAATAAAATAATTCATAACTCAACTTTCGCTTGACCAAATTGGGTGATATTTAGGTCAATTTTGGTCCTCTTGAAAATAGGAATATAATGAAATAATTATCTTGGCAATTTAAATTGTCCAAGGTGGAATTTGACCGCAGTTGCAAAATTAACATCACACACATCTGCACACTTGTAAATTGGATAATCACTCCATAACGCACAACAGTGAGTGACGGGTCCTCAATTTAATTCAAAATTTATGGGATTATCCTTACAACATTTGTTATTTAATTTGGCATATTAGACTGCCATTACCAGATCCAATAACTCCATGCACTTGATCGCACAACAAGCGATGCACTCTTTGATATAATTTTTGGTCCATATGCACTTGAAATGTCAAGATAAAACCAATTCCTCAAGTAGTTATGACTTATAAACGCCCATTAATCTCTATTTTTTCAATGTTTCAGAACCGAGCTATAGGTTCACACAACTACAAATGTGCACATGCTAACACCAGGATCGATATTTACATGCCCAACATTCTCATAATGTAAGGGTTGTTCTTGTTGTCACCTACTACACCTTTTTCGAAACATGTAAAATGAGGTTATATGTGGGACAAAAAGGGGGAGTTGAAGTGGAAAAAGGCCAAGGAGGAGGCCAAAACCAAAATCCTAAGTTTCAAATCTAAAATAAAAGCTGAGATTTAAAGAGGAGTGCTGAAATGTGGGAGTTGGTGACATCAGAGTCTGATATCAGGAAGACTGGCAAGAAGGCATATCAAAGGACATTTTATCAGAGGTCGGTAGCGTCGAAACTCTTTTAAATCTATTTTCAAAAAGGTTCTTAAGAGAGGGGTTCCGATATATGCTAGTACTTGGTCACATGTGTTCCAAAGGATCAATAATGTAGAACAAGGCAGGACCTCGGAACATTTTCCATAGGAACATCAAAAGTGTGGAACTCCTGAATAAATGCATCTTTTGGAAAGCGTTGAAATCTTGGAGGAAAGGGAAACACACCTGAGACCTTTAAAAATCCAAAGACCCCAGGGACATTTTCTCTCTCCTCTGAAGAAGACACCTGGCAGCAGAACCTTGGTTCTAAGAAGTTGACAGGGGAGATTACTTCAGCATGACAAGGAAGGACAAGGACACATGGCAAGTGTTTTCAACGTTTTATAGGGCCCTTAGATATTTAATAGCACCCGGTCATGGAAAAACAAAGGGATCAAGGGCATAGGGTTGGATGATGCACCTAATTGCTAAGAAGAAATATCGGAGGTTGAAAGCATCAGAACTCTTTCAGAAAAAGTTCTAATGAAGAGGGCTTTGCTATATGCTGGCACCCGATCATGGAAAACCAAAGGGACCAAGGGCGTAGGGCTGGATGAAGCACATAAGTGCTAATATGAGCTCATTGATAGTGGGAGTCATCATAACTCCAAGGTTAATTCTCAATTTGAAAACTTCTGATGAGAGGGGCTTTGATATTTACTAGCACCCGATCATGGAAAACCAAAGAGAAAAAGGGCGCAGAGCTAGGCAGAGCCCCTAGGTGCTAAGAAGGAGTATCAGAGGTTGAAAGCATCAAAACCCTTTCATAAAAAGATCTGAGGAAGAGGGCTTCTGATACAAATAGGCACTTGGTCACGAAAGTACAAAGGAAACCAACTCAAAACCAAAGACCCTAACGACATTTTCTCTCTCCTCCGAAGAACACACCTAGTAGAAGATAATTGGTTCTGAGAAGTTGACAGGGGAGATTACATCAGCATGATGTGGTAGGAAAAGGACATGTGGAAAGTTTTTTCAAGATTTGGGAGGTCCCTTTGATATTTACTAGCACCCAGTCATGGAAAACCAAAGGGACCAAGGGTGCAGGGGTGGTCGGTGCACCTAAGTGCTAAGAAGAAATATCGGAGATTGAAAGCATCAAAACTATTTCAAAAAAAAAATTGATGAAGAGGGCTTTGATATATGCTAGTTGTTGGTCATGAAAACTCAAGAGATCTAATGGCACAAAGCTAGGGGCTGAGCATCGATATCTATGAGGTCATTGGAAGCGGAGGTTTTCGTAACTCCAATGTTAATTTATTTTTTGAAAGGTTTCAATGAAGAGGAATTATGATACAAATTGGCACATGGTCATGAGATATCCAAAGAACCCATAGCCAAGGGAATAATTGTAACCTAAGCGTTATGGGTTGTATCATGGATGTGAATATCGTAACTCCTGTGTAAGTTCAAGTTTGGAAAACTTACTATGAAGAGGGGCTCTGATATGTGGTGGCACTTGATTATGACCATACATAGAACCTAAGGTGAAGCATGAAATACAAAGGGAGATAGGCCCCCAACAATATCCCAAAGGCTTTAGCACCCAAGCGTTGAGCCTAAGGTCACGGCATCCAGTCCCATGGGATAAACAGGAAGAGGGTGAATGGAAAAGGGTCTTTAAGGCATAAGAACTTCATGATTTTGGAATGTTATTTCAAATAAAGCTATGAGGATAGAAAGCTCTGATATCGTAACACCTATGCATCAAGCCTTTGGTCACAGGCAGTGGTCCCATGGTTGAGGAGCTTAAGCAAGAGAAACTAAGGGCGATCGGAAATATATGTTTTTATAATGCTCTTTTATAAGAGTTACGAGATGTATTGAGCTCTGATGAGTATGTCCTAGAGTGTATGAATATGGATGGGTCAAAATTTATGTTATTGATCACCACTAATTCCACTACAGTTGATCGCTTCTAGATCCAAAAAGTGGGGAATTCAAGCAGTTAATGGAGAAAGCAACAGGCGCATCTGTCAGTAACTGCGGAGGAAAATCGTGGGAGAGACATGGCCTGATCAGAGACAATCACAGGAAATGGCATGGAGATGTTTTGCTTCTACCATCATTTAGTTTTCCCATTTTTGTTATTTTTTAATTTATGCATTTTAAAGAAGGAATCAAATGTGTTGTAATCATTTGGGTAGTATAAACTCTAGATGTCAAGACAGCTAGTCGATCAGACAGCTGGAGCATCGTTGAGATATTTTGTAACTATAGTTTCAAGCTTCCCCTCTCCTTATAAATAGGGGAAAGAAACTAATTTTAAAGGTTCCCAAATCATGTATTCTAGGGGTCCAAATTTTATCTCTACAAAGGTTCTGAGTTCTGTTTACAAAGAATAAGGTTCCAATTTTCGTCCAAATTTCTTGTTCCATGAGTCTGCTTTGTTTCTACACATTTTCGCCTATTTGGGTCAGTGGTATGTAATTCACTCCAGAAGATTAATGAAGAAATCTGGGTGATTCCGAGAATTTAGGGTATGTATTATGTGTTCTCTTTTGTATGTCATTTCATGTGAGTTTCTCTTCCTCTGAAATTGTGTAAATAAAATATGTTAGATTCACTCACAAATCATGGATTTACTTATGTTATGCTGCAACATAACGTACGCATGAAATATCGAGCTAGAAACCTTAAAATGTGCTCCACAATTTCTGCACTTTCATCTTCTTATTCTTTCATAATTCTGTTGGGATTTGTTTCTTAGGATTTTGTGTTTATCCATCCCTCTACATTGAATTCCCTCCTCACTTTCCCTCTTCCCATCTTCACTGCAACAAAAAAGTTTAAGTTGCATTCTCTATGTGTCGGCCACCAGTCCTAAAGCATTTATTCTTATGAAAGATATATAATTCATGTGTATATTCAATATCTCTCTATGAAATGGGATTGAACCAAACCACCTAAACCACTTTTATTCATCTCTTAAGCTACATCGAGTTATCTCTCAAGGGAGATTAAGATGTCCTAGGCACTGACACTTCCCTCAACCCGAGGCTTGTCTCTAGGAGCTACAGCGTTTTCTGGAATCGTTGTTGGGGAATGAATCAAAATAGTTTTCCCTAGGTACAACAATTTTTGCAATCCCTCTGTTAGGAGAGCAAGGGAAGTGTGGGTTGAAATCTCTCACCTTGGTAGCTCCACTGTTTGAATATTATGTTGAACACCCTAACTTTCTGGAGACCTCATACTCTCTTTGATACTAGCCATCGAAAAACAACTCCTGCATTCAACCCTAAGAAAATCATATCCCAGAGGATTTGGAAAGCGCAGACCCCTGTTACTCTAGATTCCACAAGGCCTTTTCCAGAAATATCATCAACCAGTTCTCAAAAAGTTGTGATAAACTACCTTGAGTCTGCCTCCAAAGTCTTAGAATATCCTGAAGAACATTGTGTATTGTTTGGCTCATTTCCTTCTAGAGTAAAAAACAAAGAATCTTTTGTCAGTTCACCCCCTTTCTCATTTCATCCCTCCCATGAAGTTGAAGAAGTTAAGAACATCCTTATAAATAGTCCCACACAGAGTGTGAAGAGCTTCCCAACCTGGATCCAGTCAGTTGTGACTCAAATACCCCCTCAACAAATACCTGTAATTAATATTCTGCCACCTCCTTTGTTCAAAATGGTTGTCCCATGTTTTCTCCTGAACAAATATGCCCCACTGGACTTTCCACAACCCTTGAGTGGTATGCCACAAGACTCTCTCAATCTCTTACCAAGATTCACAGGGGAAGATGACATTTGAGCACAGAGGCATGTAGAAACTTTCTATGAATTTGTAGAAAACCTCAATTTAGAACACCTAGATGTGGTGTTAATACTTTTTGTCCAGTTGCTTGATGGGGAAGTCAAGAAATGGTTTAAAACCATACCAAATGATTCAATCACTACCAGGGAGGAGATGGAGAAATATTGTGTGCAAAAATGGGGAGAGAAAAGGGACCATGGGTATATCCTCACTGAATTCAATGATATGAAGAAAAAACATAATGAAGATGTGTCAAAATTCATAAAAAGGTTTAACAAATTGTACAATAGTCTCCCTGCTGAAATCAAACCTCCACAGGTTGTTGCTAAAGTGGTTTTTGTTGGGGCCTTTGAACCAAAATTTGGTTTCACTCTCAGAGAAAGGAAGTCTCGCTCCTTAGACCAGATTCAAATAGATGCTTTAGAAGTTGAATCAAATTTAGCCTCTACTGGGAAGTGGAGAGGGAGAACCAATCATGGAGATAGGAGAAGGGGAAAAGAGGAAGCTAGTTCCTCAAACTAGGGAAAGGAAACTCAAGAGTAGAAACTCGAGGAAATGAACAAGCTGATAAGAAACCTGTCTAACAAGATCGTGAAATTGGAGTTAAAAACCAAAAATCTTCCTCAACAAATCCAACCAGCTCCTAACCGACGTTTCAATCCTCGGTATAGGAGACCTCCTTTGTAGTTTTTGCAAAGGGGGAGAAGGGAGAAACAATATCACATTCAACCTCCATTGTATTTAGAAGATGATCCAGAGGAAAATTGCCAAAGAAACAATAGAAGTCCAAGAAAATCAGTTTTCTTCTCTTTCAGAGGGAGAAAATGAAATAAAGGCCAATGAAGTAGAAGGGGATGATTTGGATGCACCACTAGATGATGGTGAGCTTAAAAAATACTACAGATAGTTTTCTGATTTCATGCAAGTACAGTTGCACAAGAAATATGATCTTAGATGTTCCAAGAAAAGATCTAGAATGTAGGACCAAAATGAGGAATCCTCTTCCCCAAATCCTTCAAAACCAGTAGAGAAAGGAAAGAAGCCTCTAGAAAAAGCCTCACCCAAAAAGAAAGAGCCTCTAGTTTCCATTTTCCACAAGCCCGAGGTCTCTAAAACAGAGCATTCATTTTTACCACCCAGACCAGTCTGTGATAAATAAAAAGATCCTGTTGATGTTTTCGTAGCTAATAGGAGCTCTTCTAATTTTGATATTCAAAAGGAGCTGGAGAAGGTCAAAATATTTGTTGCTTTAACAAGATTGTTGTAACAACCAAATTATAATCCCATGTGTCTCGGCTTATGTATCCATCCACCATAGCTCCCCTGCAAGACAACCTCAACCTCCAAGAAGAAAGACCCATGGTTGTATTTGGACCTCATGTTGAGGAACAAGACCCTTCTACCCCACCTTTCTATGTCACTTTGGTAATTCATGAACTTCTCATACATAATTGCATGCTTAACTCAGGAGCTTCTCTCAATTTGATGTCACTATCTGATATGGAGCAATTGGGGCTGCAAATAACAAGACCATATAAAGATATATATTCTTTTGACTCCAAGAGAGTAAAATGTCTAGGGTTGATTAAAGACCTAGTGGTCAACTTGTCTCAGATATTTGTGAAGAGTGTTGTAATGGATATTGTAGTGGTTGACATCCCTGCGAGGTTTAGTATGCTCTTGTCCAGATCATGGGGATCGAAAATTTGAGGATCTATTAAAATGGATTTAACATATGCTACCATTCCTATTTTTTGTGGAGAAGAGCATCGGTTATATAGGGAAGCAAGATTTGTGAAGATAGTTACAAGAACCGATTGTTCAAATAATGACCCCGTGTATGGTAAAGATAAATATTTTTCTTTTTTTTTGTTAGAGGAAGATGATCAAATCATGGATGATACACAGGTGGAATGTTCTTTCCGACTAGACAACAATCACTAAAGTGTGAGAAATTATGGATGCTATACTTTGATGGCGCTTATTCCAGGGAAGAAAAGAGGGCAGGTGTGTTGCTAGTATACCGGGAAGGAAGCTTAATCCCTCTATATCTAAAGTTGGATTTTTAAGCCACAAATAATGTTGTTGAATATGAAGCTTTGCTGCTAGGTCTACAAGCTACCATAAATCTCAACATTGGGTGCTTGGCAGTGTTTGGGGATTCAGAGCTGGTGGTGAAACAAATCTGAAGTCAATTCCAAACCAAACATCCAAGACTGAAGGCCTACCGAAATGAGGTATGGGATCTGATTGAGAAATTTTTCTTAGCTTTTAACATCCATTTTTTGCCTAGAGATGGAAATTGGATGGTTGATTCCTTAGTTGTAGCTGCCAATAACTTAAATCCTCCTCAAAACTCCTTGCTCATATATGAAATTGAATTCATATACATTCTTTCAATACTAGACAATGTTAAGTATTGGCAGGTGTTTGAAGATGATGAATAGATCAAACGCTTCATGGAAGTAGTTGGAGAATTCTCAAACTCTAAGATTGATCGAGAGGAAGTGAAAGTGATAGATGAGCAGCAGGCCAAGTGGGAATAAATCGTTGCAGGACACAAGATTTTACAATTGAAAGGTAATACTTTCCCTAGAGTTTTGGTTCCTTCGGAAATATTTTTCAACTCAAATGATACAACTTCCAAGCCAACTGAGCAAGAATTTGAAGAACAGGTGGAAGACTAAAATATTGGTTTAGATCAGGATCCCCAGATAATTAAGTTGGCCAAAGGAGTTCCTAAGGAATACAAACAAAGGTACCTGGACCTTTTTAAGTAGTATATGGATGTGTTTTCTTGGTCTTATGATGATTTAAAAACATTTGATACTAATATCATCCAACATAAAATTCCTTTGAAGAGTGGGGTGAAACCATACAAACAGAAGCTTAGGAATATTAACCCTCTGTTACTTCCATCAATTGAGAAAGAGGTGAGGAAGTTTCTCCAAGCTAAAATTATCGTACCTCTGAGGTATTCAGATTGGGTGGAAAATCTAGTTCTTGTCAGGAAGAAGAACAGGGAAATAAGGTTGTGTATCAACTTTAGGAATCTGAACAAGGCCTCACTAAAGGATAATTACCCTCTACCTAAAATGGACTACATTCTGTAAAAGGTGGTGGGATTTGCTTGTATGTCTATGATGGATGGTTTTTCTGGATACAATCAAGTAGTCGTGCATCCTGAGGATCAAAATAAAATTTCTTTTACCATGCCTTAGGGAACATTTATGTATGCCAGAATTCCCTTCAACCTCATTAATGCAGGAGCCACTTTTCAAAGAGAAATGGATATAACATTTGTGGGAGAACAAGATAAGTTTGTGGTAATTTACCTAGATGACATCATTGTTTTTTCAAAAACAAATGAGGAGCATATCGAACATCTATGACTCACTTTTGAGAAATGTAGAAAATATGGCCTGTCTTTAAATCCTAAGAAGTCTTAGTTTGCTCTAAGTGAGGGAAAGTTGCTAGGACACATTGTGGCAAAAGAGGGGGTGAAGATAGATCCCAAGAGGGTGGAATCCATCAACAACATCCCACTACCGAGAAATAAGAAATAAATCCAAACTTTCTTGGGCAGAATCAACTTTTTGAGGAGGTTCATACCCAATTATGCTGAGATAATTAAAGAAATTACAGGGATGTTGAAGAAGGATAGGGAGTCATTCTCCAGAATCAAAAGGGCCTTTGCAGAAGCTCCTATATTAGTCAACCCTAACTACAAAAATCCATTTTTCATTTGTTTTTCCTCATACAATGGTTGTTGTCTTATTGCGTTAAAACAATGAAGGATGTGAGCAACCAATATAATTTTTCAACCAAGTGCTACGATATGTTGAGTTAAAGTATAAAATTTTGGAGAAGCAGGCATATGCCTTGGTCAAGGCCCTGAAGACCTTCAGAATATATGTCCTACAATCAAGCATAACAACTTATGTTCCTACAATAGTTGTGAAAGGAATTTTGGTACAAGGAGACAATGAGGGAAAAAGAGGTAAATGGATTGCTAAAATACAAGAATACGACCTATAGATCAAACCCACAAAGATGATCAAGGGGTAAAGATAGCTAAAATCTTGTCTGAATCAAACTACCAAGCCTTGGGTATAAATTTGCTAACAGAGGAAGAAGTAAGCCAAAGAGAAGAGGAGCAGAATAAGGTCAAGATCGCAACGTAGAACATCCAAATGAAGTACTTCGTGTCTCACTCATATAAACATATAATCCATTATTTACTTTTTATGAGTTTTCCATTCAATTTTGATAAATTTAAATACAAGGCATTGAGGCTAAAAGCCCAGAAGTTTGTCATTTCAAATGGGAAACTGTATTGGAAAGACCCAGTGGGGATTTTGCTTTATGCCTGGTTGAAGAAGAGATCCACAAAGTGATGGATGAGTGTCATAATTGTGTGTGGGGGGGGGCATTATAATTGGAGAGATACAACCCATAAAATTCTCAAAGTAGGTTTCTATTGGCCCAAACTATCTCATGAGGTACATGCATATGTTTAGACCTGTGAAAAGTGTGAAATGTTTGTTGAAAGGCATAAAGTATCACAATTTTCTTTAATCCTTGTTTTTGTTGAAGAAAGTTTTAGATAGTGGGGTTTAGACTTCATTGGGGAAATACACCCACCCTCCAGCGGTCAACACAAATGGATTCTTACGGCCACTGATTACTTCACTAAGTGGGTGGAAGTAGTCCTAACTAGGAATGCAACTGATGTTGTGGTTATCAAATTCATGGAGGATAATATCCTTGCTAGGTTCGGTTTCCCAAGAAATATTATCACTGATAATACTCAAGTTTTTAAATCTGCCAAGTTTCTGAGTTTCTGCCAGAAGTATAACATCATTCTAGGTCACTCCACTAGCTACTATCCATAGGGAAATGGATTGGTTAAATCATCAAATAAAACCTTGGTAAGGATTCTTAAGAAGACAATATCAGAAAATTAGAAAAACTGGGACTTACAACTGAAGTTTTCTTTATGGGAAAATAGAGTTAATACTAAGAGGTCAACTCGAAAATCTCCTTTTGAATTAGTGCATGGAAAAGCTGCAATTTTCCCTATACAAATAGCAATGTCAATGGCCAAAATTCTACAGAATGTTGATGAAGAGCCAAATTCTCTAAGCAAAAGGGTCAGTCAACTAGTAGAACTTCAAGAAACCAGGGGGAGGTGACTCAAAATATGATTCAGTGTCAAGAAAATATGAAGGATTTGTTTGATAGAAAAGCAATAGACATAACCTTATAGCCAGGGGATTTGGTGCTCAGGTGGGATGCCAGACAAGAAGATAAAGGAAAACATGGAAAATCCAATCCATTATGGATTGGACCTTTCAAGATTGTTGAGGTAAAGGGGAAAAATACTTTCTTGCTGGAAAAATTGGATGGTGAAGTGCTTGACATGCCTGTGAATGGGCATTTTTTCAAGCTTTACTTCCAGCACTAAAGAGGTCCATTTTCAACCACTATGCATACTGGTGAGCCATTGTAGATATGAGTAATTATGTAAGTTTTTTATGTTTCTTTTTTTGTTTTTTATATAATTGAATAAAATGACTCCATACCCAATGGATAGAGGTGTTGTAGGGAAAAGTATCCGACTCGGATGACCCTAACCCACTCTAAGGGTGACAGTTCCTTAGCAACAACTGTAAAACAAACTACTGAAGGTTTACTTCTTTATGAAAGCAAAAGAGAATGGAGGAAGCACTAACCGTTGCCTTGCGCTTAATGTCGAATCCAAACTCTCCTCTTTGGCCGCTTTCTCCTAGCTCTTTGTCCTTCTGCTCGCCCAGCTGCAATGAGATCCTGCAAAACAACAAAGAAGGAAACTACAAGAGGCATGCAATCATAACTGGTTCATGGATTAGTGTAAACCAAACATGCAATCATCACAATACATAATTGAAACAAAAGCACATAGAAGAACCTCAATAGCTTTTATTAATGAAGAAATAAAGGTTCTGAGAGGATTACAACCATTGCAGGCTCCAACCCAGCAACACCTCCCAGCAGAAAGAATTGCTCTTCTTCACCTCTCTCAAACAATCACCCAATAACTCAAGAATGAAACCAACAGCATATCATTACTTTGCACAAAATTTCAGCCTCCCTGAGCTCATAGGAGAGAGCTCAATATATAGATGAATTGAGAAAGGATGAGTCAGCTTGCAACTGATGTGTAGCTGCCTTGTGTCCTCTCTCTCTTCAGTTAATCTTCAGTTGATCTTCAGTTCTTGAGTCCACTTGGTGAACCTTGCTTCCACTTGGAGAAACAAAGCCTCTGACTCATCACAAGGCGAAATACCTGACCCAAGTGTCATTTTTGGAAGATTCCAAAGCAATGACTCACTGTGCCACATGTCCAAACTCGCCCAACGCAGGTGGGCTTTGTTCTACCTGCTTTGCAACGCAGGTACACCATGGAGCAGTTGTGTTTCAGCGCAGAAGCCTAGTGGAGCACCTGCTTTGATTTCAGGATTGCTTGTTTTTTAGTGTTTTCAGGTGGAGAACTGATCTGAGAGCTGTTGGTTTGCTGACCTTGTTCCTCTAGGGGTAGGAACATCATGTTTAGGGAACTTTGGATCCCTTGGATTATTGACAATTCATGCTTGTTGCTGTAAGGCACAAAATTGTCTATAACAGATGCCCCCTAAAGTATGAGGTCGTTTATCGGGTGAAATGCTTTATTGAGAGGATCCGAAGTTCATTCATTCTGCTGAGAAGTGTCCTGTAATAAGATACAATACAATACATTATTTTTCATACATTTTTCATGATCTAGCTGAGGCGGGCATTCCCATGCTCAGCTTTATAAATACATTTTGGTACATAGAACAGACGATCGTCTGATGCTAGACTGATAATTCTCTGCCGAATTTATCATCCTTTGAAAAGGATGATCATCTGTTGCAATGATGTACATATCAAATGTCTTTATGTCCTGAATATATATCGCAGCCCGGATGGATGAAACTAGATCCGGGGTCTTCAAACTCTTCCGATCTTCACTCGATGTACAAGTCGATCCATGTGAGAATTTCTTGAAGTCGAACATGGAAAGACATCGCTTGATTACCGGTCAATGATGTAAACCGTTAACAAGCGCGAGAGGAATCACCGATAAGGATGATGACCCTCAAGGTACGGCAGTACAATCTACATGGTGGGAATAAAGGACTTGGCGTCGACCACCATGCAAAATTTTCTGGTCGAAGGTCATTGATGTATACCTGTCGCCGGAAGTGAGAAACTTGCCATTGAGGCATGCAAGCTTCAAAGTACTGAGGGGGGTGTTCCTAGATCAACTCCTTGGATAATGAGCTGATGTCGACAAGGAGCGATCCGTCAAAGGAGGGCCTTAATGAATCCCACATCAGTGACACGGAACGGAGCTAGTGATTATGATGAGGTGAAAACAAACTGTGATGTATGATTCAGGGTGGCGGTCATGAAGTGGATGAAGGATAATGTATGGCAGTGGGTGGAACACGGTTGACTCTTTACAGAACCACATCTCTTGAACATATAACGACACTGATGTGATGGATTGGTAGCATTACCCCAATGGTGGATGGTGTGGCGAGGACCATGATTCTGCGACCGGTGAATGAAACAACCCAACCCGATGTGCTACGGAGGACAAAGTGTCATGTTCAAGAGCGACTTGCTACCATTAATGCTGTGAGGTTCTCCCAATTTTTCCCCAGTCATTGCTGACCAGTACCTCTTTATTTTTGTCAAGCTTGAGGAGGATAACATATGCTTGTTCTATAACCTGCCCTTCGGGCAAGCCCATCGCTATGTTTTAACGAGCCTAGCGATAGGGAAACTCGTTCTCGTCTAAAGACAAGTTTGTCGCTATTTAATCATTTTAACGAGTCTAACGACAAGGAAAACTCGGTCCTTTTCATTTTTAGAGAGTCTGAAAAGGTACGAAAAGTTAACTCCAAAATTCCTTTTTCGTCATCTAATCCCTTAAGTCCGAAAAAGTTTAAAACAATACAGAAGGGATGAATTTTCGGTTGCTTTAACGAGCC
This sequence comes from Pinus tabuliformis, assembly GCA_031772625.1. Classification (NCBI taxonomy): domain Eukaryota; kingdom Viridiplantae; phylum Streptophyta; class Pinopsida; order Pinales; family Pinaceae; genus Pinus; species Pinus tabuliformis. The sequence goes on from CM062816.1 coordinate 1,206,980,631, forward strand.
GAACAAACAAGCGCTCGATCTTTTTGTGCAATAATCCCTCAGGTCCAAAAAGATTAAAATCTAGAGGAGGGATAGCTTTCCGGTCGCTTTAACGAGCTGGAAGGCCAAAACTCGGCAAACTTTTCATATTTTACGAGTCAGTGAAAAGAGCTCAAAGAAGACTCGTCTTTTGAGGAACGAGTGATGAACAGGGATAGCAGCAGATTCCAGGTACAGGTTGGAATTCTCCAATCACGGCAGTGTCACAAGGATGGCTAAGTGAAATCACTCTTCGCAGCTGTTCCTCAAAATGGGTAAACAAACATATGGAGGTGAACGATTGGCCAAATGAACAGATGGAGGTGATGGCATATAAACACGACCAAGGGCTTTTAATATGGCTTTCAAAGGTTACATTTCTCGAGGTTGTTTACCGGTTCATTTTTCTGGATGAGCTTGAACTGCTAGGGAAAGATTGCTCACAACTTACGTTTATTTTTTAACGAGCATGAACTTCTGCACAAAAACTGCTCGATGATTGCTTTTATTTTTTAACGAGCATGAACATTGCTAAAACTGCTCGAATTATACCAGTCTTAATACAAGGAATGCTTTAGGTGAGGTAATCTTATTTAAGGAGCGATACCTCACTAATTACTCCAAATTGGCAGGTTTTAACTTTTGCCCTTCATCCTTTCTTTATGCAAGCTAGAAACGGCTAATCCCACGAGTTTAACGGGTTAGACCTACAGGTTTAAAGGGAGGACCTAAAAATTTAAAAAATAAATAGTCGTCCCGTGCTTGCACTCCAAAAGGTTTGCATGCCCCCAGGTATAAAGTATAATTTCGAGATTCTGCCATCTCTTACTTATTATCCAAAAAATGGTTTTGTTTGCTGCCGCAAACTAAACTCTCTTTTCGGCGATGTCTATCATTAGGTTGCTAAGGATGGTGACTACTTGTTGCAGCAATTTCATCTCTTTCTTTGAAGACTGCCCCTACTTATCCTTCAAAACAGCTTGTTTTAATGGGTGAGGCTTGACATTCAAAGATGGTGGCTTCTTGCTGCCACAAATAGACCCCCTCCTTAGGAGAGCCCACTTCTTTAGACAAAGGGAGTGATTGCTTCGCTCACATAACTTTGACAAAAGAATTTTATCCTAGAACAACCCTCTCTTCCTCTGCCGGACGGGGTACGGACTAGTCCATCCTTCTGCGGAAATTAACTTTATACCTAAGGTTTTCTCTGCCCGAGGCAGGCCAGGGTGCATGCCCCCTGGGTCCCAGTTCTTTCTTTCCGAACTACTCGCATTCATCGGGAAGTAGAACCGGGGGCGGTGGCATTCCTTGAGCGAATAAACCATTAAGGGATGGTATTTGACTATTTGCAATGCGTGATCCTGGAAATGAAAGTTGGTCTACTAGCTGGACCATTCTTCCTTCGTGCGGAAAACACATGACTCTAAAGAGTGAGGACACTATTGCCTCCATGCAATATATATAGTCTCGTCCAAGGAGTAAGTTATATGCCAAGGGTCCCTGGACGACCATGATGTTCATGCGAACTACTTTCCCTTTCAATGTAACCGGAACATTGGGGAGAATCCCTAACGGGTGACTGGTTCCTTTATCAAAACCTGATAGATTTCTCATCTCAGGTAAAAGCGCCGGGCAACCCAGTGCTTTCCAAGCAACAGAGGAAAGGATACTCACAGATGCCCCTTCATCAATGATAGTTCCAGCCATCACCATTCTGTAGATTTGGACTATGATTCTGAATGGGATACTGGCTGGTAACCGGGGTCTGCCTAGTTGATTCCAATCAAAGGATACAACTAGGTTGCTTGGTGGTGGGACCGAATATACGGCCGGATACGACCCTGACGATGTTCCTTCCTGCGATAAAGGAATGGGCGCATTGCCCTGATGCTCATCAGAGTCTGTGTTGATGAAAAGAATATGGACGGTGTCATCCTTATCCTCTTCAGTGAGGGTGTCATTTGAAGATGGGTCTTCAATGACGGAGTCATTGGACGATGAAACCTCTGAAGGAAGAACCGGGTCAACTGCCGTTTCGACCTTTAGACTTTCGTCTGGTCTGGATTCAGTAGGTTCATTCTCAATGACCGACACTTCAGCTGACCACTTGGGCGGGTCAGCTGGATTTTCAACTATCGAGGGATTAGGCGCGAGTTTTTGGTATCCAGGAGGAAGTCGTAACGGCGAAACCGGACGATCTTCCAAAACTCTCTTTGCCTCATCTAAGAATGGACATCTGTGGATGGCATGCTTGCCTTCACACAATATACAGGGTGATCTTGGTCTCCCTCTTCGTCCTTCACTCTCGCTAGTTGACGGACTGCAATCAACATGACTGCCAGAGGTTGATGCTACCGGATTGTGCAGTCTTGGGGACCAGTCCCTTAGTATCCGGGGAATACAAGGACAATCACGATGGAAGTGGGCCCCTTCGCAAATGACACACGGCGATTTTGGCCCGGTCGGTGCAGTGTGTGGGTTTTTGTCAGCTGTCTTTTGCTTGCCCCCAGTCGCCTTCGCCATAGGCTCCTTCTGCTTCTTTTCTCTCTTCTTCCTTTCCTTCTTCTCCTTGGGAGGCTGACTTTTGCCAGCTCTACCTTGCGAAGATGAAGGATCAGAGGAAGTATTGTAAGAAGTGGAAGGCTGGTGGGTAGTCCTAGACTGGTCTGACTGTTGATTCGACTGCTCAGGATTAGTGGCGATCTGGACTACATTAGTTGAAAAGAGCCATACAGGTAGGCCAATTGTCAATCCTGGAAGTGACAATGTTGCCATATGAGGCGCACCAACATCTCCCCAAGAGGAGAAGGGATTTGGACTTCCGCCAAGGTTGCCTCCTTGGTTGGTGGGCTCCATACTTTTCAACTGAAAGATCAACGTGGGGATAACAGGTGATTTTGTTCCGCTTAAAATAAATTTTATTAACGACGCTTTTAGACACAAACTTGCTTTTTCATGTTTTAAGAGTCGAGAAAAAGCTAAAGATGACTCTAGTCGCCTTCGATGTTTTAACGAGCCCGAAGTGACAAATGCTCGGCTGGACTTTTTCAGTTATAGAGTTTGAAAAAGGCCAAAAGAAACTGCTCTGGAGTTCTAGGCAGAGGGTGTGCCAAACTTTTCGCGAAACCACAGAATACGTTTTACGGTACGGGTGGTCGATCTTCGTGAATGTTGTGTTCACTGCATCGCGATCAGTAGGGCGGTCGACACGGCTTCCTATGGATAAAGGATAATTGCCTATAGGGGTCTCCCAATATATACGCGACGGTACGTGGGAGCACAAGTCCGTATTAGTGCCACCGACTCTCAGGAGGAATCACCCACCTTCGTAGAGATCGACAGTCACTATGTTTAACGACGCCGGAACACGTCTCTACCTAGACCTCTATGTGTTTGCGTTATGTTACAAAGCGTTGTTATGTAAATTGGATTTATTTTAATGTTGATCTTGCTTATCAGTTTGCCTTTAAGGATCACCACGAGATGTATATAACAAATTCCTGAATGCAATCTAAGATGAGAAGCAAACTTTTCAATCTTTCAACTTTGAAAACCTTAACTACTGAGGGAAAAGAAAGGCAAATCTTTTCACACAGATCATAGAGCACACACTAAAATGCAAATTTTTCTAAATCGTCAAGCACACAGTCAAATGCAAAATGCACATGCATGTATTTTCTTTTCCCTTTCTTAATGTGGATGGATACAAAAAGAAAGTGGTTATATAACTTTGATTTCGATTTAAAGCGAAAGTAAACAAGCTCATCCAAAATCAAAAGACACCTTAAGATTCACTTGCTTAATCACTGGAAATACATGAAATCAAACCATACGAACGAAAGTAAAATGACTAACCAGCTATGGACAGCAAACAAGCTAACTCTTTAGACCAGCAAAACGCCTAACACAGGTTCAGATCTAAGAGGCCAAAATCATGACTAGTTTACTTTTCGTTATGGGAAATTGTAAATGAGTAAGAAATACAAAGAAAAAGTACAATTTCGTTATATAACAGAGGCAGAATGATGGCAAGTAATATTGGTTTCAAAACAGGCACAAGACTGACACCTAGCAGCAAAACTAAGTGAAAACAGGCAAGAGAAAGGAGGAAACCCCAAATGCACTAAGAAAATTTGGGTCAACGCAGGCTCTGCACAGTCAAACTGGCTCTCAGCGCAGATAGCTAGTTTGGGACCTGCGTTGCAAAGCAGGTAGCCTGTGTACTACCTGCTTTGGAAAACGAGAGTTGCGTTTTCACAGTTTCCGGGTCATAATTTTCTCAAAAATGCACGGTTTTTGCTCAAATCAGAAGCAATCAGTCAAGCACACTTAAAGGGATGATTTAGAAGGTGCAAAGCTATCACTAAGAGCTTACAAGGATCTTTGTAGATCAGCTCTTCAAATCATGAATTTGCTCAGAAAATGAGCAAGAGTAGCTGCCCTCTACTTCGCTTTTGATATAGTCAAAAGCTTTTCGATTTGGTACTCTTTTGTTCAGGAAATGAATAGCAAAATACTACAAACACAATCAAATGGATACGATCCCCAGTGGAGTCGCCAGTTTGTTGTAGGGAAAAGTATCCGACTCGGATGACCCTAACCCACTCTAAGGGTGACAGTTCCTTAGCAACAACTGTAAAACAAACTACTGAAGGTTTACTTCTTTATGAAAGCAAAAGAGAATGGAGGAAGCACTAACCGTTGCCTTGCGCTTAATGTCGAATCCAAACTCTCCTCTTTGGCCGCTTGCTCCTAGCTCTTTGTCCTTCTGCTCGCCCAGCTGCAATGAGATCCTGCAAAACAACAAAGAAGGAAACTACAAGAGGCATGCAATCATAACTGGTTCATGGATTAGTGTAAACCAAACATGCAATCATCACAATACATAATTGAAACAAAAGCACATAGAAGAACCTCAATAGCTTTTATTAATGAAGAAATAAAGGTTCTGAGAGGATTACAACCATTGCAGGCTCCAACCCAGCAACACCTCCCAGCAGAAAGAATTGCTCTTCTTCACCTCTCTCAAACAATCACCCAATAACTCAAGAATGAAACCAACAGCATATCATTACTTTGCACAAAATTCCAGCCTCCCTGAGCTCATAGGAGAGAGCTCAATATATAGATGAATTGAGAAAGGATGAGTCAGCTTGCAACTGATGTGTAGCTGCCTTGTGTCCTCTCTCTCTTCAGTTAATCTTCAGTTGATCTTCAGTTCTTGAGTCCACTTGGTGAACCTTGCTTCCACTTGGAGAAACAAAGCCTCTGACTCATCACAAGGTGAAATACCTGACCCAAGTGTCATTTTTGGAAGATTCCAAAGCAATGACTCACTGTGCCACATGTCCAAACTCGCCCAATGCAGGTGGGCTTTGTTCTACCTGCTTTGCAACGCAGGTACACCATGGAGCAGTTGTGTTTCAACGCAGAAGCCTAGTGGAGCACCTGCTTTGATTTCAGGATTGCTTGTTTTTTAGTGTTTTCAGGTGGAGAACTGATCTGAGAGCTGTTGGTTTGCTGACCTTGTTCCTCTAGGGGTAGGAACATCATGTTTAGGGAACATTGGATCCCTTGGATTATTGACAATTCATGCTTGTTGTTGTAAGGCACAAAATTGTCTATAACAAGAGGGATACAAGTCTACAGGTTCTTAGCACCTTGCCAGCAAGGAAATGTCCCCAATTGGAGCCAATGTTGTCACCTACTACACCTTTTTCAAATCATTTAAAATGAGCTCAAATGTGGGCCAAAAAGGGGGAGCCAAATTACAAAAATTCCAAGGAGGAGGAAAAAAACAAAATCCTAAGTTTCAAATCCAAAAGGAAAGTCGATATTTAAAGAGGAGTGTTGAAATTCGAGACCCGATCACATTGGAGCCTGATATCAGGAATACTGGAAAACACATATTGAGGGATGGTTTATCGGAGGTTGGTAGCATTGGAACCCTTTTAAATCTCTTTGCAAAAAGGTTTCGATGAGAGGGGTTCCAATATAGGCTGACACTTGGTCACAAGTGTTCCAAAGGATCAATAACACAAAACAAGGCGGGACCTCAGAGCATTTTCCATCAGAACATCAAAGTTTCAGAACTCCTGAACAAATGCATCTTTTGGAAAGTACCAAAATCTTGGAGGAAAGGGAAATACACATGAGACCTTTGAAAATCCAAAGACCGCAGGTACATTTTCTCTCTCCTCCGAAGAAGACACCTGGCAACAGATAGTTGGTTTTGAGAAGTTAACAGTGGAGATTACATCAGCATGACATGGAGAGACATGGACATGTGGCAAGCGTTTTCAACATTTTTTAGGGCCCTTCGATATTTACTAGCACCTGGTCATGGAAAACCAAAGGGACCAAGGGAACAAGGCTCGTCGGTGCACTTAAGTGCTAAGAAGAAATATGAGAGGTTTAAAGCATCGGAACTCTTTCATAAAAAGTTTTTATGAAGAGGTATTTGATATATGTTGGCAACTAGTCATGGAAAACCAAAGGGACCAAGGGCGCAGGGCTAGTCGGAGCACCTAAGTGCTAAGGTGAGCTCATCGGGAGTGGTAGTCATCATAACTCCAAGGTTAATTCTCAATTTGAAAACTTCTGATGAAATCATCAAAACTCTTTTAGAAAAAGTCGTGATGAAGAGGGCTCCCGATACAGATTAGCGATTGGTCATGAAAGTACAAAAGGAACCATCGCAAAACCAAAGACCCTAAGGAAATTTTCTCTCTCCTCTGAAGAACACACCTAGCAGCAAACAGTTGGTTCCGAGAAGTTGACAGGGGAGATTATGTCAGCATGATGTGGCAGAACAAGGACATGTGGCAAGAATTTTCAATGTTTTGAGGGCCCTTCGATATTTACTAACACCTAGTCATGGAAAACCAAAGGGACTAAGGGCGCAAGGTTGGTCGGTGCTCCTAAGTGCTAAGAAGAAATATCAGAGGTTGAAAGCATCAGAACTCTTTCAAAAAAAAAAAAAATTTGATGAAGAGGGCTTCGATATATGCTAGCAGTTCTTTAGGAAAAATCAATAGAACCAAGGGCATAGATCCAGGGGTTTAGCACCAAGAGCTATGATCCCATCAGAAGTGGAGGTTTTAGTAACTCCAATGTTAATTTCTTTTTTTAAAATTTCCAATAAAGAGGGCTTCTGATATAGACTGGCACATGGTCGTGAGAGATCCACAAAAGCTGGATATAAGGGAAGAAATAGCACCTAAGCGTTATGGGTCGTATCAGGAATGTGAATATCGTAACTCATGTGTAAGTTCAAGTTTGGAAAAGCTATGATGAAGAGGAGCTCTGATATGTGGTGGAGCTTGGTCATGACCATCCATATAACCTAAGGCGAAGCATGAATTAAAAAGGGAGATAGGCCCCTAATAGGAGCCCAAAGGATTTAGCACCCAAGCATTGAGCCTGAGGTCACGACGCTCGTTCCCATGTGACAAAAAAGAAGAGGGAAAATGGAAAAGGAGCTTGAAGGCATCTGAACTTTATGATTTTGGAATGCTATTTCAAATCAACTTACGAGGATAGAAGGCTCTGATATCGCAATGCCTATGCATCAATACTTTGGTCACAAGCAGGGGTCCCATGGTTGAGGAGCTTAAGCAAGAGGAACTAAGGGTGATCGGAACTATGTATTTTCGTAACAATATTTTATAAAAGTTACAAGATGTATTGGCCTCTGATAAGTATGACCTAGAGCGTAGAAGATGGATGGGTCGGAAGGTATGTTACTGAGTACCACTAATGCCATTAGAGTCAATTGCTTCCATATCCAAAAACTGGGGAATTCAAGCAGTTAAGGGAGAAAGCGACAGGTGTATCAGCTGGTAACTATGGAGGAAATTTGTGGCAGAGACGTGGCCTTATCAGAAGCAATCACAGGAAATGGAATGGAGGTATTTTTTTTGTTGCCATCATTTAGTTTTCCCATTTTTTTTTATTTTGTAATTTCTACATTTTAAAGAAGGAATCCAATATGTTGTAATCATTTGGCAGCAGAGCCTCTGCATGTCGAGACAGCTAGTCGATCAGATCGCTGGAGCATCGTTGAGATATTTTGTAACTATTGTTTCAAGCTTCCCCTCTCCTTATAAATAGGGGGAAGAAACTCATTTTAAAGGTTTCTAAATCCTATATTCCAGGGGTCTGAATTCTATCTCTACAGAGGTTATGAGTTCTGTTTACAGAGGAGGTTACAATTTTGGTCCAAACTTCTTGTTCCATGAGTCTACTTTGTTTCTACACATTTTCACCTGTTTGGGCAAGTGGTATGTAATTCATTCTGGAAGATGAATGAAGAAGTCTGGGTTATTCCAAGCATTTAGGGCATGCAATATGTGTTCTCTTTTGTCTGTCATTTCATGTGTGTTTCTCTTCCTATGAAATTGTGTAAACAAAAGCCATTGGATTCACTCACAAATCATGGATTTACTTATGTTATTTTGTAAAATAAAGTACCCATGAAATATCGAGCTAGAAACCTTAAAATGCACTCCACAATTTCTACACTTTCATCTCCTTATGCTTTGATAATTCTGTTGGGATTTGTTTCTTAGGATTCCTTCTTTATCCATCCCTCTGCACTAAATTATGTCCTCACTTTCCATCTTCCCATCTTCACTGCAACGAAAAAGTTTAAGTTGCATTCTCTGTGTCTCAGCCACTAGTCATAAAGCATTTATTCTTTGGAATGATACATAGTTCATGTGTATATTCCATTTGTCTCTATGAAAGGGAATTGAACCAACCACCTAAGCCACTTTTCTTCATCTCTTGAGCTGCATTGAGTTATCTGTCAAGAGAGACTAAGATGTCCAAGGCACTAACCCTTCCCTCAACCCGAGGGTTGTCTCTAGGAGCTACAACAATTCCAACGCGACTTCAACATATTGACTTATTAAACTTGGGTTTGACCTTGCAACAATGTAGTTCCTGGTCTAAGATAATTACAATATTCACCTTCTCATTATCCACTTGCCAAGATGTTCAAAGAAGATCGTGAATTAAGAGTTGACTGTGAACTTATCCTTTTGGCCTGAGAGTGGCCTACTAGTTGACTCGACTTGATTTAAACAATTATAGCTTCTTGTTAAGCCTAATGCAATGGATCGCTGAGGGCTCGACAATGAATTCTGGTCTTCAATACATATTTCTAGAAATTCACTTGTCTCAACTTAGAAGTATGAGCTCGAAACTTTGAGGAATACTACAAAGAACTTGAAAATTTCGAGTTTGGTCTTCCATGAAATTGGATAAAAATAAATCTGCAATAAAAACCCTTAGGCTTGCAGGAAAACCAACTTTTATACCACTGTATTATCCTGTTTATTATTTTTTAAAAATTTCTTGGGATTTTGCTTCAAAAAGTTATGTCGTCAATTCAACAATCAAATTTCACAAATTATACCATGAAATTAACGACAAAAATAGGAAACATAAAATGCAACTCATAATAGACAAGAGATACATGCAGTGAATCACAACCTTATTTTAGTAATATGAGATGATATATTACATGCTAATAACTATAAAATGGTAAGGTGATGGCCTCCTAAGATATCTGAAACAATATTTAATCGAGCCTTTGAAATGAAACCGAACTGATAAATACACCTGTGAATCCTGAATGAATTCAGCAATGGATGACATGGGTTTTCGTTCACTCTCACCAAATTACCCAGGGGTGTTCGTCCTAGGGATTAATGAAGTTGAGAACTAATTTCTATAAACCTCACCAACAGAAAATACAACCAATCCAAGATATCCCAAATGATTTTTTTCCCCTCCTTATAAAGATCTAATGGATCTCTCTCCAACCTTCTAGAAGTACTTTATTTTATTATTTTATTTCCATTCTAAAATATTCTCCCCTTTACTTTATTTAAGTGGATTTTAATTTATTTTATTTAAGTCACTTTCCCTTTCTGACCTTTTTCTCTAATTAAGCACTTTTCCCCTCTTTTATTTAATTAAATGACTAATTAAAGTCACTTTTAATCTTGGGAAGTGATTAATAATCCACGGTGCTTCTTTTGGCCATTGGAAGTCACGTTTCACCATCCCATACTATATATATCTTCATTATAATTCCAATGAGATATTACACTAAGGTGTTTCTCCAAATAATCCCATGCAAACAACACCTTTAATTCTTTTTATTAAGTTATGTTGATAATAACCCTATTTTACAGGATTCGTCAAAATGCAATGGAACTAAGAACGAACTGCTCAGAATGGCCCCTAATGATGAAATACCACAAGAGAACTCCATCGGACCCCATAAAACTCCTCCAAAACCATTTGGGCCCACCGATGATGTAATCTTTATCCTTTGACCTGGTTGTCACACATCCTGGAAATCCATCCTAATATCCTCACAAGGGAAACTAAAAATAGGGACATTACATGGGAGGAGCCATATCTTTAGATGATGATATGCTAAAACTTCAAATCAACCAAGCCTAGAAGATCAAAGGTTTCCATTAGAATAAGTGACTTAAAAATCTCAAAGTAAATTGGGGCACAATGCAAAATATTAGTGTAGTCTCAACCCGAGAGATGCTTTGTGGCACAAGACAAAAATTATGTTATCAAACAAGTATATTGTATCACAATACGAATCAATGTATTCACGCTATAAATATCTATCACGCAATGCAACTTGGTAATGCACCCTTTTAGGGATATATCACAACACAATGACGTGACACATCGCATAACTTCATCGCATTCTATGCAAAGGGATTGTGTCATAGCATAACACTAAAACATTGACTGCTCAACAAATATGCAACGTGATCAAGTATGTATGCACAGTGATGAGGATAGGGTTAAGGTTGCACAAAATGGGGGAAACCATTCATATATCAAAGCACGATGTGTGTTGAATGAAAATTCTAAGGGATTTTCAAGGTAGTAATACAACAACATGATGCAAAACCATGATATGATGACAAAGGGGAATGATAAAATGACTAAGTGTTGAAGAAACAAGGGCTCCACCACACACACACACATATATGTACATATGTGTGTGTGTGTTCCTATATATATATATATATATAGATAGATAGATAGATAGATAGATAGATAGATATGTGCAAGTCTTCCTTGGATACTTGCATTCTATTGATTGGTAACAAATATTTGTTGTCTGAGTTCATGTCATGCTACCTAGAGTTGTAATGCTCGTTCTTTTCCATGCCACGTTTTAGATTGAATTTTTTGCATCCTCTTATCATGTTCATTTTAGATTGTAAGCGTTACCCTACAATGTTGGCACAACCATTCATTTATCTAACCCTTCACCTTCCCTCTATATATATGTGTGTGTGTGTGTGGAACCCTTGTTTCTCCAACATTTAGTAATTTTCTCATTCCCTTTTGCCATCATATCATGTTTGTGCTTCGCATTGCTATATTACTACCTTACACAACCCTTAGAATTTTCATTGAACATGCATCACGCTTTGATATATGTGTGTGTGTGTGTGTGATGTGTGTGTGTATGTATGTATATATGTATGTATGTATATCTATGTATGTATGTATATATATATATATATATATATATATATATATATATATATATATATATATATGTATGTATGTATGTATATATAATTCATAAGGTGAAGGGTTGGATATGAATGGTCATGCCAAAATTTTAGGGTAATGCTTACAATCTACTGATAAAAACGAACATGAAAAGAGGATGCACAAAATCCGACCTGAAATGTGACATGGCAAAGCAAAAGGATTACAACTCCAAGTAGCATGACACAAAATCATACGAAAAAGATGTTACCAATCAGTGGAACACAAGTATCCAAGGAATACTTGTGACACTATATCATGGTGAAAATTAAGTAGAAGGGGGTACATATAACAATTTCGTCGTTGGAAATGCATTAATTTTTCATTAATTGCATTAAAAAACATTTAAGCTCAAGGATGCGATAATATTTTGTGTCGGTCGACTGCTTTTGGCAAGCCACACTTTGCAAAGAGATTTATATGAAACTTAGTGTCACGAATCGTGGTTGCATTGGTGTGATAATGATTTGTGATGTGATAAAAGGTTGTGACGCGCCCTTCATCAAATTTTATGAATTTTCTAAGTTATAAATTCCTCATGTATTGTAGTTCAAGAGGAAAAAATATCTTAGGGTCTTGGTTAGATAGATACCGTAGTGTTTTGGATGAGCAGACCCTAAATTTGCCTCTTGTCACGAAAATTTAGGGCTATTGTAGTTGCTACAACAATTGTTGAACCACTGTGTTGGGTTATTTAGTTTCTCTTTAAAAAGAACAACATACCTTTAAACATTAAATTGTCAACCCGGAACTCGTTTTTGTATTTCAAGGTTGTCCACACTATATGTGAAAACAATAGTGTTTATGTAACCTAGTCTGTTTAGTCCTATTGAAAGGTAAATTCATGAAACCACAAGAAACAACTAGAATTTCTTAAAATAACGCTTTACACACAACTTCATAAATTCAAAGCAATCAAAAAGCTTAGTCAAGATAATCGAAACATTAAACCTTCTAAAAACAACTTTGTTAAGCACACGTTGTTTCCTAGGAAACTGCAACTATAGGAAAGAAACAACACACTTGACTAGAACGAAATATGTTGAAGGAAATATCACACCTTACTCTTAAAAATTCTTTATCAATCATAAGAAGTGGCAGAATGAATAACGCTTCAAAAATTAAACTATCAGAAATCTAATCTAATGATATTTACTCAAACTGTTGTAGCAACTATCGTTGTAATGAACAATTCAGTAACCAATGCTCAATTCTGGAAATCGAATAATTTCAGAACAAGAAATAAAATACTGAAATGTAAATTTAATGATACAAAGAGGGCAGTAGTCACTCCAAGATTGGGCTCGCGATCACTGGAATTCAACTGCCTTAGAGCAAAATTAGTGCAAGAATTAAAGCTAAACTGTGTAAGTCTCCATTATATTAATCAACAATAATATTACAAAGTCTGTAAAACTTTAGAGCATAAGCATGAGAATAATAGTAAAAAGTCTCTCTTTTTTCACCAAGGCTTTATTCCTCTCTTTTATAATTACAACCAAGTCTATAATTAAAAATAAAGGAGTGATCTTGAGAATCTAAAGATTCTCAGGATGCTTAATTTGAGTTACAAAATCTCTTAAGTTCCCTTGGAATAGATGGAAAAAATATCTTTCACAGCTCGTCTTTCCATGATGATCGTTAATCTTTTCTTATCCAAGTCACAACTAAAATGAACAGCTCTGTGTATCTCGCTCTAGTCCAGCTATCCAGGGAACAACATCTGCTTATGGGAATCCCTATCAGTTATCATTTCGAATTGTAAGCGTAACTCATATTTTCATGGTTAAATCAATTCGTTTAGAGAATAAAATGATGAAACACCTTATTAACTGCTTTCTAAAGTCCACAACACACAAATTACCATATTATATACATAAAAGACTCAAAAAAATAATAAAAGGATAAGGAAATAGAGTAAGAAAATGTGTCAATTTTGGAGCCCAACATCTCCCCCTTGCTTACCTGTTTGCATGACCTCATGCAAACAAATGATTAACATAGGCAGTAGTTAAAGAGCAAGTTGGGTCAAAATCCTCTCCATAATGTCGGAAACCATTCCTACTTCGGATTTCCTACAGGGCGACATACTTACATGCTTCAATTAATTCATACATAGCCTTATAATAATTTTGAGGGCACAAAATTATTGTGTATATGTATCTACAACCTATCCAATTAGGGCCCTCTTCTAATAACACATGGGTGTAATCCTCTGCCCTATCCATTGCAACTTCAAAATTTCAATGATTAAAGGGCTCCCTATTTTTTATTTCCATGGTTGAGGCCTTCCACCTCTATTTGGCTCCCTGCAGAGCCTCAGAATTAAGATCCAATAGATATTCTAACCTTGACTTCAATACATCATTATGAATGGGTGATAAAGATTTGACAACTCCAGTTTTCTCCATGAATCTCTTGTGGTGAATGAGCGTGTGTAAAGGGCTTCATGGTTCCCCTCTGACCCAGAGGTCGAGGCCAAGTTTTCGTCTTTGGAACACGTTATAATATTTTTCTCATTTAATGTGATTTTTAGAAAAGGATGTGAAAGCTTGAAATTGTACAAACCCTATGAAAGGGGCAGGGTTCTCATCTCTTTGATATTCCAGAAATAAATTAAGCATGTATAGCATACAGAGGAAATACCACGTGTTATCATCTTGTTTATGAAAGGATTCAATAAGCTCTAAAACGTTACTAAATTCATAAGGTTTCCCAGACCTAATGGATTTGACCTTGAGGAATAAGTATCGCTCCAACAAAAATAAAGCATAGTTCCTAGCTGGGGACCTGCATGCCAAGACGTCTGAGTATAAAGAACAAACCTATTTTATTTTTTCTATAACTTTTTCAATATTTTTTCCAGAGTTTTAATCTTCCCCTTTGTTTCTCGCAATTTGGCATACATTTCATCTTTTGTGACTTTGCAATAACTCATAATGTTCTTTCTGGGTAACTACCTCCATTTGATATTATGTCATAGTTTCTTGTTGTTAGTCCATTTTCCTATTCAAGACTTGGATTTTGGCTTCCACAATCATAGTATATGGAGGGACAGGTTCAATCTTTGTTCCTCTTGTAGTAGAAGTTGGAATCTTTGTCTGAGTTCCCACTTCAATATTAGACATTTCTAGCTCAGTATAAGTCCCTAAAGTAGAAGAAACAATAAGATTTCCACTCTCAGTTTGGGTCCCTATTTATTGAACCTCATGCTTTCTTTCTTTCCTTTTCTTAGACTTCTCTGAATTTTACTATTTCGCAACCATCTTTTGAGCTATCGGCCCCTTCTCTGTAATTTCTTATTTTATTTCTTTAAGCACTCCATTTATTTACTAACCTTGTCTTCTCATTTGTTTCTTAGTCTAGTATTAATCCTCTATGTAAAATTCTAGCAAAGGTAACTGGAAGAGAGGGAACAACAACAACACTTAAAGAGACCATAACATACAATGATTGTTGCAGAGTTTACAAATACATGTTATATTTTTAATATTTTCACCCCCCCCCAAAGAAATTAAAGGTCGTCCTCGACCATTTATTGTACATAATTTGGCAGATAATTGACATGAATTATGGAGATAGAACGCATTTCATTAGCATGATGGATTAACCGCCAAAGAAAAGGAAATAATGGTGAACCATGCGACTCATTTATTGGAGGGATTGATCGTGGAATACGCTGATGAAACAAGATATTTGCGACACCCAAGGTATATAAAAAATTCATGAAAAATCGTGTGGAAGAGACCTTTAGGCTCCAACCATGGGTAAAATGGATTTATTGAAAGATCGCCTTTAGAGGAAAAAGGTAAAAGAAATTCAAATATTTTCATTGGAATATTGCCTTAGAGGAGAAAGGTAAAATAAATTTAAAGTAGATTTACTAATTCGTCAAGAATTACATTCCTAACATTATTGATACGCATTCATTATTAACACCTTCCAAGGGAAATAAATAAGCCCCTATAGTACCACCTCATTGATACACATTCATCATTATTGATACGCATTCATCATTACCACCTTCCAAGGGAAAGAAATAAGCCCCTATAGTAATTCAGTGATTTTCATTTGTTATGGTTAAGGGAAAGAAAAATGGTTGTTTTTTTAATGGAAATTTGAAATGTACTTCAATACCACAAGCATGTCCTCTGCTGCCAGCAGGCATCTATAGCCTCAATGGCGTTTCCCTTTAACCCATTGATTCACCCCTATCCCATTTCACTTCTAAAAAAGATTCATGACTTTTTAGTGTTTCTTTAATTATTGACAAAAGGCCATTGTTCTAGCATGGTAACCAACTAATAACAAGTCATTCGCTAGAAATAATGAGACAAACAAGATGGCTCGTGATGAGACCTATTTTCCTCTGATCCAATGATCAGAGGCCATTAGCCTAGCTTGATGACCATAGCGGTAATGTTGCCACATTAGATCGTATGATCATTGTAGGTCGGCTCATGATGAGACCTCCTATCCTTTGTCCATTTTCTTCCTTTATTGTCTTTTTATGATAAAAGATCAGTGAGTGGGGTGGCTTATCAACTCCTTAAGAGTTAGGGATGGTGAAAAAATCATCACAGTGATTACCTTTTTAGTTTTCCATTTTTCTCTTCAAAAATTATTTTTAAGGAGATCAAAGAATTACGAGAAACTTTTGAACAGAAAGAAAAACTCTTCCAGTGGTATTTTGAAGAAGTGTAGGATAAATATATTTATAAACTTACAATATCATGATTGTTTGAGAGGTTTGGGAGTTTTTTGAAATCTACTTGAAAAGTTTCTTATAATATATTTTCTAATGGAAATCATTCAAGAAAGTTATTAATTTTACCATGATTCCAAGGAGGAATTCAAAATCAAAGCAAGGATTCTAAAAAAACAACTTAATGTCAGAAAGATAGTTGAAAATAAAGGGGACAGCAATCGCGACCAAGGAAACAACAGCTGTAGAAAAGGAATAGTAACTGTGACTAAGGAACAATAGTTATGACCAAGGGAATAGAACCTGAGACTGAGGGAACAACTGCTGCAACTAAAGGAACAACAGCTGCGATTAAGGGAACAATGGTTGCAACCAAGAAAACGATAGATATGACTAAGGGAACAACAGTTGTGACAAGGGAACAACGACTGTGACTAAAGGAAAAGCAGCTGCAACTTGTTACTGTCAGTCATTTCTGCCTATCACCAGTGATCAAATATTCTTTTACCAAGTTTGTTAGGGGTCTCAAGGTCAAATTTTATCATGTTACTAGGTTTTCATAATAAAATTTGGTCACTGGTTAGTTTGTCTAGGTTTATCTCTATTTTCTCAAAAATATCACATGTCGGTCGCTTACATCACTCAGATGAGTTTATCATCATAAAGAGAATTTCATCATCATGCCAGTCATCACCGTCATGACTTCACTCAGTCCAATGTCCTCATTAGGTCATTAGGGTTTCAAGGTCCATTTTCATTTCATGCATAAAATCCGGCATATGATGAGTTGTGATAAGCAACTCTTTTTAATAAATTTTTATGTGATTTCATAAATGCTTCATGCCTACATTATCAAGGTTCCAAAAGAAAGAAGTTTCATTGTTCAAAAAGTTAAAAGAAGTTCAGATTTCAAATCTCAAAGGTGGTTAAGTTCAAAAAGAGTGAAAGTCATGTTCTGAAAAAGGTATCTGGGGCCCATTTCAACTCAAAAGAGGATCATACTATGCCTATAAAAGCCCAAAAGTCCCAAACATATTTCATTTGCATCCTTATCTCCTTTTTTTATCGAGCTCTCTCCTCCTTTAGTGAAAAAACATAGTTTTTCTAGCTAAATTTGGCAAAAATCCTTTGGCGTTGCGCATCTGTGAATCGTTCTGGATCTCTGGGAGTGACGTTGTGCATCAGTGAACTGTGTTGTGCTTTGGTACTATGCATCTGTCAACTGTGTTGTGCATAGGACAGAGTGGCCTGAAACTTGCCAAAAATCGCCCAAACTCCAAATCTAAGCTTGCATTCCGATTCTTTTATTCTTCTAAGTTACTCAAAAAGTAAGTACCATGATATTACTCCCTCTCTTCTTTTGGCAAAGCAAATGAAAATGGTGAGTTTAAATCATCTAGGGTTTATATGAATTTCATGCTTCAAAGCAAATGCAAATAGTGAGTTTTGTCAGCTAGAACATTTCAAACTTTAAAAATTTCCATCTCACACCTATATTTGTATATAAATCACCATATCATCCACCAAGAAACTCATTTACTTTCAATTGACCTCACCTTTCCACAAACCCTAGCTCCTACCTATCAATTTGAGCAATTTTCCTAGCAGGATTGTTTTTAAATTCTCTTACTCATTTCCCTCAATCATTTAACTCCATTCAACTTTCAAAATACTTTTAAAACCCCTGCCCATCTCCCAAAATTTTCCTATCACTATTTACCTTCCCTAACTCTCTCATTCCACCATTTCACTCATTCCTCACTATTTCTTCCACTTTCCTGTCATCTATGGTTTTCAAAATGGAGGGAGATTCTTCACTATCAGAAAAGAGAAAACATCATAAAGGAGGGAGGATCTTGAGGTATGAGCCCACAAACTGTAAAGAAATTAACTCTTCACCATTCATCAGACAGTGCTTTGAAGATGTCAGCTGCTTAGGGTTTTGTCAAAGAGTGGGTGAAGTTGGTTTTCATGAGCAACTCACTGATTGGATTTCCACCAACCTAAAGGAAGAAAAAGCCACTATAGCAGGGATTGAATTTAAATTCTCAGTAGCTACTATATCTCTTTCCACTGGGATACCTAATCATGGAGAGTATTGGTTCAAAGGCATGAGCCTAGACCTTGAGAAATGCAAACCTTTCTTAAAATCACCCTACAAAGAGTCTCATTCACACATCATTCCATTTAGATACCTGTTGGAAAATTATGTGCCACTGATGAAGGTTATAATGACTTTTTTCACCTCTGAGGGGAGATTTTCCAAACTGTATCGATACCACATTAAGCTGCTAATGCACTTCACAGCTGTGAAACCTATCAACTTGTGTAACTACTTGTGCAGAAGTCTTATCAAAATGTCTGAAAAGGTACAAATAAAAAGAAAAGAACACTACCCTAACCTTTTCCATCATAGTTTGATAAAATTTGTAGTCCTCCATCAGTTGGCAGAAAAGAACATGGCATGGGATACTTTCATAGAAACAGCTTTGCAATGGTATGAAACTACTTCATCAAGTCATCATCAAGACACATCAGCACAGCATATGGAGGTAGGCTCATCAAGAAAATCCAAGAAAGTTCCCAAGGCACCTAGACCTGAAATATATCAGAGAGGAAAAAGGCTTGTGTTTACATCTCAAGTTGAGAAGAGGGCCAAGCCTTCTACAACAGGGATCACATGTACAGGGTGAGGAGATAATTGAGCATGATTTTGAACAAGTTGACTTGGAGGTAGAAAATGAACCTTCAAACTTGCAACAAGTTATCAAGGAGAAGGATTCCCAAATCATAGGGCTCATGGACAATTTGGCTAGGGCCAGATTCATCATTTCCTTCCTTGAGCAAGAAAATGGTCAGCTCAAGGCCAAACAGCTAATCATGGAGAAAGAGCGATATAAGGTGTTGCAGCAAATAGAAAAAGGTAAAGTAGTGATTGAACATGATGAACAGGAAAATCAAGTTGGAAAGAAGAAACCAAGGACCAAGGGTCTCAAAAGGGCATTGAAGAAAGAAAAAGAACAAAACCTACTAGATGAAGACTTGGACATTGAAGACAGAATTTCCTTGGAAATCAGTGAAGGTGGAGAGTATTGGCTAGGTAAGGTCAAATTCCACCTATATCAGCTTCTTGACAAGGCCAACAAGGACAACTAGATATTGAGGCACATGGCCCACCACTATCAGACCAGAAACATGATTTGCAACATCAAGCTCAAGCAAATGAAAAACAAGCTAAAGGAAACCCTAAAAGACAAAAATGAGAGGGATAACTTGGAGATTCTTGCTGAAGCATCCATGAGAGCATGACACACCTCATTTTTCACTTCATGACCAATTTTGGGAGTTTTCTGAGCATTTTTGGTTTTTTGTGAATTTTGGTGCAAAACTCAGAAATTGGGCAAGGCGCTACGCTTTTTCCTCAGGGCTCCAAATGACAAGTGGCTTACATTTTTGGAAATCTGGTGGCCTCCTCTCAAAACCCATTTCATCATATTTCTTAGACATGGCTCATATTTTGAAAAATGATAAAAATAGGTCAAACATCAACATTTTTCCCCTCTTTTTGATAAGCATTGTACTTCTCGAGACACCTTGGGAAAATGAGTTTTTGAAGGCCTTCCCATGGGTTATTTTCAAAAATTCAAGATTTTATGGAAAGTAGACAGGAAAGGGTAGTTGACCATTCTCTCATATTTCAAAATTGACTTCATAAAGGCACCTAAAAGTGGCCTCAAATTTGGCACTGTGCCTCTGTAATTTTCTGAAATTTTTTTTTAATTCCAACTGTGTAATTTCTCAAGTTTTTAGTTTGACTTGGTCAAAGTTAAACTCATTATGTAACTTTAGTATTTCGAATATTGATGATGTAATCATGAATAAATAGGAATGATAGGTTGTTTTTATGGTTAATTAGGCCTCATAAAGGAAGCAAAACTCAAACCAGATTCTAAGATAAGAGTTTGGTTTTGACCTTCTCACTCTCACTTGTTGGTTGAGACATTCTTGAAAATAGTTCCACAACTTAGGGATTCGACCCCTGAAGGTTGGGAAGTTGTTTGATTGAGTAAATATGTATCATTTCTCATTGAGAGAGAAGGGTTGGACTTCAGAGGAGAGGACTTGTATCTTATGCTTTCACACAGTTAATCAAAGGAGCAGTTCTAGCTATTTTTCAGGAATACATGTGCAATGAGTTTGTGATGTTGTTTTCTTTCTATATCATTTTCTTATGAATGAATCCATTTATCTTAACATGTTTTTACTTTCTCGGTGATTTTCCTTATAGTTATATAGGCATAATTATTTATATTCAAAGCTCTGTTTTTGTGGAAAATCATGTATGTGTATTTCTTCTTCTAGATTAATGAATTCATGGTAACATGCTCATTATGACCTTCTAAGATTTTCAGACCCTACACTACATTGACCAAAATCTTAAATCCATCACAAGACACTGCTATCTTGCTCCTCTTTATGCCTGCTACTGCAAACCTCTCAGACCTTGACCTAATTTATTTTTCTCATCCCTAGTCGAGCAACCCAAAAACCCTAAATTTTCAAAAACTCATCTAAAACTATTTCATCTAGCCTAAAATCCATTTCTTTTTCAGTCATTGACTATGAAAACCTTAGAGAGATCCCTCTCTGGTTTAGCAGGGCTAGTTGTTGAACTGTAAGTGGATTGAAGTTACCTCTTTCAATCTCCTCCTCGGCCTGGGACATTGTAGAGGATAACATCTTGGTGTCATTGGCGAGGAAACGACTTATATGTCATTCTTTGGATTCGTTCTATTAGAGAATTCAAGAAAATTGGTTATGTAGGTGACATCTTCCAGTATCTAAAGATAGGTTGATTTAGCAAATTTTATCAAATTAAAGGTGTGAAAATTCTGGCTCCTAAAAGACATACCAGGTCAAATTCTAACCCAAATCAACTTTTTATTGTTGATGACCCATAAAAACTACTCAGAAAACTCAAGTCACCTATCTTTGAAAGTGCAGCTCAAAAAATAAAAAGGACTACTTATTTGCCTAAAATTTTATTCACTTTTGAGCATCTTTCTTTTGATATTCAGTTAGAACTATCTCTTTCAAGGTCAAAATCTAAGTCTTGCCTTTCTGAAGTATTATTTGAACCTTTTCAATATAATTCTCATATCCTTTCTTCTGAAACCCTCTTTTCTAAAGCTGATCATGAACTGTGGTTAAACTTTGATAAACTCCATAGTCTAGCTGACCAACTTCAAATTACCACTGAAAAATCTTACATCCAATATCAGCTTGAAAACATAATTGATGCTTCATCCTCTACTACATCTCCAAATACATCAGCTACTTCATCTCTTCTTCCACCACCTCCATTAGTGTCATCATCTTTACCTACATAACCCATTGTAGTACCTTTACTACATCCTCCAACCGTTATGGTTCGGTTCGTCCATTCGCTCCTCTGATCTTACCTGCTCAACTTGCTGCTCTACCTCAAAACTATGGCCAAAAACTCCCTCTATTTGATGGAAGTTTAGAAATCATAGCCCAATAGCATGTCGACAAATTGGTATATTTTATTGATCTTGAAGAGGTTGACGAAGAATATGCTAAGATGAGAATCATAGCTCATATTTTTTCCGAAGATGTGAAGAAATGGTTTTGCAGTTTGGCTGCTAATTCTATCAATAGCTCTTAGAGGTTGATAGATTTGTTCTTAGCACGATGGCAAGAAAAGAAAAATCCACTGCAGATTTTGGCTAAGTACAATTCTATGAAAAGAAATAAAATGAGACAGTCCAAGAATTAACAACAAGGTTCAATATGGTATATAATTCCATCCCTGATGATGTGAAACCTCCTCCTGGTTTAGCACTTCTCCACTATCCTGATGCCTTCGACCCAGACATGGCATATCAGCTTAGGGAGAGAGATCCTGCAACTATAGAAGAAATGTACCAAAATGTAGTAAGTGTCGAAGCTAATCTACTCATCAAGAAATCTAAAACAAAGCCTAAGAGACCTGAAAAGAAAGTTGTCTTTGAAGAAGATCCCTCCTCATCTTCTGATGTTAAACTTGATACTCTGATAAAAACCATGGAAAGAATGATGAATAGAGTGTCTATAACAGATCGACAAGCAGAGCCTTCAGTAAGGAATCCAAATTTTCGAGGACAGCAACAAAAACAATTCATAAATAAGAAAAAAGAGCAGAAAAATCAAGATCCTCAGGGACAAGTGAGGATTCCATTTCAGAAAAATTACACCGAAGGGTAGGAAGAAGATGAAGAGGAAATTGTAGAAGCAAATCATTTCTTTGAAGAAGATGAGCTACCTACTTTTCTGACTCAGGAAGATCAGTTTTCTCAGGATTCTTTCATACCAAGTGATTAGCATCTTGTACTTGCAAGTGATGATCTATGGGAAGTGAAAACCGAAGAATACCAAAGAGGATATCAGAATGCGCTCAGCCATTTGCAGAAGCAGTACAATTTGAGAAATAAAAATGTACCTGTCACATTGAATCTGAAAAGGCAGAATGCACAGAAAGATACACAAAGCAAAGAAATAGCCCCTCCAAATCAAAATAAAGAAAAGGAGATGGTCATATTGAGCCGGATAAAACTATGAAGCCTCTACCAAAAATGTGAGGAAGGATAAGGAGGTTCAAAGAGAAAGTCATAAGAAGGAGTCTCAAACTAAAGGGCAGATTGAAAAGAAGGACATCACTGCAAAAGAGGTAGATAAGCAGTCTAATCTATTTAGTTTAGAGAATTAAATTTCCAAGTTGAAAGTTTCAATTCCTCTAACTGAATTAGTAAAGAATGATAAGTATAAGTTTCAGATTGGTAAAATGTTGAAGGTAGACCAGATGTCAGAGATAGTAAATGTCATTGATGATGAGCCTACAATTCTGTTTGGTCCAGCCTTAGAGGGAAGTCCTGAAGATAGTGAAATCCCACCTTTCTATCTTAGTCTCAAACTTCATGACTTCATCCTCCATAACGCCATGCTAGACTCCAGAGCCTGGCATAACCTTATGCCAAAATTCATTATGGACAAACTAGGGCTAAGTATCACCTGACCTTATCATGATCTCTACTCATTTGATTCGAGAAGAGTGAAACATCTTGGCCTTATCAAAGTTTAGTAGTGTCCTTGGACCAAATTCCAGCCAACAATGTGTTGATGGATGTATTGGTCGTTAATATCCCTCCTCGGTTTGGTATGTTGCTTTCACGGTCTTGGGAGGAAAATCTGAAAGGAACCTTACAACTTGATTTTTCATATGCTACTATTCCAGTATTTGGGAAACTTAGAAAACTCTACCAGGAAAAGAAGATGAAATTCATGGTTAGTAGCAAAGAAAAACCCATTAATCACCCCATACATGTTGTACATACTGATCTAGAATCCTTCATTTTGTATAGTGATATGAATTCAGTAGATGATGATTGTCAGCTTGTAGAAATTTCAGAAGTTTCACATGTTATAAGTAGTGTACAGAAAGTTTTGGTCGCTGAAGAAAAACAGAAGAATGAAGAATGTTTTTAGCCTGAAAATTCTCTTGAAAATATTATTGAGTTGGTGCAAAAAATAGAGTTTGTTGACACAATGAGTCATCCTCCAAAAGATCAAACAGTTCAGCCTTCCAGAGTTTTGTTTCTTGATGAAGAAAATGGTCTTTGGACCATGGAGTTTGATGGTGCATTTGGAAAAGAAGTAGTTGGGATTGGTGTGTGGATTCATGGTCCATTGCATCATTGATGTAAAATTCCACGCAATGTAAGAATGAGTTGTTATAGGTTAGCTTTTGATTGCTCAAGCAATGAGGCGGAATATGAAGCATTGATTGTTTGCCTCAAAATTCTAAAAAATTTAGGAGAAAAGAAATTTTTTGTTTATGGCGACTCTGAGTTGGTAATCGAACAAGTGAAAGGGGAATACCAGGCCAAGAATCCAATAATGAGAGCTTATCGCAATGTTTTCCTTGACATCCTTAAAACTTTTCCAGAATATACCTTGACTTTGATTCCTAGAATTCAGAATGTTATAGTTGATTCTCTTGCTATTGCAGCTAGTATGATGAATATTCCCATTCACTCCAATCAGAAGTATTCAATTCATGTTAAACATAGCCCAGTTGTTCCTCATAATATGAGATATTGGAAGGTGTTTTGGGATGACAAACAGATCAATAATTTTCTGCAAATGGAAGATGAATTCCAGAATTCCCGCATTGATGATGCATCTAATATGAATGATCCAGAAATTGAAGCAATTGAGATTGAAATATTGCAGTTGAATGACAATAACATTCCAAGAGGTCTTTTACCTTTGGAAGATTTATTTGATCGAGACGATGTTGCTAAAAATCTCACCATGGTCCCCACAGAGAAAGGTGTCGAATATGTGAACATTGGTACAGTAGAAAAGCCTTAGATGGTCAAATTGTCAAAGTCCTTATCTCCTGAGATGAAAAGTAAGTACATTTCTTTAATGGCAGAATTTTCTGATGTATTTTCTTGGGACTATTCAGATTTAAAGGTGTTTGACAAGAACATCATTCAGCACACTATTCTGGTCAAACCTGATCAAAAACCATTTCACTAGAAACTGAGGAGAATTAATCCTAAGCTACTTCCATCAATTGAAAAAGAGGTAAATAGGCTTTACAAATTTGGTATTATAGTTCCTATTCAATTTTCTGAATGGATATCCAATCTTGTGTCGGTGAGAAAGAAGACCGAGGAGATTCGTCTTTGCATTTATTTTAGGAATTTAAACAAAGTATCCTTGAACGAAAATTATCCCTTGCCAAAGATGGATCATATTCTTCAGAGGGTAGTTGGGTCTTCCACGATGTCCTTGCTTGATGGATATTCTGGGTACAATCAGATTTTGGTGCATAAGGATCATCAGCTGAAAACATCCTTCACAACATGATGGGGTACCTTCATGTACGCCAAGATGCCATTTGGATTAAAGAATGTAGGAGCGACTTTTCAGCGAGCTATGGACATAGCTTTCACCAATGAAAAAGATGTATTTTTGGTTATTTATTTAGATGATCTCATAGCTTTTTCTAAATCTGATGAAGACCCGCCAAGATGCCATTTGGATTAAAGAATGCAGAAGCGACTTTTCAGCGGGCTATGGACATAGCTTTCACGAATGAAAAATATGCTTTTCTAGTTATTTATTTAGACGATCTCATAGTTTTTTCTAAATCTGATGAAGACCATTTACATCATTTGAGAATTGTCTTTCAGAGATGCAGAAAATTTGGCATATCACTAAATCCAAAGAAGAGCTTATTTTCCATGGAAGAAGGTAAGTTGCTGGGGCATATTATATCCAAAGATGGCATTTGCATTGACCCTGAAAGAGTTCAAGCCATTCAGCAATTAGATTCCCCAAGAAATAAAAAAGAAATTCAGTCATTTAATGGGAAAACCAATTTTTTGAGGAGATTCATCCCCAACCTTGTTGAACACTTGAGAGAAATAAAAGACATGTTGAAAAAAGAAAGTTAAGTAAGATGGCCTTTAGATGCCAAGAAGTATTTCAATGCAGTCAAATTTGCATTATCTAGTGCTCCTACTTTGATTAGTCTTGATTATACTTCAGATTTCATCATATTTTCATTCGTCTCTAAGCATACCTTAGCAACTGTGCTAATGCAAAAGAAAGATCAGAAAAATGAACATCCTATAACATTTTTCAGTCGAACAATAAGGGATGCAGCACTGAAATACAATATAATTGAGAAACAGGCTTTGGCTTTGGTGAAAGCTCTCAAAGATTTCTGAGTTTACATTCTACATTTTTACACCATTGTTTATGTTCCAACAGCGGATGTAAGAGAATTTCTTATGCAAACAGGTCCAGAAGGTAGGCGGGGAAAATGGATCGTAGCCATGCTAGAATATGATTTGGAGATAAAGTCCACAAAACGCATCAAGGTACAAGGTTTGGCTAAGCTCATGGTTGAATCTAATTTTCATGCATTAGATATCAATTTGATTGTTGCCCTTCCAGAAGAAGAAGAAGACTCACAGTTACAGGTGTCCGACATGTTCACTTCATCTACATGGTACTCCGACATTGTTTATGTTTTGCAGATTTTTAAATCCTCCACCAGAAGTACCCAAAGGTAAAATTAGATCCTTAAAGTTGAAAACTTCCAAATATTGTATTCTTGATGGTGTTTTGTTTTGTAAGGATCCAGGTGGTGTGTTGCTAAACTGTTTGGTTGAAAATGAAGCAAAGGATGTAATGAGATATTTCCATAAAGGAGATTGTAGTTGACACCTTTTCTGGAAAACCACGACAAACAAAATTTTGAGAGCTAGTTTTTACTGGCCAACTCTTTCTTCAGATGTATATAAAATAGTTATGAGCTGTCATGAATGTCAGATTTTTCAGGGAAAAAGAAAACTTTTTCCATTACCCTTGTAGCCCATTTTAGTCACAGCTCCATTCCAGCAATGGGGTCTTGATTTTATTGGCAAAATCCATCCTTCATTGTCATCACAGCACAAATGGATCCTAACAGCCACGGATTATTTTACAAAATGGATTGAGGCAATCCCTACCATGCAAGCTACTAATTTTGTTATCATTCGATTTATTGAATCTAATATCTTGTCTAGATTTGGCGGCCCACGGAAGATAATCACTGATAATGTTGTTGCTTTCAAGTCAAAGAATATGGTAGAGCTTTGTGTAAAGTATCATATTGTATTGGGGCATTCTACTACTTATCACCCACAAGGGAATGGTCTAGCCGAATCTTCCAACAAATCTTTGATCAACATCATCAAGAAAGTTTTAGAAGTCAATAAGAAGAACTAGCGCAAAAATCTCATTAATGATTTATCGGCGGACAGAGTCAGTACTAAGAAATCCATAGTTATGTATCCTTTTCAAATGGTGTACGAGGTTGATACAGTTTTTCCTTCATCTCTTGTTGTCCTGGTCATGAAAATTCTACAGGAAATGGACAGCGAAACAAATGATATGCAACGAAGGATAAATCAGATGATCCATTTACAACAAACTAGGGAGGAAGTTTTTCAAAATACTTCTAAACTTCAGGAAAGAATCAAAAAGATCTATGATCACAAGACAAAAGAGGACAATTTCAATCTAGGAGATGTGGTTCTTCGTTGGGATGCGAGAAATGAAGAAAAAGGAAAACATGGCAAGTTTGAAAATTTATGGAAAGGGCCATACAAAATTTCAAATTTTAGAGGAAAGAATGATTTTCTATTGGAGGAATTGAATGGAGAAGATTATTCAAGAGGAGAGATCAATGGTAGGCTTCTCAAGCACTACCATACTTGAAACTTTTCTGCGAAATTTTCATTGCCATTGTATATACCATTTTACTTTTCATGTCCAAGTGTGAAGTGGCTATCATAGGAATTTGAAGTTCGACGAGAAGGCCATAAGGCTTCTTTGATCAGTTTCTACTTTTATTTTTCTTTTAGAGTCATGCATGTCAAATAGTCAATTAGTTTTCAGTTTCAGTTTAGTTTTCTGCATTTTGACTCCATTGCCTAATGAATAAGGCTACCTGGTCTACGGTGTTCTTGACACCTCCAAGGAGTTGCCATCCCCAACTGGAGCCAATGTTAGTTTCAGTAATTTCTTCCTATCACCAGTGATCAAATATGATTTTACCAAGTTTGTTAGGGGTCTCAAGGTCAAATTTTATCATGTCACTGGGTTTTCATAATAAAATATGGTCACTGCTTAGATTGTTTAGGTTTATCTCCATTTTCTCAAAAATCTCACATGATGGATGCTTACATCACTCAGATGAGTGTATCATCATAAAGAGAATGTCATCATCATGTCAGTCATCACCATCAGGACTTCACTCAGTCTAATGTCTTCATTAGGTCATTAGGGTTTCAAGGTCCATTTTCATTTCATGCATAAAATCTGGCATAGGATGAGTTGTGATAAGAAACTCTTTTCAATAAATTTTTATGTGATTTCATAAGTGCTTCATGGCTACAGTCTCAAGGTTCCAAAAGAAAGAAGTTTCACTGTTCAAAAAGGTAAAAGAAGTTCAGATTTCAAATCTCCAAGGTGGTTAAGTTCAAAAAGAGTGAAAGTCATGTTTTGAAAAAGGTATGTGGGGCCCATCTTAACACAAAAAAGGATCATACTATGCCTATAAAAGCCCAAAAGTCCCAAACATATTTCATTTGCATCCTTACCTCCTTTGTTTATTGATCTCTCTCCTCCTTTAGTGAAAAAACACGGGTTTTCTAGCTAAATTTGGAAAAAATCCTTTGGCATTGCGCATTTGTGAACTGTGTTGCGTTTCTGGGAGTGGCGTTGTGCATCGGTGAACTGCGCTGCACTTTGGCGTTGCACATCTATCAATTGCACTGCGCACAGGACAGAGTGGCCTGAAACTTGCCAAAAATCACCCAAACTCTAAATCTAAGCTTGCATTCTGATTATTTTGTTCTTCTATGATATTCAACAAGAAAGTACCATCATCTTACTCCCTCTTTTCTTTTGGAAAAACAAATTCAAATGGTGAGTTTAAAGCATCTAGGGTTTATATGAATTTCATGCTTCAAAGAAAATGCAAATGGTGAGTTTTGTCAGCTAGAACATTTCAAACTTTAAAAATTGCAATCTCACACCTCTGTTTGTATATAAATCACCATATCATCCACCAAGCAACTCATTTACTTTATATTTACCTCACCTTTCCACAAACCCTAGCTCCTACCTATCGATTTGAGCAATTTTCCTAGCAGTACTATTTTTAAATTCTCTTACTCATTTCCCCCACTACTTTCACTCCATTAAACTTTAAAAAGACTTCTAAAACCACTACCCATCTCCCAAAATTTTCCTATCACCATTTACCTTCCCTAACTC
Organism: Pinus tabuliformis; assembly: GCA_031772625.1. Lineage (NCBI taxonomy): Eukaryota > Viridiplantae > Streptophyta > Pinopsida > Pinales > Pinaceae > Pinus > Pinus tabuliformis. The sequence goes on from CM062816.1 coordinate 1,207,009,867, forward strand.
TCTCATTCCACCATTTCACTCATTCCTCACTGTTTTTTCCACTTTCCTGTCATCTAGGGTTTTCAAAATGGAGGGAGATTCTTCACCATCAGAAAAGAGAAAACATCATAAAGGAGGGAGGATCTTGAGGTATGAGCCCACAAACTGCAATGAAATTAAATCTTCACCATTCATCAGATAGTGCTTTGAAGATGTCAGTTGCCTAAGGTTTTGTCCAAGAGTGGGTGAAGTTGGTTTTTGTGAGCAGCTCACTGATTAGATTTCCACCAACCTGAAGGAAGAAAAAACCACTATAGCAAGGATTGAATTTACATTCTCAGTAGTTGCTATGTCTATTGCCACAAGGATACCTAATCCTGGAGAGTATTGGTTCAAAGGCATGAGCCTAGACCTTGAGAAGAGCAAAGCTTTCTTAAAATCACCCTATAGAGAGTTTCATTCACACATCATTCCATTTAGTTACCTATTGTAAAATTATGTGCCACTGATGAAGGTTATAATGAATTTTTTCACCTGTGAGGGGAGATTTTCCACACTATATTGATACCACATCAGGTTGTTAATACATTTCACATCTATGAAACCTATCAACTTGTGTAACTAGAGAAGTCTAATCAAAATGTATGAAAAGGTACAAATAAAAATAAAAGAACACTACCCTAGCCTTTTCCATCACAATTTGATAAAAGTTGTAGTCCTCCATCATTTGGCAGAAAAGAACATGACATGGGATACCTTCATAGAAACAACTTTGTAGTGGCATGAAACTACTTCATCATGTCATCATCAAGACACATCAGCACAGCATATGGAGGTAGGCTCATTAAGAAAATTCGAGGAAGTTCCCAAGGCACCTAGACCTGAGGTGACTAAAATATATCAAAGAGTAAAAAGGCTTGTGTCTATTTCTCAAGTTGAGAAAAGGGCCAAGCCTTCTATATCAGCACAACAGGGATCACATGTATAGGATGAGGAGCTAATTGAGTAAATGAACCTTCAAACTTTCAACAAGTTATCAAGGAGAAGGATTCCCAAACCAGAGAGATCATGGACAATTTGGCCAAGGCCATATTCATCATCTCCTTCCTTGAGCAAGAAAACAGTCAATTCAAGGCCAAACAACTAATCATGGAGAAAGAGAAATATAAGATGTTGCAGCAAGAAGACAAAGGTAAATTAGTGATTGAGTATGATGAACAGGAAAATCAAGTTGGAAAGAAGAAACCAAGGAACAAGCGTCTCAAAAGGGCATTGAAGAAAGAAAAAGAACAAAACCTACTAGATGAAGACTTGGGTATTGAAGACGGAATTTCCTTGGAAATTAGTGAAGACAGAAAGTATTGGCTAGGTAAGGTCAATGGAAACCTAGAGAATCTTATTGACAAGGCTAATAGGGACAATGAGCTATTGAGGCACTTGGCCCACCACTATTAGACCAGAAACATGATTTGCAACATCAAGCTCAAGCAAATGAAAAATAAGCTAAAGGAAACACTAAAAATGAGAGGGATAACTTGGATATACTTGCTGAAGCATCCCTGAGAGCATAACACACATAATTTTTCACTTCATCACCAATTTTGGGAGTTTTCTGAGCATTTTTGGCTTTTTGTAATTTTCGTGCAAAACTCAGAAATTGAACTAGTCACAGAAACGTTGCACCTTGGCACTGCACTTTTTCCTCAGGGCTCCAAATGACAAGTGGATTAAATTTTTGGAAATAATTTGGCCTCCTCTCAAAACCCATTTCATCATATTTCTTAGACAGGGCTCATATTTTGAGAAAAAGAGATCAGAAATCAACATTCTGCCGCTCTTTTTGATAGGTTCTGTGCTTCTGGATACACCTTGGGAGAATGAGTATTTTTAGGCCTTCCTATGGTTCATTTTCAACAATTCAAAATGTTCAGGAAACTAGACAGGAAAGGATAGTTGACCATTCTCTCAGATTTTAAATTTGACTTCAAAAATGCACCTAAACCTGGCCTCTAATTTGGCGTTGCGCTTCTGTAATTTTCTGAGTTTTTATTTAAAAATTCCAACTGTGTAATTTCTCGGGTTTTTAGTTTGACTTGGTCAAAGTTAAAATCATGATGTAACTTCAGTAGTTCGAAGTCTAGATGATGTAATCATGAATAAATAGGAATGATAGGTTGTTTTTATGGTTAATTAGGCCTCTTAAAGGAAGCAAAACTCAAATCAAAGTCTAAGAGAAGATTTTGTTTTTGACCTTCTCACTCTCAGTTGTTGGTTGAGAGATTCTTGGAAATAGTTCCACCACTTAGGGATTTGACCCCTGAAGGTGGGGAAGTTGTTTGAATGAGTAGATATGTATAATTTCTCATTCAGAGAGAAGGGTTGGACTTCATAGGAGAGGACTTGTATCTTATGCTTTCACACAGTTAATCAAAGGAGCAGTTGCAGCTATTTTTCAAGAATACATGTGCAGTGAGTTTGTGATGTTATTTTCTTTCTATATCAGTTTCTTATGAATGAATCCATCTATATTAACATGTTTTTATTTACTCAGTGATTTTCCTTATAGCTATATAGGTATAATTCTTTATATTCAAATCTCTGTTTATGTGGAAAATCATGTCTATGTATTTCTTCTTCTAGATTAAAGAATTCATGGTAACATGCTCATTGTGACCTTCTAAGTTTTTCAGACCCTACACTACATTGACCAAACTCTTAAATCCATCATAAGCCATTGCTATCTTGCTCCTTTTTATGCCTTCTACTGCAAATCTCTTAGAGCTTGACCTAATTTATTTTTCTCATCCCTAGTCCAGCAACCCAAAAACCCTAGATTTTTAAAAACTCATCTAAAACTATTTCATCTAGCCTAAAATCCATTTCTTTTCCAGTCATTGACTATGAAAACCTTAGAGAGATCCCTCTCCGATTTAGCAGGGCTAGTTGCTGAACTGAAAGTGGTTTGAAATTACCTCTTTTGATCTCCTCTTCATCCTAGGACATTGTAGAGGATAACATGACTAAGGGAACAATGGATATGACAAAGGGAACAAAAATTGTGACTAAGGGAACAACGGTTGTGACAAGGGAATAGTGGCTATGACCAACACAACAATAACTGTGACCAAGGGAAAAACAATTGTGACTAAGAGAACAATAGTTGTGACTAAGGGAAAAATAGTTGTGACAGGGAACAACAACTACGACCAAGGAAATAGCAACCGCGACTTAAGGGAACAACAATTGTGACCTAAGGGAGTGGTAATTGAGACCTAAGGGAACAATAATTGTGACCTAAGGGAGCAGAAATTGAGACCTAAGGGAACAGAAACTGCAACCTAAGGGAACAACAACTACGACTTAAGGGAACAACAACTGTGACCTAAGGGAACAACATTCCCCCATATTTTATTATTGTATTATGAAATTTTTTTTTTTTATTAATAATTTATTTATTTTTAAATGATTTCCTCAATAAATATATACATTATATATAAAATGGAAAGAATTTTGAAAAGAATGATTTAGCAGGTTGTAGCTGCAGGGTTACCTCCCTGATGAGCTAAAACCTACAATTTCAAATCATTGTTTACCTCATGAAAAAAAGACTCCAGCATAAGCAACTAGTGATATTGGCATAATCGATGTCCATTAGCAAGGAGATATGTACCAGACCCATCAATGGTGGTAATGCTTACTGTACCATTTTCGTGAATTTCGGTGACCTCATATGGTCCCATCCATCTAGTTTGAAGCTTCCCCAGGAAATCTTGGAATTTGGAATCATACAATAGTGCCCAAATTCATTTTTGGAAATATTTCTTCTTGATGAGGCGATCATGCATTCGGCCCTTTGTTGTTAAACAACAATTGTGCGTTATAAGGCTGCTAGACGTATTTCATCCAATTCATTGATGTTGTAGGCAGTGTTTTTGTGCTTCTTCCAAATCCAGTCTAAATTCCCTTGCGGTTTTGAGAGTCTTAATTTTGAATTCTATCGGGAAAATGGGTTCCTTCCCAAAAACGAGCTGGTATGGTGAATAATTAGTAGTGTTGCGCCAAGTTGTTCAGTAGGCCCATAGGGCCTTAGGAAGCTTAGAGGCCTAGTTTTGGCGGTTAGTGGATATAGTTTTGGTTAGAATCACCTCCAGAACTTTATTTGTACTTTCCACCTGTCCATTTGCTTGAGGGTGGTAAGGGGAAGTAACCCTATGTTTGATGTGATACTTTTGCATTGTAGCAAAAATCTTGTGGGCAATGAATTGTGAACCTCCATCTGTGATGATCTCTCTGACCAGTCCATATCACACGAATAGTTCAAACAAGAAGTTAATAACTACCTATTATGTGGCTTTTGGGAGAGCTAGTGTTCCCAACCATTTAGTCACATAATTTGTGCATACCAAAATATATGTCTTTTGGTTCGAAGGTGGATTAAAGGGGCCCAAAAAATCTAATGCCCATCTTTCAAAGGGTTCAAGTACAACTTGAGTCTGTAGGGGAATTTCATTATCTTGAATGGGATGACCCATCCTTTGATAGCTATCATAGCCCTGGACATATTTTTTTGTGTCCTTAAATATCATGGGCCAATAGTAGCCCATCTGCAATACTTTATGCCCAGTATTCCAATCAAAAAAATTCCCACCACATGGTTCATCATGGAAAGCCTTAAGGATATCATAAATCTCGTCTTCCCTGATGCATCTATGGATTTGAAGATTTGATCCTGTGTGGAAGAGATATCCATCAATCTAGGAAAATCGTGCACTACATTAAACAGTAAGCCTCCTTTCCCGAGATGGTAAATGTGTTGGTAATTTTCCTACTGCCAGGTAGTTTACCACATCTACATACCATGGTTTTTTGACCATCACAGCAAACAAGTTTTCATCTCGAAACTGATCTTTCGCAGGTGAAGAGTCGGCTACTACAGGGTTCTTGGTAAAAAGTCTACAACCAGGTTCGCCTTCCCTGGCCAATATTTTATGGTAATGTCAAATTCCTTTAATAACAATAGCGAGTGTGTTATTTGACCATTAGTAAGAGGTTTATTGGCTATATATCTAATGGTCGAATTATCAATGTATAAAAAGGGATATCCTATTATATAGCGATGAAATTTATTGATAGAGTAAACAACAGCTAAAAATTATTTTTCTATCATTGTGTAGTTCAGCTCTGTTGGTGTAAGATTCTTGCTAATATAATAGATAGCATATGGCTTTTTATTTTCTTCATGTCCAAGTATGGCTCCTATTGTCATATTATATGCATTTGTTGAAATATGGAATGGAAAGCTCCAATTTGGCCCTCGTAACATAAGGGTTGTTAAGACCAACCTCTTAAGATCTGAAAAAGCAGCATCGCATTTGTCAGTCCATTCAAATTCCACATTTCCCGTTAACACATATAAAGGTGTTGATATATTTGAAAAGTATGCTATAAAGCGACGATAATAACCAGCATAACCAAGGAAACTGTGTACCTTTGTCTGTGTTCGTGAAGTAAGTAGCATAAGAATTACCTCATTTTTTGCTAGATTGACTTGAATATCTGTAGTGGAGATATAATGCCCTAGAACTACGCCGTTTTTCATCATCATGTGGTATTTTTCATTACTAAGGCATAGTCTGGTGGCAATACATCATTCAAGAATTTTCTCCAAATTCTGTAAGGATTGCTAAAATTCATTACCGTAAGGGGTAAAATAATCCATGTAGAGTTCAAGTCCTTCACTGATTAAAACAGAAAAAATGTGCAGGATTTCTCTCTGAAAGGTGGTTGGTGCATTACACAGCCAAAACAGTAAAACTCTGTATGAAAAGGTTCCACATGGACATGTAAATTTGGTTTTATCCTCGTCTTCAAGAGCAATTTAGATTTTATTGTATCCATTGAAACTATCAGGAAAAAAAAAAGTATTCCCAACATGAGTATCAAGGACCTGATCTACAAAAGGAAGAGGGAAATGATATTTTTGTGTAGCCTTATTCAATTCCCTATAATCCACACAAATTATCCATTTACCATTTTTCTTGGGGGGCACAATCAGAGGTGAAACCCATTGGCTGTCAAAAATAGGATATATGAAATTAACATCAAGAATCTTTTGCAGTTCCTATTTTACTATGTCCCTAAGGTGTGGATTTAATATTCTTTGTGGTTGGCAAATGGCATGGGAATATTTATCAATGTAAATATGATGTGTACATAATTGAGGTTCGATGCCTTTCATGTCGGAATACTCCCAAGCGAAGGCCTGTTTATATTTATGGAGGACCTAAATCAATTTTTCAAGTTGTCATCCATTCAAATTAGCGTTGATGTTAAAATTTTTCCCTGGTTCAATTTCAATGGGAGTATTGTTGTGAACCGTAGTTGTAAGTATATGATCATTATTTTCAACATTTAATGGGTCTCCCTAGGCCTCATTATCGAACATTTATTTTAACATTTGGCACGTCGAATTCCCAATAGTAGATGGTTGGTTAATAAAACCACTAATCACATCATCCTCAATCTGCCTTTTAAAAGTAAGAGCTTCATCTAAAGTAAGAGGAGGATGCATATTTTCTTCCTGATATTTTGGAGGAGACGGTTGGTAATTATTAATGGATAGGCTAGGTCTGGCGGGTGGATATAGGATAAGGTTTTTAACAGCAGTCCCTTTTGCAATTATCATATTTCCTATTCGACACCTGATATATGCATCAACATTTATGAGCCATGGCCTTCCAAGTATCAAAGGGTGTCCATCCAACCAATTTATGGGGTTAATAATCAGGAAGTCTACTAGATATTCCCAGGAATCCATAGAGACGATAATGTCTTCCAGAGTGCCTTCTAGTCTGACTATCGATCTGTCGGCCAATTCCAACATAATGGTGGTTGGTTTAAATGTTGTAATCCCAAGGATCCCACAATTTTCTATAGTCAAGATATTTATTGCAGCTCCTAAGTCCATAAGGGTGTTTGGAAAGTTATGCCCCTGGATTTGAATGGTAACTACTAGGTTTCTAGGGTTGTCATATTTAACAGGTACTTGGCTTCCTAGGATAAGGTCAAAAATTGTTCCTAACACATGGACTGTAGGAGGGTCTTTTGGTTTTCTCCCAGACTTCTTAAAGCACAGTTCCTTAATAGTTTTGGCATAAATTGGAACATCTCGAATAGCCTGGAGAAGAGGAATTTTAATACATAAATTTCTCAATTCCCCTACGAGATCAAAATCAGAATAAATCAGTGGTTTAATTACAATAAGTCTCTCGGGGTATGGTGGAGCAACATCCGTAGTTGTAGCAGACTCTTTTTGTTTCACTAATTTATTAGGAATTTCTATTTTAGTGATAACTACGGGTGATGAAGAGTGTTCTGTTAAATGATTATCATAAGTGAGGTTTCCATTGTCTACCTGCCCTTGTTTCCCTACATCATCTTCTGGGAATATCGTACATCTAGATCTTAACCGCATCTCATTACATTTGAAGGAAGTGGAGTCATACCATGGATTTTCGACAAGTTCCACATACTGGACAGTTCTATTATTAGGATTATGATTTGGTTTGGAAGGTAGTTGAGGGCACAATGAAGGTGGAACATTTGGGGTAATTGGAGAGGAGTTTTCAATGGTGCTTGCAAATGAGGTAGTGTCCTGACAGATGGGTTGACTGGTCCCATAGAGTGTGGCCAATTCTAGGACCACATCGATCCCTATGTGGAGGAATTTTTCCAATGGGACAAATATGGGTTATTTGAAGAATTTTTCAATGAGTGTGTAAGATAGTATTTATTAGGTCGTCAAGGCCCAGCAACCTACTGATGTGCCCATAGCGGTGCAGAGTATGATTGGGATTGCCAAGCGGTATTAAAATATTGTTGCCACTATGATCCAGGAATCTGTTGTTGGGTATATTGTCTAGAATGAAACAAAGCAGGATCTTGGATCATACTTGGAGGGTGTGTTTTCCATTTTCGTCATTCCACCATAACGTATGTTGGCTCAGGGTCTTCCTTCACCTCCTTGAACACATTTTTAAGTCCTGGGAGAGAGGGAAAATGTTGCGTGGAGTGATCTTTGGCACATATGGCACATATTTTGACTACATCTAGCGGGCACTCTTTGTGACTATGCTTCTTTCGGCAGCGAGGGAAAAAATGGATAAAGCTTGTTCTGCCTCTGCTTGTTTCTGTTTCACCTGCAAGACAGCCAAATATGTAGTTAATGTACTAAAAATATCAATTTTAAAGTCTTCCAAAAGATTACCATTCTTTGCATGAGTCACCCCTCCTCTTGTAGTTCTATTAGTTCTATTGAGGGGGTTCCGAGCTCTGTATTTGGTTCATGTACTTCCTTGCAAGCACTCGATATGCAAATTTACAATGTCATCATATTCTTCCTTAGAAATATCACCTTTTCCCATTAAACTAAGTGTCTCTATCCATTCATCTTTCATTCCTATAATTAATCAGTTTTTAAGACTTCTCTAGGTAGAGTGGTATAAGGTTATCTTTGCAAGTTGTACTAGAATCTTTCGACATATTCTTCTAATGTCTCATCTTATTTGGACATCATTTTAAATATTTCTTCTTTCAAATATCTATATCGACAATAATCCTAGTATTTGATGAGAGAATCATTTTTCATCTGATCCCACAAAGTTATGGTACCTCCCCCTAATCCCATAAACCAACATAGAGTTGCTCCCTTTAAAATGGAAGGAAAAAGTTTATATTTTTTAGGATCATTTGTATATTCATAACCTTGGCATAAGACTTTAAATTCAAATATAAATGTGTCAGGATCCTCATAATCCATTCCATGAAAATTTGGAAGATTCTATAATGGGATAACTTTCATTAGTGCATTAGCCTACAGATTGACCAAAGGGTATTCTATGGTCAAATTTTGGGTTCCTGGTGCTGCATTTTCCATTTGATCAAAAAAATTCCAGTATTCCTCTATATTTCATGGTCATGGGATATTATCTGAAGAATAATGTGTTGGCTAAGTTCTGGGTTCTGAGTAGGTCTTACAACGCTACTTAGATTAGGAATTTCAGATTCTCCCTTTGCAACAGGTGTTGCTGGAAATTCAGAAGATTGTAGTTGTGGCTCACTTGTTTCACCTCCTCCCTCTCTTAGGTTACAAGAATTCCCCTCTCTTTTACTGGAAGGACTAGGATTATTAATAAATGTATTTTGGAAACTCTGCTCAGACCTCACAGTCTTATCGTGAATCTCAGCATGAGCTACAGATGATGATCCTGCCACTTGAGAGGCAACAGTAGAACCCTTCCCAGATGTTGTTTGGGGAACTACCAACACTTGAGATTCCGAATGGCGAATGATTTCGTCTATAAAGTTTTTTCTTCCAAGGCCACGATGACCTTGAGTTTTGGTGGTTTTTGAAATAGGTTTTGAATCTATAACTTTTTTATTTATAGTCATATGTTTTTTCCTAGTCATGCACACTAAACAATTCTAAAAGTATCAGTTGAGGGTAAGCACTGGCACAAGATTTTTAGTTGGTGTGTGTGCAGGTTCTTACCTTTCGTCTTTAATACCCAATTTTACAGGGATACAACTAACACTTCTTTGACAACCTCCCCGAAAATGATGCCAAAACGTTGGGTTATTTACTTTCTCTTTGAAAATACCAATGGACCTTTAAACATTAAATTGTCAACCCATAACTCGTCTAATTATTTCAAGGTTGTCCACACTGTATGTGCAAACAATATTTTTTATGTAACCTAGTCTGTCTAGTCCAATTGAAAGGTAAATGCATGAAACCACAAGAAACATCTAAAATTTCTTAAAAGAACGCTTTACACGCAACTTCATAAATTCAAAGCAATAAAAAAGCTTAGTCAAGATAATCGAAACATTAAACCTTCTAAAAACAACTTTATTAAGCACATGTTGCTTTCTAGGAAACTGCAGCTACAGGAAAGAAACAGCACAGTTGACTAGAATGAAATCTGTTGAAGGAAATACCACACCTTACTCTTAAAAATCCTTTATCAATCATAAGAAGTGATAGAATGAATAATGCTTCAGAAAGTCAACTATCAGAAATCTAATATAATGATATTTACTCAAACTGCTATAGCAACTATCATTGTAATGAAAAATTATGTAACCAATGCTCAACTCTAGAAATCGAATAATTTCATAACAAGAAAGAAACTACATAAATGTAAATTTAATGATACAAAGAGGGTAGTAGTCACTCCAGGATTGGGCCCGCGATCATTGGAATTCAACCTCCTTAGAGGGAAATATGTGCAAGAATTAAAGCTAAACTGTGTAAGTCTACATTATATTAATCAACATCAATATTACAAAGTATGTAAAACTTCAAAACATAAGCATGAGAATAATAGTAAAAAATCTCTCTTTTTTCATTGAGCCTTTATTCCTCGCTTTTATAATTACAACCAAGTCTATAATTAAAAATAAAGAAGCAATCCTGAGAATCTAAAGATTCTCAGGATGCTCAAATTGAGTTACAAAATCTCTTAAGTTCCCTCGTAATAGATGGAAAAAATCTCGTTCACAGTTGGTCTTTCCATGGTGATCGTTAATATTTGCTTATCCATGTCACAACTAACCCAAACAGCTCTGTGTAACTCGCTCTAGTCCAACTATCCAAGGAACAACATCTTCTTATCAAAATCCTTGCGAGTTATCATTTCAAATTGTACACGTAACTCATCTTTTCATGGTTGAATCAATTCATTTAGAGAATAAAATATTGAAACACCTTATTATCTACTTTATAAATTCCACAACACACAAATTATAAAGCAGATGGGTCGTTCCTTGTTGGTTAGAGAATTTAATATCTTCTAAAATAAGTTGGCTCACACTTGCATTTTTTCCCCATCTCCTCTTCAACTAATGGGTTGACGTATTTGCACACATAATCCATTTATTCAAGACCAAACTAGTTCTAGAGACTCTATTAAAATTTCAGGTTTTACAAATTGTTGGGTGTAGCATAGGGTATATTAATGGACCAACATTTAATGTCAATACAGGATCCATGGACTTCAAGACACAACACTGGAAATTCCAGAGAGAGCCTCTAGTGACCTACAAATCAAATTCCTATTTTAATCTTGTTCATTAACAACCTTCTAGATTCTTGCAAATAATGATCAATCATGTAATTGAAAACATTCATTGGAATTGAAACCCCTAACTATTCCAAACACTAATCCTGCAAACCATAAACTTTTAGAAACAACTCATAATTATTAACAATTGAAAAATAAACCCTAAATTAGAAACAACTCATAATTATTAACAATTGAAAAATAAACCCTAAATATTAGAAAGTAAAAGACAAAACTCTAATTACTGATCAATTGTCAAACTAGGTTGTGAACTCTTGAATTCGCTAAGTAAATCAATCATAGAGGTTGCTTAGAGACACACACATACAAATCTTAATTCAATACAAATGCTTCAAATGCCAACAGAAGACTAAATTTATTCAATTCTATATGAAATCTATCAACTGAAATTCGCTCGACTCAGACGTTCTCTCAGAATCCAAAAGCGCACTTCAAGAAATGACTGGTCTCAACCACATAGAAATATTGGAAGTGATACAATCAATGTTGAAGAGAAGAGGTATAGAAACAAAATATTTTTTTGTAATCTTGAAAAATGCAAGATCAATAAAATATCCAATTTAACTAATCTAAAGCTTCATTCAACATATGTTTTGGTATTGAACATATGGAAACATTACAAGTGCAGGTTTATCCTTTATTTGAATCATTGTGTAAATAACCAATACATAAACTCTGTAAAATGGATTGTTAACGGTGACTGGAAATATAGAATTTGGTGAATCGAATAACCATGAAAGCATGTGCACATACCCTATTTTATATACCAATCCTGCATAAACCAAATGTCATCATGAGGTTATAACTGAATCTTCAGTGCATAAACTGTGTGTTATAACAACTATTCTCTTCCCATATTTATGTAACTAGGGTTCAAAATATTCTTAGCATGATTCGGGTTGAATTCTCATAGATTGAATCCTATCATAGTTCATATTTCCAAAAGGATATAAGTTCATTCCAAGGTATTTACAATCCCTGGGCACAACACCCACAACAAATTCTCAAAGGTTCACAGATCTCCTATGGTGACAGGGGACCCATTAGTTCGAAGGATCTAGTGCTCTTGTTTCAATGATGACCCAGGGGTTATCAATCTGGTTCTTCCTCGAGGATACCTTCGTATTCATCAAAATAAGGATGGATCGATGCCCTCTAAGGTAAAGCAGAGTAATATGATAATATAGTTCTTTAAACTCTGCAACTAAACATGTGTCAGTTTCTATAATACACACATTTGAATAAATACAATAAACTTTCAAGAAATATTCCACCTGTAAGCATCAATCTTATAGATCTCAACATAAATAACCATTCATCAAAGAGTTTATAGAAATGTAAGGGAAACAAAGTATTTAAGTATCAACACTGATTTAAGAATCTAGGAAAGAGACTACTCAATTGATACACTCAAGGCTGCAAGAGAATACACACCAGTCAACGGTTCTAACACTACACAAACAAATATGCAACCAAAGAGGTGGTGAGTTGGTTGGAGGACCCTACCAGACCAACTCACACCTTTTTGTAATTATAGAGCAGTGATATTCATGGGTTGCAATAATTAAATGAAAAGGAACTCGGAATTAGAATATTTTTATTAAATTGAACCAGTCTCGGTTACATCAGGAGATGACCTATGACCCAGTTTACAAAAACAATGGAGGAAGACCCCCATAACGTAATCCAACAACATAAGGTTACAATGAATCAATCCTATTTTCTAACTACTCAACCTTCATATTTATAAAAGTATTCCAGTCTGCAAATTGCATCCTGATTTTATGGATCATAGATCGATCATCTCTCCTATTGATTTCTCTCCTATTTTCTAACTACTCTTATATTATAGAACCTTCATATTTATAAAAGTATTCCAGTCTGCAAATAAAACCAATGCATCCTGATTTTATGGATCATAGATCGATCATCATATATATTTGTGGCTTTAATATGATCCCAAATATTCACAAAGAGCAACAACATTCTCGAATTGGACATGAACTAAATAGGCATGAATTCCAAAAATCCACATCAGCCATAGTTATAAGATCAAGTGCAATGGGCTCAAAGATAACCATATCGCATCTTGTTTGATGATCTGGTAAACAAATAATTGGAAGCTACATATGAATACCTATTGAATATAAAAGGAACTTTGACCATTAATTTATGTGCTTCCCTGAAGACATGGATGTAGTTGAGACGACACAATACCATCTCAAGCCTTTCCTTTACAAAATCCATATGCTCAATTCTTGTCATGACAATTGGATGTGTAATAATCATGGAGGTGGGAATAGGAATTGCAATGTATGAACATGAATTGCACTGGTTGAACAAGAATTCTACACTTGTCACAGGAATGACCTTCACATCAACCATCATTAGTGACACTCCCACATAAATTCTCTTAAATCATTAAAAACAAAGTAAATTCATAAAATAATAATAAATTATCTTATCATGCCCATATTTTAAAATAATAGGTCGAAAATATGAAAAATGATAGAAATAACTATGAGAACTAAGTAAAAACATGAGGGAAAAGGATGTATTAAATATGAAAAAATTGAGACCTGACATCCCCCCATGCCAATCATCTTTCACGTCCTCAAGAAAGAAAAGCCTTAGAACAAAGATCAAGACTTGTAAAGTTATAGTTTTTGTTTCTATTAGATTCTTGTTGCACTGACTTTAAACTATTGGGATTAATTGAGTGAGAGCATGTAGGTAAGTGTCATATGATGTCAACTTCCTTTCCAGATAGGTGACCTAAGATTCATTTATGTCAAGACTACTTCTTTATTATTTTCCAAAAGAGTAACTAATGACAGGGTTACCATAGGAATGCTAACATTGTTTTTACTGCAAGAATAGTGTCATCATGAAATAGCCAACCTTCAAAGTGTCCACAAGAAATCTCAGGAGTAACCCTAGTTAGTAGTTCTTCACCTCAATATCCTCATTAAAAATAAAAGTGACATAATTTGAAAGCCATGGTGTTCAATATGGATGGAAATAGGGAAAATTAAATATGACAAAATGATATCTTCCTAGGATGACCATCTTACCTTTACCCAAGTGCATAGTTGAAGGTCCTCATGTTCGAGAAAAGTGAATCACTTGCACTAAGGGTCCCATTTCTACAAAAAAACTTCTTATTTATGAAAGATAGAACTCCAAAGCACAATACTAGAAGGTTATTAAAACCATTCTCAGAGAAGTTTATTTTCTAGCTTCAATTTTAGTGATAAATATATATATATATATATGAAAAACGATTCCATAGTCAGGGGAATCGAACAATCTAATAAATTTTAATTCAATATATAGAACAAAGTTGATATCATCACGTTTTCAATTTTAGAATATAGGTCCTATCAAAAAATGGTACTATTAATTGATTGATACACTTAACTAGTAGTCATTGTACTAAAAATTTGATATTAGGACTAAAAACAAAAAGAAAACACCCTGCCCATGAGTATTAATCTTGAACGTGGTTTTGTTGCCACCGAGCATCCATAGCCCCAACAGATTCATTCACCATTCCATAGTACATGAAACCTATATCCTTCTTGTTTAACCTTATGACGATGAGTTTTTTTTTCTTTTTATTTCAAATAATGGGAAGAACGCGCACTAGAAAATCCCAATGCCACTAATGTTGCTTCGCTGCCAATGAGTTTCCATAGCCACGACGGAGTTTTTAGCATGCCCCATTGGAAGTAACCACTACATACGGAGGTGGGAAGATCACACACTGTGGACACCCAATACCACTAAAATCACTCCACTGTCAGCGAGCATCCATAACCCTGACGAAGTTTTTATCATACCCTGCCCCAAGAAGGTATAAGTAACTATCTCGGGCGTGGCATAAGTAGCGATGAAATATATCATGCGGGGGGGAAATGTTGGCTTACAGTCTTTGATGAATAGGCAATTCGTGACACCAGAAATAAGTATCAAATATAGAATTAGTACTAAACATATTCTGACAGACCAAGGGTATATGAAAATATGCCAAGTCTAAATAGTGAATTTAAAACATTGATTGCCTATCAATGCCTTGACTATCATAGTTATTGCAAAATACCAAAATATCATTTATTCAATGTATAATAAAGCATCTCAAATAATGACTAAAATATTCCTTGAGTTAATCATGATAGGGTTCTCATGAAAGTCCATAGGATTTTGTAGGAGTCGTCCACTATAGGAGGAATTTCACCAATACCTTCAAAGATAAACTTTAAAAAGAGCTCTTGGATAACAATTTGATCAAGTGACTAGGCTAGGGTTAAGGATTTGGGATTATAAATGGAAAGTATTAAGCATAGAAATAACAAGTCCCCCTAAACAACTGATTCTCGAACATGGAGAAAAACCAACTATTCAAATAATCAAAGTCACTTTACAAAATATGAGGCATCAATAGTGAATTTCTTCTAACATGACTTACCACAGGAGTGCATAACGAAAATTTCAATAGTTGTGCCTTAGGGAATTGTACTTTCAAGAGTGCTATTGTAACAAATTTTATTTCATATGGCATTTTTATTTTCTATACGACCATACCATAATTTAGAGAGAGTAAGGTATCCTCCAAGTGTAGGAGTACTTCCAGTGTAACCATGTGCATAACATAATACTAAACGGTTCAAAATGTAAACTTCAACGCATATTTGAGTATGAGAAACTAGCAGCTTTAATTGATATGGTACCAAGAGTTGTTGAATGATGATGGAATGGGGTGTAATGGAAATAGTTTGGAACCAGGATTCAATAGGACCTACATATTCATGGTTCTCCAACTTGTACAAGTCTTCCACACCTTGATGTTTGTTCTCTTCATATTGACAAGGATGGTTAAGGGAAGTTCTAGGGTTTTTCTCTTGATATTGTTCATGAGCTTCAATAAAAATTTTATAACAAGTTCATAGATTGATCGTCCAATGGTTTATGAATTAAAGTTTCTTCTCGAGATAAATTCTATGTGGTAGTAGGGGAATTTTATGAATTCACTCCTCTCCCCTCTCTAAAAGATATGACATTACATTTGATAGGGGAGTGAGTAGGAAACACAGGTGTTTTAAATTGATGTGCAACTTGATTATTGGAATTAGTATTTGGTTGCACAAATGGTTGGGACCATAGAGAAGGATAACCTGGTGGTGCATGTAGAAATTATGTGTAGATCTAAAACTGCTCATGAAATTTACTAAATCAAAAGAATCAAATCTACTCTACTGCTCTGCGGAATTCAATTCACAATTTAGAACACATATCATAAACATGCATTAATAATTAACACACATATGCAGATATTTATCTAAGGGAAAACTACTGCAAAAAAACCCTTCCTATTTGTATTTCATTAATCAAAGAATAGAGAATAAATACAATGATTTCTCAAGCATGAGAATCCTCTACACCTGTATAGTCTATCCCATTGCCTAACTGATTGACTTTGTCCAACACGTAGCCAATTTTCTAGCCTTCCAAGATCCTACTTCCTTGCCTTCTTCAATGAGAAATGAGGCCCCTATTTCATAGGAATTTTCTTCTGAGGAATTTCCCAGTTCATTAAGGATCTTCCTCTAACTGCATGCACCACCTGTACATCTCAGAATAGTCTACAATTGATAGTACACTGCACTTGAACTCCAATCTCAACTGGGTAACTCATATTCTCTACATTCATGAGATAATTTAGGCTAAATGATCAGTTAACTAGATTATCTTTGATTTAAATTGATGGTCTACTACTCAAATGACCACCAACTAGTTCAATTAACAGTTAGAACTAGTTTAACTTATTACAACTGAAATTAACTCATCCTACAGTCCTAAAATTTAGGAAAAACTGTACACAATTGAACTTCATGCCCCTAACTCGAATTAACTACGATAATTGAATGATAATATCCATGTCACATAGGCTAACTCATTCAAGCTATCTGTTTATGTGGAATTTTTAATTTTCCCAATTTAATTAAGGCAAAATCAAATTAAGAATTTATTACTGCATTTTTCAACACTCCCTCTCAGCAAGAAAGGAATTATCAACTACCATGATCATGCACCTATGGAATGTACTGCATGCAACACTTATCATTGTTGTTGTTGCTACTCGACATCTACTCAAAAGCATCCAAAAAAACAAAACAAAACAAAAAAACATTGAATCAATTTTGTCTGCAACAGTCTACTAGGAAAATTGTGTTGCTATTGTCTCTGTTACCGAGCCTCTTACTTTGAAGTCAACACTACTCTGTACTCCTCAGTATCTGGCTGACACTGATCCTCCTTCTACTGAATACTTTGGGCCCATGTAGCAAGGGTAATGATCCATGAGGAGAACACCTCAATGGACCCTTCCCAAATTTTTCCAATTCTGGGACTAAGGATCTACATCACCCCACCTCACTCCTAGAGGTATAGCTGCATGCATGGAGAAATATTATCTACTCATAGTGTTGTTTCTATTTCTATGTTGCTGCAACTACTACAATAAAGAGTCTGATCTCCCCAGATCTTGAAATACTAGCTTCTATAAGGTTGCTCCCTCTAAAACTAGACTCCCACTAAGTCTCAATCTCCCACTGGGAAATCTCTTTGCTCCTATATCTGCCAATATCAATGATCACATATCCTCTTTGTGTCACTAAACATTGGCTCATTGATCTTCCTACTAGTATCCTTCCAGCTCCATTAATAATTTTTCACATAGGGTCTTTTGGATCTACCATGAACTAGGGCTCCATCAACTCTACCTCCTAATAGCTTATTATCAATTATCATTGTACATGAGGACTTCAATCACTGGTTCTAATGCGAATTCAACTTTGATACCATGTAAAAATTATGTGTAGATCTGAAACTTCTCATGAAATTTACTAAATCACAAGACTCAAATCTACTCTATTGCTCTACGGAATTCAATTCACAATCTAGAACACATATTATAAACATGCATCAAGAATTAACACATACACATATATTTATCTAAGGGAAAGAAATTTCACAAAACCCCTTCCTATCTGTATTGCATTCATCAAATAATATAGAAGAAATACAATGATTTCTCAAACCTAACCAGCTTCTACACCTGTATAGTCTATCTCACTGCCTCACTAACTTACTCTGGCCAAAACTTACCCAATTTTCGAGCCTTCCAAGCTCCTAATTCCTTGCGTTGTTCAATGAGGAATTAGGCCCCTATTTCATAGGAATTTTCCTCCAAGGAATTGTGCAGTTCATTAAGACTCTTCCTTTGACTGCATGCACCACCTGTACACCTCGAAAAATTCTACAATTGATAGTACACTACATTTGGACTCCAATCTCAATTGGGTAAATCCTATTCTCTGCATGCATGAGCTAATTTAGAATGATTGATTAGTTAACTAGATTATCTCTGAGTTAGACTGATGTCCTATTACTCAACTGACCACCAAATAGTTCAATTAACAGTTAGAACTAGTTTAATTGATTACAACTTAAATTAACTCAACCTATGCTCCTAAAATTTAGTAATCACTACACATAAATGAAATTCATGCCCATAACTCAAATTAACTAAGCTAACTGAGTGATAACATCCATGTCACTTCAGTTAACTCATTCAATCTATTTTTTGATGTGGAATTTTGAATTTTCCCAATTTAATTAAGGCAAAATCAAATCAAGAATTTATTGTTGCATTTTTCAACACTCCCTCTTAGCAAGAAAGTATTATCAACTACATTGATCATGCACATGTGGAATTTAATGCATGCAACACCTCTCACTATTGTTGTTTCTATTGCAACATCTGCAACTGAGAAGCATCCAAAAAAACATTGAATCAACTTTGTCTGCAACTGTCTACTATGAAAACTATGTTTCTGTTGACTCTGCTACTAAGCCTCCTGCTCTATTGTCAACACTGCTCTGAACTCCTCAGTATATGACTAATATTGATCCTCCTACTACTGAATATTGTGGGACCCTATATCAATGGCAATGATCCATGAGGATAACACCTTAATGGACCCTGCCCAAATTTTTACAATTATGGGACTAAGGATCTACATCGCCCCACCTCAATCATGGAGGTATAGTTGCATGCATGGTGAAATATGATCTACTCATACTATGTTTTATATTGCTTTCTGGTTGCTTCTACACAATTGTTGCAACTACTGCAATAATGAGTCTGATCTCCACAGGTCCTGAAGTACTAGCTTCCATAGGGTTTCTCCCCCTAAAACTAGAATCCCTCTGAGTCTTGATCTCCCAATTGGAACTATCTTTGCTCCCGAATCTTCCAATATCAATGATCGCATCTCCTCTTTGTGTCGCTAAACATTAGCTCATTGATCTTCCCACTAGTAGTCTTCTAACTCCATTAAGAAGTTTTCACATAGGGTCTTCCTGATCTACCATGAACTAGAGATACATCAACTCTACCTCCTAACATCTCATTATTTATTCAATGATCATTGTACATGAGGATGTAAATTATTGGTTCTAATCTTGATTCAGCTCTGATACCAAGTAGATATTATGTGTAGATCCAAAATTGCTCATGAAATTTATTAAATCACAAGACTCAAATCTACTTTACTACGTTGTGGAATTCAATTCACAATCTAGAATACATATCATAAACATGCATCAATAATTAACACACATACACAAAGAATTATCTAGGGGAAATCAACTGCTCAAAACCCCTTCCTATATGTATTGCATTAATCAAAGAATATAGAAGAAATATAATGCTTTCTCAAGCATGAGCATCCTATGCACTTGTATAGTCAATCTCATTGTCTGACTCATTGACTTTGGCCAACACTTAGCCAATTTTCTAGCCTTCCAAGCTCCTACTTCCTTGCATTGTTCAATGAATAATTAGGCCCCTATTTCATAGGAATTTTCCTCCAAGGAATTGCGCAGTCCATTAAGGCTCTTCCTTTGATTGCATGCACCACTTGTACATCTTGGAATAGTCTACAATTGATAGTACACTACACTTGAACTCCAATCTCAACTGGGTAACTCGTATTATCTACATGAATGAGCTAATTTAGGCTGATTGATCAGATAACTAGATTATCTCTGAGTTAGACTAATGTCCTACTACTCAACTAACCACCAACTAGTTTAATTAACACTTAGAACTAGTTTAACTGATTACAATTGAAATTAACTCAACCTAGGCTCCTAAAATTTAGGAATCATTGCACACAACTGAACCTCATGCCCCTAACTTAAATTAACTAAGCTAACTAAGTGATAATAGCCATGTCACCTCAATTAACTCATCCAAGTTGTCTGTCGATGTGGAATTCTGAATTTTTCCAATTTAATTAAGGCAATATCAAATTAATAATTTCTTGTTGCATTTTTCAACAATGCAAAGGACAGGAATTGCAGTTGGTGTGGCTTAGGTAATGGAGTTTGCATGGGGAATTTCCCTACAAAGGAGGCTCCAAGCCATCCTTTAGGTTGCGGGAATATCTACCTCGAGAGAGAGGGCCATTGTGGCCATAAGGTTGGGTATTGAATCAGAGGATGATTATAAGTCTCCCATGGAATTGTAGGTTTATAGATCTACTGAGGAACTTCTTTCAGAAAATAAATGTTACTCTAAGTATTAAATGATGGCGAATTTTGAGTTATACCTGGCAGTCGATTTATTTCCTTACTTGATTCCTTAAATTCTTGTTGTAACCCTAGCAGTGATGGGAAATAATTTATAGAGTGATCCTCCTTGCACTACTTTTGTTCTTCTTGTGAATCATCCAATTCTAAATTTAGAGAGGCTTTTGTAACTCCTATTCTTGTATTAGATTTCAAAAATTGAGAGGAAATTTCTCGAGAATTCTTACAAATCCTTGAGATTCCTCTTGAATACCTAATTCATAATTCACAAACATCATCATATGGTAGCTAAAAACATTACTCGTTCCCATCAAATTTAAAAGTTCAAAAATTTTATCTTTGATTCCTTTGAGTAGGAGTGTTTTCAAGGTCTCTTTTTCCAACTATTTATGATTTGATTTTTTAAGGTTGTATCGAAATCACTCCACATAGTCCTCCAAACTTTCAACCTCCCCTTGTATCATTTCGAAAATATCTTCAATAGCCTTCCAGTAGTCTTGGTATATCTTCAAGAATACATTCTTTGTGTCCTCCCACGTTTGAATGCAGTTCCCGCCAAGGATTATGAACCATCGAAAAGATACTCCTTTAGAGTACAAGGAAACACTTGCAACCTTTGAGCATTAGTAAATTTTTTGTATCCTCTATAAAGTGCTTCAAACTCAAATAAGAATGTACTTGGGTCTTCGTTTTCTAAACCATGAAAATTCGGTAGAGAAGATGGGGGGATAATGTGCATTTGTGCCACTCCTCCTAGATCTCCTATATGGAATTCAAATGTAATGATGTGTGCCATTTTATCCCAAAATAAAAGAGGTTCTCCATGTACTACCTTGATACTCCTTCTTCAAATGTTCCTGCCAACTGGTTAGTGAAATAGGTGCATTGGATGATTGATATTAGCCTCGAACTCCTCATTAAAAAATGCCTTGAAATGCCATTTTTTTGTTCTTCAACAAGCCAGTTGATATATTGTGCTAGCATGTGGATAGTGTATATATATATATATATATATATATATATAGGGGGGTTATTACAACACCCTAAAAATGAAAACAAAATGTGTAGGAAAGAAACAAAATCTTGCAAGAAAAACTAGGTAAAGAGCAAACCAAATTGCAGCAGGTCACCAAGGTCAATCCCCTAAGCGCCTCCCCGGAAACAACGCCAAAAGGTTGGGTGCAACATAGGGTATATTAATGGACCAACATTTAATTTCAATCTGGGGTCCATGGACTTAGAGACTTGGCACTGGAAATCCCAGAGAGAGCCTCTAGCGACTTGAAAATCAAATTCCTATTCTAATCCTGCTCATAACAACCTTCTGGATGTTTGAAAATAATGATCAATCATGCAATTGAAAACATTCATTAGAACTGAAACCTATAGCTATTCCAAACACTAATCTTGTGAACCATAAACATTTAGAAACAATTATTAATTATTAACAATTGAAAAATAAACCCTAACTATTACCAAGTAAAAGACAAAAATCTAATTACCGATCAATTGTCAAACTAGGTCATGAAATCTTGAATTTGCTAAGTAAATCAATCATAAAGGATGCTCAGAGACACACACATACAAACCTTAATTCAACCCAAATGATTCAAATGTCAACAAAAGACTAAATTTACTCAATTCTATATGCAATCTATTAATTGAAATTCATGCCTTTGATGTTCTCTCAAACTCCAAAAGCACACTTCAAGAAATGACTGCTCTCAACCACAGAGAAATAGTAGAAGTGATATGATCAATGTTCAAGAGAAGAGGTACAAAAACATAATATTTTTTTAACCTTGAAAAATGAAAAATCAATAAAAGGTCCAATGTAATTAATCTATTGTTCCTATACTAAACATATGGAAACCTTACAAGTGCAGGTTTTTCCTTGATTCGAATCACTGTGTAAAGAACCAATACATAAACTCTATGAAATGGATTATTAATAGTGACTATAAATATAGAATTGGGTGAATTGAATAACCATGCAAGAATGTGCACATACCCTATTTTATGTACCAATCATGCATAAACCAAATGTCATCACGAGGTTATAATTGAACTTCAGTGCATAAATTGTGTTATAACAAGAGTTCTCATCCTAGGTTTATGTAACTAGGGTTCGAAATATTATTAGCATGATTTGGGTTGAATTCTCATAGAACGAATCCTATCATAATTCAGATTTCAATAAGGATATTTGTTCAATCCAAGGTATTTACAATCCCTGGTCACAACACCCACAATGAAGTCTCAAAGGTTCACAAATCTCCTACAATGACAGGGGACCCAATAATTCAAAGGATCTGGTGCTCTCATGTCAACGATGACCCAGGGTTTATCGATCTAGTTCTTTCTCAAGGATACCTTTGTATTCATCAAAATAAGGATGGATCGATACACTCTAAGCTAAAGTAGAGTAATATGATAATATAGTTCTTTAATCTCTACAACTAAACATGTGTAAGTGTCTGTAGTACACACAATTGAATAAATACAACCAACTTTAAGGAAATCTTGCACCTGTAAGCATCACTCTTCCAGATCTCAACATAAATGACCATTCATCAAATATTTTATAGAAATGTAACAGAAACATAGTATTCAATTATCAACATTGATTTAAAAAGCTAGGAAAGAAACTACATAATTGATACACTCAGAGTTGCAAGAGAATACACACCATTCAATGGATCTAACACTACGCGAACAAATATGCAACCAAATAGGTGGCAAGACAGTTGGCGAGCCCTACCAAACCAGCTCACACCTTCTCTTTTAAATTATAGAGCAGTGATATTCATGGGTTGCAATAAATAAATGAAAAGGAATTTTCCATAAGAAGATTTTTATTAAATCGAACCAGTCTTTGTTACATCAACAGATGAACTCCAAGCTAGTTGACAAAAGGAGGGGGGGTAGAACCCCCCCAGAACGTAATCCAACAGCGTAAGGGTATAAGGAATTGCTCTCCATTGCTTTCTCTCCTATCTACTGACTACTCTTACATTTCATAGCCTTCATGTTTATAACAAATATTCCATTATACAAATAAAACCAATGCCTCCTAATTTTATAGATCATACATCGATCATCATATATATTTAGGGCTTTAATATTATCCTAAATCTTCACAAAGAGCAACAACATTGTCGAATTGGACATGGACTGAATAGGTATGAATCAAAAAAATCCACATCGGTCATAATTACAAGAACGAGTCCAACAAACTCAAAGATAACCATATCATAGCATGTTTGATGATCTGGCAAACAAACAATTGGAAACTACATATGAAGACATGTCGTATATAAAAGGAATTTTGACCGTTACTTTATGTGTTGCACTGAAGACCTGGATGTAGTTGAGACAACATAATACCATCTCAATTCTTTTTTTTACAAAACCCATATGCTTAATTCTTGTCATGACAGTTGGACGTGTAACAACCATGGAAGTGGGAACAGGAACTGTGTTGTATGAACAGGAATTGAACTAGTTTAACATGAATTCTACACTTGTCACGGGAATGACCTTTACATCAACCATCATTAGTGAATTTCCCACATAAATTCTTAACTCGTTAAAAACAAAGGAAATTCATGAAAAAAAAACAACAAATTACCTTATCATGCCCATATTTTAAAAAAATAACTCGAAAATATGAAAAATGATGGCAATAACTATAATAACTAAGTAAAAACATGAGAGAAAAATATGTATTAAATATGACAAAATGGAGGCCTGACACAAACTTAATAGATTTCCCCACAAGACTCAATTCTTATTTTCCATATGAATAATGCAAGCTCGTAAAAATGTTTAAAACTCAATCAATTGATGGAGATTCAATGTTGGCCAAATGATAAACACTTATTACAGACTCATTTTTGGCTCCAATATAGCATCATTTATTTATTCACATAGGTGAATTATTTATGTATGAAAAACCCAATTATTTGTGCACAAGGGTTTCAAATTTGAATGTAAAACAAAGGAATAATTGAGAAAAACAAAAGGAAAGGCATGAATTGAAATATGTACAAGGTATAAAAACATAAAGATCTGTCTTCCAAAGTAGGTTTTCAAATCTTGGCCATTGACAAGGAGGGGATCTATCTCTCCGCGTTAAATTTACAATCGATAAGTATTGAGGTCAAGTTTCTCTTGAATCAATAATGGTTCGAGCCAAAGGGATTGAAATTCGGAGTGCTTTCCTTTGTCTTCATGGGACTTAGACCACTTCAATACAAGGTCACCTAATTGAAACTTTTTTTCACTAACGGATTTCTTATTAAACCACCTCTTATTTTTTTGTTGGTGGGTGGAAAATTTAGAGAAATCCCTTTGTCTTTCTTCTTCAACCTTGAGCATGGTATTTATTTGGATTTAAATGATTGGACAAGATTGACCACGGGAGTCTTGTGAGAGTTTCAATGTGGGAAGATAAAGGTTTGGATGGAGGAAACCTTATTTTCCCTATACTCGGAAGTATGGTGAAGCTCTTAGTGCAGACGTGGGGGTCACTGAATTAGCCCACAGAGTGTTGAATAAAGCATTATGCCAATTGCGCTATTGGTCAACTACAATTTTATTGATAATTATGATGAAGTTATTATTACTTGACTTAGCTAAACCATTTCCTTGTCGATAATAATTGGAGGAATTTCTTAAAATAATACCTTTTTCTAGAGAAAATTCAGCTAATTTCATCAAAGAAAAATAGGAAGCATTATAAAAAACAGGAGACATTGGAACTCCAAACCTGGTAATAATATGGTGTTCAATAAATTGTATTTCCTTATGATTCTTGATTTAATTATGAGGTACAAGTTCAACCTAATGTGTTAGGTAATCCATGGTAGTGAGAATATATCGATGTTGTTTGGAAGAGTGGAAAAATATCACCAATAACATCCAAACCC
Source organism: Pinus tabuliformis (assembly GCA_031772625.1). NCBI lineage: Eukaryota > Viridiplantae > Streptophyta > Pinopsida > Pinales > Pinaceae > Pinus > Pinus tabuliformis. The sequence continues at coordinate 1,207,035,578 of CM062816.1, forward strand.
CATTGTTGAAAGGGTTCTTTGACTTTGGCCGGTTGCTCTTCTCTCTCTCCCAACACACTTTTTACATATAGGACATTTTCTAGCATAAGCATTGCATATCTGATCAAAGTAGGTAAATAATATTATGCTCAAATAATTTTATGTTCTATGGTAATTCCAACAAAGTGACCTCTAGGTGATCCATCATGGATTTTAACCAAAAATTTGTCTGCCTTTGATGATTCCAAGCATCGTAATAAGACTACACCATGATATTTTCTAAAACTGAGGCCATTTATTAGTTTTTATTAAGTTTATTTGATCCTGATTGTGCATCTTTGCTTGGATGGTAACTCAAAGGGTAAGGTTCCTTGTTCCAAATATTGCCTCAATTCTTTATACCATGAGGAGTCAGTAATGAATCCATACAGAGTATATGAATTATACATTTCAATTTAATTGTCCCAATATTCATTGTGTTCCAATTTGGGGTCGAGGGCTTATGCATCCAATTTACACAATTCGTGACTCTTAATGGTATGTCCAACTTTGAATTCTAGGTCATATTCTTGCAATGAAGTCATCCAATTTCCTCTTCGTTCTCCAAGCTCTTTCTGCACAAATAACATCCAAACCGTAGGATGCAGAACCATTACTTTAATGTGCCTTTTTATAATATAAGGTTTGAAATGCTTTACTACTTTGAAAACAACGTAACTTTGTTTTTCAATATCTAGATAGTTTAATTTAGATCCTTGCATTCATGTGCTCATAAAATATATGGGGCATTCATTCCCTTGCTCATCCTTTTGTGTTATCACAACTCTAAGAGAGAAATACTAGGCAAATATGTATAACATGAATTCTTTATTAAAATACGAGTTGTATAAAGTAGGAGCCGTAGTGATAGCTTCCATAATCTTAGTGAAGGTTTCCTTTTCTTCCTAATTCTATTGAAATACAACATCCTTCTTGATCATATCTTATAAAGGTTTTAAAATTTGTGCATTAATAAATCACTTGGAATGAGAATAGGAAGGACTTGCTGCATAGAATTAAGGGCCACAAAACCCAGAAAGAAACTTATGCGTCAAGATTTGGAAAAGGTAAAGTTTCCGAAATTTTGGGGGTCCATGTATGGACAAGTTGTAGAAGCATGGCTAGCAAACATAGCCATTTGATTCACCTTGAGGGACTACACCTCAATTCTAAATTCCAATATGGGTGTATTCTAGTTAAAAGGAAGTTTATTTATTTGGTGGAAAACATTATTACCTCATTTGGGGATGGATATCTCACAAATAACTTGGGAGTTGTTGAAGAAAATATAGAGAACTCTACTTGTCATAGGAGTTCATCAAAAGGCAGTTTAATGAATTCAATGCACTGAAGTAGGGAATTTGATTAGTGCCAGAGTATGAGGTTCATTTCATGTAACTACTTTGTTATTCCCCTCACTTAAACATAAAGAATCTCAGAGTAAACATATTTTTGTATGGATTAAATTTAACATTCAGGATAAGGTTAGAATCTAGATGCCTCGTACCTTGCATGAGGCTATTCAGTGAGCCATCATCCTTGAGGAAGAGATCCTAAACAATGGACCAATTAGGCCATCAAAAATCATAGGGTTAGGAGTTTCCAATGGAAATAATATGGATCGTAGTAAATTTTAGATGGGACCGGTTCATAATTATCAAAATCGGCCAACAAGAAATCAAAGGCCACAACATTAATATCCATATTTGTAGTCATGTAATGTATCTTGGCAGGAATGATCTACTACCAAGCAGACATGTCGTCCATTACAGTATCATTCTATGTACATTGTGCCATGCCACAACAACATATAGTGCAATATTCGGGCTCTTATCAACAGAGTTCCAAACTGACCCCCAATTTAGTGCATAGTAGGAGCCAAGCTCCTAATAGGGGGTGTTGGACTTGCGAAGGTCCACACTTTGAGAGGGATTTCCCTTAGAGAATAGGTAATTTGAATAAAAATCAGTCACAAGGCACATAGGGGGATTTGGGAAAGGCTCATCACATCCATGTGGCGGTAAACAATCGCCACACTTAGCACTAGTCCATTGTGCTTGAGATGACAAGTAATATTGATGGTATGAGTTTTGTTATTTTGATAGATCCAATAGCTACTGAATATTTTATTTATACAACTACATTGTCAAAATTAAACTTGAAAGCAACTTCACAACATGATTTTAGGCATATGGAGATGGCGTGTGGGATGAAAAGGAGTGTAGATAAGTTGGTAAGGGATTGTGGGGTGAAATTAAGTGTATGTAAGACAAAGGTATCCTTATATTCTACAGTCCTAGGATCACATGATATAGTCATAGGAATGAACTGGTTGGAATATCATGAGACAATTCTAGACTGCAAGGACAAGATACTACATTTCACAGACGATGAATGTCAGAGAAAATCATCGATGGGAAGGAACCAAGGGGTGTCCCTAAGGTTAATCTCATTAATGAAGCTGATGAAATATAGGTGCAGAGGATGTCAAATTTTTCATGGTTACTGTTAGTGTCAGTCTTTCTAGCCTTCCTCCAGTGATCAAATATGCTCTTACAAAGTGGTCTCAGAGTGTCAAGGTCAAATTTTGTCATTTCAAAGAGTTTTCAAGCAAAATTTGGTCACTAGGCATTAGGTCTAGGGTTTGCTCTCACTCTTTTCAAAGTTGTCCAAATTCCAATCTATGTCACTATTCAGCTGAGTCTATCATCATTCATAGGGTTCTCATTATCATTCAGTGTCTAATGAGTCATTTTACACCTTGTTCATGCTTCAGTTGCTCCCAGGCAAGGTCATTTCCCTCTCCTAGGGTTTTGAAAGGCAATTTCTCTTGGACGGTCAAATCATCGGCAAAACTTGTATCTAGATGTTCATACACCTTCCTCTATCCTTCATGTACCTTATTAAACACTTCCCATCCCTTAGATCCGCCAAATTCCTCATTTTCGCACAAACCCTAGTTTCTAGCTACAGCCTGGCAATTTTCCAGGTTGGGCCTGTGTTTTGCCCTTTTGGACCCCTTCCCCTCACTCGATCTCCGCGCTTCCACTTTCCCCTGCTTCCTAACATCCCTCCCCACTCCCAAAAATTTTCCCAAGAATTTAGAAGCCCCCTATCCCCTTCATTTCGCTTCATTTCGACAAAATCCCTTGTTCCACACATTAGGATAAGTTTCACTCAAAAGTCGTTTCGAAACAATAAAAGATGAATTTTAAAAAAATGAGAGAGGTTTTTGTCCAAAACAGGCCAAGGAAGAAAAACCTCCTTCACTTTTTGTACAGGTGTCATGGTTTGAGAGAAATGTCAAGAATACCGTTGCCTCAAGAGAATCAAAGACACCTCTGAAGTGACCTTGGGAAAATCAAGTTTTCTCCTAGCTTGGTTGGCCAAATGATTTGATTGATGGGTAAAATGAAAACTAGACACAAAGATATTTCTAATGAGCTATCATGAGCTCAATTTGGGGTTGAGGAAGGCATTCAAAAGTTGACTGCAACAGCACTCTTCCTTGAGGCAGCCTCATTTGGCACTTTTTTACCAGTCTTGGGAGATTTGATTTTTGACAGGGAAAATTAACTCCAAATTGAAAAATTCCAGTTGGGTTGGAAAGTCGACTCAAAGACCTTTCCAACAAGCTATCCTGTACCCGATTCCGACACTGGGAAGGCCTCCAAAAGCCTCCTGCAAAAGTGCGCGACCTATCAGGGGGGTTCATCCAGTTGAAAAAATACACTGGCGCGACCTGTTGAGCGCGCGCGACCTATCAGCACCTGCGCGCGACCTGTTGGGAATTTATCCACAAAAATTGCCTGTAAACTGCCAAACATCCCCAAATTTCTTCAAGATTGCAGGTAGGCCTTTGATCATCAAAGTATTTTGCTTGATAAGGAAAAATGGGCATGAGAAATGTGTTTTAATGCCATCAAGTTGAAATGAGAGGTTCATGTATATTTGCTTTAAAAATGTCAAAATTACAATCGCCAGATCCAAGGAGGTTGGCCAAGGCACTAAAACGACGGAAAAGGCCCAATCCACTACAAATTTTGGCCAAAGCCTCTTTCACTGAGCATGGTACTTTATTGGGGACTCCCAGCCCAAATTTCAAGAAATTTGGAGAAAATTTTGTCATTTGTGAATTTCTTGGGCAAAAAACAGGTTTTTCTCCCTGATACTATTCGATGGGCACCTTCATTTTGGGAAAACTCAGCATTTCTAGATTTTTCATGCAAAGATACACCTGCTCAGCAATTACCAAGAGATTTCATCAAGTTTTGAGCCTCCAGAAGGTCAAAAAACATGCAAAAATTGACTTTCTGCCACCTTTTTGACAAACAGGTAGCAGTCTTGGGAGATTGCAACTTTGGAGGGGAAAATGGCCACCAAATTCAGAAATTCCAGTTGGGTTGGAAAGTAGACATCCAGAACTTTCCAACAAGCCCACTTTTGCCTCATTTGGACACCTGGAAGTGACTCAAACGGAGCTCCAAAGAAGCGCGACCTATCAGGATTAGGGCGCGACCTGTCAGGCAATTTTCACAATTTTTCACCTACAGCTCAGGAATTCGCCCAGCTTTGGCCAATTTTGAGTTGGGATGGGATTTTTCACCCTCTTTGATGTAATTAATGTATTTTCATAATTGACATGACACTTATTTACCTATTCTAGAAGATTCATTCATGAAATAGCAAACATTTAATGAATGAATTGGTTTCCTAGCTTATAGAGGCAAGTTGTTTTGACTGCCTAGATTTTAGTGCTTAGTTTAGAATTGGTTGAAACAGCTCCTAGAAGGATGAGCTCGACCCCTAGAGGCTAGGGAATGGGTTGGCATGGTCTATATTATGTATTTTCTCAATCATTTTCATGGTTGGAGAGGTTGGACTCTTGAGGGAGAAAGCTCTATTGTATTATTCATTGTATCTCTGCAATTTTGACAAAGGAAGAAAGACCAGGGTTTTGCAGTCCTTTTTGGGATTCCCGTGGTTACATGTATTGATGGTGTGCTTCTCTTTGTACTTTAAGTGTGTTATGTGAAATCATCCTCTTTCTTTTTCTTCTGAAATTAGGCAAATGAAGTGTTAAAGTAGAATCCATGATTTCCATGCTCTGCTTTTAAATTTGCTTAATATCAATGTTTTCATCTGTTTAAGGAGAACTCAAGGTGATTGCTTGCTCTCCTTAGCTCCTCACCGGTCATTCCTACCCATTCACTTAATTTAAAGGCATCAATACAGTCTCCTACCTTGCCCCAAAGAACCCCCTGCAAAAACTGTGTCCAATCCCCGCACCCAAAATTGCCTTTCCCCGATTTTCCACCAAAAATCCAAAGATCCCAAAACAAACTCTTTTTATCAGTTTACTAGCCTAAAATCATTGTTTCCTTATTGGTTATCTCGCCCGTTGAAGATCCCTATCGAGATAGACCGGAGAGAGCCCTCTCCCGCCCCGTAGGGCTAGCTACGAGGCTAAGTGGTTTGATGTTGCCTTGAAGTTTGCCTTTCTCAGCCTGAGGTGAAATTTCGAGCGCTAACAGTTACAACACTTAATGATAAGGGCTACTCTAAAAATCTAGATAACATCCAATTGTTGTTGAATTTAGAAATGTATTTCGAGAAGAATTGTTTATGATACCCCAAAGAGGGAAATCAATTTCACCATCGACCTTAAACCAGGCATGGAGCCTATTGCAAAGGCACCATATTGTATGTCAACTCCAGAAATAAAGGAGTTGCAAATCTAGTTAATAGAATTATTGGATTTAGGGTTCATACGAACCATCATATCTCCATGGGATCCCTAGTAATTTTTGTGAAAAAAAGATGGGTACCTCCCTTCTCTAGATAATGATCAACTACTATGATTCCATGGAAGGATATATGTGTTATCGAATGAAGAAATGAACCAATATTGAGCAAAGCACAGTATACATGGTACATCCTGGTGTTAAGAAAAAGAGTGTGTACCTGAAACCACTATTCTTCTCGAAGGGGATGTAGAAACACATTGTAAATTTTGTAGCAAAATGTTTAGAGTGTTAACAATTGAAAGTAGAGCATAGACATCTAGCAGGGTTATTGCAACCCCATGATATACCAGAGTCTAAGTGAGAAGTTATCTCAGTGAATTACATCGTAGGACTGCAAATGACAACAAGACATGATGTTATATTTGTAATGGTGGACATGATGACCAAAAGTGCCCATTTCATTCTAGTTAAAACTACATATAAGGCACCTAAGATAGCCAGAGTTTTCATTGATGAGATTGTGAGATTACATAGAGTGCCAAGGAATATCGTATCAGATAGGGGAGTGGTATTTACTGGAAGGCTTTAGACTAGTTTCCAAGAAGCCTTGGGAACCCAGTTAAACTTCAACACTATTTATCACCCCAAGGCAGATGGTAAAACAGAGAGGACTAATCAAATCCTTCGGGACATGCTATGAATGTATGTGATGGGCCAACAAAAATTATGGAAAGAGTTTTTACCATTTATGGATTTCTTTTACAATAGAAATTACCATAGTTCCATCAGGATGGCACCATTCGAGTTCCTATATGGGAAGTATTGCAAAATGGCTCTCACCTAGGATCGACTAGAGGATTGGAAGTAGTACAAGACATGGAAGATAAAATCACCATGATCAAGGGAAGGCTAAAGGAAGCACAAGATTGGAAAAATAGCTGCGATGATGCTCATCAGACTGATCGAAGTTATGAAGTGGTAGATAGAGTGTTTTTAGGAGTAAGGCCCCAAAATAGCTCCATAAGGTTTGGGAAGGGAGTGAAGTTGTCTCCATGATTTGTGGGACCGTTTGACATTATAGAGAAGAAAATTCTAGTGGCATATAAGCTTGTTTTACCTACATCATTAACATGTATGCATTATGTGTTCCATATGTTTGTATTACATAATTATATTTCAAATATTTTGCATGTTATTGACTTAAGTCATTTGTAGGTCTTGGATGAGTGCATGGTGATGGTCAAGCCACTCCACATACTGGACCAGCTAACTATACAACTTAGGTGATGATTGGTGGACCAAGTGAAGGTCTAGTGGGATAGTCACGGTCACAATTTGGCTACTTGGGAGGATGTCGACAAGAAATTAGAGGAAATTTCAGCTTTAAAGTGGCCTCCTAAGGAAAAAGAATAAAATAAGAGTTATGAATTTTGGAGGGAAAAGATGAAAACTACTTTTTTAATAGTATTTTTGGCTTATCTCCTTATAGCTTTACTCAAATTTCAAGTATATACATTCGTTGGATGCAGAATTAAATTCCACATCCAATGAGTACCCATTATGCATACTTTTGAGAAGACCCACATTTTAAAATTTAAAAATTAAAAAAAAAAAAAAAAAAAAAAAAAAAAAAAAAAAAAAAGGATACATTAAAAAGCATGTTCAACACACATTTTAGTGTATCTTCATTTTTTATCAGTGGGTCTTCTCAAAAATATGCATAATGGGTACGCGTTGGATGTGGAATTTAATTCCACATTCAACGAGTGTCTACACTTGAAATTTGAGTAAACCTAAAAGGAGATAAGCCAAAAATATAATTAAATAAAGTAGTTTTTCTTCTTTTCCCTCCAAAATATTTACATGTACCTATTTTTATAATTTAAATGATTCTGATTGGTTTTCATATTATGACATGGAAATTACGTGAAAATTTCATGGGCACTTTTAGGCTGAAATTTCCTCTAATGTGCATCATTGTTTTCCTTTCCTGTTTTTAGGACTTTGGGATGAATCCTATAGTTAAGAGGGGGTGTATGTAGTGCCCCACTTTAGTTGAATGACTTTAATATTATATTAACCTTGATATACCCTTATGGCACATACATTATTCTTTGAGGTCCTCAGGTCAAAGATCTAACTATTTTATTGTTATCATTAATAGATGTGATGATGATTGTGATGTACCAAATTGATGTTATTAATGGTTGTGATGAATTAATTATTATGTTATCTTGTTTACATATTCTAAGGACTATCATCTTCAATTCTAATTAGAAATTATGTTTATGTTTATGTTATAATGATAATATAGCATGTGCAATTATATCAATGACTAATCTTATAAGTAGATGTTACTCATGGCTCTTTGAGTGTGGAAGGAGGCCACCTAGATGCACATGCATGTGATGAATCAAATACCTCTAGTTTGATTGATTTCAGGTTATTAATATTAGAATTCATGTTTCAACTAATATTTTGATATCGTTACTAATGTCATGACAATGGTTGCACACATAGTCAATTGCTTGGTTGAACGACTCACACATGGGTGATGAACTATATAGGACAAATGGAACTTCATGGGAGGGGTGGGATAGTGTCCCTGGTTCCATCCGCTAGCACACCTTCCATGACTTGGGCTAGAAGGTATTAGGATGCCTTCACCTTCAAGCTCACAATGTCATGGGGGCGAACTCAGAATTGGGTCACTCATGAGGATTTAGTAGGGGGTACACACCAAGGTATATTCTTATATCACTAGCACCATTAGTCTCACCATAGAGGGAGACACAAGAGATGACACTTATCTCTATCATCGTGCCAATTTCCCCTCTTAGTCACAGATTCCTGAAGAGCAAGCAATGTGGCACCCTTGAAACTTTGAAAGTAAATTCTTGAAGGGAATGATCGACTTGGCACCCTTGGCATCAAGAAAAAGCTAGAAGGTATATGGTGATTCATGCCCATGCAATGATAACCATTGATACATATATTGTAAGTAAGTGGGTTTTGGGAAAATTAAATCAAGAGTAAACTCTGGGGAAAGGGAGAATATGTATAATTATAAAAGTTGAACTAAATAAGTAACCCTACCATCCTCTCTCTTGGAAAATCTTAATTATATGATGTATATGTAAATAAATCTTCAGTATCTAAATTGTTCTAATAACAAAGGAAAAAGGGACATAGAGTTAAAATAGAAACATTAATCCAATGACAATTTACTCTCATTAAGAAAATGGGGTTGTGCATGAAATTAAAGAATAATAATTTAAAATTTGAGAAATTGAATTTCATGAGAGAACCTCCATGTGGCAAGAGCATAACACAAAAATATCCAACTAATATTTTAACTTGAGAAAAATTAGGGAGTAGTTGGGGGAAAAAATCTAAGACCTACATGTTGGCTTAAGTTAATGAACACAAAACAAGGAGTATAAATTGAGATCAAGGGACAATTAGGAAAAGAAATAGGGAAACATGTGTGGGGGAGGGAAAATAACATTTTTAATAAGAAATGAAGAAATTAATTTCATGAGAGCTTTGTTGAGAGACTGACACATGGATAGATAAATAATTAAAATATTTGAATAAAGAAAACAATTATTTGGCATAAGGTGACAAGTATAATTATTGAAACCTTCTATAAAAGAAGGATCGAGTTATGAGAAAGGGACTATCTCTCACCTTATTGTTGGATGATTATCCTAATGCTATTGTGTGCTTAAAGTGACTATTGAGATCTGTAGTGAGTTTGGTGGAAATGGAGGCTCTGTGAGTGGGAAACCCTTGAGATTGGGTGCTCTCCTCACCTCACTAGTGTTTTTTTCTTCTGTATAGCCTCATTGCAGCTTGGGGGTCTGCAGGGAAGAAGAGTACTCGAGTAAAGGTTTGGGATGTCAATTGGTGAGTCAGCAACATTTGGTCAGGGCGCAAAAATTTCACACATGCATAAGGACTACATCAAGAGAGTGTGAGGAATCAGCAAATTCAAGTTTCAATTGCAATTACCTTGGTTCATGGTATCGATGGTATTTTATAAAGCTTTCTATATGTATTATTATTGTTTGTAATAATTACTTGAATGTGGAGGTTTGAAGGAATGTTTCATAGTTGAAAAATCATTGATTGATGGTATATGTACCTTGATTTACTTATGTGTATAATCCTTTATGTTGGTTGTCATCATTTGATAGATGAATTAATTAAAAAAAGAGCATCTACTATTATTTATTATTTTTATAACTATGTGACATGTTGATGCATATTTTATTTTGTTGACAAGATTCCTTATATGTATGGCACCATTAGCATGAAAAATATTTAGAAAAAAAGCAAAGAAGAAAAAATAAAATTTGAGTACTTAGGAGGGTCCCTACATTAGGGAACTATGGTTGTATTCTAATCCAGGTAAATGAATTGGATTTTTTTGGTTTTCCTATTTTGGGTTTCCAAGGTAAAATATGTGTTAATGTGTATGTTTTCCATTTCAATTTTTCTATTTTATTAAGAATTTTTTTACAACAATTAAGTGTATAGATTGAAAACCTACTATTGGAAGAAATAGTTGCCCGTCAAGCCAGCTGCAGAATTAGAGCAAGTTTTGGCGAGAGAGTTGGAACTCGGAAGGAGTACTTATAAGTATTTGGTCAATTCGAGGAACAAAGTTTTGAGGTTGTGTTGGATTTTAGAAAAAGAGTTATCACACTTCCAAGGGCCTTCCTCTCCTGAAATGGTAACATCTGCATCCACATGAGTTGCAACTCATTCTTTTCTTATCTAGATTGTCTGATTGGCCACAAGAAATATGAATTGACTAATTTTAGTTAGTATCTTAGGAGATTGAATAGGCATGCTACAACACCATTCTATTGTTGTGTTGTTCCAACATTGTCGCTGACATTGTTGTTGTAACACCTCTGCTACAACACCATTATTGTAACATCATTATTTTAAAACCCTTGTTGTAACATTACCTCGTTACGTTGTTATAATGCCTCTACTAAAACACCATTATTGTAACATCTCTACTATGGTTTTGTTGTTGAAAACCCAATGTTTATATGTGTTTTGTTTCTTTTTAACTTATGTGGAACATGAATTTAATGAACCCATGTGTATCAAGGATCTTATGACAAATTGATGGACAACCTATGCATAGAAATGATCAGATGATAAGAAAGCAACTATTAGCTAGGGAACTGGACTAAGAAGTGATGATTGGACATGGAGTTGAACCACTATGACTATTTAGCATTTGAAGAAGTGATGATGATGTAGGAAACCGAACTATTATAATAGTTTGACCTTCCAATTGTCAATTAAGAGTTGTGAACAAAGGTGAATAGGGGGGCATTGGTAGCAACGAAAGGGCAAGAGAAATTTGTGAATGAAATAGAGAAAAGAAGAGAGAAAGGAAATATAAAGAAGAAGAGATCGTGAGACTGGAATAAAAGGAGCTTGTAAAACAGATAGAACAATTTTTTGAGTCCAGTTGAAACAGATAGAGAATATGTTGAGGCATAGTATAGGATATAATTGTACTCTCATTTACATGAGAAATTATGCTTTGTATGTGAATAAGAATGAAAAATCGGTGTCTCTTCTTGTTTTGTCTGAATTTCCTCAATTTCCTCATTATATGTGTTAATTTTTAATATTTTTTACATTAGCAAATAAATATTTGTGCATTTTCTGGGAGGGGACTAAATAGCTATAGTGCTTGTGTGTTGGTTGTATGGGCATCAACATTAATATTATCCCACGTGATCCAAATCATTGGTATCAGAGCAAGTAACTACTCCATGGGAACCTCATGTGGGATCTACATATGGCATTCGGAAGCTTGGGAAACCTCATTTCATCCCTTTCCCAGCTTACCACGGTTATACTACTACCATTAAAACACAATAATGGAAAAAACATAGGGAAACCATATTCAGGAAACTTTATACAAGTGCCACAACATTGCAGATTGTTTTATAGAGTGTAAGACAGCTCATTTTAAAGGATTTTTTGTTGGCTTAAATAGGTTTTTTATGAAATTTCATTTCATTTCTTGGTTCAAGAGATGACATGAAATTTCCCTGTGATGGGTGTTGAATCTTGCAGCTTGTCACGGTCATGATGAGGACATATGGAATCGATGGCCACCTAGCCTCTCAAGCATTCCCTTCTATGTACTATAACATCACATTAAATTCTCACGCGAGTGAAGATTTAACATGCCTTGGGTGGAAGTATGCCTTAGCTCGTCCAACTCATTTGTTATTGATTTCAATTAATCATTATCCGGAGGGGTATTTTTGTTTATGGAAGTAGGTGGCATCATGGGGTGGTGGCGTTGTGGTGTAGGAATATCCTCTCTATGGACAGAGATGATCCCTCTAGCCCAAAATAGTGGGTCTAGCCACAAGCAAGACAATATAAAGTAAATTTCGTTAGATTAGAATCGAATAATAGGGCCTACTTCTTATAACGCTAATCCACTTGATGGTGATATTTATTCATTGCTCCAGCTTCCTTTCATTCCTTTCATTCAAGTACCTAAAACAAACATGCAAGAAACAACAGCAAACGTGATAGGATAAAATTGAATCCAATCTACTTAAAATGCCAAGGATTTCTAAGCTATCAAATGTAATATTACACCCAATATAGGAAATGAACCATTAGTTATATTAAAATAAACTTCAAAGATAAATACAACCGAAACCTTGACATTGGAGATCTCTTTTGCGGTATCCAAGTCCCACTACATGCCTTTTCAGCACTCTTTTCATCCTCTAGTTTGACATGAAATGGCTTCCAAGCTCTAACTCTCTCTTCTCATGCTTTAGCTACCAAAGACTAGTATTTTTTCATCTAAGACTAATCTTCTTCTATCGAAAGCTAAAGATTTCAGAATTTTACAACTAGTTCTATCTCTCCACCACTTTCACTATGTGTTGTATTGTCTAACCAAAAAGGGTTAGAGGAAGTGGTTTATATAGGGAGAGGAGGATAAGAATGAGATCCACTCAAGGGGGAAGAAGGTCTTATATCCTTGGGAAGGTCCAATTTTAAGGGGGAAAGAACCTTATATGGAGTTATCAGCCCTTATCCAACGAAACGAACATCCAACACAGTGCCAATAGAGGTTTCTAGACGTGAAAGTCCATTTCATTTTATAAAAAAAATTCAGAAGTAGACCGGCGCAAGTATTGGGCTGACAGTAGTGCCAATCGACGTGGGTCACAGTGTAAAACTCTGCCATCGGCGCGGGTGAGACACTAGGAAAGAGCGTTGATCTTAAAAACTAGGTTTTAAGAAGGATTCTCTGGAAATGTTCTGAAGGGAGTGGGGACTACTTTCTTCAAACTTCAAGGGATGCAAGAGCATAGGTTTCATGGTGAAAGTATAACACAGTAGTCACTACTAGGGTTCTCCGAGATCAGGAACGGGGAGTGATAGGAGAGTGACAAATTACTGTGTAACAGGCCCCCTTCTTTACATTCACCCTTGCTCCTTGTGAGAAATATTGTCTTCCTTCTATCGTGGTTAGTTATGCCTATTCCTGATAGCCATGCCTTTCATTCTCATAGTAGCCACGCAACCCTTGGTTTTTGCTACTCTCAACGTTTGTTGGTTCGTGCAATGATGGAAAAACTGTATTTCCCTGCATCTCTTGATCGGTAGAAGTCCATGGAAACTATGAACATTGGGATGATAAACTTGAAGTTTAAAGTTGATAATATTGAGGTAAAGGTTGAAACGACCATTGTAGGCATGTTAATGGAATTCTTCGGTTTGCATGATGTTCCATGACAATGGCTGAGGTTGTTAAAGGTGTTGCGAACATCGCCCCGACGTCGTTTGCTAAGAATAATTTCAAGCTAAGCCAACCTTCTGATTTTGCTCAAGATGTTGTGGAACAAGATGGTCGCGAGTAGCTTGTCTTTATTTTTATATGTTATGTCAAACTGTAAAGCTCTATGGGGTGTTTTGGGAAGTTTTTAGTATAAACGATTTAATGGTAGGATATAGAAATAAAGAGGGTAGCATTAAGGAATCAATGGAAAAAATTTGTATGTTTCTAAGATTGAACTTCGTATGTATGTAAGGGACTTGACCCATTTCCAAATTTTGATATAAAATATTGCTATTCATCTCTTTTAAAAAAAAAATCAACCACCAACCATTTTTCAACCACATTTGTAATGTCGATTTCAATAAATGTTTTGACATAAATATATGATTTTATGAATTGTTTAGGTTGATATTCAATGCATGTTAAGATGTTTAGACACTTAGGATTTAGTTAAGACCAATTTCCTCTAATATTTTTTTAGAGTGTATTCCTTTAATTTATTTTTGTAATTATCTAATGAGATAGTCACAATTATATTCCACAAATAAAATAATACAGTTATTCATCTTCTCCTCAATACTGGCAAAACTTGATATATGAATTAAAACCTAATATGTCCATGATCTCAATTTAAAAAGCAGGAGGCTCATTTGTTGATGATCTATTGTGAGAGACTTATATATAAACTATTTTCTTTTTGCATTTATATATTGAATTACATGGTTGCATTTACTAGGGTCGTGGATTGTTTCCATTTTTGGAGGTTTTAACCATGTAATACATTGACATATTGATCTTTGATATATTATATTCTACAAATAAAGTAATCCCATTATTCATCTTCTCCTCAATACTGAAAAAATTTGATATATAAACTAAAACCTAATATGGCCATGATCTCAATTTAAAAATCAGGGAGGGTCATTTGTTGATGATCTATTGTGAGAGATTTATATATAACTATTTTCTTTTTGCATTTATATATTGCATTATGTGGTTGAATTTACTAGGGCCTTGGATTGTTTCCATTTTTTAAGTTTTTAACCATGTAATACATTGATATATTGATCTTTGATCTATTTTTATAAACCAGCTTAGATACATCTTAACCAGAATCCGTCAAGCTTTGAGAGGGATCAAATCTCTTGAGGTGAATGCCTCTTTTTTTAGTGCAAAACTTGAGGAAAGGTTTGCAGCTCGAGAGATTTGAATCCCTCTCGGTGCTTGATAGATCCAGTGTTAAGATGGATCTATGTTGGTTTAATTTTAAATGTCACAATTTAACATGAAAAATTCTCTATACTAAATTGTAAAACACCTCCTAACACAATAAATTTTAAATAAAGAATTAAAACCAAACCCTTCTTAGAAAAAGTTAATTCTGACATCTTAATTCCAGTGTAATTAAAATTTACATCTTAAAGTTACATATTATATATTTGTTTGTGTCTGTGTGTGTTTTTATTTTTTTTATTAATAAATAGAGATTCAAATATTAATACCTCGCATCTCTAAATCTATATTTACCTTTTCACATTTACATAATACAATTACAAAATTACCATATAACTTATCAAATAAAAATAACATGAATAAATAACAAATTACATTGGAAAAAAAAATACATATCCACATATATATCCGAGAGGCTCATTCTACAGCTCAGTACAATGTGTAAGCTTACCTGTCTGTCCCTCCGACTATGTCATCAAAGTTGAAATTTCTCATTCTATAGCTCAATATGATGTGTAAGCCTATGTAATATGTCATCAAAGTTGAAATTTCGCTGCCCAAGATAAAAGACAAATTAAATAAATATCCCTCTCGGCTCATGTTAGATCCGTATTTAAAATGGATCTATCCTGGTGTGCTTTAAATGTTGTAAATTTACAAGTTGAATATATTATGAACGTGGAGAAGACATTAAATAAAATGAAAGATAGTAGAAAACATTTATCTAGGGTGAAGTGGAGTTCTAGGATTGAACGAAACGAAACAACTCAATTAAGGTTAAAAAAATGTAAGTTTCAAATATATTATTAATTTGTAGAAGAAAAATAAAATAAAAGATAATAGAAAAAATTGATCTGGGGTGAAGTGGAATTCAAGTTTTAACCAAATGAAACAACTCAACTAAAGTAATAAAAAATGTAACTTTCTGAAAAGTTGAGAAATAGTGGGATTCAAGTACCCTTCTTCCTATTTGGAAGAAGCACGAGAGTGATAAGGATGATGATATCAGGATGGTTGTCGATACTAGGATACTCACTTTAGAGTTCATAAGGTTGAAATTCATTACAAAAATATTTATCAAGGCATTATAACTCAGGTAGAGTGAGGTTATGAAGTTGATACTCACGTAAGAGTTAAAAAGGCTCAAATCCAATACAAAAATATTTATCAAGGCATTATAGCTTACTGACGGAATTGACCCTAGCTCAAAGCCATTACAACAATATTTATCAAGGCATTATAGTTCAACTAGAGTGAGGTTATTGGTACCGAGATATTCAATTAAGAGTTCACAAGGTGGGGATTGAATAGCTATAGTGCTTGTGTGTTTTTTGTATGGACATAAACATTAATATTATCCCACATGATCCAGATCATTGGTATCAGAGAAAGTTACCACTCCATGGGAACCTCATGTGGAATCTACATATGGCATTCGGAAGCTTGGGAAACCTCATTTCATCCCTTTCTCAGCTTACCACGGTTATATTACTACCATTGAAACACAATAATGGAAAAAACATAGAGAAACCATCTTCAGGAGACTTTATACAAGTGCCACAACATTGCAATGTGTTTTATAGGGTGTATGATAGCTCATTTTAAAGGATTTTTTGTTGGCTTAAATGGGTTTTTTATGAAATTTCATTTCAGTTCTTGGTTTAAGAGATGACATGAAATTCCCCTGTGATGGGTGTTGAATCTTGCAGCTTGTCATGATCATGATGAGTACATATGGAATTGATGGCCACCTAACCTCTCAAACACTCCCTTCTATGTACTAGAACATCACATTAAATTCTCACGCGAGTGAAGATTTAACGTGCCTTGGGTGGAAGTATGCCTTTTCTCGTCCAACTCATTTGTTATTGATTTCAGTTAACCATTATCCGGAGGGGTTCTTTATGTTTATGGAAGTAGGTGGTGTCATGGGTTGGTGGCGTTATGGTGTAGGAATATCCTCTCTACAGACAGAGATGATCCCTATAGCCCAAGAGAATGGGTCTAGCCACAAACAAGACAATCTAATGTAAATTTCCTTAGATTAGAATTAAATAAGAGGGACTACCTCTTATAACACTAATCCACTTGATGGTGATCTTGCTTCATTGCTCCAGCTTCCTTTCATTTCTTTCGTTTAAGTACCTGAAACAAACATGCAAGAAACAACAGCAAACGTGATAGCATAAAATCGAATCTAATCTACTTAAAAGGTCAAGGAGTTCTAAGTTATCAAATGTAATATTACACCCAATATAGGAAATGAACCATTAGTTGTATTAAAATAAACTTCAAAGAGAAATAC
Source organism: Pinus tabuliformis (assembly GCA_031772625.1). Lineage (NCBI taxonomy): Eukaryota > Viridiplantae > Streptophyta > Pinopsida > Pinales > Pinaceae > Pinus > Pinus tabuliformis. Next base: position 1,207,052,733 of record CM062816.1, read on the forward strand.
AACCGAAGCCTTGACGTTGGAGATCTCCATTACGATATCCAAGTCCCACTACACGCCTTTTCAACACTCTTTTCATCCTCTAGCTTGACATGAAATGGCTTCCAAGCTCTAACTCTCTCTCCTCATGCTTTAGCTACCAAAGACTAGTCTTTTTTCATCTAAGACTAATCTTCTTCTATCAAAAGCTAAAGATTTTAGAATTTTACAGTTGGTTCTATCTCTCCACCAATTTCACTATTTGTTGGATTGTCTAACCAAAAATGGTAAGAGGAAGTGGTTTATATAGGGAGAGGAGGATAAGAATGAGATCCACTCAAGGGGGAAGAAGGTATTATCTCCTTGGGAATGTCCAATTTTAAGGGGGAAAGAACCTTATATGGAGTTCTCGGCCCTTATCCAACCAAACGAACATCCAACACATAGCCACTAGATGTTTCTAGACATGAAACTTTGTTTCCTTTTATAAAAACTTTCTAGAAGTAGATCAGCATGGGTATTGGGCTAATAGTAGCATTGATCGGCGCGAGTCACAGTGTAAAACTCTGCCATCGGCGCGAGTGAGACACTGGGAAAGAGTGTTGATCTTAAAAACTAGGTTTTAAGAAGGATTCTCTGGAAATGTTCTGAAGGGAGTGGGGACTACTTTCTTCAAACTTCAAGGGATGCAAGAGCATAGGTTTCACAATGAAAGTATAACACAGTAGTCACTACTAGGGTTCTCCGGGATCAGGAACAAGGAGTGACAGGAGAGTGACAAATTATTGTGTAACATATGCCCCCTAAAGCATGAAGTCAGAGCTGAGAGTGATGGCTGAAATGATTTAAGACGGAGCGAGGACTTGGAATACCAGCATCGGAAGACCTACAACTCAAACATACATGTACATATCTAAAATCTAATAGTCATGCCTGATAAACATGAGAGGCATATAACAATACATGAATCCATGGTATAGGCGCAGCTATCCATCAAGAAAAGGATCATGTGCATGGATCCTCATCATGGACGCAGCCATCTAACTGAAGGGATCATATGAAATAGATCCACAGCATGGGCGCATCCATCCCCAGTATGGTCGCCAATTTGTGGTGTAGGAATATCCTCTCAGTGGATAGAGCAGATCCCTCTAGCCCAAGAGAATGGGTCTAGCCACAAACAAGACAATCTAATGTAAATTTCATTATAATATAATCGAATAAGAGGGCCTACCTCTTATAACGCTAATCCACTTGATGGTGATCTTGCATCATTTCTCCACCTTCCTTTCATTCCTTTCGTTCAAGTACCTGAAACAAACATGTAAGAAACAACAACAAACATGATAGCATAAAATCAAATCCAATCTACTTAAAAGGTCAAGGAGTTCTAAGCTATCAAATGTAATATTACACCCCATATAGGAAATGAACCATTAGTTGTATTAAAATAAAAGTCAAAGAGAAATACAACCGAAGTCTTGACGTTGGAGATCTCCTTTGTGATATCCAAGTCCCACTACACGCCTTTTTAGCACTCTTTTCATCATTTAGCTTGACATGAAATGGATTCCAAGCTCTAACTCTCTCTCCTCATGCTTTAGCTACCAAAAACTAGTCTTTTGTCATCTAAGACTAATCTTCTTCTGTTAAAAGCTAAAGATTTCATAATTTTGCAGTTGGTTCTATCTCTCTACCACTTTCACTATGTGTTGTATTTTCTAAGCAAAAAGGGTAAGAGGAAGTGGTTTATATAGGGAGAGGAGGATAATAATGAGATCCACTCAAGGTGGAAGAAGGTCTTATCTCCTTGGGAAGGTCCAATTTTAAGGGGGAAAGAACCTTATATGGAGTTCTCGGCCCTTATCCAACCAAACGAACATCCAACACATTGCCACTAGAAGTTTCTAGACATGAAACTCTGTTTCATTTTATAAAAAATTTCCAGAATTAAAACTCTGCCATCGACGTGGGTGAGACACTGGGAAAGAGTATTGATCTTAAAAACTGGGTTTTAAGAAGGATTCTCTGGAAATGTTCTGAAGGGAGTGGGGACTACTTTCTTCAAACTTCAAGGGATGCAAGAGCATAGGTTTCATGGTGAAAGTATAACATAGTAGTCACTACTAGGGTTCTCCAGGATCAGGAACGGGAAGTGACAGGAGAGTGACAAATTATTGTGTAACAGGCCCCCTTCTTTAGATGCACCCTTGCTCCTTGTGAGAAATATTGTCTTCCTTCTATCGTGGTTAGTTATGCCTATTCCTGATAGCCATGCCTTTCATTCTCATAGTGGCCATGCACCCCTTGGTTGGTCCTACTCTCAACGTTTGTTGGTTCTCGTAATGACGGAAAAATTGTATTTCCCTGCATCTCTTGATGGGTTCTCATTCTTGTTGTGTTTGCATGGTCTCTTTGGGGTTCCAGTTTTCCCACATGATTCGTTGTAATAGTTCGTCTCTCTCACATAGCTTTCTGCCTCCTTTCAGTTCGCATATTACCTTAACCAAGCTTCATGCTCAAATTTTCCTATCGATGGTAGTCTCCAAAGGTAGGTTTGTGGGAATTTTATGTGTTGATCGACCTAAGTTTCAGCTTCAATGTCCCTCTCAGAAGCTTTCTCCTCCCAATAATTGTCTGGTCTTCTCTATGTCGGTCTTGGATGCTATAATGGTTGCATGTTACAGTAGGAAGTTAGAGGCTCAAGTTGGTGGGCATTGGTCTAAAAACACATGCAAATGGGTGTCTGCAGTTCGTGGCTTGAGAGAACGTGATCACTTATTGAATATTCCTGGCGTACCTAAGTACTTCAAGCACTTCGATTTTCATTTATATGTAGCCTGGGAAATGTGGCTACAAGCGACTCCTAGCTCGTGGAAGGGACTACCTAGTGTAGCCAATTGTCACTCCAAGGCATAATGTGATGACTCTGTAAGCGAAGAATTGTTTATAGATGGTTTCTTTTTCATAATAGCATATGGAGGCACTCAATATTATTTTGTATGGCTTGTTATAATATGGCCTCTATACCTACCAACTCTCGGCACTCTTTGTAAATTTTGGTAATACTTTATTTTTGCCTAATGCACTAGTTAAGCAGGGCCTATGTAACCTTAAGACTCTCAATCTGTGATACTGGGATGGTTTCCCATCGAGCAAGCTAGTATCACATAGTACTCTTACTTGTAATTCCTTATGTAGTTAATGGAATGCCAAATCTTATACACAAAAAAGAGATGACATCAATTGAAGTCACAATAGATCAATAAAGTAGTGCAGTTGCATGTACCTTGAGTTTTAGGAAAGATTTTCTCAATCCATGGGATACAATAGATAAAGTCCCTTACATCAATGAAAATATCTCTTCTATACCTCAAATGTATTTTTAATAGAATTTTATTTCATTAGTTGTAACAAAAGCTACAAAAAAATTGCAAGTATTGGTCCACCACCAAAAGAATAGGAACCAACATCATGAGTCATCCACAACCCATGGTTATAGGTAAAGCACACAAAAACATTCTCCAAGATTGTCATTGCCAATTGTGTTATAGCTCATCCATAAACCTAGTGTTACCATAATTATGGGTAAACCACACGAAATCCTTCTCCCAGCTTTCCATTGCCAACTTAGTTATAGGTCATCCACAAACCCATGGTTATGGGTTAACCACAAAAATCACTTATCTTAATTAAAACTTAAGACATTCTAATCATGTTGTTTATGGGTCATCCACAAAAACATGGTTGTCGATTAACCACAAAAAATTCTTCTCTTCATTGGTACCTAATTACTCATGATGGTTTTGGGTCATTCATAAACCCATGGTTATTCGTTAATCACACAAAACCAGTGGTTCTTGGAATATTGTAATCATGATGATTATGGATCATCCACACACCCATAGGTATGGGTTAACCACACAAAACCATTATTTGCATTGTTTCTCAACACATTGTAATCTTGATGGTACAATGAGCATAATGGGGTCCCTCTTCTTTTTAGCATGGGTGAAATGATGGAGACCATCATTTTCTAAGGGGGAAGGATTGGTATGAACCTTATGTGGGCTTGTAGTCCAAGTTTGGATATATAAATCATAAATTCATATTTTTATGTAAAATAAAAATTGATAGATATGTTATTATCATAGTCATACCTAATCAAAGTTGACTTCATCAAGAAGACACCTTTAGGAAGAGACAGAAGGTCGAGAAGGAGAAGTTCTAAAATTGACCTTATTGCATATAATGGTTCTTCTTAATGGAATCCTTCTTCTCTCTCTCTCTCTCTCTCTCTCTCTCTCTCTCTCTCTCTCTCTCTCTCTCTCTCTCTCTCTCTCTCTCTCTCTCTCTCTCTCTCTCTCTCTCTCTCTCTCTCTCTCTCTCTCTCTCTCTCTCTCTCTCTCTCTCTCTCTCTCTCTCTCAGATTTGTATGTTTCTCTCGTCTCTCGAAAATCACATTTCTCTCTCTCTCTCTCTCTCTCTCTCAGATTTGTATGTTTCTCTCGTCTCTCGAAAATCACATTTCTCTCTCTCTCTCTCTCGATTGGTCCACAATATCCATATAAAGAACATAGAGGCTCATTTTTTAATGATCTATTTTGACGGATTCATATGTGAACTATTTCCTTTTTGCATTAATATATTGACTCAAGTAGCCGCATTAATATATTGACTCAAGTAGCCGCATTGGCTAGGATCGTGGATAATTTTCCTCTATGATGGTTTTAACCATGAAATACATTGATATATTAATCTTTGATCTATGTGTATGAGAATTTTCCTTAAAGTGTTTCATCTATTGGGTATACCTTATTTATTGAACAATATTTTTTAATTTTTTTAAATAAAAAATTTGACATATATCTCTCACATAATTTTGAACAATTTTTTATATCATTAATGGCATTTGCATAATAAATTTCAACCACCATGGGGAGGTAGGAGCGAGAGGGGTGATTTTTAACCTCGAAGAAAAATATGAAACAAATTTCACTTGGGGACTCGAGAAAGCTTTGAATAACGAAGCCGAAGCGCTCTTTCTTTGGCAAGGATTGATGATAAGCATCTCCAAAGCTATAAAAAAATTGATTATTATAGGTGACTCAATGGTGGTGATCCAAAAATGTATATCGCGAACAACTAATTGAGTCTGAAGGGATAATAATCAAAAGGTCGACTACCAAGCTAATGTGGGAGTGACATTAACGCAAGGAGTATTACATATTGATGGGAATATTAATCAATTCCACGTACCATAATGAATGGCATATATTCTCACTTACCAAAGTACATAAGTGTCATTGGGATAATCATGGTACTGAGCGTATTAATTAAAATCTCGGGGATGACGAAGGGACTGTCGAAAGGTGGTGAAGGTAGTTGGAAGTTAAAACACAAATGGTCGCGGCTAGGAAATGAGGTCATGTTACAGGAAAGGTGGATATCTGTCAGTTCGTTATTAATGGGAGAAGCGGGTGATATCTTATTTAGTACATTAGAGTATCACTTTGAATATATTTCGATGGTGTTGCAGATGGAGGAGTGTGCCTTGAAGGAGTTGCGCGCAGGGAATACAATTAATATCAATAATATGGGAGTCTCTTCTCATATCAACCACGTGGTTATATATAGAAGATGGTTCATGCAGTTGAGGAAGAGAATTGTTCTGGTGCGGGCAAGGATAGCAAGGAAGATGGCAGCAGCGGGAATGGTGTTGAGGATCTAGGGAGAAGCGGAAATGTAGGGGAGATGATTGAAAATCATCCAAGTAAGTTGTGAAGGAGATCCAAGACCAAATGACCATTATTCTAACTCATTTAGTAGGGTTAGGGAAGGATGTGAAATTGTTGTAGAATTCCATGAAAACTCTGAACATTGGGATGATAAACTTGAAGTTTAAAGTTGATAATATTGAGGTAAAGGTTGAAATGACCATTGTAGACATGTTAAAGGAAGTTCTTTGGCTTGCATGATGTTCCCGTGCCAATGGCTGAGGTTATTGAAGGTGTTGCGAACATCGCCCTAGCGTCGTTTGCTGAGAATAATTTCAACCTGAGCCAACCTTCTGATGTTGCTCAAGATGTTGTGGAACAAGATGGTCACAGGTAGCTTGTCTTTATTTTTATATGTTATGTCAAATTGTAAATCTCTATGGGGTGTTTTGGGAAGTTTTTAGTATAAACGACGTAATGGTAGGATATAGAAATAAAGAGGGTAGCATTAAGGTATCAATGGAAAAAATTTGTATGTTTATAAGATTGAACTTCGTATGTATGTAAGGGACCTGACCCATTTCCGGATTTTGATATAAACTATTGCTATTCGTCTCTTTAAAAAAAAAATCAACCACCAACCATTTTTCAACCACATTTGTAATGTCGAGTTGAATAAATGTTTTGACAAAACAATGATTTTATGAATTGTTTAGATTGATATTTCAATGCATGTTAAGATGTTTAGACACTTAGGATTTAGTTAAGATCAACTTCCTCTAATGTTTTTTTAGAGTGTATTCCTTTAATTTATTTTTGTAATTATCTAATCAAATAGTCACAATTATATTCTACAAATAAAGTAATCCAATTATTCGTCTTCTCCTCAATATATGATTTAAAACCTAATATATCCATGATCTCAATTTAAAAAGCAGGGAGGGTCATTTGTTGATGATCTATTGTGAGATATTTATATATAAACTATTTTCTTTTTGCATTTATATATTGCATTACATGGTTGCAAATTTTTACTAGAGTCATGGATTGTTTCCATTTTTGGAGATTTTAACCATGTAATACATTGACATATTGATCTTTGATCTATTATATTCTACAAATAAAGTAATCCAATTATTTGTCTTCTCCAAAACTTGATATATAAATTAAAACCTAATATGGCCATGATCTCAAGTTAAAAAGCAGGGAGGGTCATTTGTTGATAATTTATTGTGAGAGATTTATATATAAACTATTTTATTTTTGCATTTATATATTGCATTATGTGGTTGAATTTACTAGGGTGGTGGATGGTTTCCATTTTTGAAGGTTTTAACCATGTAATACATTGACATATTGATCTTTGATCTATTTGTATAAACCAGCTTAGATACATCTTAACCAGAATCTATCAAGCTTTGAGAGGGATAAAATCTCTTGAAGTGAAAGCCTATTTTTTTAGTGAAAAACTTGAGGAGAGTCGCCTCGAGAGAATTGAATCTCTCTCAGTGCTTGATAGATCCAATGTTAAGATGGATCTATGTTAGTTTAATTTTAAATGTCACAATTTAACATGAACATTTCTCTATACTAAATTGTAAAACACCTCCTAACACAATAAATTTTAAATAAATAATTAAAACCAAACCCTTCTTAAAAAAAAGTTAATTCTTACATCTTAATTCTGATATTGCATCTTAATTCCAGTGTAATTAAAATTTACACCTTAAAGTTACATATTATATATTTGTTTTTGTGTGTGTGTGTGTGTGTTTTTTTTATTAATAAATAGAGATTCAAATATTAATACCTGGCATCTCTAAATCTATATTTACCTTTTCACATTTACATAATACAATTACAAAATTACCATATAAATTATCAAATAAAAATAACATGAATAAATAACATATATCCACATATATTGTTAGCATTTACTAAATTAATGTTAGCATATATATAATACATCTTTCCATTTAATTAATTGCATAAATTGGAACAATTCTATGATTCTTGTATTTATTGGAAATTTAGTAATTTTTCATTGATCCGAGAGGCTCATTCTACAGGTCAGTATGATGTGTAAGCTTACCTCTCCATCCCTGTGACTCCGTCATCAAAGTTGAAATTTCTCATTCTATAGCTCAGTATGATGTGTAAGCCTATGTAATCTATCATCAAAGTTGAAATTTTGCTCATGTCACCCAAAATAAAAATTTAAATCTATCATGGTGTACTTTAAATGTTGTAAATTTACAAGTTGAATATATTATGAACATGGAGAAGAAATTAAATAAAATAAAAGATAGTAGAAAACATTTATCTAGGGAAGTGGAGTTCTAGGATTGAACGAAACGAAACAACTCAATTAAGGTTAAAAAATGTATGTTTCAAATATATTATTAATTTGTAGAAAATATTAAATAAAATAAAAGATAGTAGAAAAAATTGATCCGGGGCGAAGTGGAATTCAAGCTTTAACCAAATGACACAACTCAACTAAAGTAATAAAAAATGTAACTTTTTGAAAAGTTGAGAAATAGTGGGATTCAATTACCCTTCTTCCTATTTGGAAGAAACATGAGAGTGATAAGGATGATGATTGCAGGATGGTTGTGGGTGTTTCTTTGTTATTTTGAAGAAGAAACCAAAAAATAAATTAATTTGAAATTTTCGTTATATATCACTCTATTCTATAATTTTGGTTATAGTTGTTTCTTTATTGTTTTGAAGAAGAAGCCAAAAAACAAATTAATTTGAAATTTTTATTATATTTCACTCTATTTTATAATTTTTCTTCACTTGTTCGATATTTTTCCCAGAAGTTTTGATAATTGAAACAATCATTGTATTCATATTGATAGACACATCATATTTATATAACCTTAGATATGTAATATATTCTAGTTTGATATAAATGTTAAATGTTAAATTTTACAAATATTTACACCAACACATTTTCCTTATATTAATTTCTGAACACAAAATTATCATAAATGATATGACTTACAAAAATATATGTCATTTATTAAACACTAATTTTTTATTTTTAAAATAAAAAGAAAAATAATAATAATAATATAATTTATAATACTTGTATAATAAATAAATGATTTTATTAATTCTTTCGACCACTATTTCGATTGATGCTTTGGCCTCTATTTTGATGTCTTTTTCGACCTCTATACTCTGACCATATCATTGATCTTAATTTTAAGCTATATTGAATTAGAGATCAAAACGTAAGTCACAAAACAAAACAAAAAACTTTTTCATGTGCCACTTCACTCCATATTTAAGACATGAAAATAATAAATAATTTGGTTATTTTAAATCCAAAAAAAATCTTATAGTTGTGGTCTTAGACTCCATGAAGATCGTGATTGAGGCTACGCGGCGTCTCTGAAATCTATGCGAAGTGAAACCCAATTCCAATTCCATGTGCAAGTGCAGTGCTCTAGTGTCGACAAGGCTCTTGTGGGATTGGCATCAATTCACATTAGGATTTTAAGTTCACACATCCAAAGAACGATGCGTCCTTCATCTAATACAGAGTCTTAATAAGCGTATATTGGTAATTTTTATTTTTATTTCTTAGATTTAAATTTAAATTTAAATTTAAATATATGATTTGATTTTTTTTTGTGGTTAGATTGTAATAATTTTTTATTTAAATTGTATTTTTAATATTTCAATTGATTGTCAATTGAGTTGAATTAATAAATTATTAAATTTTCGAAAAACAAAATAAAGTTTATTAAAATATTAAATTGAATATTTTGAAAATTAAAAATTATTTTTTTATTTTTTGTTAGGATATTAAAAAAAATATTATTTTTATTTGATTTTAAACAGAATTTTCAGAAATTAAAATTATTTTTAAAAAAATCTATTATCACTGAGTATCTTAATTATTAATCATTTAATTTGAATTCAGACTAAATGTCATGAACCATTAATTATATGCACCATCAAATATTTATATGATAATATGATATACCTATTTTATTATTATTTCTTCATTTTCATTTTTTTACACGTATTGTTTTAGAAGTTGGTATTACATTTTTATTCATTTTAATTAATGTATATGACATATTTTTTATAATTTTTATTTTAAATTGTATTTTTTCAAAACATATTTAATTAAAAATACATAATTATTAATTTGTAAACTTTTATTACAAAATTTGTTTTATTTATTTTGATAATATAATTTGAATTCAGACTAAATGTCATAACCATTAATTATATGTAATATGATACCCACTTTATTATTATTTCTTCATTTTCATTTTTTTAAACCTATTGTTTTAGAAATTGGTATTACATTTTCATTCATTTTAATTAATGTATATGACATATTTTTTATAACTTCTATTTTAAATGATATACATAATTATTCATTTGTAAACTTGTATTATAAAATTTATTTTACTTATTTTGATAATATAATTTTAATTCAGACTAAATGTCATAACTATTAATTATATGTACCATCAAATCTTTATATAGGATAATATGATACCACTTTATTATTATTTCTTCATTTTCATTTTTTAAACCTATTGTTTTAGAAATTGGTATTATATTTTCATTCCATTAATTAATGTATATGAAATATTTTTTTTAACTTTTATTTTAAATGGTATTTTTTTCAAAAAAAAAAAAATTAAAAATACATAATTATTAATTTGTAAATTTTTATTATAGAAAATATTTTATTTATTTTGATAATATAATTTGAATTCAGACTAAATGTGATAACCATTAATTATATGTGATATGATATTTACTTTATTATTATTTCTTCATTTTCATTTTTATAAACATATTGTTTTAGAAGTTGGTATTATATTTTCATTCATTTTAATTAATGTATATGACATATTTTTTCTAACTTTTATTTTAAATGATTTTTTTTAAATTAAAAATATATAATTTTTTATTTTTTATTATAAAATTTATTTTATTTATTTTGGTATTAAAATTATAAATTTTTTATTTATTTATTTTAAATGCAAGAATACTATAATTACATGTTAAATTTAAAAAAAAAATAATAATAAAATATTGAATTTGTGATATTATAATATATTTTTATACATGTTATAATCACTTTACAATCAAAAATGTATTGACTTTTTGTTTTATAAAAATATTTCTAAAATTTTATAAAATTTCAATAACTTTTATTTTAAATGATGTAAAATTTTATAAAATTTCAATAACTTTTATTTTAAATGATGTATTTTTTTTAAACAAAAAGTACATAATTATTAATTTGTAAACTTTTATTATAAAATTTATTTTATTTATTTTGATATTAACTATAATTTTTATTTATTTTTTTAATTCAAGAAATATTAATGTAAAGTAATATAGGGAAGAAATACTATAACTAAATGTTAAATTAATATATATATAAAATATTGGATAATATATTGAATTTGTGATATTGTAATATATTTTTATACCTTCTTATAATTACTTTACAGTATAAAAATGTATTGATTTTTTGTTTTATAAAAATATTTTTAAAGTTTTATAAAGTTTTTAAAAAAATATCATATTAAATTGATTTTTCCCAAATTACAATTATTTTTCGAATTTTTTAAATTTAAAAATTCTATTTTTTTATTGGTTTAAAATATTAAATAGACAATTTTTATGGGCTTTATTTTTTAATTATCAGACCAAAAAATAATTTTAAAAATATAAATTTGAAAAAAATATGTAAAAATGACATGTACAATTTGTACAACTCTCATTATATCAATACATTATAATAACATGACATGTGTATTATAATTATTAGAGTCTTTTTCAGAAGAAAAAAGCATAATATATTCATATAAAAAAGAGATTACATGTTGCAAATGCAAGAAGCATATGCAATAACGTGGACCGAGCCACATACAAATCTGTATAAACAGATCACCAAATATAGCCCCGAAAGACCAAATATGCCCATAAACAAGGCAATCTCATCTATAAGGTGCAGAAACGGAAAACAGTGCAAGATCTGTCCGCCCAATACAATAAGGAGAGGCACGAAATGAGGAAGAGAGCAGCACAAGAAGCCACTCCTTCCCCGCCCCCTCAAACTCTCCACTCGGAATCAGGCGAGAAACAAGATCACTGCCACAATCAACCACATCTGCCAGCAGAAAAGACCAACGGAAAGATCCATAGAAGCGGCACGAAACAGAGCAAAGCCCATTGTTCCCTCAACGCTCCAAAAGATATTCCGCGGCCAGAACAACCCTAACTGCCACCGAGAAGGTGAAGACCCACCGGAGCAGAGGCGAGATCCGGGGGCAGAGGCGGCATGGGAAGCCACCTCGCCCCCGCTCGAAGAAGACTAAGAGACCAGAAGAAGAAAAGAAGCCTTCAGGACGAAACCGCTCTGCTAGCCTCTCGCCGCCCGACTCAGGGGAGCCCGCTCCTCACGCCCCGCTCGCCTTTGGAGAATCCCCGCCAATACTCCGCTCCTGCTCCTCCCGGAACACCTGCTTGCTGCACCTGCTCCTGCTCGCTGCTCTTGTTCTTATTCCCTTTCGCTTCCCTGCTCCTGCCGGATCCCCTGTTCCTGTTCCTCTCAGTTCGCCCGCTCCTGCTCCTGCTCCTGCTCCCTCTCGCTCCTGCTCCTGTTCCTGCTCCCTCTCTCCTGCGCACAAAACCTCCCCTCCAAAAATTTGTCGATTGATCCCTCGCTCCGTCCAAGCTCCGTCGCTCCGTCCGCACCTCCCGCTCCTGCCGAAAGCCCTAGATCGCTCAGACCTTACCGCGTAGGCTCCTCCTCCTTCCGTCGTCTTCTCCCGCTCCTGCCAAAACCCCAAAGCCCTCAGACCTTACCGCGCAGGGTCCTCCTCCTTCGCTCCGGATTCTCGAAACAGCGTCCAAGCTCCGTCGCTCCTTCCGCTCCTCCCGCTCCTGCCAAAAGCCCCAGATCCCTCAGACCTATCCGCGCAGGGTCCTCCTCCGTCGCTCCGGATTCTCGAAACAGCTTCCAAGCTCCGTCGCTCCGTCCGCACCTTCCGCTCCTCGCGTAGGCTCCTCCTCCTTCCGTCCGCTCCTCCCGCTCCTGCCAAAACCCCAAAGCCCTCAGATCTTACCGCGCAAGCTCCTCCTCCTTCGCTCCAAGCTCCGTCGCTCCGTCCGCACCTCAGATCTAAAACTTTAATTCGAAATATTCAATATTCCAAGAAACCAATAAACATATATGGTTTAAATGTCATAAAAACTGCCGTGATGAGTTGGGGGAATAGAGGGGCGAAGAAAATTGCGGCAGCCAAATTAGACAACACTATTGCAGTGGCCATCAATATGAAGAAACATGGACACACCGGATTTACTCATGTTTCTCTCTCTGCCCCCACTGCAGCGTCCCTAATGCGTTGCCTGTGAATTCACTCCGCTGCATGACTACACGCTCCTTCATGGCAATTGTCTATAATTATTAGAGTCTACCATCTATTATTTAAGAAATATTTTTATTATATACTTGTTTTTTATAATAACATGTATACTATAATTATTACAGTGGACCATCCATTATTTAAAAGATATTTAGGCCGATAGGCCTTCCTTTGGAACAGACTTTCGTCGTTCCTTTGTCTCCCGCGCTGACACGTGGCCTTATGCTCCACCATAAATGATGTCCGAAATTTTGGAGGTAAAACAAACAGGTGCGAGTCCATCATATGGAGGTAAAAAAGAGCAGGTAGATGACTTCCCACACCACTTCGTGGAAGCATAGATTCATTGACCTGCCACAAAAGTCTTGCCCTTTTTTGCATGTTGTTCTTTGTAATTGTCGACAGGCCATCCCTGGTAGTCAGGGTTTTTTACCCAAACTTTCTACAACGTTTCTCCATCTTCTTCAGAGCAGTTAACATATATTGGATTCCCTTTTATTCACTCAATACAGTCATTACTGCATCGGAAGGGCTGGGTTAGAGCTATATTTCTGCTGATGGCCGGCCCGCCATAAGCAATGTGCCTATATTTGTGTTGATGGCCATAAATCTAAACATTCAAATAGAAAACTCAAACCAGGATCGCACGTCTGCCCGTTTTTCCTGCCAGCAGCCGCCCTTTCCTTGCGAGAATGTAGGTAACTGTCACACAAAGCCTGGCACTCCAGAGTAGGGTAGTAATGGCGCATTCTGTTGCGGTCCCTGTTTTGTTGTGCACTGCTGTTCTGATGCACGATCAACTGTTCTGCGGTTTCTGTGGTTCCATGACCGGGAGCCTTCTTGGATCAAACTACCGGCAGTCTTGGATCAATCTCACACAGTATAGCACTGTTCACGAGCGGGTAACGGAGCTGGAAATCGAACTGGAAGAGAACATCTGCAGGACATCATTTCTTCCAGATCAGGTCATCGTCTCTCTCAGTCCTCTTTAATTTTTAAGCTCTCTCAGTCCTCTTTAATAGATGCCCACTATCGTTTGGCTGGAATCGAATGAAGTGGAAGTTAGAGGCATAGAAACTTTGTACATAAACTAAATGATTTCTCATAGTTGTCATCTTCTGCATTCTCTGATTGTCGCTGCTTATACTCAACATTCAATGGTTATGGTCAGCTGTTTGATGTGGAGTAGTCTTTAGTTCCAGTGTCGAAAATGGTTGGCGATATTTCTCTAACTTGAAAGGATATGTCTCACTAGGACCAACAAAATAATACCCATGCTGCCTTGATTGCCAGTGTATATGCCTGCAGCCATTCTAGAACTTTTACTTCCATCTTTATTAGGCAACGACATGTTCTCACCATGGCTTGGGAGGTCTGTACTAGCTGCTTAAATGTTTTTGAACATTACCTGCAGCCTGCTCCCTATTTTGTTCAGGTTTTTCTGTTATGGCATCATATTTAAGCTGTGATTTGGGAGCTACCATAGTGCCTTCATGCACCACTTCGTGGAAGCATAGATTCATTGACCTGCCACAAAAGTCTTGCGCTTTTTTGCATGTTGTTCTTTGTAATTGTCGACAGGCCATCCCTGGTAGTCAAAGTTTTTTACCCAAACTTTCTACAACATTTCTCCATCTTCTTCAGAGCAGTTAACATATATTGGATTCCCTTTTATTCACTCAATACCGTCATTACTTTTCTACCCATAACGGGGTTTGTTCTTTTTGCCAGTGTATATGCCTGCAGCCATTCTAGAACTTTTACTTCCATCTTTATTTGGCAACGACATGTTCTCACCATGGCTTGGGAGGTCTGTACTAGCTGCTTAAATGTTTTTGAACATTACCTGCAGCCTGCTCCCTATTTTGGTCAGGTTTTTCTGTTATGGAATCATATTTAACAAACCTTTACTCAAGTTTCGTTTCCTGTGTCAAATTTTATTTATTCACCGTCTAAACCCCAATTTTGACTATAAAGCTATTTAACAAACCTTTACTCAAGTTCCGTTTCGTGTGTCAAATTTTCGTTGCGCAAGACGCAAGTACATCCCAATATATTTTGATCCAGCTTCCAACTTCGTCCAAGAATTATGGAGGTAAAACAAACAGGTGCGAGTCCATCATATGGAGGTAAAAAAGAGCAGGTAGATGACTTCCCACACCACTTCGTGGAAGCATAGATTCATTGACCTGCCACAAAAGTCTTGCCCTTTTTTGCATGTTGTTCTTTGTAATTGTCGACAGGCCATCCCTGGTAGTCAGGGTTTTTTACCCAAACTTTCTACAACGTTTCTCCATCTTCTTCAGAGCAGTTAACATATATTGGATTCCCTTTTATTCACTCAATACAGTCATTACTTTTCTGCCCATAACGGGGTTTGTTCTTTTCTATAGATTCTAATCGGAAAGTGGAGGTTGTATTCTTCCATATAAGGTGAAATATTACTTACTTGTAAACTATTAAATATTACTTTTGATATATTTAAAATATATTATTTTTAGTGTTATAACCCAATTTCCAAAATTACTTCTAACATGTTACCAATTCACCGTAGCTTAATAGCTTAGGGTGTTTGTTGTCCAAGAAAAGAATCCACCGTAGCTTAACAGCTTAGGGTGTTTGTTGTCCAAGAAAGTTTTTTAGGCACCGATATGTTCTCACCATCGCTTGGGAGGTCTGTACTAGCTGCTTAAATGTTTTTGAACATTACCTGCAGCCTGCTCCCTATTTTGTTCAGAGGCATATTTCTCTGTTTTTCCAGGACACAAATGGGTGCTAGAATGGTTGACTGGCCTGTCTCCATCGTCTCCAACATAAGTAGGAGCTCATTTAGACACCACTCTGATTCGGCATAATGAGGAGAACGGCAAGGGCTAACATTCACTGCAATTTCAAGAGTGCGGTCTCTGGCAGACATACACATCAATCCAGCCTTCCCATTCTCCCGCATTGCACAGATGCACAAGAATCCATATCTTAAGCGTAGACAGCAAGAGCAATCATTCCTTGCATCAAAATCTATTGAGAATAATACACTTTAACCAATCGTACAACCTTTCATCCAGAATTACCCACATGGTAAACACCACTCACTACATAACGAAGTTTCACATATACTTGCTTGCTATTACATTTAGTTTCATATGATTTTATAAACGTTTGGAATCGTTAATCTATTTCGAATATTCAAACAAAATCGTCAAACATATTCATTGTCACTTACAATGTTTCCTTTTTGGACGACAACAGGTATGAATACATGCTACCTACGAAGGTTGTACGAGTGTTGCGAAGAAATTCAGCAACAAGAACTTACGCTTCAAGATATGCAGACAAGGATCCTGCCACAACAATCAATGCCACTTTACCGTTTGTGCCCAGCCATCAAGTTGTTAAAAAAAATAAGGCAAATACTTAAGATGACAATTCACATTCATGAAAGGGACGCACACAAGCAAATGCGCCATCAATTGCAGGAACAGCTCGCACAATATGGCACCACAATAAACACTCACTGGTGTTGCCGATGCCATGGCCCATCATGCATATATGATTAGCTGCACATGCTCAAACACATCTCTACATAATAGAATGCTTTTATTGTACATATGTTTAGAAGCCAACAAATACTTTCATTGTATATATGTTTAGTTATATCTTTCCAAACACATCTCCATGTCTAGAGTGACTTGTCCCTGTCGACTTCAGGATCTTCAGATTATTACGGAAGTTGAGCATTTTAGCTCTGGACCAAACTCTGTTGTTTTGTTCTCGTTCTGTCAAGATCTATTTATGCAAATCATGGAATTACAGAGTTTTGTATGACTGTGAATGTAATCAGTAAATTGGTTGGGCATTCTCTTTTCCTTGTAGTATACATATATGAACTTTGGTATTTTATGGCTAAACATTTGGCTTGAAATAGTTCTGCAACCATCTCTTGCATGTTCAGCATGTAAATAATTCCATTTCTGAAATCACAAATGAATCTTGTCCGTGCAACAAATATGCATACAGTTTTTAGACAACAATGCGATTTCTTCCTCATCATGTTGACAATCCATTTTTCTCATAGATTTAATAGAGTCTTCTTATGTGTTCTATATGTTTTTAGGAAGATATTCTGTAGACATGAAATATCTGTATAATCAATTTCTAAATGAATTAATGAAATTTAATTCAGAAAACTGTTATATGATGTTTTCTCAGCTTCTCTAGCCCGAGTCTGTGAATGTCGAAGAGCATCCAATAAGTCTGACTTCCTGGTATAATCAGCTTCCGGATATTCTGTTTCTCCATCGGAGCTGGTTAACCTGCGATTGTATCTGCCAAACAATAATGACTAGCTTGAGCCACCAAGAAAATAAGAATAAATTACCAATACCCAGATTTATTAGCAAGAAGCCTTTGTCAATGACACCTTCATGTTATGGTTATCACTATATCTTTAATGCAGGGTTCTCCATGTATTGCATGTTTATAAACTCTCTAAGACTCAAAAGGGACATTGAATGGATGTGCCAATATAGTTTGCCAATTTATCATGGACTTTTGTTCACGTTCTGTGAAAGAGATTTTTTGTAAATATACATATTAGCTTTTGCAAAGAACAAGAATTACAAAGACAAAAATGCCCCTGCTTATCAAGTATATTTTACGCACCTTTGAAAAATAGTATTTTTTGAGACATCATGGGGCAACCAAACTCACCTAATGATTCTCTCTCGGTAATCAGTGGAGGATGATTTATGGGCAACTTCTGATTCGGTGGCTTCTGAAGTTGAGGGTGAATGGCCATAAAGTAACAAGGAGTTCAAGCCCTTCTCTTCTTGATATGGAGATTTGAACCTGCCAACAGAAGTTGAAAAAACTGCATCTTTGGATTTAGACATGTCCATCTCTTTAAATTTGTCACTGCTTTTAAAAGGTGCACTCCCGTGCCAGATAACAATTTTGCAAGCTCCCTTTGATCAGCTCTACACCACCTAATTCCACCCTTCTCATAATATTTTGCATTTGTACAGTTCAGATAATGGTTTATGGAACCTTCAAGCCCAGTACCATCCATCAACTTATCCATTGTCCATGCCTGATCTTGACAACCATCAACAGCTGAAGCTGTATGATCTTTAGTTCCATTCACTTTCTTGACTTTGTTAAAGGCAGAGTTTTCCTCAACTATTTAATGAAGCTACTAGGGTTCTTGCAATGTCAAGAAGGATGAGATGCTTTTTTCCCGGATTGGCTTTTTGTCCATTATTTCGCATCTTATGAAAAGCATCTTACAATTACTTAATGTTTTAGTTATAATGTGAACCACCAATGTAAGTGATTTGTTTTAATTAATGTTTTAGTTATAATGTGAACCACCAATGTAAGTGATTTGTTTTAATATTTGCAAATCTAATTCGCCGCTTTTCAATTACCATGTTCAATAGTTTCGTTGCCTATCTATAGAGGTTTCCTCCTTTTAATAATCCTATCGGCCTCTCATTATACCTTTTGGGACAATTGCTAGTTTTAATCATGTAGTTGTTTTTATATTTAATATTATTTTAGTGGTGATGAGGACCCAAAAAATAGAGGACAGGAAATCGTGGGAAATTCAATAATTCAAGGTGGTGTCTAGCAGTGATAATAGTAATAGTAATAGTTCAAACGCTTGTCCAAGTGGGGAAATTTAAGAGCCACTCACTTCGAGGATTATGGCGGCCTGACCTTAATCCCAAAGTCACGAATGTGGTTTCTCTCTCACAGTTGCGCGCCTCTGATGTTGCCCACTGCCTTAGAGTCAGGTTCCACCTTAAATACGCGTTCAATCAGCAGCGATTTGACTAATCCACTTCTATTACGATCACATGGTGCTCCACATCCAATCCGATCCAATCCTCCCTACCCTTGTTTTTATTATTATCACGTTGTGTTCACACGAGTAATGGAAATAACTATACAATTAAAAACGAAACGATGGTTAGATACAATATTTTTGCCCACAGAAAAGGAAATCAATGTAACCTATCACGAGTTTTATAAAAAGTAATTTACAATAAGTTATCAATTTAGAAAGTTTGATTGGTCGCTTGCAACGTAAGATTATGCTTTAATTTTTAAAAGCGTTTATAAATTGTCCCCCGAGAATTTTTCATTTATATTCGTTGTAGATGTGTGTGCCATGTCAATAACATCATATGTTGCCATGTTAATAACATCATATTTTAGGAGTAGGCTGCAATTGTAGCACTTTATTTTTAATACGTTAATTTAAGTGATTTATTTAAAAAATAATAATAATATAAAAATTTTAATTATTTTAATTAAAAATGTAATTTTAATAATAAAAAATTATACCCCGGATGCGGGTGCCACCATGCAAGACCTGGTAAGGCCACTTGCCACGGTAGACAGGACATGCGACGGACGGAGGGCATTAAGGCTCCTCGCCGCCACCTCCCATCGACCAGCAACGCAGCACTCGAGCCTTAATGAAGGTGCAGGTACCACAGAGGAGGAGGATGGCCGCATTCAATGCGGGGACATTCCGGAAGAATGAAGAGGTTGTTAAATTTGTCGATTGGGATGCAGATGAAGCCCACTGCGATGGTGTTCCTGCTCTGCAACCTGAGATTTCTGGAGTCATTGTGGAATTGGGGGAGGCTGGCCGACTGCTGGTCCTCCCTGGTTCATGCCTACAGTCATTTGTTTGTCACAGTGAGCCGAATTGGGTGGAAGCTTCGTCTGAGGAAGCGGAATTTGGAAGAATGGTCCGTGAACGAATGCCATGTCGCCGGGGTAGAGGCTCAGGGAGAGCCAGATCCGCTCGAGGGCCTGCAGCCGACCTACACCACCATTGCTGCTGTGTTTATTGTCACCGACGAGGAGGAGCACCTCAGGTGCAGCCGAGTCAATATGTGGAAGCGGGAGGGTCCAGCAATGGAGAGCAATCTCTACCTGCATTCGGCTCTGTCATCTTCTCACTGCGCAATCCCAGAGAAAATTTGGGCATCAATGCTCATATTTCAGTATTGTTTACCAGAATCACGGACGAAAATGAAGCCGGCCTGCCTCGGCCACCTGCAATGGAGAATCCCTCGGACATTGAAGAGAGACTTCACCCGGCGCGAGAAGGAAAACTGCCTCTGGCTATGGAGGAAGAATGCCGGCTCGTGGATAAAGGTAAAAGGCCTTTGGGGGAGGCCTCAAGCTCACGGGAGGCGGAATTGCGGGAGAAAGAACCTGATCTGCCGGCCTTCATGGACGGCCTACCAGAAGGACATGGCTGGGCGTGGATTCGGGAAGCCAAACCAGGGGAGGACGAGCCAGAGGATGATGAGCAAGAGGGCTAAGCCCAGGTGGCTCTCATGCATGCAGTCTGGACGCGTGTGGGATCGTGGTCGGTTCTCTCTCCTGTGGGATCGTGGTCGGTTCTCTCTCCTGTGGAATCGTGGTCGGTTCTCTCTCCTGCTGTCTTTAGTCGTTCTAGTTTGCTTTTTTCTGTTATATGTTGGGTCTCGGTCATATGTATCTTCTGCTGTTTCTGGGTCACTCTTCCGTTATGGAATGGAGTTTTGTTTGGTTTGGGCTATCTCCACAAGCCCTGGTTCTATGTGACAATCTCTGCCCCTGCGTGGGCTTCACAGAGTTGCCTTTTGTCTTTTTACTGGCGGTTGTAAGGCGCAATCTAGGTACCTTCAGGCGTGCTTCTCAGAAATGTAATGGGTTGGGGGGCTATGCTACAGCTGCCATGGAGCCACATGAGCAGCAAGATATATCGCATGTAATTTTCAGCTGTAAATATTAATACATAGTAGTTAATGTTGCTTAGAAAAAAAAAAATAATAATAATAAAAAATTATAAATTTTTGATAAAAAATTTAACATAATTAAATTGTATCAAAAAGGGTTTGTTGAGAAATAAGGACAAAAAAATAAGACTAAATTGTGTATTTGAGTCAATAAAGACAACCATTACTCATTACTATTCACAAATGCAAAACTTGTTTATCAAGAAAAACCACTTTAATTGAAATAATTTTTGAGTATTTCATACTAGATAGATTTTCACTCCATACCTCTAAATCTATCTTTACAAATTATTGCATTGAAATTATCTAATACTCAAATTTTACTATTATAATAATATTTATTTAGATATATTTATTCAACCATTTTTTACCATTATAATAATTCAATTGTCAAACTTTAGTAGATGCAGTTTTACTGATTATTATCCATCAATGCAAAAATCACCATTAATAAAAAACTATTATCCATGAATGCAAGAATCGTCATTATTTAAAATAAATCGAGCCACGTGAAATGGTTTCAATCGTCAAACTTTTAGTAGATGCAGTTTTTACTGATTATTATCCATCAGTGCAAAAATCACCATTGATAAAAAAAACTATTATCCATAAATGCAAGAATCGTCATTATTTAAAATAAATCAACCCTGATCCACATGAAGTAGGATTTCACTCTTACTCTTTGGGGAATAACCTATTTCTTTGTGTTCAAAGAAAAAAACTCTTAATTAAGAAAAATTGTTTAAGTCGTACTCTAGAAACTTTCATTTTAACAACTATGCACATAACATAGATTGAAAAAATCCCACTATGCACAATAACATAGATTGAAAAAAATCCCTCCCAAGAAAAATGAATTAATTTGTTATATATTAATTTTTTAAAATTTATTAAAATTTAATAATTAATTAATAATAAAAATAGCTATTATTATTAGATTACTTTGGAAAAAAAATCAAGTTATTATAATATGAATTTTCATATCAATTCTCTTCTTTATTGTTTTATTTTTTAAAATTTAATAACTAATTAATAATAAAAATAGCTATTATTATTGGATTAAAAAAAAATCAATTTATTATAATATGAGTTTTTATATCAATTGCCCTCTTTATTGGTTTTTACTTTAATTTTTACTATCAATTACTTTTTGCATAAGAAGCAAGTACTAAGCATCAAGCAACGCAGCAACTCCACATGCATATTACACCTATTATTGATAAAATTATAAACAATATTTTCTATACAAAATTAATAATATACATATCACATTAAAATAAATTTCAACACTATATCCTTGAATGATTTATGCATAAATTCTATGATCATTTTCTCTACTGCCAGAACAAAGAAGTTGATTCTTAACCCAACATTGGATCCATGTAAAATCAATGGCTCCTCACATAAAAGGTTATTCTATAAATATTTTTAAAAAGGTTCAAAGTCCCCCTATCAATAGAAAAGATAATTGAAATATGACCTGGATTAATTGGAATAAAATATATAACAAAGATAGAGAAGAAAGTCCTCCCTCCATGCCGTCATATTCTCCACTGCCAGAACAAAGAAGTTGATTCACAAGCCAACATCGTCTGTCAACTGAAAGAGGATCAATGTGAGATCAATGGCTCCCTCAAATGGAAGGTTATTCAAAGTCCCCCTATCAATAGAAAAGATAATTGGAATATGTCATGGATTAATTCGAATAAAATATATAGCAAGGATAGAGAGGAAAGTCCTCCCTCCATGCCTTCGACTCTGCTACTTTGGAATATAGCTCGAGTCTCCCCAGGTGGAGACATATGCATGTCCTAACAGATGAGGTGGCAGGCTTCATGAATGACGGAAAGGGGCACATTTATTCAAGACATGCCCCACAGGTAATATCCGGACTTCAATTGTCTATTGTATTAGGCTTTGTACCAGGTTGGATGGCTAGCATATGGATCATACAGCAGAATTTGGCATCGGTGACATCTCTTGAAGCGTGGGAACCTCTTGAATCATAATTAGCATTCATGGAGGCGGATATCAGGCGTAACTTGTAGAATTTGGATCGTAAATGTTCATAGGGGAGCCTTCGTGGCTCGCTCTTTAGTCCTTTAAATCACACTTTGTGCTCCTCCTTCTAGTCCATTGGAATCCTCCCTCGTATTTCTCCCTCGTCGAGAACGGGCAAGAGCTTCCTTCGCTCTCAGGAAGCTTTGGGCCCTTCTTCATGTGCAACAAATGTAGGTTCAACTCGTCAAAAAACGTAGTGGAGAAATCAAACTCTTCTAGGTCAATAATTTGGGAAGCTTTGATAACATTTGCAGAAGTTTCCAATCGTCCATGCTTTCTGCCAACTTGCGTTCTCAGTGAAGTAGCTCAAGTAAAGAGGAAAGGGTTTTTTTGCCCTTTTAGAAACAACCATAATCGGCCTTGTTTCCCTGAAGTATATTCATCTATTCTGTTGCATTCTCGTCAAGTGTTGTACTACTTTGAGTCTCGTTGTTCAGAGCACCTCATACCTCCACATTTGGGCACTCTGGGTTCTTGTTAAAGTCTCAGCTTTAAGCTCGCAATAGAAAAGAACGGAACCTCATTCACTCAATGCAACCTCTGCCCGCACCTCCCACTGGATAGGCATGAGGAAATTAACAAACAATTAGCCGAAATTCTATCTTTGACGAGGGAAGTTCAAAGTCAACCAGGAAGAATTAGACAGCTAGAGGATGAGATGGAATGGATGTGCCGCCATCTTGTAGAACTGCAGGAACAACACAACACAGAGAACAATAGAAGCATGGTTAGTAGCACCCCTGAAGACCCCTCAGACAATATTTCCATAGACCCTCCACAGTAAGCCATGTTTGCTCCATGTAAATGCATTTTGTTAAGTGGTCAGTTTTGTCTAGTTTATAGTAGTAGCGGTCTTTGTTTTTACTCTAAGAAGGAATATAGGAAAAGACTGGTATAAAATTTTGAGTTTCCTCTTGCATCTCTTCTGGAAGATGTTCTGTCTCAAATCAAAATGTAAATTCACTGAGTAACTTGCTGCTATTGGGTGTAGAATTAATGGAATATCTTCGTGTAGAATTAATGGAATATCTTCTCAATTGTGTTAAAAATACATAAATAAATAATAATAATCTATATTACTAATAATCATGATATTATAAAATATATAACTAATAAAAATATAAAACATATCACAAAAACTATATATTAATTATAATTCATGCTATGTATTAAAGAAATTATAAAACATGTCAAAAATAAGTGTAGCATATATGTATTATCAATGTTATATATATAAAAGCATATTTTAACATCATGTGTATTAAAGATTAATAGGAATCAAATCTCTCTCTGCACAATTTTTTTTTTCTATTTTTATATAAAATTAAATTTACATTATAAAAATGTAAATTTACATCTGAAGGATGTAACCCTTCAAAAAAATTATTAAACCCATGGTTAGAATAGATATAGGTTGATATACTTCTAAAATATGATGTCTAATCAAGTTTCAATTTACAATCTCACAATATAATTCCTACAACCACATATTATTAACCCATTAATAAATTTCAATTATGTATCCCATTAATAAATTTCAATTATGTATTTTAATATACATTTTTAGATTTACAAAAAAACATAATAACAATTATTTTCCTTCAATCACTTATTATTAGCCCATTAATAAATTTCAATTATGTATTTTAACATACATCTTTACATTTACAAAAAGCAAAATGACCATTATTTTCCATTTTTCTAAGTGTATCTTAAAATTAAGCTATTTTAAGATTTAGCAAACATGTATTTTAAAACTAAGTTTTAATTACATAATAAAATAATTCATGAGCTTGAATAATCAACTTTTTTTTTTTAACTGAAACGGTTGTGTTTTATTGATAAAATTCAGGTTGGGCAAATCTTAATCAACCATTACAATTCGCAGATTTTATATGAGCTCCTTTCCCGGTTAGGGAATAATTATCATTTTCAAAGCACCTGCATTTACGCTAATCATTCCATTTTGTAGAGTACATCCTATGTTTGTCAATCTGTCCGCTTCCTTGTTTAATTCTCTGAGTATGTGGAAAATTTGAACCGAGGAGAAGTCCTTCAGAATTCTGCTCACTCTTGAGAGCTGTTTGTTTAGCGTTGGATCCTTGAGCCCTTTCTTGCTTATTAATGACTTTATTAACAATTCTGAATCTCCAAAGATTAGGATTTCGCTTGGATTTTCTTTTCTGGCTAATTGGCAAGCTTTTAAAAGGCTGAGAGCTTCAGCCTGGTTGTTGGTTTTTAGTCCAAGTCCCCAACTGAAGTCATCTTTTTCCCCGTTCGGATAGAAGATTACCCCTCCTGCTCCTGACCTACCTGGATTGCCTTTTGAGGCACCATCGAAGAAGATAGTGCACTTGCCCTGGGATTTCCACCACTGTTGAAATCTGTCCATGGATCCACTCTCTGTGCTTCTATTCCCCTCTCTAGAATGGTGCGGTTCTGTTGATGTAACAATCCCTGATTCATGCCATGTGGCTTTGACAGTATTGGGTGGTGGGCATATGAATAATGAGTGACCCCTAAGTAATATGGGGCCCTTCATCGATCGGTTGGCTGAAGACTAATCATCCAGCTCCTCACTCAAATAAAGAAAAGAAAACCGATAGCGCCCACGGACTGACTGAACGGGACAATGGGACTCCGCTGGCTTAACTAAGATCCCATATGAGCGTTTAGTGGGGGGCAAATTATGTCTAAAGAAGGTTTATTCAGACAAGTCTGTATCTGCCATCTTTTCTTATGGATTGGTCGTGTGATTTCTGGAGGTCTGGTCTTGTAAGAGTAGTCATCCAGCCATGCCCTTTATTCTATTTGGAGGGAATTATCATCTTTGACTGGAGAATGGTTCAAAGTTTCTAAAAGGAGTTTCTTTGCCTGGTCTGCCACTTTTTCTGCAAGGATTTCATTTTGGTTGAAGATGATTTCGTTCCGGGCTAGCCATAGCTTCCAGCATACATATTTTGGGGCAGCAATCCACACCTTGTACCATAGAGATTTGCCAGCAATATTGTGAGGGTAACTGGCTTTCCAAGTGGAGAACATATCTGCAATCGAACATTGTGTTGGGGGTCTCACATTCAGTCCGGTCAGGAAGATAGACCAGGCCTTCTTCGCATACTCACAATCGATAAACATGTGTTCTGAGGTTTCCAATGCGTTTTTGCAAAGAGCACATCGATGAGGACCTGCTATGTTCCTTCTGCACAGGTTTTCTCCAGTCAAGATTTTGTTATGGAACAGTGTCCAAAAGAAGAAATTGATCTTAGGGATGCTAAAGTTGTCCCAGACCTGCTTCCACACTGATTTCGGATGTGGCGAATCCTTTTTGCTTTGCATCTGTAAATATCCTTGTCTTGTTGTGTACACCCCCGTCTTACCCCATCCCCAGGAATCTTCATCATCTTTATGTACTGGAGCAAAGTCTGAAATTACCTCTATAAAGGCGTTTAGCTGGGGATTTAGGTGCTGAATAATCAACTTTCACTTTAAGATTTTTTAAGTATAAAATTTATATTTGAAATCTTTAAAAAATATTAATTATGAGATTTAGGAAATATGTATTTTAAAACTAAATTTTAATTACATAATAAAATAATTCATGAGCTTCCATAATCAACTTTCACTTTACTTTTTTTTTAAGTATAAAGGTTATATTTGAAATCTTTAAAAAATATTAGTTATGATATACTTTAAATAAGTTTCATAATAATATTCATAGCTATAAAATTAATTTTAAAATGTTTTGACTATTTCAATTTAATTTATTTATAATCTATGGATTTCAACGTTTTATTTACAAACAACTTCATCTACCTCTCTATCAATAGTTTAGTTGTTTTATGTATAGGATGAATATAAAAGCTGTTTTGTTTCTCATTACATTTTACATAGAAAGTATACAAGTAACTTTGCTACTCAACATAGTAATCTACCCAGTAAAATATGTTAAAAAATCACTATATATATAGAAAAAAAATTACGTAATAGTAGTATTATTTTTATCATAGTTACAATAAATTTTGCTATTACTTTTTGCATAACAAGTTTTTCATTCCATTTGACATAGCAAGTTACAATAAGTTCTGCTATTACTTTTTGCATAAGATATAGGTACTAAGCAGCCACGTTGCATACGTTGCATATTACACGCCCTACATATTACACTTGTTAAATATAAAAATATGAATTGTTCTGCTATTACTTTTTGCATAAGAAACATGTCCTAAGCAGCAACGTTGCATACACGTTGCTTACTTTTTGCATAAGAAACAGGTACTAAGCAGCAACGTAGCATAAGTTGCATATTACACGCGCTACATATTACACTTGTTAAATATAAAAATATGAATTCGATATTTTGGAAAATCACTTGAATATTTACATTGTACAAAATCAATAACTTAAAATTACAAATTTTCCAATTTCTAATTAAAGTTTAGACAAAATCAATCAAAAAATCTAAAAAAAATTAGTCAAAATTGTTTAGACTACACTATATAAACCGTTAACACTTAGAATTTAATAACAGTGATCGGCCAAGCTAGGAGGAAGGAGCTCCAACCTCATTTGAAAGATAGAAATTCTAAATTCCTCTGGTAGTGCAATGGTACAATCACAATTCATCATTTTTTGAAAGAGAATACAAAATTCGAGAGCAATGTGTACTTAGTACCTTACAAAAAATTACATCAGAACATTTTAAAAAATAAAAAATTTCATTGATTTTCCCCACCAGAGTTTGAGCTACACATACCTAAATTTATGTGCTACCCTGCACCTTCAAGGTGGATCCAAATTGAACCAGATAGTACTCCAACCTCAACAAGTAGCATAGTTACAATATTTCAAGCAAGCGTAATGAAATCGAAATAAGGCTAGCTTCCTTCAACCAAATCCCTTTCATGTTTAACTTTCTTATTCACCCATAATTGCAACACGACTTCAAAGTGTTATTCTTCCATCCTTATCCATAATCAAGAATTCGCAAATTTGAATGTTGATAAGGTCCCTGTCAAAGGTCTTTGTATAAATATAGAGTATTCTCATTATGCAAAGGGCTAATTCCCTCCCAACAACTCAAGCGACAACATTTTAAAATAAAAAGGAATCTAAATGTGTTGGTAGGTCAAAGGCATCTTGGCGTAGTTGGTAAAGAGGGCAACTAATATAGTCCTCACGAAGGTTTAGGTCATATTGTTTAATATGTTTGTGGTTATGCTCATGTGTGTGTATGTTAGCACACAAAAAAAAGCACTTGAAATCAAGTGCAAGTCTTGGGTGCATTTATGGAATAGGTATTTTCACTTTTGGTTGCTTAGCTAAATAGGGACCCATGACACTCAATTTATGATAATAGGAAGCTTAGTCAAAAAGAGAGGTGTTGGTAGTTTTTTGAACTCACATACTTAATTTCAAAATTTGAAATGAATGTATTTGTGAATGTTTAGATGAATATGCAGCCAATATTTGATGCAACAATGTTGATGAGTAGCCCCGACAGTTAGCTCAATTAGTCGAGTCCTCGTCGTTAAAGCACCTTTGCTATTGAGAGGTCACAGGTTCAATTCTCTCGACACTCTCGGGGTTAGGTTCCATGGTTGCGCTGGTAGGAAGTGATCCCTTCTGGTGGATCTGCTTAGTACAAATATTTTGTGGACATAGTGGTCAACAATCTCCAGGACCAAGAACCACAAAAGAAAAAAACACAATGTTGAAGAGTATGTCCATGAGAAAAGTGCCACATGAATTTTTAAGAACGTTGGACATTATTGATGTATAAATTGTTGTATAATGGTTTAGTGCTCAACTAGGTCAAATATAATAAAAGTTCCAAGAGAGCCCTGATAGTCAAGGCCCTTATTTTCACATAGTATCATATCTAATAGACATGGTGTGCACTTCCAAAACTTTCATGGGACTAGCTTTGTCATGGAATTCATCTTTACCACCCATGCATGTTTACTATCAAGATTTATGGAAGTACAAATATTATGCATACTATGAGCATATATGTGATAATTTATTGGCTCCTTTCTATGATGTTATATTCAATAAGCCATGCCTAATATTCTCACGAATAATGTTGTTGCAAATAGGTGATTGGTTCATTGACCAAAATGGAAACTATCTTCAAATCTATAATTATATTAAATCCCCGCTCCCCCCACAATCCTAATGCACGTGATCAATAGATTGGTTTTAAGAGAGAACTTATCAAAATGAAGCATGGAGCAAATGGAGAAGATAAAAAGGAGTTCTTAGCAACATAAGAGAAGAGAAAAAGGAGTTCTTACCAACATACCTCATCACCATAGGGGCTTATTATGTTTCACATTTTGTACTTGGGTAGTTAGATGTGAGAAAAATTGACTTAAACAAGTTGCAAATTGAATCCTTCAACATTCATGACCTTTTCAAGAGGACATCCAATTATTTCAGGTTACCAAGCCTCTCCTAGCCTTACTACCATTAAGAATGCTCAAAATAAGAGGTTCATCCAAAAGTGTTAACTTTGACAAAGTCTTGGATGAAATTGCAAATGGTGAGGATGGACAATGTGCACTCAAAAGTTTACTCCACTCGATTCCAAGGAGACCATACAAATCAAAGAAAGGACAATCTTCCACCCTGGGTAAGAGAACACATTTTTGCTAATGTCAAAGCCAATATGGAAATAAAAATACCACTAACACAACACACTATATATCAAAGCAAAACTAGAGGTAAAAAAACATGGTACGGACAACAAGAAGGCACCACCAAAAGAAAGATGGGTAAACCGACACCATTTCAACAGAGGAGGTTTAAGCCCAATAAAGGCAAATAGTAACAAAACAATATCAATCCAAGCATTGGCAAAAAGGAAAGGGAAAACATGAGTGCAAATATGATATCAACTAGTACAGGTGTTTGTTGTTCAAACATATCATGGTTCAAGAAACAAATGAAGATATTACATCCCACCATTGAAAA
Source organism: Pinus tabuliformis (assembly GCA_031772625.1). NCBI lineage: Eukaryota > Viridiplantae > Streptophyta > Pinopsida > Pinales > Pinaceae > Pinus > Pinus tabuliformis. The sequence goes on from CM062816.1 coordinate 1,207,082,682, forward strand.
TAACCCCTTTGGACTAGTGGGGACTTTCACCTTTGAGAAGTGAAGGAGGTGTTGAAAAAACAAACTCATAAAAACGGGGAGGTAGAATAATCAAGACCACAAGACTAGTGATAGCTAATGTGTGTAAGATGCATGCAATAGTAGTGGCAGCCACTGGAATTGCAGTAGTGAAAGCCATTGAGTCTAAGACTTTCTAAATGGTAGATGGAATCAAGAAGAAAGGCAAAACAATTGCAAACCTCCAAAATTAGGTTGCTTTTTATAAGTCATGTATCATCTTAGTAAATTCTTGATGTGAGCTCACGGAGTTGGGGAAGAGGATCTCATCATTGCATCATAGAGTTTTGTAGAGTTCACCATGAACTTGAAACAAATAAGAGTAGTGGATTGATGATTTGATGAAGAAGGTGCACGACCTTTGACAAAAAAATTATGGAAGGGGGTGAGTTCAATGATGTTCTTGCAAATGTGCAGTTGTTGCAACCCAATCATTAGGGGAATTTTGAGATCTAAAATGGGCCTCCTAAAGAAATTATAAAATAATAGTAGAAATAATAAAATAATATTAGATAACATCATCAAATTTTAAAGGGGTTAACCCAAACAAAAACTACTTTTTCAACTCGTATTTTCAACTTATCTCCTTATGGGTTTACTCAAATTTTGAACAAGAACACTCATTGGATGCAGAATTTTGATTCATCATCCAAAGAGTACCCATGTTGCATACTTTCTATGGATCTTGCTATATGAAAAATGAGAAATGCATGAAAAACATGATTGCAATCACATTTTTTCATGTATTTCTCATTTTTCGTGTAACAGTTTCCATAGAAAGTATGCAACATGGGTACTCCTTGGATGCAAAATCAAATTTTGCATCCAAGGAGTACTCTCGCTCAAAATTTGAGTAAAACCTTAGGAAGGTAAGTTGAAAATACAAATTGAAAATACAAGTTGAAAAAAGTAGTTTTATTATTTTTTAATCTTTCTACTTGTTTACCCCAAAAATGGTGAATCATCTACCATGGTTGAAATCATCATCTTGAGTCCTATTAGTTCTTATAAAGTTTATTTTGGGTGTACATTTTTATTAGGAGATCCACTTTAGACCTCAAAAGTTTTCTAATGGAAATCACCTAGTTTGTTGCAAGCATCCACCACATACAAGGCACCCACATTGATGTGAATGAGGAACACTAGCAGATAAAGTGAGTGAACAAGGACCATATTATAGAGATTGCAAAAGTTATTGGTTTTCACATGTTTCCTCTCAAAAATGGCCATGAGTTTATTTCCTTCCTAAGCTCGTCAATAATGTGGAGAAATTGTTGCAAGATGACACACAAAGCTTTTTGGGGCTATCCAATGTCACGTCATTCATGAATACATAGAGGCCCCTATAACCATAAAGGGGTTTATGATTAATTATATGCCTAGGAATAACAATATTTATCATGTTCTTAGGCACAAATTCAATGGTGTATAGTCAACTAATGAAAATATCGTTTTCATTATCTCTTCTACAATTGGCTTATAATTGAGTATATGAAAAGCTAGAGGGAAGGTTGAAGTCATTTTTTGTAACTCCATGTATTCACTTATGTATAAATACATATAATAGCACCATGTAAAATGATATTTTTTGGACGAAGGAATTTGGAGGAGAGATGGGATAATCTACATTCTAAATTGTGGAGAGTATCGATATCTTTTATTTACTGTGATAGTTGATATGTTAGTTGATTTGTGTGTGTATATAGTTGTGAATGTATTTATTACTTTTCTGTGAATGTTAAACTCAAACCATATTGTGCTAATCAATGTCAATCTATTGAAAGATGAAAACAAATATATATTCTTTGCGTCATCAATGACATTTTGTTGCTCTAAGTTTAACGCTCTTTCAAAATTTACATTTGTACATCCCACTGAATTTAATTTAATTAAAAAGCATTTGTACATCCCACTGAATTTAATTTAATTAAAAACAGAATAAAAATGTATGATAACTAACATCATGCACTCAAGGGTTCACCATTAAAGGGTGGAGAATCTAACTAGGGAGCTTCAACCTAATAAAATATGTTGAAAGTTGATAACTAGCATTTCCTTGCATCAAGAAGTAGCACTAGAAATTTAACCTTTTTTTTTAATCACATAAAGACGTCATTTAAGCAACATTTATTTCTCAATGTATCCTATAGGGAAAATCAATTTGTAGGAAAGGCTCATAACCAATTACACTAGCAAATCACGTGAAAAGTGACTCAATGGATTAAACATAATGAGCATTTCGGAGGTTGATGTCCTTCCCTAGAGATTGAACTTTGTGATTTGTCACACCTTATAGTTGTAGGAAAGGCTCATAACCAATTACACTAGCAAATCACGTGAAAAGTGACTCAATAGAATAGGTTAAGTTTTGATGCATTGTAGCACCTACCCCACTAGGCATGTTAAGCACCCAAGAGGTCAAAACTCTTGCCCAACAATTAAACTTGTGATTTATTAAACTAAAATGATGATTCATAACCAACATCGATATAAAGTGATGACATCAAGGTTAATCATGATGACCCATAACACATGCATTTAACAAACTAAGGATAGGGAACTACCAAACAATTGAAACTCTTCACTGCTAATTTATTGAACCAAATACCTACTGTGAAAGCTCATAACCAGCTCCACTTATAAATCAATTTATGTCTCAATGGTGACAAGTTAAGTTGCAATGCATTATAACAGCTGCACTCAATGGACTCAGTACAATGAGCACCCAAAAAGCTGAAGCTCTTTCCTAGGTCGTATTGAACTCGTGAATTAATAAACCAAACACCTATAGTGAAAGCTCAAAACCAGCTTCATTGTTGAATGACTTTAAAAGTGATTTGATGGTAGCAAGTCAAGTCACAACACATTGGAACACACACCCATTGGGAGACCAGAGCTCATGGACAAGCATTGAACTTGACTCCTTAATCCAAATACTTGTAGTGATGGCTCACAACCATGTCAACAAAGCATTTCAAAAGTGTCTCAATGGTGATTAGTTAAGTCACAATTCAGTACAACATATACTCAACAAACTAAGGCTCACAACCATGTCAACAAAGCATTTCAAAAGTGTCTCAATGGTGATTAGTTAAGTCACAATTCAGTACAACATATACTCAACAAACTAAACACGAAGAATTCTCATGGCTTATCAAAACCAAATACCTATAACGAAGACTCGCAACCAAGGAAACACTTTAAAAATGACACAATGAAGCAACTCCACCAAGCAAACACTTAAATATGACACAGTGAAGAAAAGTTAAGTGATACCATATTGGATCACATGCACCCAACCAACCACCACCAACATCTAAGAGGTCAATCTCTTTGCACAAGCATGCTTATCAAACTAAATACCAATAGCTAAGGCTCATAACTCTGTGAATTTATCATTTAAAAGAGAGATGGAGTTGTGAATAGAATGCGCCAGGAATGATTCTTATCAATGTATATTACGGTCGAGTTTATACAGCTCTAAGCTAGTAGAAGTTAACTATGGCAAAGTTCTTGGAGACTTCAATCAAGAAAAAGTTATTAAAAAAAAATTGCGGATTAAACAATTGTTCATCAGGCCCAAAACTTTCTTATATAAATTTAGAATAACAAACATAACTCATTATCCCTCTTTGTAAAGTTTCAAGTGTAACTTCAGAGAAATTAAAGAATCGTTCTTTACGGGAGTCAAACTTTACATATCTAAGAGTAAGAAACATAACTCATTATCCCTCGTAAAATTACAAAACAAATTACGAAAGTAAAGAAAAATATCAAGGTAGCAACGTCGATGAACTAAAATGGATAACTTTCGCAGACTTCAAATCTAAACATCGCCGTGTGTTTTCCAAAGTGATTTCTTCCAATACTATTTGTTTTAGGCCCAAATTTTAGTACCCAAGCCCTGCAAACAATAGATGAACAAAAACTAGGCCTATAATAGTCCCCTTAGTCATGGTACACAGCCCCGTGGTTCCAGCAAACAAGAGAACAATTCCCTGAGACAGGCCACCTAAGCCTATCACTATAATGGTTACTAAATTATACTCTTATAAAAAGAAGCTTGGATTTAATGCAGTGAATAAAATCACTCATTGCAGAATCATCCTAAGTATGGCTTGCTCGTTGTTAATTTGACAATGCTATCAAACATCTTTAATTGGATAATTATGTGCAGAAGGTTGCATTCATGATACAATCCACCCACACTGGACAGTTGGAATTGGCATCAAGACAGGGCAAGTCACTCATGGTCGTTCTTGGGACTTATAATGAAATGGACCTTGAAAACAGAGACCATTAAATATGAAGTCTGGAATGGTCTATAACAACTATAAAGAGGGACTGTGGGATAAGATCTCATGTCAAGACTCCAACTGGCAGCAATCGATAAGCTCTATCCTTGAATTGTGCTCTGCCTTCTTCAATAATGACTAGAAGTTCATCCATGCAGCCCACATCCATTTGGACCTGTTATATTGTTAAACAATGGAATGGAAAGTCCTTGACTTTACTGTCCAAAAATAGGCAGCCATGCATACTTTTTATACAAGTGTAAAAATACACACGAACCATTAATACATGTTAATGTTCAGCATTTTACCCTTACATAAACATCTCAATATATTTCTATTTATATCCTAAGACAGCCATGGTAAATTAAAGGCATATCTGAGATAACATAATAGTACAAGGCAAATATTAAGCACCATGCAGTAAGCTAATAATTTATTTACTGCCTTTCAATTTTATCTGTTGGATGAGAATAAACACAGCTATTAAGAGAAAAGGCCCGAAATTTTGTAACTGGGTAAGAAAAAGACCTACCATCTGAAAATGTTAAAAAACATGCATAACATCCCATCAAAAAGATAAGATGAAGCCCCTATCTTGAGACAGATATTACAACACTCAAGGTGACAATCTGGACAGGTGCTACAATGGATTTACAAACAACCAATTGACTGTTTACACCATAGCTTGATGATCGATGAAAAGATAAAATATTAGTGCTTATTATATCAGCATTCAAACACAGTAACACATTTAGCTTTCAAATTTAAACAACAGTTTGATTCTCATTGAAGCAGATAAAGACGCTAAGAATGGATATATTTCCCTGATATTCCCCAATCCTCTTGATTGAAAAGCAACAAGAGACAAAAAAAAAAAAAAAAATTAGAAGTGGATGGTATTTTGTTATGAAAATGTATGGAATAAACTTCAAACTGGAACACCAGCATTGTTTCACTCTACCAAGTTTACTTCCAGTCTCAAAATATTACTGCCGATCCCTGCTGAACATGCAAAGATGGATAAAAAATTGCACTAGTTTAAAAAGACTTGAAAGAATAATTCACACTTCCTCTGCATCTTACAGGTCGTGAACTGTCAAACCTGAAATAAAAAATAAAAACTTAATAAGTACCACTACAAAATAAAAGGCCATATTCAAGTATAGCAATAGCATTAAGGTAAAAGACAATCAAACAGTAACAGCTAACAAAATATTCAATAAATTGATTTAACAGAAGCCTGAGGTCAACAAGGCAGTTACCTTCAATGGAAGCTACGACATTATGGTTGAGCATTGGAACTCTGACTGAACTCTACGATTAGATAGCTTTCTAGTATTGCTAGATACCCAATAAGATGAATTGACTCTTGAATCCACCATATTTGGAACATCAATAAGCACACACGTATTGATGTCACTACTAAAAATGTGCTCATCCATCTTTGGAACAGTTTGCACAAATTTTTCAAGTGAAAAATAACACAATAGTAACCTTCCCACCCCACCTGATGGGAAGGCACTCGCACACACAAGCATGGACTCATGGCAAATAATTGACATAACAGTTTACTGTTGTTATCATCAAACCAGTTCAAAAATTAATTTTTATAATACTTTTTAGTGCCTTCAAAATTTTTATTTTTCCAACACCTCGAAAAATATTGACAACCAAACATCTAGTATTGAGAATTTCAATCTACTTAATGTTATAGGAGTCATCCATATACTGATTGCCATGGGTGTTATATTTTTATAGAGACACGTAACACAAATACGTGGAATTTCTAGAATTGGAACCAAAACGCCTCTGCATATGTCAGCTAGCGAAAGCAACCAAATGGAGTGGCTCATATGTATGCTTAACTTGTGTATTAGTATAGTGTACTAGTATAGACCCGTGGCAATCTCATAATCAATATTAGTTTCAAATTATTTTAGATTATGCAGTACTCAGTTGATAGTATGCCTCTAAGAAAATACTTCATCTGTAGGTCAAGTATTAGGACTAAGGTATTTTCGCCCAAATATTGACTTGTAATCAATGTTACCAGACTCGGAATCGGCAATAAATCGGCAAAGGCAAAAGAGCGAAGAGTTTTAATTGGATCGGGGAAAAACCGGTGAATTCAATAAATAAAGATATACACATATATTGAATTTAATATTTAATTTAACAAACAAACAAACAAAAAACATTTTTCATTGATATTCAATAAAGCCATGTCCAAACAATCCATAATATCAACAGATATCCAAAATATCATGAATGAATAAGTATCTCATACATGTTGAGTCCAAATATGATCTGAAGTACTGAGTCCTGACTCCTAACCAGTGAATACATAGAACCAGAAGCATCTGCTTATAAAAGTTTATAAAACACTGCATACCAATTAGTAAAAAAACAGTATCTGAAATCTCTTGATTGTTGTTGAAATGATATGATAATGGTTTGCTACTGAAATCTCTGACAGAGCACACGCTGAAGCTAATGCTAGAGCACACTACACACTATGCCTCTATTACGCAGAGTAAACTGAAACTGAAACCATGCCTCTATTACCTTCTTGGCATATGAGTTGCCGGGTCTGAGCAATGAGAAGTAAGTTTCAGGCTGACATTTAATTTTTAACCTAACTACAACACGTGGTGAACAATGCAACAACCCTGAATGTTAAAACCCGTGCTCATTGGGTAGAGGGCTGAAAATCACCTCAGTCGCCTAAATCGCAATTAATCAGTGAGTCATGAGTCAAACTCGGTCAACATGAGTTTGACTCACCCAGAGTTGAATCGGATCATTTGAGGGAAGAGCAGAGTTTGACTCGTGATTAATCATGAGTGATCGGAGATTCATGTTTCACTGCTTGTAATATCAATAGCATAAAACTATCTTAACCCCAGGATATATTAAGCACTGAGGAATCAAAAACCAGGATGTATGCTTTAAAAATCCTGCATTGAGATAAATTTACACTATTTTTATTTCAAGTGCTTAATAAAATCCCAGGTTAAGAAAAATCTTTGCTACTTATTTTATTTATTGGGATGAAATATTATATATAGTCCAAGGAATCATCTCAACCGGTTGTTGCAAATGTTGTCGGACGTTTGGCTAGTTCCATGCCAACAAGTGCTTAATTTGAATCCCCTTAGGTCAGACACACAAGTCTATGGCAATGGGTTTTACTAGAGATGACATCCACCAATGTGGAGAAGCATCCCTTGGGTTTTCTTTGGAATATATATATATATATATATATATATATATATATTCCTGAAAAAAATAATTCCGTGGAATCTCCTCCTTTTCACCATAAGGATAGTATTAGCCACCCACAAGAAGTCACTGGTATCCCCGAAGGAGGGCAGCCTTCCATCAGTAATAGAAGGGGAGCAGTATTAAGTTATTAACCACAAGCATGCGGGAGCAGCTCATTACACTGAAGGACTTGGTGAAAATGGATACCACAACCTGACATCACCATTGCACCTTTGGCAATATGACCAAACCAACCAAGCTATCCCTTGGTGACATCAAGCATTCCACAAGAACACACATGGGAAGTAACCGACATCTCCAATGCTCAGGCTGCAGACACACTTTTGTCTATTGTCGGCTTTCTGCCCTTAACTTCAAATAACACTATTGTTCGTATACCTCCAGATATCCAGTGTCCAAAATTTTTTGCAGGACTGGATGCTGTAATTCGAGTATTACTCCACAAGTCCATAAAAGCATTATGAATCAAAGTTAGTTTATATGAATATGTTATTCAAATTGTGGAATAAAATCAACCCAAGTTCAATATTAGGTCAAATTTATTAGATAATAGTAATTAAAATGTTAATAGCAAAAGTATATGTAAGTAATTAACTTACGGTGCTGTCGCCCCGGATGCGGGTGTCATTCAGTCAGTTAATGGTGAGCCACATGCCCAGCACGGGCTGCCACGTGAGGATCCGCCGCCTTCAATGCCCCTCGCCGCCGAGACTGCAAGCCGGGTGAGGCATAAGGGAAGTCTTAATGAGGGAGCTGGTGGCGATGGTAAACCTGCAGAACGCATTCAATGCGGGCAAGTTACGAGGGAATGACAATGGGGTTAAGTATGATGGAATGTTGGGGAGCGGAGTTCAGTATGTCGAGAAGGATTCTCAGAACTCTGAGCGTAGATGCTGTGACTTGGTTGATGAGAGCTCGGACGCGGTCCGCTCCTTGCTTGATTTTATTGGTCTTTGTCTTGGCTCAATTGAGCTCAGCTTCGATTCAATTTGGGGACGGCAAGCTCCAGGAAGGGAACGCAACAACAGCACGCCCTCCTCTGCTTTGGAACAGGGTAAGGAATTTGAGGATTCCATGGTGCGGCTGCGAGAACGGATGCCTTGCAGAAGAGGCTCGGGGCGTGGAGAATCCTCTCGTCCCCCTGCAGCGGATGTCCACCATCACTGCTGCTGCTGCTACTGTTACAGAAGGGCAGGAGCCACCCCAATTCCAACTAGTCAGTTTCTGGAAGCTGGTAGCTCTAATGATGGAGCACCCATGCTCCCAGTGTTTGGTTCAGTCATTTTCACACTGGGTAGCTCCAGGGACAATGCAGGAATCAATGCACACATCTCAGTGCTTTTCACCAAAATTCCTGAGGAGAATGAGGACGGACCGCCACAGGCACCTGCTGAGAATCATTCCGAGAGCATCAAGGGGAAGCGCCCAATGGGGGAGCCATCGAATTCAGAGGATAATTCAGAAAGGGAGCCTCAGCAAGCCCCCTTCCGAGCTCGAGAACTTGAGAGGCCAGCCCCCTCGCAGGACCCCATGGCGATGTGGGAGGGCATCCCAGAGGGACAAGGATGGTGTAGAATTCTGGAAGAAAAACCAGAGGACTAGCGCACAGTGGCTCTCCTTCGCATTGGCTTCCTACGCTCGGGCCGGGTACGGGGTCTTGGTGGACTTCCGGTTTTCGTCTTATATTTTGGTTTGTTTCCTTCCTGTTCTGAGTCATGGTAACGGCCACTACAGTCTTGCTGGGTTGGCGTCATATGTCTGGTATACGTCTTAAGACTATGCTTGTTTTTTGTCTATTCTGTGTTATGCTCTTGGAGTCTAAAGTCTTTCTGGGTAGTATGTCTTTTGTGGGATGCCCCTGCGTGGGCAATTTTGTTGCATCTTTGAAACATCACCGAGTTTTGAATACTGATCTAGTCTGGATATATCGCCCTGCGAGGCAAAAGTTTGAGAATGATAGAGTCACCCAAGGAGCCACAGTTGGCCCTGGGCAGACAGTCTTTTTGGATGTAAAGTTCACCTGTATATATTAATATAAATTAGTTAGTATTGCTGAGAAAAAAAAAAATTAACTTACGGTGCTGTCAATTAGGTTTATCTCAAGTGGTTGAGAGAAATGATTATTATCCTCCCCACTCAGGCTCAATTCCAGCAAGTGACATGATGAGCTTTGTTGTAATGGTTTTGAGCCTTGTTGGTGAGTTTAAGTAATCCCTTGAAACCAAAACATGTATATTCCTCAAACGGAATATAAAAATATTTCTCATGAAAAGACAAAAGAATGAAATAAAATAAACTAACGGCGCCAATGTGCTTCTATTAGAATTAATACCTGAACAATTCTAATCAACGAAAATTTAATAATAAGTCAATGCCTAAGTATGTCGATGGTTGAGAAAAGTGATTATTATCCTCCCCACTCAGCCTCAATTCCAGCAAGTGACATGATGAGCTTTGTTGTAATGGTTTTGAGTCTTGTTGTTGAGTTTAAGTAATCCCTTGAAACCAAAACATGTATATTCCTCAAACAGAATATAAAAATATTTCTCATGAAAAGAGAAAAGAATAAAATAAAATAAACTAATGGTGCCAATGTGCTTCTATCAGAATTAATACCTGAACAATTCTAATCAACAAAACTTTAATAACAAGTCGATGCCTGAGTATGTCGATTCTTGAGATTTAATCCAGGTCAGATATGCTCGCACCATGTTGGGTGAGGTAGTCTATATAAACACTGTACCGCTCATTGATTTGTTTATATGGAAGCTTTTTTATGCAGTATTGTAAAATAAGGTGCACTTTGTCGAAAAATAAACGAAATTCAACACACACAAACTTAAAGTACTCATGAACTGCTTTAGACACTTCTTCGGTGCTTTAAATCACCTGTACATGACGTGGAAGACTTTGCACATAGACTTGTGTTTAAAAAACAAGTCCACAATGAATAATGAATACTCTTACTGTTGGGCTACCTTCAATTCACACTATCAATATACGTAGAATAGCAACTGAGATGGAAGCTACAAAGAAACAATCCAGCAGAGTAACATACAAACCTGGAGGCAGAGACTGCTTGAGTTTGTCAGCCTTCTCAGAGTCAAAGACGCACAGAGTGTAAAGATACTTCTTACACCTGACCTTGAACTTCACCACATTTTTACTTCTCTTGATATTCACTGACCGTGCATCTTTGCGACGGGCAGTCAGAAGAAAATCTTTGATCTCGCTTATTTGTTTAGGCTACAACAGAAAGAGCAGGTACCAAATTAGATTTTGTATCTCTGCTAGCACATTTGACAAAAGTATATCAAGCAAGAAAAAGACGTAAGGATAAACCTGACAAGGTAAGAAACAGGCTGCTACAAACACAGGAAAAGATAATAGCATACTGTCACATTCTTACAATTAGTTCATAGATTGCCTAGTTTTCCAAATTCCTGACAACATATCTATCAAATATATTCTATGATAGAGACTGAGAACCGATTTTAGAAAATAACTGATACCATCTACAACTTTGGCAGACAAAGGCTAGCCCAAAACAGTAAACTAAACCAATGTATCATATTAGGTTAACTCAATTGTCCTATTGTCTGAGTCAAATCCAACTAGAGTGACTGGATTTCAAGGGTTTCATTCTCTACGGCGATCAAGGTTTGGAACTCGCAGTAGTCGAGAGGAGACACCAAAAGAAATCCAACCATATTAAGGGTTTTGAGGTGGCCTAAACCCAATGTGATCCCCTGGTGATTTTGACAGCTGATGCCCCCAGGTTGCGATTTCTTAGACCACAGGCTAGTCCTGCAAGTCACAGACAAGCTAACAAACTATATACGTATATAGAGAAAGAAAGAACGCATTTACATTCAATAAAAACATGTGGAATGCCAAATTAGTTGCATTATATATGAAAACATGCATATTTATGCTACTTGTAGATGAATACTACATTATTCTAAAGTTAGAAATGCCATCCATGGCACATTGATTAGTCATTCGAGCATCAATCATATAGCAATTAGAAACAAACACAAATGTTTAAACCATATAATTAGGAAGTAGACCGTCTTATGGCATGAAAAAAATATCCACCAACTGTCAAAATGACCAAATAGGCCACCTGCATAAGCTCTAAAATAATAATTTATATGAAGTATGAATATTGAAAGGTCACAAATAAAAAATTGAGCTAGTTGCTAAAGACTACAAGTCTATGATATAAAAAGTAGAGAAAAAGGAGAAACAATTATTCTAATTTCTAACTGTTTTTCCTTCCTCTTTGCACCACCACGATTTTCCTACAAAACCTCCATGCAGTGGTAGTGGAATCGAAGCCAAAGATAAGTTATAACTATGTAGAAGCATGGAAATTAAACATGAAGCTCCAATCACTACAGCTGGAGTACCAATTAGGGTGACCATGTCAATGGATGAGAATGGCATCTCAATGCAATCATAATCATCAATAAAAGAACCTCGAATTGCTACAAAACCAATACTCAATCCTCTAAATTATCCTCCTCTAGATTTAGTCTCAAATCTTATATGTTAGGCATAAAACCCTTTATTAAGCCCTAGAAATTGAGTTATTACATTTCTAGTGTTATATTAGTAGGTCAGCTAGAACCTTTCATTGTACCCTTTCACTATAATTGTACCCAATCTCCTATATATATATATATATACACACACACACACACACACCAAGGAGACCTAGTCTTAGGATCATCTCATCTTGTTTTTTGTATTAGATTCATTGTAAAAAGAGATTTTCCCTCAAAGTGGACTGTATGCATTGACTTTTTATCATTTTTAAGGCACTTGGATCATTACATTTGATATCAGAGCCTAGATATTGTGGTTTTGCTCCCTTTATCTGTAGAGAAATCGATAGGGACAGCAGTTAGTGTGATTTCTATTTACTTGATTGCTTGTGAAGTTATGTTGGCTTCTTATTACTTTTATTATGTTTTTTTCATCAAACAATTACCAAAACCATAAACTATGAAGATCACAAAAAAACAATGAACACAAGTTGTAGGCTCCAAGCTAGGGCAAAACCCCTCCAAAGGGAAAACCAAGAAAATTCTTCTCATATTATAGAATGATATCAAATGAGAAATCCAAGACCCAAACAACAAGACCAAGACCTCCAACAAGACCCAAGTAACCCCTCCTCCCAAGCTCTTCCAGAAAGTCAAAGTCAACTGAAGTCAACACCTTCCAAATCAGCTCCAGCTTCAGAGTTTCGGACCTGCAATGAATCTGCAACTTTGGCCCTTCCAACAGCTTCTGAACATCGCACATGTGAAAGATCTAGGGCAGATTTTAGGATAGAAACTTTGATTTTCTTTTTTCTTTTTCTCTTTTGCTTTCTTGCTCCTCTTGAATTTTTCTCTTCTTTTCTTGGAGTTCGAACTTGCTTGAGTGGTGCTTCAAATGAGGTCATGCTCGGCTGACTTGGTCTTATGGGTACAAAAATTGTATTTTTGACTCAAATAAAAAATATTTCCACTTTCTTTTCAAAGTCCAAATGGGACTTGACTCTAGAACAATATTTTGACATATGACAAATATTCTTTTGACTCAATAAACCCTAGAAATATGAAGATCATGCTTGACCTAGATGGCCAAATAATTTGAGCATGAAACCCATGCTTATAAAATAATATTTATTTTTCTTCTTTCAATTTTTTTGCATGAAATATGCAATAATATAAGTACAATAGCAATTATGAAGACTGAACCTAGTTACATTTTCTAACACTCCCTCTTAACTAGGAAGGTATTCATAATCCCATAACAAGTACAAGGATACTCTCAAACTGAAATGTTCTCATAAGAAGAGTCAGATTGGTAAGCCATTTTTTTAAGCATCAACATCATGACCAGCATTGTCAAATAGCAACATAGTAAGGCCTTTTGACTAACAAGCTCTAACTCTCCACAAGATTAGAGCACAATGCTAGGAGGCACACATATGGACACCTCAACCTCTCAAGGCACATACCCCATCCAGATGTTCCAGGACTATTCTTATCATGGATTCCCAATCCTCAAAGAATAGCAGTCCTCTTTGACCACTCTTATCTTGGATACCCTGTCAACTCCTCAAACAGTGTCAGTCCACAAGACTACTTCCTCTCTTGGATTCGCAATCCTCAAGGAGTAGCAATCCCAGATGCTTATCCAATCCTCCATTCTCCCTCCAGTGTGATACACTAGACGTACGTCAGTTAGCCCTAGCCTAGAGCATGACACCTATGGAGAATATGGTGTCCACATCACTCCTCAACCAAGGAGAAGGTCCTTACTCCTTTACAAATATCTTTCTCCCTCTCAAATGGAGACTCTATCATAATCTTTAGTTAAAAACATATAATTCATTCTTTGTTTCTTTCATCAACTACTTGTTCTTCCATGGAGATCATTGTAGTAGCTGCAAGGGCTCCTCTCTCTCATCATCATATCATATTTGAGCTTCAACCTTCCTAGATGTGGTGGACCCAAAATCTTTCTTGATCTTCCTTCATGATAGGGTTCTTGCCATTAGTGTTTTACATCACTTTCCATCAATCATCATTTAAAGTATCTTCATCATCAATAGTATCTTGCCAAACCAATCAATGTAGAGCTAATCATAGCTTCCTTTGTCCATCGGGAAAGTGAATATCATTGGATCCAACATGACCAATATGTTATCTTGTGACTTGCTACTTTTTCAGCCTTGATGGTGTGCATATTTTTGTCATCAATACTTTTAAGCCAAAACCAATGTTATCCACTCCATCCATGTGATTAGAATTGAGCTTAAACCGAACAGTTGTAGATAATTTCTACTATTACCTATCCAATCTATATTTCTGCAATATGTCCTTCCAGGTAGCCAAGTCATATCTCAAATGAATCATCAATACCAAATTATCAAAATCAAAGTTACCCAATTATGATAGCCTTTAAGATGTCATGTTTTGCTAGTATCTCCCTCTAAGATCAGCATCCCCTTTGTATGGTCTATCTTCATACTAGAATACTTCTTCATGCTTTTTGCCTTTCAAGTATCGATCAATGTGGAGTGAACTAATCAACAAGCTTAAAGATCATATTTGTCATAGTTTATGCAGCTTCCTTTGAAGTTCAATGTTCATGTTATAACTTTTGTTATTAACTTCAAACAAGTTTGATCATGTTCAAACTTCACGTAAGGTAGTTTATGAACTATAAATTTATGTGTTCAAACTTCATTGTTGACCAGAGCATTGATCGGGCTTTCCCTTCCATTAGACCTTGAAGGTGTAGTGAGCAATGAGCACATGACGAGGTAGGCTTTTTATTTCAACACAATGATCTATACGTGGTCACTGGTGTATAATTAAGTTAAGTTCCGTAGGCTATATAACACAACTTACAAGAAATTTAAGTGCTCGAAATTGTCAGCAAAGCACGTAAACACTTGTCTCTTGCATCTCCAGGTCCAGGTCGATGTGAAGTTGTGAGCATTGCGCTCGAATCTGATGGAATTCCTCACACTCCACAATGACAAAAAAAAACCCAAAAATAAACCATGTTGCAGGTTTTAAATGTCAGTTTTCATAGGACATGTGTCCTAAGAACCAAAAACGTTAGGGCACGTTTTCGCCACGTCCAAAACACGCATCTCGATTGGAGGACACGAAGAAAAGAAATTTCGACACGTTTTAGGGCAGGTTTCATGTCCAACACATGAAATACAAGACACGAGACCCTAAGGGATGTGTATTGTGACTTAGATGTGATATCATGAAAAATGATGTCTGGGATGTGGTGCCTAGGCCCTAGACCGAAGGAAAAGTCTGTAGTCACCTCAAAATGGCTATACAAAATTAAACATGGTGTTGATGGGAATGCTAATAAAATATAAAGCCAGGTTCGTTGCTCGAGGCTTCTCTCAAAAGGAAGGAGTGGACTATGACAAGATATTTGCATTGGTTGCCCGATATACTACTATCTGATCGATTATTGTTCTCATTGCCTCTCAAGGATGGAGCCTACATCAATTGGACATTAATATTGCTTTCTTGCATGGCTCGCCTAAGGAGGAAGCCTACTTGGAACAACCTCACAGGTTCAAAGTACAAGATCAAAGGACACATGTATGCAGTTTGAAGAAAGCCCTTAATGGATTAAAGAAAGCCCCCAGAGCTTGGTATGAGAGGATTGATAGCTATCTTATGAAGTTGGGATCTACGAGGAGCAATGTTGATCCTAACCTATACTTCAAGGTTCAAAAGGACATGCCTCTCATCTTGGTCCTTTATGTAGAAGATCTTTTTCTAACAGGTGCAGACCCTCTCTTTTATCAATGCAAAAGGGAGTTGGCTTTCGAGTTCGAGATGAAGGACCTCGGACTGATGCGTTGCTTCCTAGGCATGGAGGTCTGGCAAAAGCCAAGTGAGATTTTCCTTTCTCAAAAAAAAAAAATACATTGTGAAGTTGCTCAAGAGATGTGGGATGGTGGATTGCAAGTTTGTCTCTACTCTGATGGAACTCAACTTCAAGAAACTATGTGGAAGTGTTGTTGGGCCCTAATTGGCAAACCCTTCTAAGTACCGACAATTTGTTCTTAGTAAACTCCCAACCAAACATATGCTTCATTGTGAATACGTTGAGTCAATTTATAGTCGAGCCTCATCATGTACATTGGATTGCAAATAAGAATCGCTTGAGATATCTTTGTGGCACAATCAACTATGCACTGAGATATATCGTTGGGAATTTGAGTCTACATGAATATACTAATGCTGACTGGATTGGCAGTCTGGTGGATCAAAAGAGCACATCAGGATGTTGCTTCTCATTAGGGTCTACTTCGATTTCATGGATGAGCAGGAAGCAGAAATCAGGTGCTTTAAGCACCATCGAGGATGTATATTGCAGCTAGTATGGCATGTTGTGAAGCTGTTTGGTTGAGGAAGCTCTTCAATGAGCTATTTGAGCACGTGTTGGATACCACCGTGATCTTTTGCAACAACCAGAGTTGGATTTGCCTTTCAGAGAATCTTGTGTTCCACAACCACTGCAAGCACATCGATATCAAGTACCACTTTATCCAGGACATGGTACAACGAGGAGCAATAAGGCTCCAGCACATCAAGACTAATGAGCAAGTCATAGACATCCTGACGAAGCTTTTAGGGAAGGTCAAATTCTTAGCCTTCCAAGAGAGACTTTAAATACCTTCCCATGAGGGTCCCACTTGAGTTGGACATTGAGCTCTAGGAGCTCCTGGGGGCTTCGGGTACTTCTTGGAACTATGAGCGACGATAAGGTGAGTGGTTCACCTTCCCCTATTGGTGTGTTATGTACAAGGTGAGTGGTTCACCTTCCCCTGTGATACCCCATGATGGTTGACATGTGTTTAGGGTGAGTGGTTCACCTTCCCCTACGATTAATGAAACATGTGTGTAGGGTGAGTGGTTCACCTTCCCCTGTGATACCCCATGATGGTTGACATGTGTTTAGGGTGAGTGGTTCACCTTCCCCTACGATTAATGAAACATGTGTGTAGGGTGAGTGGTTCACCTTCCCCTTCAATTGATGACACGTGTGTAGGGTGAGTGGTTCATCTTGCCCTACGATTGACATATGCATAGGATGAGTGGTTCACCTTCTCTTGTTGATGCCCCAGCATACATCCTACCCATGTAGTCTGGGACTCATGGGAAGTACCTCTCATCTGGCCAATGAGTTGGGAAAAATGGATAGGGAACATAGCACTACCAATGGATGCATCATGTATTGTCGTACTCCCTACGTCTAGGGATGCATGGTGTTCAACAGCTTGATCTAGGATCAAGTCTAATTGAGATTACTTTTGCCAGTGGAGAGTGGTAAGGTCTTGTGACTCACTCTTGCTCGATTCTTCTCCATTATTCATATCAGTGTTTAGCAAAGCAAAGATGAGATGAGATACGAAGATGGTACATGACGACAGGATGGCATGATGATCGATGATGATGGATGGATTGGCAGGTGGAATTCCCCCTAGTTGAGAGGGAGTGTTAAAATTGGCAACCAGGGCCAAATTCCACCTTCGAACAACACATTTGATGGAGATGATGATTGCATTAAATTCCTCTTTTCGAGAGGAACAAAAGAGATATAAAGATCATCCAATTTGGACAAACTAAAGTGTCTTTTTGAATTTATGCCCACAAATGTGCAAATTGTTTAGGTCAGCCACATCATCATGTAGGCTCATGAAGCCCAATGGACATGACTCTTCACCCTTAACGACTTGTATAAATACAAGTGCCCTCTCACCTCATTTGGCATCATCATCACACACATTTCTTCTCTCTCCTTCTCTCATTGGTTCGTACAATTATTGGGCAGATCTTCTCCCTCTCACATGTGTGGCAGAAGGATGAATTTCCTAGGCAAATTGCAAGGCCGAATTTCAAAACTATTGCAAGAGTTTGACCAACGTTAACTAAGCACTTTGACTCATCCTTTGACTACGATTTTTGTGGGAAAAAATCATTTTTGGCAAGATGTACAGTTTGGCACGGGAACCGAGAATTTCTTGGCACTTTGACCACAGGGTTGACCATGTTTGACAGCGATTTTCAAAACTGTTTGGGCCGACTTTGACCACCTAATCAGGCCGAGTTTGACTAGGTATGACCGAGCTCCAAAAAGGAAGATTTGTTGTTGCATTGACCATCTTTGACTTTCTGGTTAGGGCTAAATTTGACTGCGTTTGACTGTAGATTTGAAATGGTTGTTTTGGTTGTGATTTGACAAGTCAAATTTTCACTTTTGTACTCTCTCTTTGCTGAACATTTGATATAATAATAAGAAGAATTGATCAAAGGGTTTTCCCCACATTGGGGTTTTTCCTTGACATCCACCAAATCTGGTGTCCTCTCATATTGGCTTGTTTTCTACATTTTTTTTGTCTATCAACAATTATTGTCAATGTGATTTATGGTTAATGTGATTGCTATTGGAAACTAATTTGGAAATTGTCATTGGGTTGCTTAAAAGTACATTAAAGTAACTGTGCTACGCATAGAACCTACCATTGTTATCTAAATTTAATAAAACATAATACAGAAGAGTAACAAAATACTTAAACCAAAAAAGGTTCACAATTGAAAAAAAAAATGAAAATCAAGTTATGAGAAGAGTGTTTGACCCTCTTTGTTAACATTGTTTCATTTGTGAGCAAATATGAAAGTGCACCAAGTTCAGTGGCATTGTAGGTTTAAAATAATCTTTGCCTCCTCTCTCAAAAGAAAGAAGAGTATTCATCAAGAGGTACAATGGAATTGGGATGTGGATCATGACGATTCTAATATAGAAGCAACTTTAGGCAACCTTAATCTATCTAAGGCTATGTTGCAAATTGGGGTTTTTCCCTGACATCCACCAAATCTGGTGTCCTCTCATATTGGCTTGTTTTCTACATTTTTTTTGTCTACCTACAATTATTGTCAATGTGATTTATGGTTACTATGATTGCTATTGGAAACTAATTTGCAAATTGTCATTGGGTTGCTTAAAAGTACATTAAAGTAATTGTGCTACGCATAGAACCTACCATTGTTATCTAAATTTAACAAAACATAATACAGAAGAGTAACAAAATACTTAAACCAAAAAAGGTTCACAATTGAAAAAAAAATGAAAATCAAGTTATGAGAAGAGTGTTTGACCCTCTTTGTTGACATTGTTTCATTTGTGAGCAAATATGAAAGTGCACCAAGTTCAATGGCATTGTAGGTTTAAAATAATCTTTGCCTCCTCTCTCTAAAGAAAGAAGAATATTCATCAAGAGGTACAATGGAATTGGGATGTGGATCATGACGATTCTAATATAGAAGCAACTTTAGGCAACCTTAATCTATCTAAGGATATGTTGCAAAAAACATGCCGCCCACCCCCCCAACGAGTTGTGTTTCTGTTTCAAAACATTGAAACATGTTTCTACTTGTACAAAACATGTTGCATGTGTGGAAAATGTATTTTGTGAAAACTAAAACACATTTTCGCATTCGTACAACATGTTTCCAAAAAAAATTGTTCAATTTTACCATGTCTAGAGAGTTTGGACCCACGATCTTGGTTTTGATGTCTGATTGAAGGTTAATTATGAAGTAATGAGATTTCTAGAAGCCTTTAAGACCTAAAATTTTCTTTAGAAGAGGGTTTCGCTCACACTTTGCACCAAAATGTTGGAAATTAATGATAATGTTAAATTCTTAAAGTAAAAGTTTCAACTTTTACTTAAATTTTTAACATTACCATTAATTGCCTCTGAATGTTCGAGAGTGGTTCCAACCTCATCAAGCTTCATATGGAGAAAGTAAAATTTCATATCCCATTTAAAATTCAACAGAGTTAACAACTTTTACGATTTCAGGACTAGTAGGATTGTACAAGTTTCATTAGATTCTATCATGTATGAGGGTAAGGGATGGCAATTAATCAAGAGCACCAAGACATTTATGCACCATGATGTTGGTGATATTGATTGTTGGACTCCTCTATTGTGGCCTTAGCAAAAATCTACCCTTCACTCAAACCAAATTCATTGATTAGGAATCTTAAGCTTTTTTTACCATATTTTAAAGCTTGGATTAAGTAATTTCATCAAAATTGGTGGTGTTGTTGATCGACGTCCCTAGAGGATTGAAGTAGAGGCAAAGGATGCTATTAATGACAAGGATCCCAATATAAGCAATGGAAAAATATTGTTTGTCATGTATGCTCATCATTTAAATGTTCTTACTCTCTCTCTCTCTCTCTCTCTCTCTCTCTCTCTCTCTCTCTCATAAATTTCCCCATACTAAACATTTACAATACATTTCCCCATACTATGCAACTTAGCTCTAAGGGTACCTCAAATCTCATACATCTTCCCATGTGCTTGCTAGATCTCAAATCATGAGGTCGTTTTCTATCATATGTATGAGAATGCTCAGCTTGATGTGATAGAAACCTATTCTGATTGTAAACATCATGCCATATGGCTTAAGGTGGCAATGCATGCCCTAATATACTAAGGACTTGTGTCTTGTGTCATGATATATTATTGTTATGAACACTAATATATCATAATAATATGGGTTAAGGTGGCAACTCCCTAGTGTGTGGGGAACAAGTCTTAGCATCGATGTAATCACTTTTTGAACTCTAATATATCATGACAAATTTTAGGTGCATATTTTGGATGCATATTACTATTCTCTACGGTCTTAATTCCATGGTGTTTGAAATAGCTGTCTCAGCCTATTCTAATTCTTTGTACAATTCTTTGTAAACTAGTTTTTTGGGGAATTTTTTCAATTTTATCTACTATATAAATATATGTATTACATATTTTCCTACTTCCCAAAATTGTAAAAGCGTTGTTTCTAAATTCATACCAGTTAAGGAAACTGAAACAACTTCAAGTTTCAAGTGACTTGGTATTGTAGAATGTATGCAAGGTATATATCGTACAGTATATGGTATGTAATATGCATCTGTACAATATAGCATGTATACGTTATTCCTTGTACACGTATACAATATAAATCAGCGTGTTTATCAATATCCTTGTATTCAAAGTTACATCAATATATGATGTATTCTGTATCTTTGCAGTGCGTTGGTAACTTGGCTTGGGCGGGTATCACCTCCTTCATTGACACATGGCAACCAAAACCTATTAAAACTCGCTTCCACGGGACATTCGCACGTTTTTTCGAATAATAACTTCTGTTCACCAAGAGTATTAAGTTACGTGGCCCAACAGTATTGTATATAATCAAATGTTTTAACAAATCTTCCATTCAAATCAAACAACAAAGTTCACCGGAAAAGTGTTAAATTAAGCCAATATTTCTCAATCATTTGAAGTCTGGGATCGGCAGCAACAAACCCAAAAAAACAAGACCAGGAAAGAGATCAATTGTCGTCGCCAATGACGAAAAGGAAAACACAGGGCAGAAAGCCTGCATCGGCCATTCCCCCTATGTTTCAACCATCCATGTTGGCCTTCCCTGTGTTAAGTGAATTGTTCAGAGAAATGAAAGCGCGCATGACCTTCTATTGAGACTGCGAAATAACCTAAACGAACTTGACTGGTTCCAAAACTAATGTACTGACAGTGTCCCTTATGATGCATTTGGCATCAATCCTAACACTCCCCGGATTGAACCCAAATCTTCTAAATGTTCAAATAAGCAACAAAGAACTACGTATCACGGTTTTTTTAATACAGTGCAATGTACCAGTAATTACAACTTTTCATGAACGAACATATCTCTCATTATTTCTTATAAGCCGCGTCTACTTGCCCAAATTCGATTGAGATTTGCAAATTTTTAAACTGTTCAGGCAAAAACCATACAACAGATAGAATCATGGGAGTAGAGAACAATGGGGAAAAAATGATACCATGGCTTCTGATAATGGTGCTCTTCCGCCTTGGCGCTGTTTGGACCCTCTCCGCACCCGCTTAACAATAATGGAACAAGTTAGGGTTTCTCCGCTTAACTATAATGCAACAAGTTAGGGTTTCTCCGCTTAACTATAATGCAACAAGTTAGGGTTTCTCCGAGTTTTAAGAAGGATTGTGGATTAAGATCTCAACGGCCCAGATTCGCCTAGGCACGTACTGCTCTTCTTCATTCTTTATTCTTTAGATGTGTATGTGGATCAGCTTTCCAATCGTGTTGGCGAACCCATGACCTTGAGGAGTTCATTATCCAAAAAGTTTGAAGTGTGCCTTTACTCTTTTAATGAGTAAATTAATATTTTTAAGTTTTTTTAAAGTTAAAATTTTGTTGAAAGTTTAAGTTTTACTTTAGTGATGGAAATTTTGATTATAATATGAATTATTTATTTGTTATTTATTTAAATAAAATTTTGAAAACAAAAATTAATTAAAATGAGATTTTATTTTAGATATCATTTTTTGGGATTCAACTGCGTTAAGCAAGTTATTCATTTATGACCATTTCCATGAGAGGTAATAAGTTAAGTGGGCTTGATTGTGGAGAAAACTTCACAGTTAAGCGTGCTTGAGCCAGAGGCGACTTGGGATGGGTGACTTCCCGGGAAGTCCTAGTTACCGGGTGCAAGCCCCGGAAGTGATGATTGAAGCTATGTGGTTTATTTCACTAGCTTCAATCCCACTTCTTCACCCTTGTGAGCATCACCTGATGCAATGAGTGTTCAGTGGACTATTCAAAAATCATGAGAAATTAGTCAGTTACGACTACCTCTCATGGAAATGGTCATAGATGAATGACTTGCTTAACGCAGTTGAATCCCAAAAAATGATATCTAATATAATACACTGCGAAAACCCCCAATGCTTAATTGAAATTTTATTTATTTAAACAAAAAAAAAATGATTATTATGGGGATATTGTTATGTAACTAGTTCTCAAAAATAGAAGAAAATATAGATTAACAACTTGAAAATAAGTCTCTTCAATGGGAAACCTCATTTTATATCAAATGAATGAACAATTCTTGGATGCTTCAAATGACAAGACCTCCTTGGTATATATAAGAGTTTAAGGGGTGAAAATATAATTAGAGCCTACATAACAATAATAATGTAAGAGCACGACAATAACAATAGTGGGTTTCTATGTGGCACAACAATAACAATATGGGGGCTATATTAGTAATATAGGGACCTAACATGCCACTCTCCTTCAAAAAAGTTTTGTCCTCAACACTTGAGTAGTTATGGATGCTTCTGAATAAAATACTTGTCCTCCCATATGGAGTCTTCAGCAAGTAAGTTCTTCGACTTAATGAGATACTTTGAAATTGATATGTTTCGTAGTTGTCGAATTCTTGTTTCTGTGATTACTTCAGGCTCCAATATGATTTTTCCTTCTTCATCAAGTTTTGGCAATATAGTTTGAATTGGAAGCTTGTCATTTATAACCTTCTTTCAGCATGAAACAAGGAAAATTGGGTGTACTTGCGAAGATGCGAGTAGCTCCAATTTGTATGTCATAGTACCAATCTTTTGCAACAACTTGTAAGGGCCATAGTACTTGGGTGATAATTTATTATCCTTCTTAGCTTGCTTAAGGGACATTTGTTTGTATGGTTGTAGTTGTAAAAATACCCAATTACCCATATCAAAACTTCTTTCACTGCGATGGTGATCTGCCTATTATTTCATTTGATTATGTGTCAAAGTCAGTTTATCCTTTAAGAGTTGGAGAACTTGTTGTTGATGGTTGATGTGATCTTCCATTATGATATCCATAAAGTGCTATAAATGGGATCATTTTTGTTGCGTTATGGAAGGAATTGTTATACCACCATTCTGCGAGGGGTAACCACTTGATCCATTGTGTTTATTTATCAAATACAAAGCAATGAAGATATCCTTCCAAACATTTGTTTACTATCTCAGTTTCTTCATCAGATTGTGGACGATAAGATGAGTTATGAGCTACTTGAGTAGTAAGACAAGAAAATGATTTTGTCCGAAAAATTCCAGTGAAAATGGGGTCTCTATCACTTATAATCATTTTTGGGTCCCCATGTATCTTGTGAATTATTTCCATAAATGCAGTAACAATTGTGCTCGCTTTGAAAATGATGGGATAATGCACAAAAGTGTACATACTTGGTAAGTCTATCAACTACCACCATGATGACACTTTTTCCTTCAAAGTTTGGTAAACCTATGATAAAATCCATTGATACCTCCTCCCAACATTGACTTGGAATGGCTAATGGTTGTAAAAGACCTACGGTCTTAATTGTCTCAAATTTATTTTGTTGGCAAACCAAACATTCTACCACAAACTTTTGAATATCAAATTTAAGTCCATCCAAAAAAATCCTTCTTGACCCTGTGGTAAGTTTTTAAAAATCTCAAGTGCCCTCCTATAGGAGATGTATGCAATTCCAAAAGAACCTTTTGTTTAAGTTGGGAGTTCTTACACAGATATAGGTAATCTTTGTGCCACAGTGAATCATTTTTCCAAATAAATGAATCGGATGCACTATGATCTTACTGCAACTTTTGAATAAGTGTCCATGCCTCTTCATTATTCTTCCATTCATCCCTTCCTCTAGTTATACAATCAAGTTGGATAGTAGAAATGGCATAGAGCAATGCTTCCACATCTTCATTCCTTCTTGAGAGTGCATCTGCTACAACATTTTGCTTCCATTTTTTGTAGATGGTTTCAAAGTCATAACCCAACATCTTTGTGACCCATTTTTGTTGCTCTTCTAAATATAATTTTTGTTCCAAGAAGAATTTAAGGCTATCATGATTTGTTTTTACCTTGAAGTGCCTTCCCAATAGGTAAGGGCACCATTTCTTCTGTGCATGTAGTATTGCCAACATTTCCTTCTCATAAATAGGTTTATGTAAATAATTTCCCTTGATTGGATGGCTTTCAAAAGTAATGGGTCTTCCTTCTTGCATATAAACGACGTTAGTACCATTTCCTAAGGCCTCGCATTCCATAATAAAGGTTTTTGTGAAGTCTGGTGTAGCTCATACCAGAGCTTGGCACATTACCTCTTTAAGATCTTCAAAGGCCTTAGTTGCTTATGGAGTCCGAGAAAATACATCTTTCTTCAGTAATGTTGTTAGAAGTGTTGTTATCTTTTCATAATTCTTAAAAAATTGCAATAATACCTTATCAACCCGATAAATCCTCGAAGATGCTTTAAGGTTGTGGGGATTTCTATTCCTTGAAGGCTTTAATTTTGTTAGGGTATGCCTTGACACCTTCATGGGACACAATATGATCCAAATATTCCACTTCTTGTATCCCAAATAAACATTTGGATGATTTTGCATACAATTATTTCTCCTCCAATAGTTTGAGCACCCTATCAACATGTTGAACATGATCTTTCCAAGACCTGTTATAGATTAGTATATCATCAAAAAATACTAACACAAATTTTCCAAGGAAGGATTTGAAAATGGAATTCATCAAATCTTGAAATGTGGAAGGTGCATTAGTAAGGCCAAAAGGCATGACCAAAAATTCATAATGACCTTCATGAGTTCTAAACATTGTTTTCAGAATGTCTTATGTCTTCATTATAATTTGATGATATCCTTAATGTAGATCTACCTTCGTGGAGTAAATTTCTCCATGTAGTTCATCTAACAATTCATCAATGACAAGAATGGGAAACTTATCTTTAATAGTGAGCTTGTTGAGCTCTCTATAATCCGAACACATATGCCATGATCCATCCTTCTTATGCATCAATACTACTAGAGAAGAGAAAGAACTTTGGTAAGTTGAATTATACCCTCCTTTAGCATTTATGCAACCATACATTCAATTTCACTATTTTAGGCATAAGGATATCTGTAAGGTCTAATTTTTGGAGGAACACATCCTAGAATCAAGTGAATAGCATGATCATGAATAGGTGGGAGACCTTTGGCAGCTAAAAACCTTTGAATGATTGTCAAGGACTCTTTGGATATCTAGAGAAATGGATGGCTTATATGTTTGAACATCTACTTAACATAATTGTGCAATTAGCCCTCGTTGTTCCTTCTTCAAAAGCTTGGTCATACCATTATAGTTGATTATCTTCTCAAGTTTCCCTGTGATACCCCTTAATTCAATTTTCTTTCCTTTCGAGAAAAAATTCAAGAAAAGTTCTTAAAAATTAAAAGTTATCAACCCAAAAGATTGTAATCATTAGATTCCTAATAACAACATTCGCATCACCCATTGGAATGGTGAACATTGGACTATTCAGTACATATTCCCCCATGGTTAGATTAATATTATGACACTTCCTTGGGCAATTTATACTTCCTCCATTTGCAACCATCACTTAACACTTTGGTGTTGAATATAGAAAGCAATTCAAATCCTTGGCTACTTTACAGTGAATAAAATTACGAGTACTACCTGAATCAATCAACATTATTACATTTTTCTTCTTGATATGTCCTCCTATCTTGAGAGTTTGAGGAGTGGTAATTCTTGCCAGTGCATTATAATATATGGTCGGATTCATTTCTTCTTTTTCTACCCCTAGGGTTGGTTCTTGGTGGATATCTCCTTCTTTTGATGTTTCTTGTTCCTTTTCTTTCTTCTCTTCACAATCTATGTAAAATAATTTCTTCTCGGCACACTTATGACCTTTAGTGTCGTAACAAAACCCTTTTATTATTTTTTCCTCCAGTTGTTGTGGTGTCAACCTTGTAGGTTGTGGGAAACTAGGAGCAAAAGCATTTCCATATTTATATTTGTGAGTGGTAGACCTCATTGTTGCCATACTTTTGTTTTCAATTTTTCTTGTCACACTAAATGCATTCTCCAATGACTTAGGTTCCCAAAGACGAACCTCGTGTTGGGTGTTATCCTTTAAATTCCCTATGAGGACATCAATCAAATGCTCCTCTAGAATATCAGCTACCTTGATATTAAATCTTTGGAAGTCCTCAATGTGCTCCCCAATTAAGCCCTTTTGTTTGAGATTAATCATTAGGCTAAAGAAGTTATTATTCTTTGTATACTCATAATGTGTTATCAATTCCTCCGTAAAAATTGTCTAAGTGACAAGTGTTTTACGAGAATAAAGCGATCGTGACCATACAAATTGATTGGCTTCTAAATATAAAGATGCAATGCATACCTTTTGTGTGTGTTGCACATCATGTAGGTCAAAGAACTGCTCCATCTGTAGTATCCATGTTACCGTACCCTTTACCATCAAACTTCCTCAGATCGATCTTTGGAATGTGATGGGTCTTAGACCCAACATCAAAGTCTCTAAAATTATAATTCATATTCCTTTTGTCCTCATCATGATTTTCATGGAGTACCTTGTCATCACTAGGAAGACTTTCTTGTAGCAACTTTGTCTACCCTTCTAACTTGACATTCATCGCGTCCATGTACACTTTAAAAACTCCCATCTCTACTTTTAAACCATCCATTAAACCTTCCATGTTTGCTTTTAAGCCATCCAATTCATTTTTTGTTGTTCTTTGTGAGAGTGAAATTTGTTGCACTTGGTCCCATAATTTTGATATATCATGTTGCATTTCTTCCTCTTCTTCATGTGTCATATTAGAGCTTTCTGTTGGCATATTGGGTGTGTCCACTTTTTTGTTGTGAGGAATATTGGAACCAAATAATGATTTCTATGCTTCATTATGCCCTTCGAATAACTTTAAACTATTTTTTCAAACAAAAGTTAGGGAACTTTAAAAGTACAATCCTTTTAAAAACATAATTTTGAGTCTGTTGATAAGGCTGAAATTAAAACTATTTTATCTTTGTGATCCTGGCCTCCTAAGGTCTAAAATTGTTTCATGGGATATCCCTATGTCTCTTCTTTCCAACCCCACCATTTAGACCAAGATTGGATTCTTCAAGTTGAAGTTATGTCAAATCTCCCACGATGACCTAGTTATGGATTGGTTCAAGAGAGCGAACGTGTATGGTATGCCACATGTCATTGTTTTAACCTTTGGCCCTGAAAATGATATATGAAAAACTACAGTCTGTGCAATTTTTGAAGAGAAAGTTATGAACATTTTTCCTGAAACACCTATTTGAAATTGAATTCAGGAGCATGCAAAAACCTTAATTTCGTTGGACCATATCTCCAAAAATATAGCAAACCAAGACATGAAATTTGTACACGATGTTCATTAATATTTCGGCTCCACGTGATCGAAAAATTCAGACACACACACACACACACACACATATATATATATATATAGTGAAAATGCCAAGATGACTTGTTTGAAAAGCGAAACCTTATGATCCAGGCTCTGATACCAAATGTTATGTAACCAGTTCCAAAAAATAGAAGAAAATGTACATCGACAACTTGAAAATAAGCCACTTCGAGGGGGAAACCTCCTTTTACATCAAATAAATGAACAATTCTTCGATGAGTCAAATGACAAGACCTTCTCGGACTTGAAAACTTGAGATAAGGCAGGATCTGAACTAGGGTTTTGCTCTAGGGTTTTGGCATTGGTCACCATGACGGGGTGCGGAGGGGGGGGGGGGGGGGTGTTTGGCTCCCTCCTATAGTCAAGTGGTTGCGAACAGAAGCAAGGGAGGTGGATAACATCGCTTCAAGAAATCAATGGAGATAGTAGTAAAGGATAAGAATAAAGAAAAATCGGGAACCATTAGACCTCAAGGACAGGAAGAGAAGCATGAGAAAGCTAGAAAGGAAAAGAGAACAGAGGGTAGCAGTAAGAAATTTGCTCCTCCAAGCACATCCTGGGCCTATAATCCCAAGTCGACTATCATTCCTCGAGTTGTTTTAAGTGACCCAACGTTGCAGGTGCACAGAGAACACATGGCGGAATATGTTGTTATTTGCAAATTTATGGGGATTTGGCCAACGGAGAAGGCTTTACAAGCATGGATTAGGAACCACTGGAAACCAAAAGGGAAAATTGACCTTCACCTTGGTTCCAAGGGCTTCTTCATGGTGGTGTTCACAAGCTTAGAGGACAAAGACAAAGTGTTTGAGGGAGGACCCTACTTCTACGCTTCTACGGGCCTCTACATGAGACCATGGGTAATGAACTTCATCCCAAAACGAGAGACTTTCACCTCGGTACTGGTATGGATAAGACTCTACTCCCTCCCTTTAGATTATTGGACGTCGGAGTCTCTAAAGGCTATTGGTAACAAACTAGGGCATTTTATAAAGATCTCAGATGCTACTCTAAGAGGCAAATACACTTCCTTCGTCGGGATATGTGTGGAAATGGACTTATAGGGGGCACTTTCGGATGCAATCATTTTAGAAGTGTATGACGAGGAATGGGTGTAGGCAGTGGACTATGAACACGTCCCATTTAGGTGCCGTAAGTGCCATGAACATGGGCACTTATACAGGGACTGCCAAATGAACAAGATAGAGAGCAATATAAAAGCCACTATAGATAAGGATCCCGAAGGTTTTACTAAGGTTGGAGGTAAAGGGAAAGGAGGCAAGCGATACCAAAAGAAAATTACTGAAGAAGGACAACTGAACTGTAATAGTTTCAAGATCTTAGAAGAAGAAGTCGAAAACAATGGGATGAACCAGGAAGTGGAGAAAATTCCCACCGAGAAGGAAAGGGATGCTGATATGGAGGATATACCAAAAAATAAAAAACAAATGGATGATCTTCCGAGCATGATGGAGCTTATCAGAGACAACGAGATAACCCCAACTGAGGTAGGAATAGAAGACCATGAATTGCAGGAGATTCTAGAGAGGGAGAATTTAGATCTTGAAAAGTTTTTGGAGCAGGGAATCACCAAAGGCGCAAACTCTCTGCCAAAAGACGAGTTTGACAGGGTTCAACAACTCTTCCTCTAGAGAGCACAAATGAAGTGTTCTGGAGTCAAAAGAAACCATGGCAGGCAGGAGAATAGGGGAGTGAAAACAATGGAGGATACATCGATGCTTTCTTCCAAGAACCCGAGTAGGAAAAGAGGAAGGAAAAAACAGAATGAGTTGTTGTCTGAATGTGGGAAATTTATGATTAACTCAAGTAAGATGAGGGATCTTACCAGTTACTCCTTTACAAACCTATCTTAATGAAGCTTACAACCTGGAACATTAGGGGTCTAGGAAGTAAAAGGAAACAAAGAAACCTTAGTAGTAGAATAAAGGAAGAAAAATTAGATATGGTTTTTATTCAGGAAACAAAATGTTCAATGGACAAGATCAGAGAGATACACAACAGATGGTTAATCAAGTATGAATATCTAGAGGTTAAAGCAGATAACTCGGCGGGTGGGATTCTCACTCTATGGGATCCTCAAAAACTTGGAATCCTGGATGTTAAAGCTTCTAGGAATTATCTATCAATGGTGATTCAACCTTTGGGGGATAAGGAGATCTACATGATCACTAATGTCTATGGTCCTCAAAAATTAGAAGACAAACTAAAGCTTCTCACCTCCCTTGAGGAACTAAGGGAGAGATATCTTGATATAGCTTGGATTCTGGTAGGGGATTTCAACATGATCAGATCTCTTATAGAGAAAAAAGGCGGGACCAGAAAACTAGGTAGGGACTCCCTTGCTTTCCAGAACTTCATGAATAACATGGGGCTAGTGGACACAAAAACAGTAAATGGCATTTTGACTTGGAATAATAAGAGGGGAGGGGATTCTCAAGTCGCCTTTAAATTAGAAAGATTCATAATCTCAAAGGACCTCCTTATCACAAGCCTTGATATGTCAGCTTTAATCCTTCCCTTTGGAGGCTCAGACCACTGGCCTGGCCAGCTGGAAGCCACTTTTTTGGGTACACCGAGGAACAGACCTTTCAGGTTTGAAAATATCTGGCTCTCTCACCCTGATTTCATAAACAATATTGACAAATGGTGGATGCAAGATAGGCCCATTCAAGGCACTAAAATGTTCATGCTGCAACAGAGAATTAAACACATCAAATCTAGGCTTAAAGATTGGAACAAACAAGAGTTTGGAAATATTCTTAAAGCCAAAAAAGAAGTTGAGCAGAAACTGCAGGAAAATAATCAGATCATCATCACAAAGGGTTTTATCGAGGAACGGAAAATTTAGGCTGAGTCTCTTCAGAACGAATGGGAAGATCGGTGCATGCAAGAGGAGATTTTCTGGAGACAAAAATTGAGGGTGCAGTGGATTAGACAAGGGGAAAGAAACACGAAGTTTTTTCATAGATCAACCTTGGATCACAGATCCCACAACAGAATTTATAAACTTAAAGACTCTCAAGGGAAAGAGCTCGTCTCTCACAAAGATATAGAATCTGTCCTAGTTCAACACTTCCTTAGCATAACAGAGGAGCCTCATGTTGACAGATCTCGGTTCATTGACAAATTCACAAAGTTCATTCCTAAGCTTGTAACCAGGGAAGACAACCACAATCTTAACAGGCCAGTGTTTGAAGAGGAGGTCAGTGAAGTTATCAATGGGATGAAAATGGGAAAGCCCCTGGCCCGGATGGGTTCAATGTGGATTTATTCAAAGCTTGTTGGAAAATAGTCAAACAAGATATCCTTGATGTTGTGGAAGACTCTAGGAGATCCAAAAATGTTTTGAAAGCTCTTAATGCCTCTTTCATAGCTTTGATTCCAAAGCAGGAAAAAGTTGTGACACCGAACAGATTCAGACCCATTGCCTTATGTAATGTGGTGTACAAAATTATTTCCAAAGTGATCGCTAACAGACTCAAGCCTCTTCTTCCTACTCTCATTTAGAGGAGCAAACTGGTTTTGTGGAAGGAAGACAGATTCTCAACAACATCATGCAAGCTCACGAGGTAGTACACTCTGTTAAGAGAAATAAGCAAGCTGGTATGATCATGCAACTGGACCTAGCGAAAGCTTATGATAATCTAAGTTGGGCGTGCATTAGGGAAGTGCTAAGAGCTTATGGCTTCGACCACAACTGGATAAGATGGGTTATGGCCCTTGTATCCATGGCTAGTTTCTCCATTCTGCTTAATGGATCTCCTTTTAGAACCTTTATACCCTCTAGGGGCCTTAGACAAGGGGATCCGCTCTCCCCCTTCCTCTTTGTTCTCATGATGGAAGGACTAGGCAGAGCAATCAAAATGGAAAATGCTAAAGGAAGAATCCAGGGTATGGAACTTACCCCGGCTGGGGCTGCCTCTACTCATCAACAATTTGTGGATGATACAATGCTGCAGGGCATTCCTACAGTCAAGGAAGCTAGAGCTTTCAAACAAATCCTAAACGACTTTGCATTGGTTGCTAGTACAGAGGTAAGCCTTGAAAAATCAAAGGTTTTTTTTTTTCAATACTGACATTGCTATTCAGAGGAGCCTCACAAGGATTGTTGGGTTTCAAAGGGCTCAGTTACCTTCCAAGTACCTTGGAATGCCTCTTACTGATAAACCTCTGAGTAAGGGAGTGCGGGAGCCGATAACTAATAAACTTCAGGATAAAGTCAGGAAATGGACCTGCAAGTCTTTGAATTTGGTGGGGCATATTGTGCTTACAAATGCTGTCCTATAGGATATACCCATTTTCATGTTTTCAACTCTACCTGCTGCCAAAGGAGTTATACAACAAATCAGGAGTATTCAACGAGATTTTCTTTGGGGCAAAGGGGAAGAGAAAAAGAAGTGGGCTTTGGTAGCTTGGGACAAGATCTGCAAGCCTAAGGACCATGGTGGTTTGGGGCTTCATGACCCTAACATCCTCAACAGAGTTTCAAGATCCAAACTTTGGTGGAGGTGGCTCAAGGAAACAACAACCACTTGGGCCAAGCTTTGGAAGTAGAAATATGCAAATAATTGGCAGGAGATGGATCATATCAGAATGTCAGGGCTCATCAAGGGCTCCCCCATTTGGAACCTTGCCTGGGAGAATAGAGCCATTGTCCAGCAACATAGTTTATGGGAGATCAGAGCTAGGAACCTTGCACGGTTTTGAGAGGATAACTGGCAGCAGGAACCAACTTTGTGTAGAGAAGAACTATTTGCTTTCAAAAATGACACTGACAGCAAAGGTTTACTCATGGTAAGTGACTTCTAGGATCAGGTAAGGGACAATGGCAAATGGAGAATGTGGAAGAATCTTGGTTACAATAAAGAGAGTCCTTTGAAAGCCCAGACGAATTCCCTTGCTGTTGACTTGGAGAAGAGGAAGATTTTAGTGTCTACCTCGTCTGACCAACTGAGTTGGGGTAGAAACGCTGAAGGCGCCTTTAACCTTAAAGAAGCCAAACGCAAGGTTCTAGGTTTTGATTATCCAAACCCTGACCAGGTTGGGAATGACCTTTGGAGGAACTCGCAATGGATGAAAGTCAAGTTGTTTATGTGGTTGGTGCACCAAAAGACAATTCTCACATGGGATAATCTTTCAAAAAGGGGATTTTTTGGCCCATCCAAATGCCATCTATGTGGTTTACAGGAAGAAACGATGGAGCACTTACTAAACCTATGCCCCTTTACCTCTACCTTGTGGGATTGGGCGGCCTCAGTCTTTAGGCAAATTGTCAGGGACAGACTCAACATCACCAACACGCTGAAGAATTGGAGGAAAGACTTCTCAGGTAATGAAATCATCAACAAAGCTTGGACTTTGGTTCCAAGCTTTATTATCTGGGATGTCTGGAAATAACGCAACGACAAGATTTTCAAGAACAAAACAGGCTCGACCCAGAATATCATTGTCCAAATTCTACGACAGATCAAAGATACAGTAGGAGCCCTAATGTGGAAAATTCCTGAGAACCCCCCTACGACCCAGGAGGCTCGCATACTGAGGCAGTTGGGTCTACATTCTCTGGTTCCCCTAGGCGTTGTTAAGGGTGTGAGAAAAATAACTACTGGTAAAGATATCTGGCAGCCTCCCCCTCATGGTTTTTTGAAAATCAATATAGACGAGGCCTCTAAGGGCAACCCAGGGATGGCTGGATTTGGAGGAGTTATAAGAGATGAGCAGGGGAGCATAAAGGATATTTTCCACAGTCATTTGGGGACTACCACTAATAACATGGCAGAGCTCATGGCCTTAGAACAGTGCCTGGAAATCCTGAATGAGTTAAATTTACACAATGCCATCATTGAAGCTAACTCGGAGTTGGTCATTAATGCGGCCAAGAGAATGTGTAATGGAACGACACCTGGAAAAGTGTCGAAACAATGGAGGCTCTCACAGGTCTTTTAGCGTATTCGTTCCAACTTGTGAACCCTGAGAACCGTCAGTTTTGTCCATGTACGAAGAAAAGCCAATATGTTAGCTGATCGTCTGACGAATGAAGGCGTGATATGCAAGGAAAACTATACCTGGTACGACTGGGAGTCTATAACCTCTGGTGAACTGAGCGAAGATTGTCATCGATAGGCGGGCAAAGACATTGAGAACTTCCAGATCATGAATAATGGGCAGGAGGTAGACTAGCAGGAGTAGGACAGAGTAGAAGTACTAGAGCCGGGTAGCAGTGCCACAGTAAATCCTAACTGTCGATCCTACAAGCAATGCTCATGTCATATTCAACTACGGGGATTGAGGAGGTGATAAATAATGTGCTAATTGAAGGGTCGCAGGCCATAGGATCTGATGATCTTCAACATCGAATGGATATCAGGTTCCAACATGATCGGAGGTTAAGTCGAAGAGCGGACCCGAATTCTTTATAGATCAAGTTTTTAATCTATATCGGATTCGTAAAGCGGGTAAGTACTACGCAAGTTTCCGAAGCGATAACTTGAGGACCGTCAGATTAAGTGGGTGTTGATCTACGGTGCAGGATCACCATGCAGCTCAGTTGATTAGAGTGATTTTCAACCATTCGATTAAAGGTAAGAGCGACGGTGGATCACGGTTGATCGGAGAATTTATAAACCGTCTGATTGAAAGTTAGATAGACGGTGGAGATGGAGGGAAAAGATTTGGGGAGATAGAGCGGCAAGAATTGAATGAGAAGAATTGCAGTGAGATCAACATTCTAAACACTTAGGTTTATTGTCCAGGGGGCTTTTTGTGTCATGTATGGGAGGTTTTGGGTTCTGTCAACTCTGTTGTTTGTTGATCATCAACGGGTCTGTCTTTTTAGGCTTTACACTTGTAAAGACGTGTACCATATGTAATCTTTGTTAGGTTAATTGAAGGTTCCACTCTTACTTGACCAAAAAAATAAAATGACAAGACCTTCTCAGTATATATAGGAATTTAAGTCTAAGGGGTCAAAATATAAATAGGGCCTACATAATAATAATAATGTAAGGGCACAAGAATAACAATATGGGGGCTCCACTAGTATTATAGGGACCTAACAAAGATGTTATCACATATGTATATAATGTTATTCAAAAGGAAAAATACAAATAAAATTATACAAGTTGACTCAATTACACACACACACACACACATCAATTATCCACCCCAAAAGTTAAAATTAGGAATGAACAAATTCAAGAGGAGAAGGTTTCTTTGCACCTCCTACTAGGAATATGTGAAAATTTTACCCAAGAGGCAATAAAATAATTATTGTGAGAGATACTAAACCAACCAACAACATATCATGCAAACATAGCAACATAATATTTACCCTGGGAAAACCACAACTCTGAGGAAAAACCCATCCTAACGAAATTCCATTACTCTCCTTAGCCAAAACCTTGGCCAAGCTAGCCAAGTGAGTCTTCGCCTCTCATATCCCTAGACTCGTTGCAATGAAGTCCTGTGAGCCTTTTAAAATATCCATTACATGAATTCAACGAGAATATTACCATAGGCAACCCAAAAACCATGGGCCCAAAACCACTACTATGACCCAATCAATCTTTGACTCTTTCCCTTAAGTCAAGTTTACTTAACAACATAATCATTGTTACATTGTAGTGCACTCAATGGAGGATCGATATGCATCTTCATCTTCCTCTAGTGCCTCTCTGCTACCATTTCTAGTGCCACATGAGATATGACAATGTTTTGTATGGCCCTTGACCTTCTTTAAAAACCCTATCCACGGATGGAGGCTCCATGTATCCTAGTAATGGTCGTGTTGGGTACCCATTTCTTAACTCTCCTTATTTTCTAAATTAGAGCATGGAATCCACTATGTAATGCTAATTTTAATGAGGGAAATAGGATTACTAGCGTGTCTCAGGTTTTGGGTTGTGGAGGTTGACCATGCTTACCAGTATGATGGAATAATACCCAATCTCTGTGTGCATAACATCCCAAAACTCAAAATTAGGAACAAACAAATTCAAGAGGAGAAGGTTTCTTTACGTCGCATTGTTACATTGTTATGCACTCAATGAAGGATCGATCTATAGTTTCCTCTTCTTCTAGCACCTCTTTGCCACCATGTTTAGTGTTGGATGAGACATCACCGTGTCCCACATGGACCTTAGCCTTCATTAGGCGCCCCACACCCTATCTATGGATGGAGGCTCCATGGACCTCTACAATGGTCGCATTGGGTACCCATTTCCTAACTCTCTTTATTTTCCAAATTAGAGCATGGAATTCACCATGTAAGGAGAACTTTATTGAGAGCAATAGGATTACACACACACATCAATTATCCATCCCAAATCTCAAAATTAGGAATGAACAAATTCAAGAGGAGAAGGTTTCTCTATGCCTCCTACTAAGCGTAATCATTGTTACAATGTAATGCACTCAAGGGAGGATCGAAATGAATCTTCCTCTTCCTCTAGTGCCTCTCTACTACCATGTCTAGTGTCACATGACATATCATCATGCCCTACACGGCCCTTGGCCTTTTCTAGGGACCCAAAACCCTATCCATGAATGGAGGCTCCACGGATCCGTGCAATGGTTGTGTTGCGTACCCATTTCTTAGCTTTCCTTATTTTCCAAATTAGAACATAAAATTCACTATGTAATGTAAATTTTATAAAGGAAAATAGGATCACTTGGCTGTATTAGGTTTTGATTTAAAGAGGCATGACCTTTATTACTAGTATGATGGAAGAACGCCTAATGTGTATGTGTGTAGCATCCCAAAACTTGAAATTAGGAACAAACAAATTCAAGAGGAGAAGGTTTCTCTACACCACATTGTTACATTGTTGTGCACTCAAGGGAGGATCAATCTATATTTTCCTCTTCTTTTAGCACCTATTTACCACCATCCCAATATTGCTTGAGACATCACCATGTCCCGCATGGCCCTCGTCCTTCTCTAGGCATCCTAAACCCTATATATGGACAGAGGCTCCATGGATCTCTAAATGGTTGTGTTGGGTAACCATTTCCTAGCTCTATTTTCCAAATTAGAGCATGGAATTCATTATGTAAGCATGATTAAGAAGTAGCTATGACTTTTAACTACAATGAAATATCATTGTCATATAATAAGAAAATTAACAAGAAGATTAGAAAACCCACCAAATACTTCACCACTCCTAATGCCATTATAATTATATTACTATAGATTCTTTACAAAATATAAGTACTAACCAAATGGAGATTAATTTGGAAATGGAATATGACTAATTACACTAGATCCTCAACTTGCATAGGATGATATTAAGTTGACAACCATGGCAACTTGAGATTTCAGAGAAGAATTACTTAAAGAATAGGGTAGAAGAATTCAATTCAAAATAAGTAAAACTCATAAATTCCATGGTCTAGGGAATCTTCTAGATGAGATTTCAAAAAATGCTTTAATGCCTTAATGAAGTATTCTACATAAATATATCATACAAGCGCACCCCTTAGCTTCCTAGTTGAATTAGATCCACCTAAACTGCAAATGTGTTGTGTGTGTGAGAGAGAGAGAGAGACATAAATATATCATACAAGCGCACCCCTTAGCTTCCTAGTTGAATTAGATCCACCTAAACTGCAAATGTGTGTGTGTGTGTGTGTGTGTGTGAGAGAGAGAGAGAGAGAGAGAGAGAGAGAGAGAGAGAGAGTGGTCGAGGCTCATCGTTAATAGCACCCACAATAACTTGCATGCATACATTCAACAAAAATAAAAGAAACTCGTGAGATACTTCACCACTCCCAATGCCATCTTAATTATAATACTCTAGTTGCTTTATAAATGGAGCTTTAATTTGGATATGGAAATCCTTGATTTGCAAATAACAAGATCCTATCGAAAACGATGACGACTAGCGATCACAGAGAGGAAATACTTGAATAATAAAGTAGAAGAATTAAATTCAACTTAAGTATAACTCATAAATCCCAAGAAGCATCCAATAACTCCAAGTCCATCAAGAACCTCAATAAACTATGATTAATTTAAGGATGCCTAGAAAGCAAGTGTACCTGAAAAGAAGAGCCTATGGGGATATATATGATTGTCAGTCAACTAAACCAGGTCGCCCTGTAATTGGAAAACAATAATAGAAATGGTGGTGTCCTAGCCTAGAGCCAATTTCAATTAATGTTAATTAAAATTGGCACACACTGAAATCAATCCATTTTGTTAACCTAATTACCTTGAACAAAGAACATGACAAAAAGTACAAGTATTAGATTAAGAATATGCCTTGATTTTAGTATAATTAGATTAATGAGATGCATTGATTTTAATGTATGCCAATGTAGTTTCTACAGGAGGAAAAAGCAACTGCTCTATGGAAACATATGAGGATTAATACTTGGATCTTGAGTTGCAAGTTGTAGTTGGAGCTAGGGT
Organism: Pinus tabuliformis; assembly: GCA_031772625.1. NCBI lineage: Eukaryota > Viridiplantae > Streptophyta > Pinopsida > Pinales > Pinaceae > Pinus > Pinus tabuliformis. Next base: position 1,207,121,455 of record CM062816.1, read on the forward strand.
GATGACTACATCAACATATGGGTTGATGTATTATTCACCAATGGTTTTCTTTGAGTTGTAGAACAAAATGTGTATGCCCCTATAACTTTACCCCCAAAACTGCCCATATATGTTTTAGTAAGATTTGATTATCATGTGGAAGTTCCATTGGATGAATCATTCCCTCAAACAATTCCTATTATGCCTATTGAGAGAGGTAATAAAAAACAACTTCCTTTGAAATTTGCTTAGGGCTTAACAATTTGCAAGTCACAATAATTTGATCCGAATGGAAAATGGCATCAAACCATGGTACTCATCCACCCATATTATTCATCGACCCATGGAATTTACCCATGGTATTGTAAATGGCATCCACCCGTGGTATTGTAAAATCCACCCATGGTATTCATTCACCCATGGAATTTACCCATGGTATTGTAAATGGTATCCACCCGTGGTATTGTAAAATCCACCCTTGGTATTCATCCACTCATGGAATTGACCCGTGGTATTGTAACTGAGAAATACCATAAGTAACAAGTCACATTTTGTAAAAGGACAGATTGTCCGCCACAATGTAGCCTTTACAGTTCAGAGGCATGTAGCCACACATCTCTTCTCAGAGATAAGCTACCATTGCCCTAGCTAGTTTATTTCCACTTGGGTTTTAATAAAAAGTCTCTTGTGGTTTTTGTTTATTGGGCATTCTCCTCCTTATTTTCCTTTTAGCAATTCAAGTTTTCAGATCTTGGGGGTCTCTCCTCCCAAGATCCATTTCAAGTTTTCAGATCTTGGGGTCCTTTCCCCCAAGATCCATTGCAAGTTTTCAGATCTTGGGGGTCTCTCCTCCCAAGATCCATTTCAATCTTTTAGATCTTGGGGGCCTCCTCCCAAGATCCGGATCAGTGGTATCAGAGCAGGTTATGATTCCATGGGAATGAGGGTTTGATGCATATTTCAGTTTCAAATTTTGCAGCAATATTCAACAAACTTCAGGCATGTGCTACAACCTCCACAGAGCACTTTCCTGGGTCAAGCAGGAAGAATTTTTCTTTTTTCATTTTTTTGCAGGAATTTTTTTGGGCGGCGAATTTGCAAATCAGATATAAAACATTTGGTATGAAATTTACAAAAAAAAATACTAGATCTGGATTCCTCTCGAAAAATCACCCAATTTAAAAAAAAAAAGGGTCGAATCGGAGTTTGGATGTGGGAGATATCGCTGATTTAAAATCAGCTATTTTATCAGAATTTTTGTGACGGCGGAACTGTTGCAGCGCGAATATGAGATCTCAGAGTGTCTAGATAGGGATTTCCAACTCATGGGAAGATGCAAAATGATCCTTCTGCTTCTAAAAACAGGTTATAATAAATATTCTGAGTTATATTGGCCGAGTTATGTCCATTTTAACTTTGGAGCAGCATTCGGAGTGGGTTTCCATTGGAGACGTGCCCTCCCACCCCACTTTAGTAGGCACCTGCTTCATATTCATCAGTTTCAACACAACAGCATTCGGTTTGGGTTATTTGGAGACGTGCCCTCCCACCCCAGGCTATGTAGGCACCTGCTACTTCATCAGCAACCAACATCATGGTTATGGGTCAACCGCATAAAATCCTTGTCATCGAAGTCCATTTGCTAAGCCGCACACTGTCAGAATCACAGTTGGTCACAAGCATTACAGGGTATCTCTATCCTCAGATCTTCAGTGGCTCTTCATATTCAACAGAGGCTTTCCAGGAGGGAACTTTACGCAATGGGGACCATTGCTTCTTAAGGAGGGAGGAATGATCCGAATGGAAAATGGCATCAAACCATGGTACTCATCCACCCATATTATTCATCGACCCATGGAATTTACCCATGGTATTGTAAATGGCATCTGCCCGTGGTATTGTAAAATCCACCCATGGTATTCATTCACCCATGGAATTTACCCATGGTATTGTAAATGGTATCCACCCGTGGTATTGTAAAATCCACCCTTGGTATTCATCCACTCATGGAATTGACCCGTGGTATTGTAACTGAGAAATACCATAAGTAACAAGTCACATTTTGTAAAAGGACAGATTGTCCGCCACAATGTAGCCTTTACAGTTCAGAGGCATGTAGCCACACATCTCTTCTCAGAGATAAGCTACCATTGCCCTAGCTAGTTTATTTCCACTTGGGTTTTAATAAAAAGTCTCTTTGTGGTTTTTGTTTATTGGGAATTCTCCTCCTTATTTTCCTTTTAGCAATTCAAGTTTTCAGATATTGGGGGTCTCTCCTCCCAAAATCCATTTCAAGTTTTCAGATCTTGGGGTCCTTTCCCCCAAGATCCATTGCAAGTTTTCAGATCTTGGGGGTCTCTCCTCCCAAGATCCATTTCAATCTTTTAGATCTTGGGGGCCTCCTCCCAAGATCCGGATCAGTGGTATCAGAGCAGGTTATGATTCCATGGAATGAGGGGTTTGATGCATATTTGTAATTGTAATTGTTTCTTATTATTCACATTTTTTCATTCAACATTGTTACTTCATTTCTATTTAATGTTCTTCATGCAACTATTGAAGTATACATGTAAATAATATTCTTTATGTTCTCAACAAACTAAGGAAACTAAGTAAATCTAAAATGACCAGGCTCATCTCAAACATATACATATACATAATTTTGACCATCTATTGATTGTGTCATAATACTAAAAATTAAAGAAGATGGATGGGTCCTTCTCAATAATACTCTATACTATCAACCAAATGAGGAAAGTTAGTAAAATTTAAATGATCAAATTAATATTAGACATGTACATATATATATTGTTGATCATCTATGTAATTTGGTTCTACAAACTATTGACTAGAGTTTATGACCCCTGAGATCTACACTAGAGTTGAGTGATCATATGATTTCCCATGGAGGGAGGGGCATGAGCCCCTCCTATAAGAACATAGTGATAGGGGAAAACCAGTTGAGATCGACTGAAGGAGACATTTCTCAAGTCCATAACAAAGATATAGTGCCAATTGACAACACTTTGCTGGGAGCTCAATGGTGAAATAGATTCAAGAGTAGATGCTTGCTGAAAGCAAACAAGAACCCAAAATATGAGGTAAGATCCAATAAACTTGACGACTATATCAAGTTCATGAAATATCATGCCTTTATATGCAAATTTATAGGCATTTGGACCACTGAAAGAGATTTGGTAAGATGGATTCAACACAAATGGCAACTGAAAGGTCAAGTTGGCCTTGAATTAGGATCCAAGAGCTTCCTTATAGTAATTTCCACAAATATGGAGAACCGAGCCAAGGTTTTAAAATATTGCCCTTATTTTTTCAATAATGTTGGGATATCCATGAGGTTTTGGGAGGAAAGATATATCACAGATAAAGAACAATTTCTAGAAGCCCTAGTATAGGTGAGAATGTTCTCACTTCCTAAAGAATTATGGGATCCAGAAATTCTCGAAGGCATCGATAATGCAATAGGATCCTTTGTAAAAGTCTTAGAGGTCACTAGAAGAGGGTGATATAATTCTTATGTTTGTATATGTGTTTACATGAATATATCCCAACCTCTGCCTGAGTCTATTGAGATCTTATATCAGGATGAAGTGTGGAAGCAAATTAAAAGAAAAATACAGATCTATGGTTTGCAGAAAAATGGATGCCGCACCTACAGCTATCCCATTTGCAACCGGAATCGGCCGGATCTACGAGCCTCAAGCCTTGGTTGTGAAGCTGAAGCAGATCAATGGAAAAGAGAAGGAAGGGTCCCTACGGCTGGATTCTCGTTACCTCAACACGGAAGATGAGAGATCTATTAATGCTCTGGATCATGGTGCGGCGGATAGAGCTACCGAAGCACATAGGAGCGTCGTCGCTGCCCTGTAGCTGATTATCCCCTTTCAGAAATCCGCCATTGACCTGACTGATCCGGCTCTCAGGGGCTGCAGCAATGTCAACAACAATGAAGCACACATGAAAGTAATAGGGAGGGTATCTGCAACCACCGATTCTGCGTCACTACAGGCATATGGTTATGGGATCCATGGTGTCCATAGCACTGGATCTGACTGCATAAACACCATTGATCCAGAGGTAAGGAACAACATACTCCTAATACTTTTTATATATAAACTTGAGTATGGTCTTGTAGTACTTGTAAGGGTTTTATGCGGATCTAGGTCCACCTTTCACGCCAAGGAAGGTGCAAATATCCCCAGATCTGTAAACGGTCTAACAGATTAGATGCTCAGAAGACCAAACAAGCTACCGAAAGTTCAGGTCTGGGGGCAAACAAGTATTAAGACAATATCATGTTTTAACTTACAGCCACCAAAAGCAGAAGAAGGCCGGAAAGGTAAGATGAACAATGAAGATCTAGTGTTGTGGAACAGGATGTCCTGGGCAATAGACGGAGATGCCCACTGGGTATCAAAAGGCCGAAACTTCCAAGTATTTGTCAAAACCCCGGCCAGAAAAATGCAACTACTTTGGGTAAAAGAGACCGACTCTGTAAGGCAACTGCAGAATCATATACTGCAACAATTTGGATATCCCACAAAATCACAAAACCTGATACACGAGGGCAGAGTACTTCAAAACACAAAGTATCTCAGGGATTACAAAATCGCACCCCTGTCAACAATAATTCTCAATCTGAGAATAAGAGGGGGCGCGATAGACAACAACAGGAATCCATTTAGGGGCGAGGGAAGTGGGACTAATACAACAAAAACTACAGGAACACATCAGGGGAAAGAAACAGGCAGTATATCCTTCAAAAACATTCTTCAAGGGAAAAACACAGCTGAAGCAGCACCAAATCAAACAGGTATGGATGCAAGGCCATACATTGTGGAACAGCTGAATCACACCCTAGAATATAACATAGATATACCATAAACAGATGAGCACTGCACTATATATGAAAGACAAGCAATAATATGTAGATTCAACTGTTTTTGGCCCAAACCGGTTGATCTATTTCATTGGATCTTTACGGACTGGACTACACAATGTGAAATACATCTTTGTTCCAAGGGTTTTTCATAGTGAACTTTACTATAGCGGAGGCTAGAGATTTTGTAATATAGGAAGGACCTTGGTTCTGGGGATCCACAGGACTCTTCATCACACCATGGTTTCCAGAATTCGATGCAAATACAATGGTTGTCTCTAAGATGCCAGTTTGGGTATGGCTACACAATCTCCCAATACACCTCTGGAATAAACAAGTACTAGCAGGAATCGGTAATACTATTGGGCGTTACATCAAAATGGACACCCAAAGATTGGAGGAAATAATCTACACTTTTGCACAAATATGTGTGGAAGTAGATCTCAACAAAGGTTTGCCAGACCAAATACAGATGAAGCATAGACAGAGGAGCTGGACTCAAATTCTAGATTATGAAAATACCGCATTCAAATGCAGAACATGCCGACAAACAGGACACCTACAAAGCACGTGTCCAACAGCCAAAAAAGACATTCGTAGGAAGAAGAAAACGGGGAAACAAGCCAAGGGATGGCAATTTCCTCCACCACTCTCAGATGACGAGGAGGAAGAAGAGGTGGAATATGTAACCCCCAATGAGACCAATTAGATGAACAAAGAACCAGAAGTAGAAGACATAAATCCACAAGAACATATAGATGTACAGTCGGCAAGGATATCAAAAACAATAGATACGGGCAGATCCAAACATCAACACATATCAGACACATCAGATTCTGATAAAGGCAATCCCCAACCTATGGCTGATACAACGCTAGCACTTATAACTCCAACAGAGTCTCAGGGGGGATGGAGAATGGTTGAGAAGAAAAAAGGGTGAAAATCTTGATTTCCCCCCATCTATACATTATTACTTGTTTCGTGTTTTTCTAAAAAACGAACACCCTGCGTGGTGATGGATGATACATGCATCTTTTTTTGACAAAAACTGAGCATTTTGTATGGCTCACAGAGATGGCTAAGGGCCAACGTAGCATATACCGAAAGGCATCTACAACATGTAATTTTTCAATTATAATGAAAGATTATGATTTTTCCAGTGGAAAAAAAGAAGTGTGGAAGCAAAACCTGAATTATGAACATGTCCCTTTCAAATGCCGATGATGTCATGAATATGGCCACTTATATCATGACTTCCCTGTGGACCAGGAAGAGACCAAGTGTGAATCTCAAACTGTTGATTAAGAATGTCTTAAGAGAAAAACACCCAATAGATGAAACTAAAGTATCTCGCCTACTGACCAAGAGTCAAGCTCGATCCAAACTTCAAACAAATATTTGGTGCTCAAGGACTAGAATGAAGACCTAGAACTACTAGAGGATATCATGATCTTGGACACCAACATGGAGGAGTAGTAGCAAAAAGCACCACCAAAGGGGAAGACCCCAGAGGCCTCGTAGGAGACACCAATTTAGGATAAGGAAACCAAGTCAGATGTGCCAAGAACGAAAGCAAAAGTATTCAACAAGGATGAGCAAACCTTATTAAAACTTATTGAGAAATGGAAAGATAAAGATCCCACCACTATTCCTAAACACCAAAATATTTAGTACCACCAAATATACCTTAGGATAAAATACCAATTACAAGAATGAATGGCAGAGATAGTGTAACATACCCCCTCACCACCCATAGACCTCACTAAGGGTGAAAGGAGGCATGTTACTATGTTGATCCAACCTCCAAGGTACAATCATGGAGATGGTGTCTAAAGATTTTTCTCTTTTCCAACCTTTTCATAACTCCAAATTAATGATACCATTACATTCATCTCACCAAGACCTTTCTAACGATATAAAATTTGCCTCAATTTGCTTCCATGATTGAGAGTTATGGTCCTTTAAAGTTTGTACTCTCAAAATCTGCCATGACCTCTTGGCCTGCCACGTGGCACCCACGTTGCTGTCTAGATGAGCACCCTGTCCTTCTTATGTGGCTGCCATTGTGACTTGCTATGTAACCCTAGATTAAAACCTCATGCATTCCTGCTAGCGCCCCTATGTGAATTCCATCGATGGTTTGGGAGAGCGAGATGACAATTTCTTTATGTTAACTAGTGGGGGGGTAATCTGTATATCAGGGTTTGCCACCACCAGAATCCCAACCCTCTGCACCTTAACATGGCCTCAAATCTACTCGTTTATTGCCAATACTTTTGCTTGTCGACCTCTGTCATTGTTGGCCAACACTTCACCGATATTTATGGTTTTCCCCTGTGCCCTGGTACTCCGAGATGACAACCTTTCTGTCACTTGTTAGAGATAATCTTTGTCCCAACTTCCGTTTGTCACTAGTTTTCCTAGTTGCCTCCAATGACACATACCCTACGGTCTGGTGCCGAGTAATTTCCTATCAATTGCCACATAAAATTTCTATTTGTTGGCACCCGTATGCTGCTAGACTTTTGAGGCCTTGATACGTCATGTTGATGTCACCTGATCCATGCGAACTCCTATGGGAGTGTCATGTGTCGTTTTTTTATGAATCCTTTGGACTTTCCAAACAATTGAATAAGGGTGTCATGTGTCATGCCACGTGGGTGATACATCACTCCTTGTCAATGTCACTGACCTATGTGGACTTCGGTCCTGGCAAAGGCCTTCCTTCCCTGGAAAACCAAAATTCTTCATTATAACTGAGTTTTGGCATTTAACGTAGTTTTCCAGTTCCATGTCTGGAATGACAATTTCTCTCGTCGCTTGACGGTGATGGGTTTTGTCCCAGCCCACACACACACACACACAAAAAAAATGTGTAATGTGAGCAGAACTTAGGCCTCTGCCCTTATTACTTTATTATAGCGCTAGATCCTATGGGGCCGTGGGTCTTATACCGGGCCCTCCAAACTTCAAAATATTCCAAATCCATTCCATGTTTACATATATGAATGTAAGAGGTCTTGTAGCTTGGTCTTTAACTATTTTTCCCATACTTAAACAATAATATCAAGGATTGGTATACAACTGGTTACACACCAGGTTCATGCAACATTTATTTAAATATGGATTTAACCACACCCTTCAAACTGAGGCCATTCAAGCCATTAACCAATTCAAAATGGAACAATAATTCATATGTCATGTTACACTAGAAATTGACATAAAAACAACTTAATAAAACACAACAAAATTCACCTATTATTTCACAAATACACACAGGAAACGAAGTTCCTTGAAGTTGAACTAAATAACTCATCAACATTGTGGCTAGTTCATGATATTCATATTAAAGGAACATAAATAATCATTAACATTTCTACCATTTAGGAGTTAAACCTTACTCATTATTACTCAGGAATTAACATAAAAAAGGCATCGCATCAACACTTTAAACACATGTATAATATTGAGTTGTACGAGAGCACGAGGAATTACTTATCTTATCAAATGAGCTTAGAAATTGAGATGAGGACTTGTTTAAGGACTCTACGCCCAACCTTAAACAAGCTGCAACCAAGCCTTTCTTGCATTTTCACCCTTGAGCCAGATTCCAGAGCTTACGAAGGATTACTCGAAGGATAAAGCCAATGCTAGCTAAAACAAGGAATTTATACACCCAACCACCTCCACCCACCAACTACTCAATGCAGTTAGTTGAACATAGGGAATCCATAGGTACACCACCTCCACTCTTCAACTACTTAATGAAAATCATAGCTCTATCATTCCCAAGCTGAAACAGGGTATCTAGAGGCTCAACTACCTCCATCCACAAAAAATTCAATTAGTAAGCCATATTTGGGAATTCATAGGTCCACCACCTCCACCCACAAGTATCTAATCGACAGGCTAAAATAGGGAATCCAAAGGTTTCTCCACTTCCACCCAATAAAAAAATAAGGGAATCCGAAGACCCAAACACCTCCACCCTCAGCCATACAAGAGAATCCAGAGGTCAACACCTCCACCCTTAAATAGACAAGGGAGTCCAAAGGCACAACACCTCCACCCTCAACACAATGAGGGAATCTAGAGGCTCTTACCTCCAGCCTAAAACAACGAAGGGAATCCAGTGGCTCTCACTTCCACCCTCAAGTACAAGGGAATCTAGAGGCTCAACACCTCCACCCTCAAAGGAATTATACACAATAGTTCCACCAAATCTTAAGAATCCATAACTCACTATAAAAACCAAGAAATAAGCATAGGAGGATACAAAACTCTCCTTACTAGGAATCCAAGGAACAAGCCTCCACCTAAGCTGTCAAGGGAATCCATAGAAAACCATCTCCACCCTCTAGCCAATCAGGGAATCCAGAGGCTATTTCCCCCACCTGAGATATGTTCTCTCGTCTTTCCAATGCTCAATCGAATGATTTATATTTTATTTGCCTCTTGTAACAGCACAAAGCTTCCAACCTTCATTAATCTGTTGTGCTCCCTTTGTTCTTCCTCTGTAAAACATAGGTATCTCCTCTCCCAACCACGCTCTCCTATGTTCCACTTCACTCCTCTGGTAATCAATTATGACTTTATTTCTCATGTGCTCAACTACGGTCCTTCCCTTTCGGTTAGTGGTGGGCATGTTATTCTCACTAGCTCTCCATTCCACTTCTAGTTGGTGAACTTGGTTTGTTGGACCTATTAGTGCAACCCATGCTACCTCTTAATTGTTGTCCTCTTTTGCTTGAGAATGTGTTCCAAACAATGCATGCTCTTGTCCTTCCTATGTTCCACATAATTAATTAGCATAGTCAACCCATTAAGGCCCACCTGCCAGCCCCCCATGGCTGTCATAAAACAAGTCAACTTCCTTTTAATCTTGAGCGAACTCTTTCCTAAAACTCTAGAATATGTGTCCCAATTCTAAGCCCCGTTTTTCATTAAGATTTAAATTGAGGGTGTATTACCCAGGGGGTGTCACAAATAGGATCAATTAGTCACAGTCTAGGAGTCACACTTACAATACGAAAGGGAAAGTCCAACAAAATAAGATTTTTATAAAGGTGAAGAAGGAAAAATAAAGCTTCAATCCACATAGTGGGAGAGCACCTAGTCAATATAGTGCAGGTTACATTGTTGTCAAATGTGTTTTCCTCCTTAAAGAACCTTTCACAACAAAACTTGTATCTTGTAATATTCTTGGACTTAACAATAAGGGTAAGCATAAAATTCTCAAGGAAATAATTCGAAAGAAGAGTTCATTAATATTCATGATACACAAGGCCAAGATCTCAAGTGAACGAATTGGTCAAATAGCCCACCAATGGTGGCGGGGATGTAAATTTGTAGCCATTGATGCTAGAGGAAGTGCAGGGGGCCTAACAATACTCTGGAACCCCTAGGAAATGTATTTTATCGATTGGATTGCATGACCCCATATACTTTCTAGTTAGTTTCAATGTGTGGGATCCATGGAAAGGGGATACTTGACAACAATCTATGGCCCCCATACACTTGTCAATAAACAATAGGTCATCGCAACTATAAATACCATCTGAACAATTCATCAAGAAGATTGGTGGATCCTAGGAGGTGATTTCAACCTGATCAGATCACTAGAGGAGTAGAAAGGTGAGATCAAAATATTAGATATAGAGGCCCAAAAATTTTAAAATCTCCTTCAGTCTCTTCAAGCAAACAATATAAAAATGGTGAATCAAACTTTTACCTAGAACCTAGAATAATTTGTGTCGAGGAAAACATCAAATTGCCACTAGATTGGATAGATTCTTCATATCAAAGTCCTCATGGAACGAGATGTATTTGTTGAAGCCTCCATCTTGCTGAGCACCATCTATAACCATTAGCCTATTCGTTTGAGCTAGATTTCAAAGCGCCCACCACAATTGCCCCTTCATATTTGAAAGCTTTTGGTTACATGACCTTGACTTTCTTACAAATGCCAAAGATTGGTGGGAAGAAATTGAGGTTCAAGGAAGAAAAATACATGCATACATTTCAACTAAAGCTAAAGGAGTCCAAAGCTAAACTCAAGGTTTGGAATAGAACAAAATTTGGGCATATCCTCAAGGATAAGCAAGTGTTAGAAACATGTATACAATATGTGAAACAACAAATAATCTTATAAGGTCAAATAAAGGACCTAATTCTAGAAGAGGGACAACTAATTAATCAACTTGAGGCATGAAAGAAGTAAGAGGAGGTTCTTTGGGAATATAAATCTCGAGTGAGGTGGTTAAAGGAAGCAGAGAGGAACACAAAAATTTCTATAAAGCAATGGTGAAACACAAACATCACAATAGAATCTTCTCCTTCACATCTCAAGAGGAGTTAGCAGTGTTGTAAATTCGTCAATGAAAGGGATCTCCCTGGTATGAAGTCCCAATTAGAGCTCACATCATTTAGAGTAGGAGCCCCAACAAAAAATACGACTGGTTGCGATTATTATTCAGATTTTTTCTCATCTACAATTATTAACATAAGAGATTATACAACAATATTTGAATCAAGCAGGTTGACGCTGTGAGACCTACAACTTCAATGTATATAAGGTACTTTCACGACAAGGTAAGAGAGAGAGAGCCTCTAGAAGAAAAGTGATAGTACCATCATAAAAGAGACACATAAGAGCATGAAAGAATTGTTGATTAACTTGAAAATTAGTTCACAAGATAACAATGACGATGAAAGCAGGTAACAACACACATTCAATAAGATGCACACTAAATGCAATCAAATAGTTCATTTTCATTTAGTATGTGTTAACATAAACGTACACCACAAAAAATGAAAGAATAGTCTCACAATCCTTCATGACATATGCATGAAAGTGTGTGACTCTAAAATCTTCATATATTAAGTGAAAGTCCTAAGATATGCAATTACAATGTTTCCACACTAGTCCTAATAGTGGAACATTAAGTCACTACTTGCTCGTCCAAAGAAAGATATTCTCTCATATGCCAAACTAGAGAAGCCAAGGTGAAATGTTCCAAGACCAAATCCCATCTCTTGAGACATGAGGGTGTATTTATAATAAATGAGGTGACTGTTCACCTCCTGTGTAACTCTAGACCTCCCTCGTGACTCTTGAGCTTCTACTCTGACTTTTGAAATTCCTATATGACCTTTGATATTTTACATGACTTTATAACTTTTTAGCGACCTTTCACATTCCATGTGGGACCCTTGGGATTCCACACATATTACATTTTCTCACTTTGGGAATTACACAATTACATTATACAAATGATGTGGCAAGACACTTTGACACATATGACATTGTGATGACATGTGTACAAGCCATGACTTGACAATGATGAGATGGAACTCCATGATAATGTGGCAATGCCAAGCTCTTCTCTTTGTTGCTATGATTTTAAATTATTCATGATGGATCTTTTCTTGTTCTTCATCTTCATCCTCCAAAGAATCTTGATGGGTATCAGAACCTTCCAAGTCAACATAAGATGTCACCATTGTGCCATAGTCCATGGTTTCTTCGTGATGGTTCTTCTTTTTCCTCTTCTTCATAAGTGTTCTCCTGTAGCCTCTCCTTGATGGCCTCTCTTAAGCATTACCCTAACATGTTGTAATGATGATACCTGTAGATGGAGACCACTCATGACAAGCCAACATCAGTCCAGAAACACCTATTCTACCTCTTCTTACTCATGGAAGATGTTGATTGAGATGAGGCAACATGCAAGGGTTTTGAGAGAAGGAGGTTGGGAATTGTGCAGATAAGTGATATGAGAACACAATGATTCCTCATTACTGACTAGAAATGCACAATGTGCAATAAAGGAGGGCATGACAAGTCTTCTAGCACAGTGAGTAAGTCTAGGAGGCAAGGTACTAAGCTTGCTAACTAATTATCTACAGTGAGAAGTGCCCAAGAAGGAAGAGACAGGGATTTCAAAATTGGGCATTACAGGGACTAAAGGAAGGCCTTACCATCTAATGGAACTACGCAATGCATAGAAAAGAAAAAGCTATGATAAAGGATTGTGCAGTGAGGGGTCTTAGTCAACAGGAGAAGCAAGACTGGTCATTGTAACTGTGAAATGCGCAATGATTGAGAGAGAGGCTCAGTGAATTGCGTGGTTGAGGACTTCAATGACCCAAAAGTGATCCCTTGCTCACTGGAACTTCACGATGCGTAGTGGGAAGCCCACTTGATGAATATAACTACACAGTTGGGCACCTCAGAGGGATAAGGAGGCAGGGTTGCTTACTGAAATTGCTCAATGCATAATAACTAAAGGTAAGGCTTAGGAAATTGTGTAGTTTGGCAAGTTAATGACATAGAAAGGCCTCACTTACCATTGTAACTTCACAATGCACAATCCAAGGTAAGAGAGAGAATGGATTGCGTAGTTGTTAAGGTTAGGCAGCTAGATTGCTGGCTTAGGCATAAAGGTTGCTCAATGCGCTGGTGGAGGGGATTGTCCTCTAGGGCTATGCAGTGTGAAATTTCAAGAGGTAGAGGGTGTTTCACTATGCCTTATGACTGCATAGTGTGTAGTCCCAAGGGGAAAAAATATTGGCCGAAGATTGAGCAAGTTGCAAAGACATTGAAAGCTCCAAAATGGCTAAGTGTGGGCTCAGTAAGATAAAAGAAAACAAAACATGCGAACAAGTCCTGAAACAATGATCTCACATTCAGATAACATCAACACATGCCAAAATGATACACAAAACTCAAAATCCACATGCATACCTGAAATGACAACAATGTGACAATTATTTGTAAGTGCAATAGTTAAAACGTCACTTTACGACACTTAAAATACAAGTTACAACAAGAGTGTCGACTGCAACTAGAAAGTGCGCTCAACCGTGGGAGAGTGTCTAGTGAATTTTCTTATGATATATATCATCAAATAATGCAAAAGAATGTGCTAGAGTGGCCTCTAGTGGTGCGCTAAAATGCAACACATGCAAAAGTACAAACAATTATAGTGAGAATTGTGATAGTAAGAAAAAGTGAAAACACTTGCAAAAGCTAAAGAAAGTGAAAGTGACACATGTTATATTGAAGAGAACACAAAAGCACAGTTGTTAAAGTGGAAGTAAGCAAAAACAATAGTTACAAAAGTGAAAGTGACACTTGTGAAAGCAAACGCGCGAAAAACAATAGTTGAGAAAATTCACCCAAGTGATGATACAATTGCAAATAAGAATGAGAGAACCTGTCGATTGAAATTGCGCACTGGTTGTTGGCGTGGACTACGTAGTGCAATATCTAGGAGGATTGTGCAATGCACTGCTTCTAGGGATTGCGTAAGAATTGTTATGGAGAATTGCGCAATGTTTGTTTGCAAGGGTGGGTGTTTTCTTTCAAGCTTGCTAGAAAAGGGTACGCTTGTGAATGCATAAAAGTATAAGCATGTGTAAGCAAGTGGATTTGACACTTAAATTCTTAGAAGGAGGCTTAAACAATCAGAAAAACATCAACCAATCACAAAGTGATCATGAAAAACTTTGGGTGACAGATCATGAGATCATAAGTAGGCTCCAAAATTCAAGTGTAAGCAAATTTTGGAGGGTGTTTTTCGTCCTGACAACACATGGAGACACATTGGAAGAACTCCAAGTTCTTTGTTAGGTCTACCTTTGAGCACAAAGTCTTATTCCTTCAGGGAGTATTTATTCATTGTGTGGATTACCCTGGCTTCCCCATTTGACCTGGTTATATATGTAGTATCCTCTATTCCTTTTCTTTCCTAAACACATTTACAAACATTTCCACATCACAATTGTTTCAGTCTAGGATAATGGTAAAATGTAGTCACGAGTTTAAGATGATCAAAGTCTTAGTTTTCATCTCTGGTGTTGCTCCGTTGCCAGCAAGCATGTTCAATACCCCAACAAAGTCATTACAGGAACACAAGCATTACTTCACTGCGAGGCTTCAATACCTTGACAAAGTTACTTGCTTCACCTCTCTATGCAGGAAGACTTTCTCTTCTTTCACCCTTTATTTTATTTTATAAGTTTATTCTCATTAAGAGAAAGAGAGGTTGTTCATTCAGAGACAATTATATATACCTATAAAATTGATATGCTCGATACTGATTTTCTCCCTTTCCCTTCTCTACTTGATTGCATCAGCAATTCAAAACACAATTTAATTACAATACTGAGTTAAGGAATGAGGATTCTAGAGTAGATATAGGTGTCATGGTTATATTAAAATATTTCCTTTCAAATGTATCATATTTTCCATTGAGACATCATTGACCTCAGAGATATGTTGGCAAAAACAAAGAAGAGGAAGACAAATCAGCTAAGAGTTGTTCGTCATCACAATTTCCTTTTCAAAACTTTTCCACATTTCCTTTTTGAGCCAAACGAGATAAATTTTCATTATGGTCTTATTGAACAAAACACAAAAGAAAATACACAACAAACAATAAGGATAAAAGTGAAAGAATAAAGCAAATGCGAGACTCCAAAAGAAAGCAACAAGCAAGACGGGAAGCAAGAGACAAAGAAAATGCACAAACTAGATGTAGGGCATAATAGAAATTGAATGCAATACAAATGAAAACTAAATAAAACCATGCCTACTCCTAATCTAACTGGCCACCGAAGTTTCTCCCGACCTGTAAATAGAAAGATATGAGTGATTAAAAACAATATAAAGCAATGCTCAAAAATAAAAATGTGATCATGAATCATTTGCACAAAATATAGAAGGTCTTTGCTAAATGCATAAGATGTGCCATAACAACTAAACTTAACCAATTTGCAGCCTTGCCTTTTTGACTAGAACAACAATCATACAAATATTGAGAATTTCTTGTGAATGTACCTTCGTTCATGTTTTCATTCTTAGCAAATGACATGGAAGATCAAAACTTATTATTTACAATAGAGTTTGCTAAGTAAGATGTTTCCAGCCAATCATAGATTTGATCATGGAATTCAAAACAATCCTTTTGAAAAACCTGAAACTCTTGGGATAATGAACTTTCAATTAGTGCACTCAAATCACAAGGAGAATCGACAAGATCAACCAATATAAGACAACTATCATCAGATGCACTAGTGGGAAAAAGATTAATTGGGTGATAATTACTAGGACCAGTGTTATGACCAGATTGATGAATTGGCATATAAGACTATCAATTCTCCATTGGTTCCCTCTATATCCTATTATATATTATACCAACAATTACTAGCATCATAATTTAGGAAACTAGTGTGTTCTAAATTGCTATTTAAAATGTCAATCTGGGATTCGTAAACTGACGAAGTGAAGTGTACTATATGTACTAGATAACCATTTCCTTAGACTTTTGTCGTTTTTGAGTTTTTTAGTTTGTTTTTAGATTTATCTTTCCTAATGTGTGATGGCGAAAATGAAAGTTAAGTATGGATGGTGATGGTGATTTCTACAATGATTTTCAAAAACTTAAAAGTGCTCAAAAAGAAAGCTTTAAAACAACTGTAATGAAATCAATTCTTAAGAAGAAGTAAATGTATCAAACAGTGAACTAATGACAATGGCCCAGTATCCTTGCTGCTGAATGAAAAGAAAGTAAAAACTGAACTTAAAGCAACTCAAAGCAACTCAAAGCAAAGCAACTAATTCACACTACTTCAACTCTTCAGATCCTTTACCCTTCAGCTCAATCTACCTTGTGGGAAGCAATCATGAACAAGTCAAGCAATATGATATCTAAATGGCAAGAAATTAAATTGCAGAAAGGAAACTAATCACACTACTTCAACTCTTCTGATCCTTTACCCTTCAGCTCAATCTACCTTGTGGGAAGCAATCATGAATAAGTTTAAGCAATATGATATCTAAATGGCAAGAAATTAAATTACAGAAAGGAAACTAATCACACTACTTCAACTCTTCTGATCCTTTACCCTTCAGCTCAATCTACCTTGTGGGAAGCAATCATGAATAAGTTTAAGCAATATGATAACTAAATCACACTACAATAAGTAATATTCTGATTTCTTGCCAATAGAGTCACTTGACTATAGAAAGAAACCATAAACTGATGAGTAGTATGATGTCTAAGTAACAGAAAAATAAGTAAGCAAATCACAACTTGAAAAAGGACAGTGCTGGAATTAAACTTCAGAAAATGAAAGTTAGCAGGAAGGACAAGATGATCTCATATGTCAATAGTTATCAAAAAGATGAAAATTTGCCCGGGCTGCCTAAGAAAACCTGCAGAAAAATGTTGATCAGCTGACAGCTATAAGAAAAAGGAAGTGAACATATAAACAACAGTGAATTTAAAAACATCAAGACAACACGTTATATACAAGCTAATGATTATGAAAACAGAAACATAATGAAATCAAATGACAACTATACAGGGCTTTAGTGCGCAGGGGCCCTCTGCCACCTCAGCCAGTCAACGAACAGTTACAAGAACGAGCTCAGCAAAGTAGTCTTCTCATGTATTAAAGCAACAGCAACATATATAAAACAAAGTACAGTGGGGTGCTAATAGAAACAGTTCCAAAAATTACATCGCAAAAGCTTCTACACAGCGTTCATCAACGCGTTATTTATAATGAAAAAGTGCTGAAACTAACTAACTGAATCCTATGCTACTAACTGCGTTGCCAAAGACACGTAGATCTCCTCAGCCGAGATCTAGCGTAACTGTCATCATGTCTATTAAATCTTCGGAGTGGTAGCTGTTGGATTCAGGTTACGGGGATGATCTCCAGGTGTGCCAGTGTCTTCGTGAGCTGAGGACTGTGCCACGTAAACGTTCACGTGCTCAAAACAGAGACGTGCCACCGCTAAATTCCTTGGTTGGCTTTGCCTTTGACCCTTGTTGACCGTGACCTTCCATGGATGATTTGGTTGATTTGAAGGGACACGTTCCATGTACCCGTCACCTGTAGCTTGCCCACGTGGCTTGTTTCTTCATAGGACACCTGTAGCATATCTTTTAACAAAATAGCTGCGGAATCCTGTGCTGGCTGCGGAAACCTGTGCTGGCTGCGGAAACTGACAAGTTTCCGCAGCTAAAAAATCTAAGTCAGTTTCCGCAGCTAAAAAATCTAAACCAAACAACAGTCATAAGCATAGTCAGAAAACCATGTAAAAAGCTCTTTTTAGACTAT
The DNA here is from genome assembly GCA_031772625.1 of Pinus tabuliformis. Lineage (NCBI taxonomy): Eukaryota > Viridiplantae > Streptophyta > Pinopsida > Pinales > Pinaceae > Pinus > Pinus tabuliformis. Next base: position 1,207,139,465 of record CM062816.1, read on the forward strand.
AATGCAATGATTTAACAGCTTCGTGGATGAAGTAAGTGGAAAAAGAAGGCTGAGAGGGTGTATAGGAAGGTGCAGGTTTGAGGCTCAACATACCCCCACTGTGAAGGTGTTGCATGTCCTCATGCAACCAAAATTTAGTTATTTCCCTCTAATCCACATGTTATGAGGCTTCTGCAAGGACATCTAGCCCTCTTTTCTTCTTCTTTGATGCTAACATCATCCTTGGTTTCCTGACTAGACATTTGAACTTGAGGTTAATCAATGCTCTGCTTAACTTTTTGCACTTTTTCTTCAGCTTCCTATTTTTCTTTTGCCACAATCCTAAATGGAGCATAGTGTTATAATGGACAATTTTGTCTACCCTACTCTGCTCTTTGAGTGCTTCATTTTCCTGTTTGATATGCCTATTTAGGACTTCTAATTCAAATACTTCCTGTTTCAAAGACTGAACTTGTGCATCAAGTGGCAGAGTGGTACTCGGTCCTGCAGCTGATTGTTCTAAGGATTCCAGGTAGTTATATACCTCTTGCTGATTAGGATCTACCTCAGGTGTCTTTCTCGGACTAGGCTCAAAATCTGGTGGAGGAGGAAGACTGCTCTCTCTTTTTGGCCGAAAAGGGCTTTCCTCACGTGGAGGACTTGATTCAATGCTTGGCTGAGCTGGAGATTTCTCAAGTGTCTCTTCACCTAAATCAATAAAGTGAGACTGTTTTTCTTGGGTTTTATTCCCTCTTCCTTTTAGCCTAGTGCTCCTCCTTAAGTATGGACTAGCACTCTTATCTTGTGCACTCTGTTTTCCTTTTTGCTTTTTCTTGGATATAGCAGCAGCCTGAAGGTGTACTAATCTTTCTGACAGAGGTTGATAATCCTCTTCTATGGATTGCTCAGGGGATGGATAGACTTCTTGAATGGTTCTTTTGCCTTTTTCTTTTTTATGTTTCTTATTTTTAGCTCTATCTTCTTCTTCTTTTTGGACAGTTTCTTGAATTTCTATTGTAGGGGAGTCTTGGACTGTAATGTTCTTTTCTTTCCTCCTACTTTTCCTTGGAATCTTTGGTGGACTGCTTCCAGAGGCCTCTGACGGCTCTTGGAAGTAGTTCTTTGTCAAGAATTGCTCCCAAGTATCCTTAGTTTTCTTTAACTGGTCCTCAATAAGAATTTTTATGAATCCATGATGGTAGAGATGAGGCTCAATGTTGCCTACGTGTTTTTGAACTGTAAAACTCATCTTTTTCAAACTTAATAGCAGAAAATGAGGCAAATTAAGAGTGTGACCTTCTATGAAATTCATCATCAGTCTGGCATGATACATATACATAGAACCAAAACGACCTTCACACGTGATAAATTTCTGGATGACTAACAGTAGACTAGACCATTCCTCTTTTAGTGCATGAACAGGGATGCCTTTTGTAAATACGGTGGTATCCATACCTTGGTTTTGTAGCATGATTCTCCATATTTGATCGTCCACACTTCTATTTTTAAACCACCTTTCACCTTCTTGAGGTAGGCCCGTGGCAGCTGCTATTGTGGCCTCAGTCACTGTAAACTTTAAGTCTCCAATCTCCACTGTTTGTCCATCAAAAGACCGTGCAAAAGCTTTGGTCACCTCCTTGTTATGGCCTTTAAACTTTTGGATAAATCGTAGCCACCTGGCTTTCTTCAGCAATTCCTTAGTTTGAGGATAACCCTCCAAGTATTTCGGTCCTTCCGGCTCGACTCTCAGTAATTTTCCCATCCTCTGTTTTAAATTCTAACTGAGAGTTCTTCTGCGTGTGAGGGTTCAGGAAAAATGGCTCCGTTACAGGGTTTAGGATGACTGTAGTGACTGCAGTCGGGGTTTAGGATGACTGTAGTGACTGCAGTCGGAAATGGAGAACAGGGAATGGAAGTACCCAATTTACTGGAGGAACAGAGGGTGAGCGGCAGTAAACAAGTTCAAAACACAATGCAGATGCATGCGAGGAGTATGGTATTAGTGGAGTGGTAAACGAGTGAAATAACAGTGGGATTCTTTCGAATCGGATGACTGTGTATGAAAAAATTTTTTACACGTCTCAACAAACGGCTACGGAAATTACGGCTAAGAAGAGCCGTAACATAATAGGTCACGTCTCAAGAGTACGTGTAATAAATGGAAGTGCAGTCAATCTTGAGTTTAAACTCGGAATGATCATATGACCGTTAGAGAAATGAATGCGAGGTGTGTGGAGTGATATCGTGGAATAGGAGTGGTAGTGGAGCTATCGTATCAAATCATTGCACATAGTAGAACTTGTTATGGTTTAATAAGTATGCGTAATTATGACTTGAATTGTTATTTGATAAGGATTTTTTATCATACCTTTGTCATTTCTTGCTCAAGGCTTCTAACCAATTGCTCTTCTTTGTTGTCTTGGAGATGCCCCATGTCTTTAGCTCAATTACATCTGCATTTCATGATTATGGCACTAACAGTTGATTGTAAATTTTGAAAACAGAGTGATGCTGGCTGCGGAAATCATTTCTGGCTGCGGAAACTGCTTCTGGCTGCGGAAACGGTCTCCAGCTGTGGAAACTGAGACAGCACCACCTTAACTGCACAAAGATAGTTAGAGAAGAACTAACTGAATGAAAATAGTCCTGAAAGGGACTTTTATTGATGGAGTGAAATGGAATGAGTGGAATGAAATGAAAATGAGGTGGAGTAAAGTGAAATGGAAATGAGAATGAGATGGAGGTGAAGTGAAATGGCAAATGAAATGGAGTGAAGATGGAAAGAGAAGGAGAGAAGATTTTTTTTTTTGGAAAATATAGAGTGTCAGGTGTCCCTGATTTTCACTCTACATTTTCTGTATAAGACTGCCAATCTATGATTGGTTTTCAGGCTTATACGATTTTTTTTTTTTTTTTCACTGAAAGAAACAAAGGCTAGGCTGATGGGGGAGAAGGATTCTTCTCCACCAGCCTTATTGCAGAATTCTCTTGGAACATTTTGACAAATTCCTCTTTCGAGAGTGGCTTATGATAAATTTTCAATCGGTGGCCATTCACAATGAGAGGAGTTTGAAACTCATCAATGGTCTTGATTCTTACCGCTCCATTGTTAAAGACTTTGTCAATCTCATATGGCCCAAGCCAATGAGTCTGAAATTTTCCTTTGAAGTCTTTAAACTTGGAATCAAACAGTAACGCCCAATCTCCCTCTTGAAACTTTCTCTCTTTGATATATCTGTCATGCCACTTAGCTCTTTGATGTTGAACTAGATCAGTCCTTAAAATTGCATCTTGTCTGATCTCATCTAGCTCATTCAACTGCTCCATTCTGTGCTTTTGGGCTTCTGATAGATTCATCCCCAACTGAACTGCCATCTTGAAAGTCTTGACTTGAAACTCAATGGGGAGCAGGACTTCTTTCCCATAAACAAGTTCATAGGGAGAATGTCCTGTTGTGTTCCTCCATGTAGTTCTGTAGGCCCATAAGGCTTCAGGGAGCCTTTCTGCCCAATCTCTTCTGTGTAGATGAACAGTTTTGGTGATGATGTTCTCAAGAACTTTGTTTGTAGATTCCACTTGGCCATTTGCTTGCGGATGGTAAGGAGTAGATTTTCTGTGCTTGATTTTGTATTCTTCCATCAACTTCTCCATCAAGTTAGATGTAAATTGACTTCCCTGATTTGTCACAATTTCTCTTGGGACACCAAAACGAGTAAAAATATCCTCAAAAAGAAATTGAATAACTGAATTTTCAGTGGCAGAAGGCAATGCTTTAGCTTTTACCCATTTAGTGACATAATCAGTGCATACCAATATATACTTATTTTATCTAGATGGTGGATTAATGGGTCCAATGAAATCTAAAGCCCATTTTTCAAAGGGTTCGATGAGTACCTGTGGTTGTAATGGAATTTCATTTGAAAGGGTCGGTCTCCCAACTCTTTGGCAGCTATCACACCTTCTGACATATTGTTTTGCATCTTTGAAAAGGGAAGGCCAATAATATCCTAAAGAAAGGATTTTGTAGGCCGTCCTTTTGTCAGCAAAGTGTCCACCGCATGGTTCATCATGACATGCCTTGAGGATGTCAGGCATTTCATCTTCCCGAACACATCTTCTGATCACACAATCTAGCCCTGTTTTAAACAATTCATTAGAAATCCATGAATAACTTGAACTCTCCTGAATAATTTTTCTCTTTTCATTAGGAAATAAATGTGGAGGTAGCTTCCCTGTAACCAAATAGTTAGCAATATCTACATACCAAGGAGTCTTAGTAGTTACTGCAAACAAATATTCATCTGGAAACTTATCCTCTACAGGAGAATCTTCGTTAGTATTTTGGATTCTAGACAAGAAATCAGCTACTGTATTTTGTTTCCCTAGCCTATCCAACACAGTAATATTGAATTCTTGTAAAAGTAAAAGCCATCTTGTAACTCTGCCATTAGTAACACGTTTGTTCATGAGATATCTAATTGTAGAATGATCAGTATGGACAAAAGTTTCATAGCCTGTTATATAATGTTTAAACTTGTTGATTGCATGAACAACAGCTAAGAACTCTTTCTCAGTCACGGTCTAGTTTAACTCAGTAGGAGTCAAATTTTTACTGGTGTAGTAAATGGCATAAGGAACTAAATCCTTTTGTCCCAACACAGCTCCTAGAGCTGTATCTGAAGCATCTGTAGAAATATGGAAAGGAAGTTTCCAATTCAGCCCTCTCAAAATGGGTGCTTCAGATATTCTTGTTTTGAAAGTTTCAAATGCAGATTGACAATCAGGATCCCATTTGAATTCAAAGTCTTTTGTAAGTAATTTGAAGAGCGGAGATGCTATTTTGGTGAAGTTTTCAATAAATATTCTATAGTATCCAATAAATCCAAGAAAACTTCTAACATCTTTTTGACAATTTGGAATAGGCAATTTGGAGATGACTTCAACTTTTGATCTATCAACTTTAATCCCATCTTCTGAAATATGATGTCCTAAAACAATCCGTTCAGTAAACATCATAAAGCATTTTTCATGACTTAATGATAGGTTTGTTTCTTTACATCTTATAAGGACTTTTTCCAAATTCTCTAATGCCTCTTCAAACGAATTACCATAAACTGTAAAATCATCCATATAAACCTCTACACAATCATGGATTAGATCGGAAAAGATTCCTAGTACTGCCCTTTGAAATGTTGCGGGTGCATTACATTATCCAAAAGGAAGTACTCGGTAAGCAAAAGTTCCCCATGGACAGGTAAATGTGGTCTTGTCCTGATCTTCAGGTGCTACCTGAATCTGATTGTAACCACTAAAACCATCCAAAAATGAAAAATACTTTTTGCCTGCTAAAGTATCTAATACCTGATTGATAAAGGGTAAAGGAAAGTGATCCTTCAAAGTTGCTTTGTTCAATTCCCTATAATCAATGCAAACCCTCCATTTATCATTCTTTTTAGGTACTATAACCAAAGGAGAAACCCATCGGCTATTTGAAATTGGATAAATGAAGTTCACATTAAGTAACTTTTGGAGCTCTTCTTTCACTATCTCCCTAAGGTTTGGATTCATCCTTCTCTGAGGTTGTCTGATTGGTCTACTATTTTCCTCAATGTAGATGTGATGAATGCAAGTCTTAGGGTCAATACCTTTCATATCAGTATACTCCCATGCAAATGCAGTAGAATGTTTTTGCAAGATTTTGGTTAGTTCTTCCTGTTGTGATCTTTCCAAATTTTTGTTGATATTCAATGTTTTTCCTGGAAAGATCTCAATGGCGGAACTACCAAATTCTTCCATAGAGAAAAGAGACATTTGTCTAGATGATAGATACTCAATGTCAGAATCTAATTGGAATTGTGTGTGGTCATATTCTGAAGATGTTTCAAAATTTTCTAATGTGTTCAGAATTTGACTATCTTCACTAACTTTAGAAATGGTAAAGACAGGTTGTATAGTATCTTCATCATCAATCCACTCATTATCTCCTATTTCTGTAATTGCTTTTGCTGGAGGATACAGATTGAATTTCTTTGTCGAATTACCATCAGAAATATACATATCCCCAGACCTACAACTGATGAAAGCATCGGCTGTGGCTAGCCAAGGTCTTCCTAAAATGAGAGGATGTCCTCCTAAATTACTCTTGGGAGTTAAAATCATGAAATCCACTGGATACTCCCAAGAGTCTAAGGAGATTGAAATTTCTTCTAATACACCATCTAGTTTAATAATTGATCGATCTGCAAGTTGCAGTAAGGTAGGTGTAAAGAGAAGATTAGGAAGTTTCAGCTGTTCCATAGTCTGTCTACTCATAATGTTGATAGCAGCGCCTAAATCAATCAAAGTATTTGGAATTTCAACCCCATTGATATGTGTTTTGACAATTGGACTACCGGGATCTACATACTTCTGCATAGTAATTTTTCCCATCATGATGTCTGCAATTTTCCCTACCAGGTGGATTCTTCTTGTGTCTCTAGGTTTCCTTCCTGATCTTTTAAGACTCAACTCCTTTATTGTTTTTGCTAGAATAGGAATCTCTTTAATGGCTTGTAACAAGGGAATCTTGATACAGACATTCTTCAATTCATCTAGAAAATCATAATCAGGCAACAAGATTTGTTTTTCCACCCCTTTGTCAATTTGTAATCTTTCAGGAAAAGGAGGTGTAGATGAAGATGCAGGTTGCTCAACTATAGGAGTTGTGGGGGTTAGCTCTTTTTCTTTTTCTTTTTGAGGGTTTTGAAGAGATGCTTCAGAACCCTTATTGGCTTCAAGAGATTCTTCCTCAGAAATGCTTTGATTTTGGGCATCTATAGAAGGTTTATCTAGAACTCTACCAAATCTGAGTTGTACATCATTGAGAGGAACAATCATATAGGCAAGAAATTGTTGGCCTTCTATCATGTAAGCATTTTGAAGATTTTTATTATTGGGGTTTGGCAATGGCTGAGAAGGAAGTTGATTTGACTTCTGTTGGAATGGAAGCAAGAGTTGAGAATTTGGATTTTGTTGAGGGGGTTGTTGTTGTTGTTGATATGGCAATGATAGTTGTGGGTTTTGATTTGGAAGTTGTGGAACTTGTTGGTTTTGAAAAGATGGAGGATATTGATAAAATTGAGCAAATCTCCCATAAGGATTTTGCATACCTTGTACCCATGATTGAAAAGGATTTTGAGGTTGGGACCAAGGTTGTTGCCAAGGATTCCAATTTGGTGGGGATTGAAAGTTCATAGAGTTGTTAAACCCTTGATTTTGTTGCCCCTGCCAAGGTCTTCTTGCAACAAAACAGAGAGATTCAATTGTATTTGGATCTTCTTGAAAGACAGCTTTGAGCCCAGGAATTGAAGGACAATCCTTGGTCTCATGATTCTCTGAACATATTACACATGTTTCTACAACTTTTGCATCCAAGGGACATTCCCTGAGAGCATGTTTTTTTCTACATTTTGGGCAAAAGATGGCTAAAGCTTCAACTTCTGCTTTCTGCTTATTGTGGATCTTAAGAGTGTCTAGTTGCTCACTAAGACTCCCTAGGATATCAGTTTTGAATTCATCAAGCATATTGCCAATCTCAGCCCTACTTACTGATCCAGTTGCAGATTTATTTGCTCTGATGAGAGAAGGATCTCTAGGCCCTTTTCCAGTTTTAGATTTTCCTCTTGAGAGATGGACACACAGTTCTGCTATGTCATGAAGTGGAAGTTGAGATATGTCTCCTTTTCCCATCATGTTCAAAATATCTATCCATTCATCTCTAATGGCTTTTAATAGAAGGGCTTTCAAGGTTTCCTCATCTAGGTTACTCATTTTTTCTCTTTTCAGGTTGTATTGAAATCTTTCAAGTAAATCCTCCAAGTTTTCATCTTCTTTTTGTACCATTTTGAATACCTCATCCTTGTGATTGGTGGGCATACAATAGTCCAGGTACCTATCAAAAAATGTTTGTTTCATATCATTCCAAGTCCTAATGGATTGAGTGAGTAATCCCATGAACCATTTCAAAGCTGCTCCTTTCAATGTTGAAGGAAACAGTTTGAGTTTTTGAGAGTCTTCCAGATAATCATAGGTTCGACATACGACCTCAAACTCAAATAGAAATGTTTCGGGATCTTCATTTCTTAACCCATGAAAGTTTGGGAGGACAGATGGTGAAATATTTTTCATTGTTGCTCGAGAATCCTCATCGACTATAGGAAATCCAAATGAGTTATCTCCATCCCTATTTCCCCCATTGTTACGTCTAACTCCTCCATTATTTCCTCCTCCTCCTCTACCTATACCTCTACCAAATCCGTTTACTCCCTCTTCTGTCATGGTAGTTTCCCTAGAGACTTCAGAGTCCTCTGGTTCCTCTACTAAGGGCGAACGAGGAGGAATTTCTCCCTCTTCTTCCTCAGGTGATTCTACTTCTTCAATTACAATTTGTCTCCCTGTAGAAGGAAAGAAAGGATCTATTCCTAATTCAGATTCGATGGATGGTGTGGGAGAGTCAACTACTGCTTCTTGAATTCCAGGAATCCTAGGGCTAGGAGTGTAGGTTGGAGATGATGGAGGTGTCCCTTGTCTATTCCTTGAAGTAGATGGAGTTGTAAAAATCGAACTCTTGGCTCTAGCTAAAAACCTTCCCCTAGAATCTCTTGCTCTATGCATGTCATTTTTTTTTTCTTCAAGTCGGGATAATAATTCTCTTTCTGATCTTCCAGGTCACTCTAGGTGCAAGAAGAGAGCATACTCAAGAAACTATTAAACTAATAACTTTGTTGCTCTTCTGTCATCATCATTCTCATATCCTGATGATGGATCCCATTTGGGATTTGAAACGTTGGTACAAAAATGTTAAAACTGTGGATTCTCCGGTCATTAATTCAAAATAATAACTTTCTCTTTTCTGATCCTCCAGATCACACTAAGTGCAAGAGGAGAGCATACTTTGAGAGGTTATCAATTTTCCTTCCTTGAAATTTTCTTGTTTTTTTTTTTTTAAGAAATTGGCTACCTAATTTCACTTCCCCGGCAACGGCGCCAAAATGTTTGGTCAATTTAGTGTGTTTTAAATTGCTATTTAAAATGTCAATCCGGGATTCGTAAACTGACGAAGTGAAGTGTACTATATGTACTAGATAACCATTTCCTTAGACTTTTGGTTTTTTTTGAGTTTGTTTTTAGATTTATCTTTCCTAATGTGTGATGGCGAAAATGAAAGTTAAGTATGGATGGTGATGGTGATTTCTACAATGATTTTCCAAAACTTAAAAGTGCTCAAAAAGAAAGCTTTAAAACAACTGTAATGAAATCAATTCTTAAGAAGAAGTAAATGTATCAAACAATGAACTAATAACAATGGCCCAGTATCCTTGCTGCTGAATGAAAAGAAAGTAAAAACTGAACTTAAAGCAACTCAAAGCAAAGCAACTAATTCACACTACTTCAACTCTTCAGATCCTTTACCCTTCAGCTCAATCTACCTTGTGGGAAGCAATCATGAACAAGTCAAGCAATATGATATCTAAATGGCAAGAAATTAAATTGCAGAAAGGAAACTAATCACACTACTTCAACTCTTCTGATCCTTTACCCTTCAGCTCAATCTACCTTGTGGGAAGCAATCATGAATAAGTTTAAGCAATATGATATCTAAAGGGCAAGAAATTAAATTACAGAAAGGAAACTAATCACACTACTTCAACTCTTCTGATCTTTTACCCTTCAACTCAATCTACCTTGTGGGAAGCAATCATGAATAAGTTTAAGCAATATGATAACTAAATCACACTACAATAAGTAATATTCTGATTTCTTGCCAATAGAGTCACTTGACTATAGAAAGAAACCATAAACTGATGAGTAGTATGATGTCTAAGTAACAGAAAAATAAGTAAGCAAATCACAACTTGAAAAAGGACAGTGCTGGAATTAAACTTCAGAAAATGAAAGTTAGCAGGAAGGACAAGATGATCTCATATGTCAATAGTTATCAAAAAGATGAAAATTTGCCCGGGCTGCCTAAGAAAACCTGCAGAAAAATGTTGATCAGCTGACAGCTATAAGAAAAAGGAAGTGAACATATAAACAACAGTGAATTTAAAAACATCAAAACAACACGTTATATACAAGCTAATGATTATGAAAACAAAAACATAATGAAATCAAATGACAACTATACAGGGCTTTAGTGTGCAGGGGCCCTCTGCCACCTCAGCCAGTCAACGAACAGTTACAAGAATGAGCTCAACAAAGTAGTCTTCTCATGTATTAAAGCAGCAGCAACATATATAAAACAAAGTACAGTGGGGTGCTAATAGAAACAATTCAAAAAATTACATCGCAAAAGCTTCTACACAACGTTCATCAACGCGTTATTTATAATGAAAAAGTGCTGAAACTAACTAACTGAATCCTATGCTACTAACTGCGTTGCCAAAGACACGTAGATCTCCTCAGCCGAGATCTAGCGTAACTATCATCATGTCTATTAAATCTTCGAAGTGGTAGCTGTTGGATTCAGGTTACGGGGATGATCTCCAGGTGTGCCAGTGTCTTCGTGGGCTGAGGACTGTGCCACGTAAACGTTCACGTGCTCAAAACAGAGACGTGCCACCGCTAAATTCCTTGGTTGGCTTTGCCTTTGACCCTTGTTGACCGTGACCTTCCATGGATGATTTGGATGATTTGAAGGGACACGTTCCATGTACCTGTCACCTGTAGCTTGCCCATGTGGCTCGTTTCTTCATAGGACACTTGTAGCATAGATTTTAACAAAATAGCTGCGGAATCCTGTGCTGGCTGCGGAAACCTGTGCTGGTTGCGGAAACTGACAAGTTTTCGCAGCTGCCTGAACAAAAATCTAAACCAAACAACAGTCATAAGCATAGTCAGAAAACCATGTAAAAAGCTCTTTTTAGACTATAATGCAATGATTTAACAGCTTGGTGGATGAAGTAAGTGGAAAAAGAAGGCTGAGAGGGTGTATAGGAAGGTGCAGGTTTGAGGCTCAACACTAGTTAGGATACTTAGCTGACAAAAGATTAGAAGCATGTGTCAGAACAAATCCAGTATCCATGTCAGCATGAGCACTTTTATATGTTGAATGATTCAAGAATTGAATATTACTCAAAAGGGACGATTAGGCCATAACAAAAAGGATCAACTTCATTGTAACCACCCTGCCAACATTTACCTACTTTTACAAGCTCCCAAGGTAAATGTGAAGCTAAGTGCTACTTCGACATGACCTAACCTCCAAGTTTCAATTATGGAAGTGGGACTGACAACCAACAACTTTATTGAGATCCCTAAGAGACCACAATCCACTCAGAAGACTGTGAACCACCCCAAGTGGTCAATCCCTAAGTTGGAACCATTTTTCCATTGACCTAACCCCCAACCGCATGCACAATAAGGCAAGAGTGTGGTTGTAGGACTCCAATCGCACACATAGGTCTGCCTCTATGCAGTTATGACCTAACTTCCCCTGTTTTGTGCTAACGGTTCTGAGATATGAGCCACTTTTCCAAGCTAGCCTCCAGACCACTACCCAAAACTTCTTGTAACTTTCTAGAATCATATTTTACATGACGACAATGCTAAACATTCAAACTTGAAACCAAAAATTGACCTAGACTGCCTAGAGCATATAGACATTTCATCAAACATATGGTAAACATGTAAGCTACAGGTCATGAATGCATATATGAGTATAAATATTTGAAATTCATCTGAAAATCACCAAGAAGGTCTAATGCCCTCTCAAGTATCTGAAAATACACTTGTTAGCCCATGCAATCATCAACCATTCAATAACTTATCAAAGCATAACAAGAGCCATAACTAGAGCACATCATAGAACCATGCTTATAACCAACACATAACCATATTATTAACCATGACAAAGAAGCCATAAAATCCACATAATAACAAGTACAAGTGCTCATAGATAACAATAGGAAAACAACTCTTATTAACTTATGCAAAAGCAAACCAAGTTAGGGACTTCCAAGTACCACCCGACCATAGATTGAGTTGGACCAAATCTTTGTTTTAGCTATTTACCCTAGTGTCATATTCGAAGAATGAATGTGGGATCTCATGGGATAAACCAAGACATAATAAACCAGGGACTCCAGAGGTTAAACTACCTCCACCCTCAAGCTACCATGATCTCACATAAACCAATCCCAAGATCACAAAACCAAACCAAGCTTGGATGCTTCAGAATTTATTCTCCATATCTTGAGCAATTTTCTTGTCTCCATCCACATGTTGAGGGTTTCCTGGATCAAACCAACTCCACCCCCAACCCTTGCAAATTTTCTGAAGACCACCTCACCCGGTTCCAAAACCTTCCGAAAATCCAAATCTCAATCAAAAATGAACCCCATCACACCACAGTTATCTAGGAAATGGAAAGGAAAGGATGAAACCACTATTAAACAAGGAAAAACCCATGCTAGGGACAACAAATTAACCAAATAATTGAATTCATGTACCATGAATTCACATCTCAACTGGGAAATCATACATCCAGCCTATTACCTACAAAATCTTCTTGTTGAAGCTACTAATCAATCTTTCTCCTTGTTTTCCTTTGCTTTCATTTTCCTTCCTTGCTTGCTTATCCATGTGCTTGTTCTCTTTCCTTTCTTACACCTACTCCAAAGATGGCGAAACTTGTCAATTGATTCTCAGGTGCCTTTTTATCATTGATGTATCCTTTTTCTCCATTTTTCTTCATTTTCATCTAATTTCCCTTGCATGCAAATTTGTGTTTCTTTAGCTTCCTTTTCTCTTGTTTTCTTTTATTTCCCATAATTAAATGCCAATTATTTCCTCTTTGCCTTTGCCAAATTCCTTAGCCATAAATAAACCACAAGTGATTCCCATTATAGTGTTTTCCTGACATTCAGTTTGGAATACGTGTCACGTGACCTTGGTCTTATTTTGCCTTTATTATCCTTCATTGCATCAACTTTAACCTGGGGTTGTTACAAACCTCTCCCCCTTAGGGGAACACCGTCCTTGGTGGTTTATGATACCTATTACCCTAAAATCATTGAAAACAAAGCATACTACCTGTGGAGATTTGTAACATAAATCGATATAATATTTACAACACACCAAATTTTTGAAACATGATAAACATATCGCTTATTGGAGCATTATAACACAACTCGATACAATATTTACAATGACCAACACATATACTTATCCACATTTTTTTCAACCAATAAATAACCATATTGTCTATGGAGCTTTATAAACACAACTCTATACAATATTTATGATTATATAGACATATATACATATTCACATTTGATCTAACCAACAAATAAAAGGATATGATACCTGCAACAACAACAAGGGATACCAACACTCACCTCCTTCCCAAGAAGTCCGAAATCCATTGTCAAAATCAAAGTTCGCATCTAATGTCCAGTGCTATGATCCTTGTGCTACTTGCTCTCTTAGTGAACAATTACTGACTTAATGTTCCAGGGCACACTCCCAATGTGCTTTTGATTCCATCTGGCAATGCTAATGACAGAAACAAATTCATTCCCTGACCTTCCCTTCTCTAATACACAGTCCCTTGGGAAATCCAGTCACCCCCTTTTGTGTAGTCACTCACCTTCCAAGTTCCCCGCCATCCCCTTCTCTGCTACACAGTCCCTTGGGCGGTCCATCCCTTGCAAGGTTTCCTCACATCAAAAGGTCCAAAAACCAAGGCATATCCTTGCCTCAAAACCATCATATCAGTCATAGAATGCTCATGGAAATCAATGGACGCTATTAAGTATCAATTTCTCACAATGCCCTTGCTCCTAAGTGCTTTATCAACATACTATTGCCTGTTCCAATTCCTTTTGCTGCTGCTGCTAATTCTTGCAGTCAGCTTCAACCACCAAATCTGGGCATTTCCCTTCTTTCATATACCAAGAACATAATTTCCATTAGACTAAAAAGGAATTGAAATAAATTTAAATAATACCTCATTGTTGGCCTGTCACAATAAGTCAAACTAGTTCTTTGATCAAATTATCATGTATAAACATATCATATTCGGTTAGCTCAAAATGCAACCATCATAAATCAAAATCATAGATCACATGCAACCATCATAAACTACGTGCATAATAAAAAATTGGAATAAAATACTGATACTTATCTTTAAGTTGTTTTTTGCTTCTATCTTTATTCTTTGTCCTTTTCGTACACACACTAAATCGGTTTCCAAACCCAGAAAGCACCTAATTCCTTCTCTTCTCTTTGACCATGTACACACACTAGATCAATTTCCAAACCCGATAAGAACCCATCGCCTTCTCTTCTCTTAACCATGTACACACACTGGATTGGTTTCCAAACCTGGAAAACACCTAGTGCTTTCTCTTCAAAGCAATAAGGGAATCTAAAGACTATACCACCTCCTCCCTCAATATCAACAATAAGGGCATCCAAAGACTAAAATGCCTTTACCCTCAATATCAATAACAAGGAAATACAGGACTAAACCACCTCTACCCTCAATATCTAACTAGAGATTGGTCTCATCCCAAGTTGTCTAGGGCTCCAGGAACTAGTAACTCAACCCACAATCTTCTAGGGCTCCATAGCGTTGTTCCAACTGTGTCTCCATGGACCAATAACTCAACCCAACGAGGTCTCCAGATCATTTGTCCCAACCTATGGCTTTAAGAAATAGTAACTCAACCCAAACTGTTCGAGGGCTTCCAGAGCATTTGTTCCAACCCACAACCATAAGGAACCTGAGAACCAATCCCCTTCACAACACATATATGTACACAGTGTACAACACAACACATACACCTACACCCGGTGTACAACACCACATATATACCTACACTTAGTGTACAGAATAACACATATATAAACACACGCAATACAATACAACGAATACATAGATACAATGAATACACAATACACATGACACAATACCACATGTACAAAACAAAACATGTACGACATATACACAACAATAGTACTGCACATCCAAAGACACATTATCTCTACTAGGAAACCTTGACTCTAGTGTCTTTCTCACGCCTTACTACATGCATCCACAACCCAAGTCCCGAATCTATGGCTCTTTCCTATCTGTTGTCACTCACTGCTAGATGTGTTTTTAGTTGTCCAAAGTGAAAAAGAGCAGTAAAGTTTGAAGCCATATTCCAAGCCACAGAAGCTTTCAAATCTAAATAGGTCCCTCTCCATTGGATAGTGTTCAGAATAAGCTTTCTGACGATATATAGAACTCCTTAAATGGACCCTAGAATCAATTGATATGGCCTATTGAAGTTTCAAGGTTTCGTTGCCTTTGAAATAAAGGAGAAGAGCTTACCAGAGGTCCAAGAGCATATTGCAAATCACATATCGGAAGGGTCCAGGGCTTTGCACTGTTAGGATATTCCGACACATAGGAAATAGTTAAGTACAACTTGGTCTAGTATAGAGTTAGGTATAGAGTTAGGTAAAGTGTGTTTCTTTACCGTTGTACATTTTGTAACTTACAATCCGACGGTCACGATATGTAGTGATCCGACGGTTCATTCTCTCCTCGGTATTACCGACACTTGATACGTGGCTTGACACCCGATTGGTCCATGATTTCTATTTAAAGCGCATGGAGGGTCATTTGTAGGGTAATCCGTGCATGAGAGAAGCATATGTAAATTTTCATTCTTTTATTAATAAATTGCCTGAAGTGGCCGCGTTGGCTCAGGCCGTGGACTGTTTCCCTCTTTAAGGGTTTTAACCACGTCAAAAATACTGGTGTATTGATCTGCGATCTGGTTGTGAGCGATGTCCTTTGATGTTCTGTCTGAGGAACTTACCCTGTAAATTCCTACATGGTATCAGAGCTATTTGAGGGCCGCGTCCGTTAGTGATCCAAATCTGAAGCCGTTAGAACTGCATCCGACTGCCGTTTCCTAGATCTACTGTTTCTGACTGCTTTCGGGCCGAGAGGACTGCTTTGTTGTGTTGGGAGCATCTGTTCCAGTGAGGAACCCCTTTCGTTTCAGGCGAAAAGGTTTCCGGTAGCCCTAGCTGCGTCATTTTTAAGATCTGGAGGTATACAGTGTTTATTTGCAGTTTACAGTTATTTTCTCTCTGTTTATTTCGGTTTCGGTTTATTTAGCCTTTTTTATTACCGGATCTATACCTTTCATTTCTGTGTATGCTCTTTGCCATGCGACTCTGTGCGATCTGGGAAAATCAGAAACAGAAAGGAAGGATTTTTCTCATGCGTATGCTCTTTTTCCTGCACCTTAGTATGATCTCGGAAAATCAGAAACATTGAGAAAAATATTTAGTTTCCGGCCAAAGCTAACTTTGAGCCGCAAGGTTCATTTTTGAAAATATTTAGTTTTTCGGCTAAAGCTAACTTCGAGCCGTAAGGTTCGTTTTCTTTGCATGTCCGTGTTGGGTTTTGTGTTTTTTGTTTTGTAGGGAAAAAGAGCTTTCTCAAAGCAAGCACGCAACCCAAAGCACCCCCCCCCCCCTCTCTCTCTCTCTCAAATTTTTTGTATAGCTCAATTGGTTCAAAGCTATTTTAAGAGAGTAGAGGTCTTGGGTTCAAGTCTCCATTTTGTGGGGGCGGACTTTTTTATTTCCGCACATTCCCGCACTTCGTCGGCAACTTCATCAACTTTTTTTTTAAAAGCCATAACTTCTTCATCCGGAAGCTGTTTTCAGAGCCGTTTTTTTTAAACCAGCCTAATTTTTCGAGATCTATCCATCGGAATGCTTAGTTTCAACATCTTTAGCTTCAGTTTTCGTTGAAATGGAAAGTCAATACTAAGTTACCCTTGACAGCACCAACTACTTCCAATGGTTGGCCTACATTAAGGATTTACTTAGAAGTAAAGGTCTCTACAGAATAGCCTCAAGCCAAGAAAAGAAATCGAAGGATGAAGATAAGGCTGCTAAATGGGAAAATAGGCAAGATCAAGCACGTGGATTGATAGGGATGTCTATTTCTCCAGATCTTAGATTCCATATTGCAGAACTTGATACTCCTGATGAAGCAATGAAACAAATCAATAAAGTTTTTGTGATTAAAAATGAACTTAGAGCCCATCAACTTGAAAATGAGTTGCTTACATTGGACCCTAATAATTTTTCTTGCATTGAAGATTTCTTGTCCAAGTTCAAGACCCTTAGATATCTCTTGGAAGGTGTTAAAGTTAAGAAAGAAGATAGTAACCTTATCTACTCCATTCTTACTAAGTTGGGACCAGCCTACTCTATGTTTGTTTCCACCTTCCATTCTACAAGAGAAGCCTTCATTTCTCAAGGAACAAACTACAATTCCCCTTCCTTTGACTCTTTTTGTGATTCTTTAATAAGAGAACAAGAAAAACTCTTACACCTTGGTCTTCTTAATCTTGGAAACTCTTCCAAGAAAGCGTTAGCCGCCCAGCAGCAACCAAATTCAAAGAATCCTAAGAAGTCATATCCTAAAAAGAATGGTCCTAAACCAAACAAGGGTCCTAAGCAATCTCAGCCTCAAAATGAAAAATCATTTCAACAAAATGATAAGACAAATAAAAACAAATGGAAGAAGACTGATAGACATTGCAACTTTTGTAATCGAGATGGCCACTTAGAATCCAAATGCTTTAAGAAGATGGAAGCCTTGGAAGCAGCGATGAAGAAACATAACATCCATTTGGAGCATTCTTCACCTTCAACTTCATCTTCAGGAATGGCACTTTCTGCATGTGGTTGTCAATCATCTCGGTCTGGTTATGCATTAAATGTATCTTCTTCTTCTCATTCTCATGAGTGGCTCATTGATTCTGGAGCTTCTTATCACATGGCCAAAAACAAAGCCATGTTTTCTTCTTTAAATGATTGTAACACCAAAAATATATATGTTGGTGATGATAGATCTCTTAGTGTTGTAGGGACTGGAACTGTTCATCTAGACAATGGTCAGTTTAATGATGTATTATGTGTTCCAACCTTATCCTGCAACCTTCTATCTGTATATCAGATAACTCATTCAGGTGAAGGTAAAATCGTTGAATTTTCACCTCATGAAGTTGTAATCAAGGACTTAAGAGATCCTAAAAAGATTTTGGCTACTGGCATTGCTGATGATTCTACAAGGTTGTATAAGTTTCACAACTTTGGGTCATCAAAGCTTCCCTCAGTATTTGTTGCTCATAACGATGAAGTGAGCAAACTTTGGCATGAGCGATTTGGTCACTTAAACTATCGCTCCCTTCAGAATCTATGTAAAGAAAATATGGTGACAGGTCTTCCTATGGTATCTTGCAAAGATGGTGTTTGTTTCGGATGTGTACTCGGAAAACATCATCGGGACAGTTTTGAAAAACGTGCCTCTTGGCATGCCTCAGCCCCTTTACAGCTTGTGCATAGTGATTTATGTGGTCCACTTCCTGTTGTTTCATTCTCTGGCTGCAAGTATTTCTTAACTTTCATTGATGATTTCTCTAGACACACTTGGGTATACTTCTTAAAACTCAAGAGTGAAGTATTTAACACATTTTTGGCCTTCAAAGCCTTTGTTGAAAAATAATCTGGACATCAAATTCTTAAGCTAAGATCTGATAATGGCGGAGAATATGTTAAAAACACATTCATCAACTTTTGCACTGAGAATGGAATTCAAATGCAACATACTGTTCCATATACTCCACAACAAAATGGTGTAGCTGAAAGGAAGAATCGCACCTTAAAGGAAATGGCTAATTGTATGCTACAATCTAAAGGACTTGGTCTTAGTTTTTGGGCAGAAGCAATTAACTGTGCAAATTACATAATAAATCGCACTCCTACTAAGGCTTTAAAGAATATCACTCCAGAAGAAGCATGGAGCTCAATCAAACCAGATGTTAGTCACTTTCGTGTTTTTGGAAGTGAAGCATGGGCCCATATTCCAGATGAAAAGCATAAAGCTTTAGAACCTAAGAGTGAAAAATGTACTTTTGTTGGATATTCTGGAGATGTCAAAGGCTATAGACTTATTCCATTTAAGTCCAAAAATGTTATCATTAGAAGAGATGTAAAATTTGATGAAAATATATCGGCCTGCGAGCCTAGTCCGGCGGATGTGCCACCTCTCCCTATCTCTTCTACTTTTGAAAACATTTCTTCTTCAGATGATGATAGTGAGGATGACAATCCTCCCCCACCTTCTCAGGATCCTCCTTTAGCTCCTCAGCTTCCAAAATGGGTCCGTGCTACTCGGGATGCAGCAGGTGATCTTGCCGGTGATCCTACAGATCAACGACGTACACGTTCTTAGTTCGAGAGAGCTTCTTCTTTACTGGCTCAAGCTCCAGTAAATTATGATCCTGACACCTTTGCAGAAGCTTCAGGCCATCCAGATTGGGAAGCAGCTATGAATGAAGAATATCATTCATTGTTGGCAAATGATACATGGGATCTTGTTCCTCTACCAAAGGGACGAAAACTTGTTAGATGCAAATGGGTTTACAGAACCAAGTATGGACCAGATGGGAAAGTTGATAAACATAAAGCTCGTCTTGTTGCTAAAGGTTTTTCACAGGTTGAAGGCATTGACTACACTGAAACCTTCTCCCCTGTTGCCAAAATGAACTCTATCCGCCTTGTTCTTTCCCTTGCTGCCTCGTTCAAATGGGAAGTCCATCAGATGGATGTTAAATCTGCCTTCTTGCATGGGGACTTGCATGAAGAAATCTACATGGAACAACCCATTGGCTTCATAAAAATAGACTCCAGCCTTGTATGTCGGCTTAAGAAATCCCTTTATGGTCTCAAGCAAGCTCCTCGAGCTTGGTATGCCAAAATGGATAGCTTTCTTTTAGAATCTGGCTTTTCTAGGTGTCATTCTGACAATACTGTCTACACCAAGCAAGTGGGCAAGTCTCTTATCATTCTTGTTATTTATGTTGATGATCTTATCCTTACCGGTAGTGATCCCAACCTTATAAACCATGTGAAGTCTAGCCTTAAAAGGAAGTTTGAAATGACAGACTTAGGACACTTACATTATTTTCTCGGTCTTCAAGTCTTGCAATCCAAGGAAGGTATTTCCCTTTCTCAGTCCAAGTATGCCTGTGATATTCTACACCACTTTCACATGGAAGACTGTAAGCCAGCCCCTTCTCCCTTTCAGTCTGGAGTCAAACTTTCAGTCACTTGTACTTCTCCTGAAGTTGATGCTACCTTATACCGTCAACTTGTAGGAAAACTTTTGTATCTAACCCATACTCGTCCTGACCTTTCCTTTGATGTTGGCCTTGTTGCTCGGTTTATGCAAAACCCACGTGAAAGTCATTGGAAAGCAGCTAAAAGAATACTTCATTATGTTCGAGGTACAGTTCAGTTTGGGATTCATTACAGGGCCGAAGCAGCTCCTCTATTGGTTGGTTTCACTAATTCTGATTGGGCTGGTGACCCTGATGATCGGAAGTCTACTACCGGATATGTGTTCACTCTTGGTTCAGGACCTATTACATGGGCTTGAAAGAAACAAGCTGCCATTTCTCTTTCATCAGCAGAAGCAGAGTATCGTGGTGCCGTAGAAGCTAGTAAGGAAGCCTTGTGGCTTCGTCAGATCCTGTCAGAGTTTGGCTTTCAGCAGCAGCATCCGACTACACTTTGGTGTGATAATCAAAGTGCCATTCAACTATGCAAAGATCCAGTCCAACATCAGCGCAGCAAACACATTGAACTGCACATGCACTTCATCAGAAAGCTCATTCACGACCATGTTCTTGAAGTGCAATATTGTTCAACAGATGATCAAGTTGCAGAAATCTTCACAAAGGCTCTCACAGAGGCGAAGTTCACTAAACTTCGATTTATGGTTGGAGTTCAGGAAGTTGTCACTAAGGGGGGATAGGCTCTAGTGCCTCCTTCCTTCTCCTATTGTGTCATATTTGTAAATCCTTCAATCCTATCCCAAGTTGTTCTTAAGGGGGGATGTTAGGATATTCCGACACATAGGAAATAGTTAAGTACAACTTGGTCTAGTATAGAGTTAGGTATAGAGTTAGGTAAAGTGTGTTTCTTTACCGTTGTACATTTTGTAACTTACAATCCGACGGTCACGATATGTAGTGATCTGACGGTTCATTCTCTCCTCGGTATTACCGACACTTGATCCGTGGCTTGACACCCGATTGGTCCATGATTTCTATTTAAAGCGCATGGAGGGTCATTTGTAGGGTAATCCGTGCATGAGAGAAGCATATGTAAATTTTCATTCTTTTATTAATAAATTGCCTGAAGTGGCTGCGTTGGCTCAGGCCGTGGACTGTTTCCCTCTTTGAGGGTTTTAACCACGTCAAAAATATTGGTGTATTGATCTGCGATCTGGTTGTGAGCGGTGTCCTTTGGTGTTCTGTCTGAGGAACTTACCCTGTAAATTCCTACATGCACATTGGTGATCAGCGAATCAAAGCACCAACAGGGTGACAACTCTCAAAATTTTGTGAAATGGAAAAGTTCTGATATAGTGTAAAATCACTAGGAGGGCCGAAAACATTTTAACAAAGGAAATCAGTGAAAAACCAGGGATAGACGAACCTTTTCTCTCTCGTCCAAGGGGTCATGTGGCAGAATACTATTGGTCCCAATGGGGCCATGTGGTGGCTAACATCATCATGACGTGGCAGTATGGAGGACACGTCACATGTTTATCTGACATTTTCAGGGGTCCTGTGGGGGCATATCTAAGTGACACATGTCACCACTCACAAGGTGATGCATGCCAGAGGTTGACGTCACATCGAAGATCACAAATTGGTGTTTGCAGGTTGAGGCATGTTCTTACATCAAGGTTAAAACCCTGATTGCAATCCGCCTAGAAAGGGGCTCTGATAAGGGGGCTAGCTAGTGGTCACAGGGAGATTGAAGAACCAAGAGCTAAGCAGGGCAGACGATCCCACATATTGGTGATCACAAGTATCAAAGGGTGCAAACAAAGATGATGCTATGAAATTTCCGATTGCAATATCCTGGGTGGGCCCAATCGACGTTCGTCAGTTGCAAGCTATAGAGGGTGCAGACCCTCCCTTATCCTTTTTCCAAGTGGGCCAGACCGCATCGCACATTGGAGATCGCAATGTTGGGGAGGAGGCACCAAAGGTGAACATCATAAATCACCGATATGCGGGATTCCATGTAACAAAGGAAAATTTCCCCTAGAGGGGAGTCCAAAGGCCCTAGCGCCCAATGACTAAGCGCCTGGTCATAGCCCCCAGTCACATGAAGCAAAAGGGGCTAAAATGGATCAGAATGCCCCATCTCGTACGGACTTTTAATGGGAAATCCAAATGTGATAGCTCCACAATGAGGTAATGCAGAACTTTAAAGGCATTTAAGAAAGGAGATGGAGCATTCAAAAATAGGCATGGGCTGACCTTGTAAGGCCCCTTGTGACATGAAATCGGGGTCAACACTGATAGAGTAAATGAAGACATGGAAGCTCGGGAGGACTCGATGATCCATCATGGTGCTCCATGCAGAGGGAAGACGAAGTGTCACCCAGGTGACCTCTGCTTTTGTACTATGGCATGAAACTGATAGTTGACCACTCCTAGCTTTGAAGAACAAATGATTCGAGTAGTAAAGGCAGAAGCGACAGGAATCAGCTGAGTGACACAGGAGACCAAACCATGGGCAAGCAACAATCTAAAGCAAAGCGATCCCATGGATGGGCATGGAGATATTTTGTTGGAATTTTCATCCAATTGTTGAATCGTTTTGTTATCCTATAATGTGTCGCCATTTAATGAAACAATTAATATTTTATAGTCATTTTTGGGCCATCGAGCCATCCCAAGCCGAGACAGCTAGTCAATCTGATAGCTGAGGCTCGACTAAGATATTTTGTTGTAATTACTATTCAATGCTCCCCTCTCTAGATAAATAGTGGGAAGAAACACTTCACAAGGGTTTAGAATCCTAAAGAAAGAACTACATGTTATTTTCAAGATTGTATGACTTTATGATATGCGTCTTTTAGAATATTAAGGAAATGGTGGTGATTCCTCCTTCAAGTACTACAGTATGTTACCCCCCTGTTTAAATTCCATTATGTTCATGTTTCCTCTCTGATTTCAGGTAATCATAACTGCTATAAATGTTTCATACGTTCTTACAGATTCGTTTGTATTGACTTGTTAATGCATGTGCGTGTATGGATATTTGAGATTATATCTTTAAATTTGTGCTCCATGAATCATCGCACCCAATCCTCTTTCATCCATTATGTCTACCTGTAACTCAGATAAGTGTAGAATTCTTGATGCTTCAAGCTCTATGTGATGAGTGTAGAATTCTTGACGCTTCAAGCTCTATGTGATGAGTTATTCTATCTCCTTATCTTCTCTCATTGCTCTGCCAAAGCTTATTAAACTGTAGGTCCTTGAACTACTCAGCCTCCACTAGTTTATACATATATTTCTGTGAGTTGTATATGTGAAGAAGTACCAGAAATACATGGCTTATGCCTTTAGATGAATGAACCAACCCATGATGTTTATTACACACACACACACAAAATATATATATATATATATATGAAGACATATGTACAAAAATATATGTGATGTCTCCAGTTTCCTGAGAATCATATGAGACACACAAAACGTAGATGTTCTAGGCACTGGTCTTGTAAGCAATCTAAGGCTGTCTCTGAAAGTGACAACATATTTTGGCATCGTTGTCGGAGAATGTATTGAAGGATTTTTCCCTTTGAATACGACAAGTTAAGCACTCTTTGTGTAGTTAAGCAAATACGTTCTGATTACATCCTCATCACCTTGGCGACTCCACAAATCCCATTATCATTTATCATCCTGGATTTTAGAAAGCCTCACACTCGCTCATATACCTCTTAGCAGGAAACACCATCTGTATTTGACCCAGAGAAATTATTTTTTAGGAGAGTCTGGAAGGAGAAAACTCCTACTACCTATGCTACTGTCTCATCATTATTTGAAGCCTCCTCATCCAACTCCCAACCCGTTGTCATTCACTGCTCAGAATTTACTCCTAAGATCCTTACATACCCTGCTCTCAGTCTAGCCACTCCAACCATTGTGGTTTTGGCCCAAGTTCCTCCGGCAAATCTCAACCCCCCTCCATTAATTCATATGGTTTTTCTGGGTTTCTTACTAAATAAATATTCCCCTCTTGATTTACCTAAACCTCTAAGTGTTATGCCTTAGGACTACCTAAAGCTTTTTCCTAGGTTCAATGGGGAGGACAAAAACACTGCACAAAGACACATTGAAACCTTTTGTGCTTTTGCTAAGAACCTAAATGTAGAACCACTGGATGTGGTTATGAGACTCTTTGTACAATCCCTTTATGGAGAAGCCAGAAAATGGTTTAAATCCCTACCTAATGCCTCCATCACTACTTGGGAGGAACTCGAAAAATCTTTCACACAAAAGTGGGGTGAAAAGAGAAATCATGAGTATGTCCTTACACAGTTCGATGTTATAAGGAAGAAGCCAAAAGAAGATATTTCATAATTCATAAAAGGGTTCAATAAGTAGTATAATAACCTGCCTGGTGAGATACAACCTCCTTAAGCTGCTGCTCGTGTAGTATTTGTGGGGGCCTTTGAATCCGACTTCAGTTTTACCCGAAGGGAAAGGAAGCCTTGCACTTTGGATCAACTCCAAGTTGATTCTCTTGAGGTAGAAGAAAATTTCACCTCAGCAGGGAAGTCAAGAGGTAAGGATGAACCTACCGAGAAGAAAAGGGGGAAAGAAGAAACATCCTCCTCTGGTCAAGCTAACAAATAACCAGATCCAAAGTGGGAAGAAATGGATAAACTCATCAGGAGTTTATCGCATAAGGTGGTGAAACTTGAGCTGCAGAACAGGAGTATCCTGAAACAAAATGTTCAAGGTAACAACCGAGGTTATAACCCACAGTACAGAAGGCCACCATTGTGAATAATTCAAAGGGAAAGAAAAGATCAACTCAATCAGATCCCTCCTCTTATATATTTAGAATATGTTCTCAATGAATAACCATTAGATACACATGAGATGCAGGGAAATTTGTATTCCTCTTTCTTTGAAGAAGAACATGAAAACATGGCTCACCGGGAGACAGATAAGGAAAGAGAAGTAGCAACAAATGAGGAGGACATACGTGATTATTGTAAATAGTTTGCGGATTTCTTGCAAGAACAAATACACCGAAGGTATGATCTAAGATCTTCAAGAAAGAGGTAGAGGGAACCAGAACAACAAGAGGGAACTGATCCCCAATATATTCATTCCCCCAGTGCCAGATAAAGGGAAAGTTAAGATGAATCCTAACTCATCCGAGGTAAAATTATCCTCAAATAAGGAATGCAATAGCTCTGAGGTACACACAGAAGAGAAGGCACATGTTCTAATAAAAACTACCAGTATAAAGAAAGAGAAGCAGAGTTGGGAGGTGTAAAAAAAGGCCAACTTGCATTCAATCTTCATAAGGAACTTAAAAAGGTAAAGATTATTATTCCTCTAATTGAACTTCCTAAGCAGCCCACTTATAAAGCCCAAGTCTATCAGTTCATGCTTCCATCCACCTCAGTATCGACCTATTGTGGCCACAACCACCACCCTATTAAAACATGCTCTGGTAGCAAATTTGAATGGGTCCCTAAGAAGTTTGATCTTCCACTTCTCCGAATGATCTGTTTTTATCTCAGAGATTTCAACCTGTGCCTTGTCAAATCTTCAATTCTTAATGGTTAGGGCCCCTTAATAAATCTCTGCCGCATGATTCATCTATAACCCTTTCTAGCCCTTCATTCATATCATTCATCAAGACTTTTCAACCCTCAAATCCTCCCATCACATCCTTATTTTTGTATCAATGCCTTGATAACAGAAAATACTCTACAAACATGCATAATTTACCCTCTCCGCTTATTGCATTCAACATTAATACATAACGTGCACCACTATGCACCGGATCCGACGACATTGTTAATCATAACACATATATATTTCGAGTTCAGAGCCCCATCGCATATCGCAATCGGCGGGGTCCAAGGCTTGTATATAAAGCACACTGTGATCTACCGGACCCGCCAGGATCATTAACCACAATATATATATTTTGGGTCTAAAGCCCATTGCATATCACGATTGCGCTTCAATGAAACCCAAAGTCCATTCACTCGCCATTGAAACATTGCGATGTGATACGACGGACCCGCTGGTAGTATTAACCACAACGCATATATGTTTTGAGTCTAGAGCCCTATCGCTAATCTCAATCAACAATCGACAAAATTGAAGCCCATGCGATATACGAAGGGGCGATGAGCGGACCTGGCGATAATTATACGCCCGGGTGCATAATATTTGAAGTCCGACCTTATGGTCGGCCGCGGGTTTTCCCGTGTATTCCTGTGTTTTCGATAAAGTATTGAGGTCCAGGTTTTCAAAGGGAAGTCTTATATTGCGGACCCGCCGGCATTATTAACCGCGACACATATATATTTCGGGTTCGGCTTGTCGCAAAGCGCAATCGGCAGAGCCCAAAGCTTAAACATAAGACGTGATGCAATATGGCAGACCCGACGATCATCATACATCCGAGTTTATGGTATTTGAAGTCCAGCCTTGTGGTCGGATGCGGGTTTTCCCTGTGTATTCCCATGTATTTCGCTAAAATGGTGTGGTCCGGGTTTTCAAAGGAAAATCCTGTAAAGTGAATGGTTTGCCCTTGAAGCATTGTTAAGACAATACTTGAATAAAAATGAATATTAGGGGCTATGAGAATACGTGTCACAGCAGGCTCGGTGGTTTGATAATTATAGT
Source organism: Pinus tabuliformis (assembly GCA_031772625.1). Classification (NCBI taxonomy): domain Eukaryota; kingdom Viridiplantae; phylum Streptophyta; class Pinopsida; order Pinales; family Pinaceae; genus Pinus; species Pinus tabuliformis. Next base: position 1,207,166,263 of record CM062816.1, read on the forward strand.
TGCTATGTGTTGCAAGATTAAATATAAACTGTGGCTGAATGCAAGGTTTATTTGTGATCATGTTGTCATGTTTCATAATCATAAAACTAATGTTAATTATCTCTGCAGGCGAGGAGTAAAAGACGCATGAGCAGATCTGTAGAGTTCATATATGCAGATGCGTTCCGTTTAAAGATCTGGCCTTAGGCGTTCTCGGTCGTGTTTCCACGCGTTGCCTATGTATTCCAAAAGTGAAATTGTCCTAGGTTTCATCATGAAGAGATGACACAGTCATCCTTTTCTAATCAACATCTATTCATTTTCTCAGGAATTGAAGCGCTCTAGCAGATATGCCTTCTACATGTCAGTAGTTACACTGACGGTTCTATGTCGGTATATTTTGATTTGTATATTGAAAAGAGAATGGAGGTGAAAATTTAAGGGAATACTGAGGGCCATTTCCTTCGGCATAAATATTACCTCTGGAGATGAGGGGAGGACTTTTTTTGGGCAGAACAACCTTTGTTTTATTGTGAATAAAGAAGACTATTTGGTCGAGAAAGAGCCTTTTTTCAGATCTATTTTCCTTTCTTTCATGTGTTTATAATCAGACTGTTGTCGCTGGCATAAATATAAATATAAATATAAATATATATATATATATATATATATATATATATATATATATATATATATATATATTGTTGTGCAGATTGATAACAGACCATTCGGGACTAGTCTTGGTCATTCAAATATGATTTGTTACCATGGTTAATTCATGAAAGGTTGTTGATTCGAAACCTTGTTAAACATCAGTTGCAAGTGTTATTTGTATGGAAAGGAATGTGTATTCCTATATAAGTAATCAGATTGCAATAAAGATTTAATACAACCTTGTTCATCTGTGAACCAGTAATTGATTCATTTGGACTTGGAATCTATATATGATGTTTAATCTCTTTTGTTATGCTCTTGCAGGATAGATTAGAATAGCTAGGATTAGCATAAGTAGTTAAAATTAGTGTAGATAGGATTTGATACTTATAGGTCGGCTGTTTCTCTTTGTTTATTTAATTGAAGTCTTCCTCCAAGAAGCAATCTTTCAACACATAACAATTTACGGGATCCTTTAAAACTCGTCGAAACTAGCCATTCCAAAAGAAAGTAGATCTAATTGGGGTCTGCAATTGGGTTAGTTCCCGTTGTTGGCATAGCGAAAAATCGCCCTGTCAACACGACCCATGACTGTTTAAACCTTCAAGAAGAAATACCAATGGTTGTTTTTGGGCCTCATGTTGAAGAACTTGATCCTTCCACTGCACCCTTCTATGTGACCCTGGTAATTCATGACCTCTTATTGAATAATTGCATGTTGGACTTCGGAGCCTCGCATAACCTCATGCCCTTAGTTGTGATGGAACAACTTGGCTTACAAATCACCAGGCCCTACAAGGACCTATACTCCTATGACTTTAAGAGGGTCAAATGCTTGGGAATGATAAAAGGTCTGGTGGTAAACCTGGCTTAGATCCCTGTGAAGAGCGTAGTGATGGACATAGTAGTGGCAGATACTCCCCCTCGATTTGACATGCTCCTATCTAGGTCTTGGGGTTCCAAGGTGGGGGGCTCTATCAAATTAGATCTAACTTATACCAATATTCCCACTTTTGGAGGCGAAGTAAGGAGATTGTACAGAGAGTCCAGATTTGTAAAAACCGTGACCCCAGCTGAAGGTTCTAAAAATTCTCCAATGTATGGAAAAGAAAGTGACCTCACCTACCTATTCCTAGAAGAAGAGGAGACCATCTTAGAAGAAACACCAGTACACCTAACGATGTAGTTAGAACACCAACACACAGATGAAAACAAAGTGGGGAAATTATACTTTGATGGAGCAAATTCCAAAGAGGGAAATGGAGTAGGGGTATTGCTGGTATCTCCTGAGGGCAGCTTAATACCCCTCTTATTCAAGCTGGAGTTTGAGGCAACCAACAACATGGTAGAGTATGAAGCATCGCTCCTTAGGCTACAAACAATAAGGAATATGAATATTGAATGCTTAACTGTGCATGGAGACTCTGAGCTGATTGTAAAGCAGATCATAATTCAACGTCAGGCCAAACACCCCATCTTGAGGACTTATTGGAATGAAGTATGGGATTTGATTGATAACTTCTTCCTAGCCTTTAATATCCAATTTTTGCCCAGAGAAGGAAATGGAATGGCTGATTCCCTTGTTGTAGCAGCAAGCAATTTCAAAAATCCTAAAAATCCGCTTCTTAGGTATGAGGTGGAGGTCAGATACAGACCCTCTATACTTGATAATGTCAAGCACTGGCATGTATTCGAGGACGATGAGTAGATCAAACGATTTATAGAAGTAGTTGGGGATTTCACTAACTCAACCATTGATCAAGGAGAGGAAAAAGAGGCAGATCAAGAACCCACTTCGTGGGAAGACATAATGGATGGACATAAAATTCTACAGCTAAAAGGGTAACCATTCCTCGTGGGCTAGTCCCACTGGAAAGATTATTTAACAAGGATGATGTAGCCTCCAAACTAATGGCTCTGGAGATGGATGAACAAGTAGAATATTGAAATATCGGCTCAGAGGATGAACCCAAATGGTTAGACGATCAAAAGGAATCCCCTCACAATATAAACAAAGGTATTTAAATCTCTTCAAAATCTATAAGGATGTTTTCGCTTAGTCTTATGAGGACTTAAAAACATTTGATACTAACATCATACAAAATAAGATTCCTTTAAAGAGTGGAATAAAACCATTCAAGTAGAAGCTCAGGCAGATTAATCCACTCTTACTCCCTATCCATTGAAAAATAAGTGAGGAAACTTCTACAGGCTAAAATCATAGTGCCTTTAAGGTATTCAGAGTGGGTGGCCAACTTAGTCCCAGTCCGGAAAAACAATGGAGAAATAAGGCTATGCGTAGATTTTTGGAACCTTAACAGGGCATCGTTGAAAGACAACTACCCGCTGCCTAAGATGGATTACATATTGCAGAAGGTGGTTGGGTCAGTCAGAATGTCCATGATGGATGGGTTCTCTAGTTACAACCAAGTGACATTCCACCCTGATGATCAGAAGAAGATTACTTTCACCACCCCATGGGGAACTTTCGTGTATGCTCGAATGCCTTTTGGTCTTATTAATGCAGGGGCCACATTTAAGAGAGCTATGGATATAGGTTTTGTAGGGGAGAAAGACAGGTTTGTAGTAGTATATTTGGACAATATCACAGTCTTCTCCAAGACCGATGAAGAACACCTCCTCCACTTGAAGCTCACCTTCGAGAAATGCAGGAAGTATGGACTATCTTTGAATCCCAAGAAATCTCAGTTTGCCCTGAGTACGAGGAAGCTACTGGGACACATAGTACCACAAGAAGGAGTGAAAATTGATCCTAATAGAGTCGAAGCTATTAGTCATATTCCTTTACCCAGAAATAAGAAAGAGGTACAAGCCTTTTTGGGGAGAATCATTTTCTTGAGGAGGTTCATACTCAACTATGCATAAATAGTGAAGGGTGTTACAGATATGCTAAAAAAGGAAAATGAAGTCAAGTGGAGTGTTGAAAATGCAACAAGATGATGGAGCTTAGTGGAAAGGAGTCGCCTTCACTAAGTGGGCCCGCAGGCTATTTTTGGTGCAAAGTCTATTTTTAGACATATGGATCATGGTCTATGAGTTGCAGGATGCTATTTGTGGATGATTGGTCATGTTGGTAAAAATATATGGACTTCTATTTTTAGACATATGGGTGGAGTCTATTTTTAGACTGCCAGTCTAAATATAGAACAATCGAATATTATTAGCTCTTAATAATATTTGGACTATAAACATCATCTTATCCTCTTGGAGCACTTCAGTTCGAGCTACTGATGTGGCGCATGCAATTGTCAGAAGGAAATACGCTTTTCTTATGGGTCAGTTGAGCTATTGCATGATGGACTTCAGTTAGAACTCAAGTGATTGAGTTTGGTGGAGTTGATTGAGGAGTTGATGGAGTTGTGTTCAGTTTGACTTGGTTGAACTAGTTGTATTTAGTTTAACTGCAGAATACACTAGGGATGAGTGATGTGAATTAATTACTAATTAATTCACTAATTATTAACTCATAAAGCAACTAAAGAATACATCAGTTAACTCAGTGCATGGACAGTTCAGTGGAGACAAGTGTTAGAGGTGGGTGAAAGAGTGAGGCTGCTATCAGTTGTGACTATAGTTGTGCATGAGATTTGCACATGCATTGATGGAGATTGCCAATGAGGATTGCGCAGTACAAGCCAAGAAAATGAGCTTGGATCATTACTATTCTTGCTTTGGATTGCGCAGTAGAGGCAGGTAGACAGCGGAGGAGATTTGAACCTGTGACTTGATTCAGATATGAGCTAGTTTATGTGTAGCAGGTGGAGATAGTACTGAGTACTTGTGAGGAGTATTGTACTATGTATTGTTACATGTTCTCTATCATTATAATATACAGATAGTTGGGGGTTTTCAGTTGTATGCTTTCCCCGGTTACATGCTGTGTTAATGTGCGCATGCGATTGATGTTTCATTGTTTTTAATTCCGCAAAATTGATGATCAACGTAGAGGAGGTTATGTATTATGCATGCATTCCGCAATAGTGTATAATCAGGATAATATCTGTGAATAAGTGTTATATTATTCAAAATTTCTACATGGTATCAGAGTAGAGTTGATCATGAGATCTATTATTCAGAAAGTGTTTACATTTTATTTCTTCAGGCAGAGTCTGTAATCGGGCCAGGTAGCCTCTGGATTCATCCTTTCTTTGGAAGGTGAGATATCCGGTAAAAGCCCATACAGTCAATCTCTGTACGAGAAATACTTTGTTCTCACGAATTTTAGATCAGAGGCGGTTGAGTTTTGAGCTGGTGGAATTCGAATTTGCAGCAGTGTTTTCTTGGTGTCAAAGTTGAAATGTCTTTCAACGGATTGCGATTGGAGTATGCTCTTGAGGGCAGCTTGAATTATATTTCATGGAAAGACAGGATGGATGCGGTCTTAGATGACAATGGGCTGAAGGAGTTCATAGAGGCTGAGGTCCCAAAGCCTACTGATGCTGCTCACGTTGAGGTTTGGCAAAAGAAGACAACAAAGTGTCGAAGGATTCTGTTGGAGGGCGTGAAGGATCACATTGTATCCAACTTGCATGGAAAGGCTTATCCATACTTGATGTGGAAAGCGTTGACAATTTATTCCAAAGCAAGAGTGACCAGAGGAAGTTAGCGCTCAAGGATAAACTCAGAAACATTAAGTGTGAGAAAGGAGACAGTATGCCCAAGTATCTCACGAAGTTCACCCAATGCCGGGATGAGCTGGGAAGTGTGGGGGTGACTGTCGATGATGAGGACTTGGTGAGCTTGGCTCTACTGGGTCTTCCGAAGAGTTAGAATTCCTATCAGGACTCTGTTAATGGTCAGGAGAAATTGTCAGGATGGGAGAGACTTTGGTCAGATCTTGTTCAAGAGGAGATCAGGCGAAATACCAGGGACGGATCTTCATCAAAGGCATCTGATGAAGAAAATTGCGCTTTGGCTGCCAAAGCAAAGAAGGGGAAGAACAAGAAAGCTTCTCATTCTGGTGCGAAAGGCAAGAAGCAGGACATGTCCAAGGTGAAGTGCTTTCACTGTCACCAGCACGGACATTATGCCACAAATTGTCCGCAGAAGAAGAAAAATAAGCAAGCTGCTAGATCTGCAGCAGGAGAGGCCTTAGCCTCGCAGTTTGAGCTAGATTTTTCGTTGATCGCATGCTTGGTATCAAGTGTGATGGGATCAGTATGGTTCTTGGACAGTGGTGCGTCTTTTCACATGACAGGAGATCGAGATTTGTTTTCTGATCTGGAGGAGAAAGATCTTGGAGTGCACATCGAGATGGGCGATGATGGTAGATACAGTGCGACCGATATCGGTACCATTTCCTTTGAAAGGGAGTCTGGTAAACCCTTCGTATTGAAGGAAGTGATGCATGTTCCAGGATTGAAGAAGAATCTTATCTCTGTGGCGATGTTAGAAGACAAGGGATATGATGTTGTTTTCAGCGAGGGAAAGGCTTTCCTGCGTAGTAAGACAACTGGAGAAACCCGGAAGATAGGGGTTCAAGTCAGGAACCTTTATCAGTTGCATGTAGATGGCTGCGCAACAATGGCATGCAAGGCAGAAGGATTAGTGAGTCGGGATGATGGCGAGCTGTGGCACAGGAGATTGGGCCACCTTCACCATGTAGCCTTGAAGATACTGCAACAGATTTCTACTGGGCTCCCTAAAGGCACTCTTGCGCAATCAGATCAGTGCAAGGGGTGTACTTTGGGAAAATTTGTGAAAGCCACCTTTCACGAGAAGGATAGTTGCGCCACAATGATCCTTGAGAGAATTCACACAAACGTGTGTGGACCTTCCTCAGTAGCTTCGACAGTAAAGCACATGTATTATGTGATCTTTGTTGATGATTTCTCTCGAAAGTGCTGGATCTTCTTCATGCAGAAGAAGAGTGAGACATACTCAAAGTTCTGTGAGTTCAAAGCACTGGTCGAGAAGGAATCGGGGAAGAAGGTGAAGGCTCTTAGGAGAGACAATGGTGGTGAATTCATCTCTGGCAAGTTCAAGGACTTCTGCAGCGCAGAAGGGATTCGAAGAGAGCTCATAGTTCCCCATAACCCACAGCAGAACGACGTTGCTGAGCAGAAGAACAGAACGATCAAGGGTGCTGCACGGGCGATGTTGCATGATCATGGCCTACCCCTTCACTTGTGGGCGGAAGCATGCAATACTGTAGTATATGTGCAGAACCGTTGTCCTCACAGGATACTTGGCATGAGTACAGCCGAGGAGGCTTATTCAGGTAAGAGGCCTGATATTTCTCATTTGAGGATTTTTGGTTCTAACCTTTACATGCATGTGACGGAGGATGCTAGGAAGAAGCTAGAGCTGACCGTAAAGGTTGGGATATTTGTGGGGTACACTGATACACCCCACAACTATCATGTGTATTTGCCGGACAGTCGCAAGACTGTTGTGCGACGGGATATCAAATTTCAGGAGGAGAAAGCCATGAAGTGTTCGCTTGAGAGGGAGCCACACTTGCATGCAGATGAGGAGTTATTAGTTCCTAAGGATGAGCTTCAGGACATGGATCAACCACAAGATGAAGTTCATGGAGTGGAAGAGACCACTCATGTAGCGCCAACCATCAGAGGGCGAAAGCGCACTACAGAAGCTGAGCGACTGGCTCAAGATGCAGAGAAGGTTGTAGGACCACGTAAGGACAGCGCAGACAGAGACAGTCACCTGATAGGTACACTGGATACATGGCTTTGGTGAGCAAATGTGTCGTGACTGAGCCATCCTCTTTCGAGGAAGTTGTGGAGGATCCCACATGGGTAGATGCCATGGTGGAAGAGTATGATTCGATTGTCAGAAACAGTGCATGGGAGATTGTCCCAAGACCAAAGGGGAAATCAGTGGTGGGTTCTAGATGGATATACAAAGTGAAGCAGGCAGCTGATGGGAGTGTGGAGAAGTAAAAGGCAAGATTTGTTGCCCGAGGCTTCTCATAGATAGAGGGGATCGATTATGAGGAGACCTTTGCACCTATTGCAAGGTATTCTTCCATACGAACGATTCTTGCTCTCTCAGCGCAGATGGGGTGGCACATTCATCAGATGGATGTGAAGACTGTGTTCCTCAATGGAGTCATTAAGGAGGAGGTGTACATAGAGCAACCCGAAGGTTTAGAGATCTTCAGTAGAGAGTCGCATGTGTGCAGGCTCAAGAGAGCGCTGTATGGGTTGAAACAAGCACCACGTGCTTGGTACACACGGATAGACAGTTATTTCACGAGACTTGGATTCTCCAAGAGTGAGGCGGATCCTAACCTATACCAGATTGTGGTGGAGGGTAAGTTGCTTATCATTGTACTTTATGTAGATGATTTGATTTTGATAGGTGATGATCTATTGATACTTTCATGCAAGGAGGATCTTGCTAGGGAGTTTGAGATGAAGGACTTGGGCCTCCTTCATTATTTCCTGGGATTGGAAATTTGGCAGCGCAGTGATGGACTATTTGTTTCTCAGGGTAAGTATGCTCGGAAGATACTGGAGAAGTTCAACATGCATGGATGCAAGCCTGTTGATACTCCTCTTCCTGGAGGTTGGAGGAAGGAGGATGCTACTTCAACAGAGGTAGTGGATGCCACTGTTTATCGACAGTTGGTGGGGTTGCTTATGTATCTGGTCAATACACGACCCGATATATGCTATGATGTTAACCAGCTTTCAGAAGCTATGGTTAAGCCAACCAAGCTCTTCTGGAAGGCAGGCAAGCATGTATTGCGTTATCTCAGAGGCACATCGGGATATGGTTTGTAGTACAGATAGGAGGATGAGGTGAAGCTATGTGGCTTCACGGATGCAGATTGGGCAGGGAGCCCAACGGACAGAAAGAGCACATCTGGAGGGATCTTTAGTATCGGGTCGACAACAATTTCTTGGTACAGCAGGAAGCAGAGATCCATGGAACTCAGTTCAACAGAGGCCAAGTATATGGCAACAAGTTTTGCTGCATGCGAGGCTATATGGATGAGGAAGATCCTGGTCGGGTTGTTCGGGTCATACTTGGAGCCTACTGTGATTTATTGTGATAACCAGAGTTGCATTAAACTCTCGGCTAATCCAGTATTTCATGATAGATCTAAGCACATTGACATCAGGTACCATCATATCCGAGATTGTGTGTAGCGGAGAATCATGTTACTTTCATACATTCCAACAGAGGATCAGGATGCTGATATCTTGACGAAGGTGCTCACCAGGAGCAAATTGGAATACCACCGAGGCAGGATAGGGGTTGCAGATATTCCATATCTTGTCGAGAGGGAGTGTTGAAAATGCAACAAGATGATGGAGCTTAGTGGAAAGGAGTCGCCTTCACTAAGTGGGCCCGCAGGCTATTTTTGGCACAAAGTCTATTTTTAGACATATGGATCATGGCCTATGAGTTGCAGGATGCTATTTGTGGATGATTGGTCATGTTGGTAAAAATAGATGGACTTCTGTTTTTAGACATATGGGCGGAGTCTATTTTTAGACTGCCAATCTAAATATAGAACAGTCGAATATTATTAGCTCTTAATAATATTTGGACTATAAACATCATCTTATCCTCTTGGAGCACTTCAGTTCGAGCTACAGATGTGGCACATGAAATTGTCAGAAGGAAATACGCTTTTCTTATGGGTCAGTTGAGCTATTGCATGATGGACTTCAGTTAGAAATCAAGTGATTGAGTTTGGTGGAGTTGATTGAGGAGTTGATGGAGTTGTTTTCAGTTTGACTTGGTTGAACTAGTTGTATTTAGTGTAACTGCAGAATACACTAGTGATGAGTGATGTGAATTAATTAATTAATTCACTAATTATTAACTCATAAAGAAACTAAAGAATATATCAGTTAACCCAGTGCATGGACAATTCAATGGAGACAAGTGTTAGAGGTGGGTGAAAGAGTGAGACTGCTATCAGTTGTGACTATAGCTGTGCATGAGATTTGCACATGCATTGATGGAGATTGCCAATGAGGATTGCACAGTACAAGCTAAGGAAAACCAGCTTGGATCATTACTATTCTTGCTTTGGATTGCGCAGTAGAGGAAGGCAGACAGTGGAGGAGATTTGAACCTGTGACTTGATTCAGATCTGAGCTAGTTTGTGTGTAGCAGGTGGAGATAGTACTGAGTAATTGTGAGGAGTATTGTACTATGTATTGTTACATGTTCTCTATCATTATAATATACAGATAGTTGGGGGTTTTCAGCTGTATGCTTTCCCCGGTTACATACTGTGTTAATGTGCGCATGCGATTGATGTTTCATTGTTTTTAATTCTGCAAAATTGATGATCAATCTTTTCTGCACTGGTATATCTTTTCTTTTGCTTCTTCGCATACTATTGCCACGGTTCTGCTACAAAAGAATAAAGATGGTTATGAATAGCCCATCGCTTTCTTCAGCCAAGTCCTGAGGGATGCTGAGCCGAAATATAACATCTTGGAGAAACAAGCTTATGCACTAGTCAAGGCTTTGAAGGAATTTCGAGTGTATGTGCTACAATAAACAATCATAGCGTTTGTCCCAATGACAGCGGTCAAGGACATCATTGTGCAAGGAGACAGTGAAGTAAAAAGGGGTAGGTGGATAGCAAATATACATGAATATGATTTAGACATAAAGCCTACTAAGCTCATCAAAGGTCACGCGTTCCCAAGATTTTATCATAATCTAATTTCCAAGCTTTGGGGATGAACCTGATAATAGAGGAAGGCGAAACAAAAGTTCAATAGAATGGGATTAAGACATCAGAGAAAAAGATCTATGCTAAATATGAGGGATCACCCTGGTATAAGAATATCATCCATTATCTCTTATTCCTAAGGTGCCCACTAGGGCTGGATAAATCTAAGTACAGAACCCTGAGACTACAAGCTCAAAAGTATATCATATCCAATGGTCAACTCTACTGGAAGGACCCGGTGGGAGTTTTGCTGTTATGTTTGGTAGAAGGCGAAACTCATAAAGTGATTGAGGAATTTCATGGAGGAGTTTGTGGAGGTCATTACAGTTGGAAGACCACAACTCACAAAATCCTCAAGGCAGGATTCTATTAGCCTACACTATTTGGAAATGTTCATTCCTAAGTCAGGTCATGTCAAAAGTGCCAAGTATTTGCTAAGAGACAAAAATTTTCTCCTCTTCCCCTAATCCCAGTGCATGTGGAAGAACCCTTCAGACAGTGGGGACTAGACTTCATAGGAGAGATAAACCCACCTTCCAGTTGCCAACATAAGTGGATATTAACGGCCACAAATTATTTCACCAAGTGGGTAGAGGACATCATGACAAGAAACGCTACAGATTCAGTGGTAATCAAGTTTATGGAGGAGAACATATTAGCTTGTTTTTGTTGTCTTATCAAAATTATCACTGACAATGCTCAAGTCTTCAAATCTACAAAATTCACCATCTTCTGTCAGAAGTTCAATATCATCATCGGGCACTCCACTACCTACTATCCTCAAGGAAATGGTTTAGCTGAGTCCTCAAACAAAACCATGGTGAGATTGTTGAAGAAGAACATTACCGGGAATTAGAGAAACTAGGACACCCAATTGAAGTTTTCCCTCTAGGCCAAGCGAGTGACTCCTAAACGTTGCACTGGAAAATCGCCTTTCGATCTAGTGTATGGTAAGGTTGCAGTCTTCCCAATTGAATTAGCAATTTCAATGGTAAAGTTACTACAAGAAGCTGAGGAGGAGCCAAGTGCTTTGACACAAAGGATAAACCAACTAGTTGAGCTTCATGAAAACAAGGAACAAGTGGGGACTAAATTGGCAAATTACCAACAGAAGATGAAATCCCTGTTTGACAAAAAGGCCAAGGATTGACCTCTTCAACTAGGGGATTTAGTTCTCCGATGGGATGTCCGACGGGAAGAAAAAGGTAAACACGGAAAATTTGATTCACTTTGGTTCGACCCTTTCAAAATTTCAGAAGAAAAAGGAAATAATACGTACCTGCTCAAAAATCTAGAAGGTGAATCGTTGGAGCTACTAGTAAATGGTCAGTTCCTCAAACTCTATTTCCAGAATTAAAGGTACTTGTCTTGCACTCATTGTAAATACCAGTGTGTGTGTTGTAATTATCATATGAAATTTCCATTTTTCTGTTTAAAGTTCCACTTTCAAAATTTTCACTTGTTTAAAAAGACTCCATGCCCAAAAAAAAGAGAAGTTCACAGACTGCAGGTTCTCGATGCATTGCAATCCAATGCCCTGTCCCCAGGTGGAGCCAATGTTGTCACTCACTGCCAAATGTGTTTTCAGTTGTCCAAAGTGAAAAAGAGTAGTAAAGTTTGAATCCATATTCCAAGCCACAGAAGCTTTCAAAGCTAAATCGGTCCCTCTCCATTGGATAGTGCTCGGAATAAGATTTCTGATGGTATATGGAACTCCTCAAATGGACCCCAAAATCAGAAGATATGGCCTATTGAAGTTTGAAGGTTTCGTTGCCTTTGAAATAAAGGAGAAGAGCTTATCGGAGGTCCGAGAGCATATCACAAATCACATATCAGAGGTCCCTGGTAGCAATGAGGCAAGCATAGCAAAGAGAAAACCAACGATCACCGATCACCGATATCGAAGATTAGAGGTCCCAACGATCCTGCATATCGACAATCGCCAATGTCAAAGGTCCGAGGTACAGTGTATATCAACGATCAACGATTGTCGATATCGGCGAGGTTAGAGCCAACTTGCGATGGAGTGATCGCCGATATCGCAAATCTCATATTGGAAGGGTCTAGGACTTCGTACATCGGCGCACTGGCAGGGTAACAACTCTAAAAATGTTGCGAAATGGAAAAGTTCCAATATAGTGTAAAATCGCCAAGAGGGTCAAAAACATTTTAACAAAGGAAATCAATGAAAAACCAGGGGTAGGTGAACCTTTTCTCTCTCCTCCAGCGGGCCATGTGGCAGAATACTATTGGTCCCAATGGGGCCATGTAGTGCTGACATCATCATGACGTGGTAGTACGAACGACACATGGCATGTTGATCTGACATTTTCAGGGGTGCTATGGGGGCATATTCGAGTGACACGTGGTGGAGGATGACGTCACATTGGAGATCACAAATCGGCATTTGCAGGTTGAGGCATGTTATTACATCAAGGTTAAAACCCCAGTTGTGACCTGCCAAGAAAGGGGCTTCGATAAGGGGGCTATCCAGTGGTCACAGGGAGATCGACGATCCAAGAGTTAAGAAGGACAGGTGATCCCGCATATCGAAAATTGCAAGTATCAAAGGGTGAAAACAAAGATGATCCTAGGAAATTGCTGATTGCGATATCCCGGGTAGGCCCAATCGGCGTTTGGTGGTCGCAAGCTATAGAGATCGCAGACCCTCCCTTATCCTTTTTCCAAGTGGGCCAGACTGCAACGCGCATTGGAGATCGCAATGTTGGGGAGGAGGCACCAAAGGCAAACATCGAAATCATCGATATGCGAGATTCCATGTAACAAAGGAAAAATAACCCTAGAGGGGAGTCCAGAGGCCCTAGCTCCCGGTGAATAAGTGCCTGGTCATAGTCCCTGGTCACATGAAGCAAAAGGGGTTAAAGTGGATCAAAATGCCCCGTCCCGTAATGACTTTTAATGGGAAATCCTGATGCGATAGCTACGCGACGAGGTAATGTAGAACTTTAAAGGTGTGGTGGGTCGGCAACTGAGGCATTTAAGAAAAAAGATGGAGCATTCAAAAATCGACATGGGCTGACCCTGTAAGGCCCCTTGTGACATGAAATCGGGGGTCGATAGTGACAGAGTAAATGAAGACATGGAATCTCAGGAGGGCTTGATGATCCAGCATGGTGCTCCATACCAAGGGAAGATGAAGTACCGCCCAGGCGACCTCTGCTTCTGTACTATGGCATGAAACTGATAGTTGACAATTCCCAACTTTGAAGAATGAATGATTCGAGCAGTAAAGGTAGAAGCGTCAGGAATAGACTGAGTGACATAGGAGGCCAGACAGTGGGAAAGCAATAACCCGAAGCAAAGGCGATCCCATGGATGGGCATGGAGATATTTTGTTGGCGTTTTCATCTGATTGTTGAATCATTTTGTTATCTTGTAATGTGTTGCCATTTAATGAAGCAATTAATCTTTTGTATTCATTTTTGGACCATCGATCCATCCTAGGTCGAGACAGCTAGTTGATCTGACAGTTGAGTCTCGACTAAGATATTTTGTTGTAATTACTGTTCAATGCTCCCCTCTCAAGATAAATAGTGGGAAGCAACACTTCATAAGGGTTCAGAATCCTAAAGAAAGAACTGCATGTTATTTTCAAGACTATATGACTTTATGATATGCGTCTTTCAGAATATTAAGGAAATGGTGGTGATTCCTCCTTAGAGCACTACAATATGTTACCCCCTGCTTAAATTCCATTATGTTCATGTTTCCTCTTTGATTTTAGGTAATCGCAGCTGCTAGAAATGTTTCATACGTTCTTACAGATTCATTTGTATTAACTTTTTAATGCATGTGCTTGTATGGATCTTTGAGATTATATCTTTAAATTTGCGATCCATGAATCATCACACCCAATCCTCTTTAATTCATTATGTCTACTTGTAACTAAGATAAGTGTAGAATTCTTGATGCTTCAAGCTCTATGTGATGAGTGTAGAATTCTTGACGCTTCAAGCTCTATGTGATGAGTTATTCTATCTCCTTATCTTCTCTCATTGCTCTGCCAAAGCTTATTAAACTGTAGGTCCTTGAACTACTTGGCCTCCACTAGTTTATACATATATTTCTGTGAGTTGTATATGTGAAGAAGTACCAAAAATACATGGCTTATGCCTTTAGATGAATGAACCAACCCATGTTGTTTAATATATATATGAAGACATATGTACAAAAATATATGTGATGTCTCTAGCTTCCTGAGAATCATATGAGACACAAAAAATTTAGATGTTCCAGGAGCTAGTCTTGTAAGCAATCTAAGGCTGTCTCTGGAAGCGACAACACTATCCATGCTTTTCCCAACATGCCACACATAACACTGCTTTCATTCTGTTTGTTGTATATGTTTCTGGAAGGCAGTTCTTGGCTGCGAAATTGTGCCAAGAAACCAACTTGACCAAACTTTAGGTTCAAGCTAGCCCTCGAACTAGAGGGGGCTCACTCAAGTGTTACGAGGACTTTTTTTAAAGTTGTTCAATGTCACTGGACAACAACCTTTGAAGCATAATGGTCAATCTATTATTTGTTGTAGGTGGTTGCTGATGAATATGCAATCCCTGCTCATAAATAAATTCCTCTCTCGGTGAAACTTGAAAAATGTGCCAACGTCTAGTTCCTACAAAAACATAGCTTAAAAAGTTTGGTGGAGGAATAGAAGAGAAATCAGATAATTAAGTATTCACATTGAATACTCAATTAACCAAATTTAGTAGATGCATGTACAAGAATTATATAGCCAAACATGTATACATTCAAGAGATGACAAAAGGTGACAATTAAATGATGCAGAGGAGCTAATTTAAATAGGCTATTCAATTAGCTAATCTCAATGTAGATGATAAATTTGCAGGGGGCTATCAGGGAGGTGGTGAGCCTCGGTATTACAACAAGAATGCTGCAACTCCCAAGGCTACCAACTTTAATTATCAACCCAGGGTTCGTACAAACTTAATAGGTATCGACGCTATACGTGCAACATACAATGTGTCCTTCCTTTGATGTCATGATGCAATGGAGTGAATGTAATAAAATCAGATCGTAAATTAATTGCATAAAATGAAATGCTCAAAATGGAAACCTTAACCTATTGCAAGAAAGAAAATACAAGGAAAGAAACCTATTCTAATTGCATAAAGTAAATCTCATGAAGTAAATGTCAATCATTACATTTCAAAGAGTTTAGGTCCATTAACAGAGTTCATTGGATGTGGCAATCATCATTGTATTATCCATTTCATAAATCTGTCCATTAGCCCAAATCGCTGAAATGTTTTGCATGGGTAAAGAGGCAAGTCCTAAGTGGTCTTTAATCTTCCCTAATCATTTATTTAGAGCCTAGGGGTCTTGATTCAACCCTAAGGGACAATAACCAATCTTCTTGAGTGAATATGGGCAAGTATATACATGTTGGAAGGCTGCTACATGAGATCCTGTAGTTACTACAGAAAACTACAGATTTACCAAAGGAAAATATAATTCTTTGAATGACCAAGAAAATCATATCCAAATTGGATGAGACAAATTTTATTATTAACTAGGAATCACTCAAAAAGACCTCTGTTAACCCATGCTAAAAAATAGCAGAAAATTACTAGTCTAAAATCTAGAAATTCGAGAACTAGTGAGCTATTAAATCTATCAAATGCCTAACCTAATCAAGTGGAAATGCAAAGGGGTAATTTTTGTTATTAACTATAATGTTTTGTGATCTAATGCAAGTGGAATCAACTTGATTGAAGCTCGTTTGCATGCTCTAAAAAATAGTAGAAATTTACTGTTATTTGCCATGAAGGACTTCCAGAAATCTAGATTTGGGAAGAAGCAAACTAATCCAAGTAACTCAATGATAATATGACCTTCCAAAGTTGTTCCAATGATGTAATGATGCTTGTGATCCTGCAAAATAACTTACTTCAACCATTTAACCCAATCCTACAATAAGAAATCATTAATACTAAATGCAGAAATAGAAAAAAGACAAGAACAAGAGATGCGTATGAATAAGAAGTGAAAGGAAGAAAAATAAATGATACAAAAGGGCTCTGAGGCTTCTGGGATGGCCAAACCCAAGGAAAATTAGATTCCTATGGAGACCAAGATTTAGAAGCTGAACATGGCGCCAATCTTCATTATTTCCATCAATACAATTACATCCCTGCAAGAAATGAAAGTGGAGTTGCAAAAATACAAGTTCTCTCCTCAATAAGACTAAGAAAAATCAACCCCTAAAGGAAAATTCAACTTGGTACTTATACAAAATGATTAGGAACCATTCCCTATGAAAGGATAAAGTTTTCCCCACCAAAATTCCTTAATTAGTGGATCTGGTTCCCAATACTAGGAATTTGCATTAAACGATAGGGAACACATTCCTAGATTTTCTCAATCATTGGAGCTCCAAAATCTGTGCAATTATTTCAGAATATCTTCTTGATTTATTATTTAATATTGATCCTCCTGTAGTAGGGAGCAAGGCCCTAAATTATCTCCTCCTCCAAATCTTCATAATCTGCCTAATATTCCACAAAAAAATTAATATTAGGCACAAATATGCAATTATCCATAAACCTTCCTAATGAACATATTAAAGTTAGAAATACATTATCTAATGCAAAAAGAGATGTTTAATGCGCTGAAGGATGGTTAGATGGACCTTAATTTATGTATAATTTAGAGGCCAATCAAGAGGTTGATACTCAAACCCAACCTTGCCCTAGCTCCTGTGTTACCTTGAACATATGCAGAAATAAATTATGAAATAACAGGGAAAGACATACATAAGAAACAATTTTTGTCATGAAACTGAAGCCATACTACTTCAATTAAAATTCCTGTAATAAAAGTCTTTAAAAAAATCGGAGGGTTTTAGAATCAAAAGCCAACTGTTACTTATTACAAATGAAGAAATATATAAAAAATTACAATATGCCAGCTATTGCTAGTCCTTAGGATACACAATGAAAAAAAAATTGATAATATCGAATAGTATGCAAGAAGATTGGAACTGTTAGAGTTTTGATTATGAAACCAGTTTAATTATGCATTGGTTCCTGCCTCGAAATATGAAAACCATCTTCTATCTGTTGGGTGTTTCTTCACTGATAAATTTTCCCTTGGAATCAGGGATTTGACAAATGCCCAGTTGTTGATTTTATGCCTTCATTCCCGTGATTGGTTACTCGAATCTGTAGAAATTTTGAATAATATGACACTTATTCACAGAGATTATCCCGATTATACACTATTGTGGAATACATGCATAATACATAACCTCCTCTACGTTGATCATCAATTTAGCAGCATTAAAAATCATGAAACATCAATCACATGCACACATTAACACAGTATGTAACCCGGGGAAAGCATACAGCTGAAAACCCCACACTATCTGTATATTATAATGATTGAGAACATGTAACAATACATAGTACAATACTCCTCTCAAGTATCCAACACTATCTCCACCTGTTACACACAAAACTAGCTCAGATCCGAACAAGTCACAGGTTCAAATCTCCTCCGCTGCTTTGCTTGCCTCCACTGCGCAATCTTGCAAGAGAATGAATGAGAATGGTTGATCCAAACTCCTATTTACCTTGGGTGATCCAAAATCACGTGAGCACAGGCTATAATTCCTTGGTATTGGCCGACACTGCGCAGTCTTCATTGGCATTACTCAATCTATGCATGTGCAAAATCTCATGCACAACTAATAGTCACAACTCACCCTTTCACTTACCTCTAACACCTGTCTCTGTTGAACTGTCCATGCACTGAATTAACTAATGCATTCTTTAGTTTCTTTATGAGTTAATAATTAGTGAATGAATTAACAATCAATTCACACAACTCATCACTAGTGTATTCTTTAGTTAGACTAAATACAACTAGTTCAACTAAGTCAAACTGAACACAACTCCATCAACTTCACATCCAACTCCACAGAACTCACATGCATGAGTTCTAACTGAAGTCCTCCATGCAATAGCTCAACTAACACATAAGAAACCATGTGATTCCTTCTGTCAGTTGCATGTGCCACATCCGTAGCTCGAACTGAAGTGCTCCAAGAGAATAAGATAATGTTTAGAGTCCAAATATTACTAAGGGCTAATAATATTCGATTGTTTCTATTTTTAGCCTGGCAGTCTAAAAATAGACTCTGATCACTCCGCTGTGAACCAAAAATAGAAGTCCATCTATTTTTACCAACATGACCAATCATCCATAAACAACATCCTGCAACTTATAGACCATGATCCATATGTCTAAAAATAGACATAGTCTAAAAATAGACTTTGCGACAAAAATAGCCTGCGGACCCACTTAGTGAAGGCGACTCCTTTCCACTACGCTCCATCATCTTGTTGCATTTTCAAATCTCCTTCTCAACAAGATATGGATTATCAGCAACCCCTATCCTACAACTCTGGAATGTTCTGCATGCAACACATTTGCCGGGTCCACTTTGCTCCAACAACACTTGGAACAAAAACACTCCCAACTGACCACTCTATTGTGCTAGGAACATACTCTGATGCTGAAGCTATACCTGCTGCTGACAAGTGCTCCCTCTCTGACATCTATGCTACTGCAACATCTCCATGAATCTTACACCATTGCATACCTCTCTGTGCCACCTAGCACTGTGCAACACACTTGTGCCTCTCGCATTGCTGTAGCCTGCTAACTATGCACTGTCCAGGGATTCCCTACACTGTCGCTCTCTCTGCCACTCCATCTACATCTGTCTATGCCCAATCAGTCAGTTCCTGCTACTCTACATCGGGGCTCCCGTAGCAAGGTCTCATCCAAGAGGTTGGGTACCTCAAGGATCCTGCCCCTCCTCCTTGGGACAATCAATCCACATCACCCCACCTCCTACTTGGAGGTATGGCTTCATGCAATCCCTTAGCCCACCTGGCTCGAATTTTCCCCCTACTGGAGGTCTCTACATGAGTAGATGTCTCTACTCGATCTCCTCTCAACTTCCCTTGTTGTGGCTGCTCCACAACCTCTTGAAGCTACTGCACCAATCGTGGCTCCTCCAGAATCGTCTGAGACTTCTTCTGGCTCTGAATGTTGAGAGGTAATATACGCTCCCTCTCAATCACCAAGTCTCCGTCAGTTGCCTCGCTGCTCAAGGCTTTGCATGCATCTACATGCAACTGATAAAGGTTCCTGACTCGAACCCCTATCTTCCGGGTTTCTCCAGTTGTCTTGCTGCGCAGGAAAGCCTTTCCCTCGCTGAAGACAACATCATATCCCTTGTCTTCTAACATCGCCACAGAGATAAGATTCTTCTTCAATCTTGGAACATGCATCACTTCCTTCAATATGAAGGGTTTACCAAACTCCCTCTCAAAGGAAATGGTACCGATACCGGTCGCACTGTATCTACCATCATCGCTCATCTCGATGTGCACTCCAAGATCTTTCTCATCCAGATCAGAAAATAAATCTCGATCTCTTGTCATGTGAGAAGACGCACCACTGTCTAAGAACCATACCGATCCCATCACACTTGATACCAAGCATGCGATCAGCGAAAAATCCAGCTCAAACTGCGAGGCTAAGGCCTCTCCCGCTGCAGATCCAACAGCTTGCTTATTTTTCTTCTTTTGCGGACAATCTGTGGCATCTCCATTCTCAGCTTTGATGTTTCTGAGTTTATCCTTGAGTGCCATTCCACCAGCTCAAAACTCAACCACCTCTGATCTAAGATTCGTGAGAACAAAGTATTTCTCGTACATAGATTGACTGTATGGGCTTTTACCAGATATCTCACCTTCCAAAAGAATGATGAATCCAGAAGCTACCTGGCCCGATTACAGACTCTGCCTGAAGAAATAAAATGTAAACACTTTCTGAATAATAGATCTGATGATCAATCCCGCTTTGATATCCTGTAGAACTTTTTCTACAAATCAAAGAGCTCCGATACCATGTAGAAATTTTGAATAATATGACACTTATTCACAGAGATTATCCCGATTATACACTATTGCGGAATACATGCATAATACATAACCTCCTCTATGTTGATCATCAATTTAGCAGCAATAAAAATCATGAAACATCAATCACATGCACACATTAACACAATATGTAACCCGGGGAAAGCATACAACTGAAAACCCCACACTATCTGTATATTATAATGATTGAGAACATGTAACAATACATAGTACAATACTCCTCTCAAGTATCCAACACTATCTCCACCTGTTACACACAAAACTAGCTCAGATCCGAACAAGTCACAGGTTCAAATCTCCTCCGCTGCTTTGCCTGCCTCCACTGCGCAATCCTGCAAGAGAATAAATGAGAATGGCTGATCCAAACTCCTATTTACCTTGGTCCAAAATCACGTGAGCACATTCTATAATTCCTTGGTATTGGCCCACACTGCACAGTCTTCATTGGCATTACTCAATCCATGCATGTGCAAAATCTCATGCACAACTGATAGTCACAACTCACCCTTTCACTTACCTCTAACACCTGTCTCTATTGAACTGTCCATGCACTGAGTTAATTGATGTATTCTTTAGTTTCTTTATGAGTTAATAATTAGTGAATTAATTAACAATCAATTCACACAACTCATCACTAGTGTATTCTTTAGTTAGACTAAATACAACTAGTTCAACTAAGTCAAACTGAACACAACTCCATCAACTTCACATCCAACTCCACAGAACTCACATGCATGAGTTCTAATTGAAGTCCTCCATGCAATAGCTCAACTAACACATAAGAAACCACGTGATTCCTTCTGTCAGCTGCATGTGCCACATCCATAGCTCGAACTGAAGTGCTCCAAGAGAATAAGATAATGTTTAGAGTCCAAATATTACTAAGGGCTAATAATATTCGACTGTTTCTATTTTTAGCCTGGCAGTCTAAAAATAGACTCTGATCACTCTGCTGTGAACCAAAAATAGAAGTCCATATATTTTTACCAGCATGACCAATCATCCATAAACAACATCCTGCAACTCATAGACCATGATCCATATGTCTAAAAATAGACATAGTCTAAAAATAGACTTTGCGCTAAAAATAGCATGTGGGCCCACTTAGTGAAGGCGACTCCTTTCCACTAAGCTCCATCATCTTGTTGCATTTTCAACAGAATCTTTCCTCAAAATTTTCCTTTAAATCCAAAACTAATTTACTAATGTTGGTCCCTGTTATCACCCCAAGAAACTCTCCTAGGTTGTATATCAGAGATGCTTGGGAACATTACAAACTCAACAAAATGTTGGATAAATGGTGGATGAATGAAAGAAATGCTGCATATTCAAGCTAGATAACCACTTCTACTGTGCTTAACCCCAGACATGGGTGAACACCCCCAGACTACAAGGCTTTAGACCACCAATTACTCACAATTTTAAGGAAAATGTGATGATGGAGAACACTGATCACACCAGCAGATGCACAGGACCCTGTGATGGCCAGCTGCAACCAGTTAAAAGGTCTGTAAATCTATTTTCTAATACACAGACAGGATGACAGCTCTCTGGCATTAAAATAACAGAAATCTACAAACAAATTCAATGATACATGCTAAATCCTAACACAGAGATGGGATGACAACCCCTCTAATGCTAAACATTTATAGCACATGAATAACTGCAAAACAGGCACAGCCTGGAACAAGAAGAAGAAGTGGAAAGTGAGTAATTAACAGAAAAAGAAGCTTGTATTAGCTGGAAATGAAGACCAAAAGCTGCCGGTTACATAGTAGTTACAGTCTCCAGACGTTGAAGCTTACAACAGAATAACACTCATCAACCTGATTACATCTTTTTCCTGAATACATATAGCGTTTGTTCACAAAAAATCTCTGTAGACCCATGCGTGAAGGGGTCATAACTGACCACCAACCTCATTTACAGTTAGATATGAGTCCTTTGCTACAATCTGAACGTTTTAATGGAAAGAATGACATTTACTGGTACTTTGTTGTCCTTCACAAACAAATGAAGTATTATCTGAATAAATTTCAATAACTGCTGCAGTCATTGAGCTGCTCGAGGATCATCCTTATTGTCCTTGACCATGCTGTTCTTTAACTGTGGTTGCTGAGAATTCAATGCACAGTGTACCGGATGATCTCTTCCTTCTTCATGCGCATAAAATAGGCCAAAAATACAACAAAATACATCAAAAATGGACGAAGAGCCAAGGAAGAACGTTGGCCATTGGATGGCAAAATGGACAGCCTAGATCTGATGGCGAGAGGCGATGGAAGACATAGAGGCACAGGGATCAATAGCAGCCGTCGGATCGTGAAAATGAACGGTGCAGATTGGATTTGAGAGGCTATCGGGAAGAAATTCGAAAAGGAGGATCGAGGGTCATCCGATCGCGGGATGGACGATCGGACGGCTGATGGGCAACGAAGGTAATCAACAGTTAACGGGCGGGGGACCATACTGGAAGGGTGGTAAACGGTTTCCCCGCGCCGCTTACCCAGGCTCGGTGGTTTTCGTACCATGGGGCGCAATCAAATAACAAAACGCCGTGTGGCAGATGGGACGGCGGGGGAAACCACTTTCCCGCGGGCTAACGGTTGAGCGATTTACGGGAGTGGGGGAAGCGTATGGCGTCGGATCAACAGGCGGAGGATCGGACGATGTAGAATGAAAGCATGAGTTTTGGTTGATATGACAAGTGACGTGACAGGTAAGGGGCCCATTGATAGGTTATTTCTTTGTATGGGCACTGCTATAATGTATTAAGTCATTAGTGCCAGGTAATAAACAAATAAAGGTTTATGCGGGGTTTACAAAAAACTATAGAAAGACATGAAAATAATGGGTTAGGGGAGAAATAAGAGAATGGAAGAGGAGGTGGGAGTGGAGGTGTGGGAGTTATAAGGATATAAAACAAATACAAGAGGAAGGGATCAAATAAACTGCTGCTAGCCCCTCCTTTTCAGAAAACACCACGGCCAAGCTACCCTTGACCCTCAAAAATGCTCAAACATGTAGCAGAGCTAACATTTGGCTCCTTTTGGGGATGAGATCCTCCCTGTGAGGTCTCAAGAACCCGCAGATCAATGCCTTCCTGATGAAACTAATTAGCAAAATTCCTAGTATTCCATTGGGCATGGAGTCTGGGTGAACCTACACTAAAACTGATAAAATAAAATATTTACAACTTTCAAGGCCAAAGACCTTAAATCATATAAATTTTTAGAAAACGCCCATTAACTGGGCCATCAAAAACTGCTTCTCCTCCCATACTTTTCAGTATGAAGGTATTCTTCCCTTGAATCTGTGAAATGATAAAAGGACCTATCCAGAAAGCATCAAACTTCCCATGATTGCCTTTATTTTTCTTTAGTGCATCCCATTTCAGAACTAAGTCCCCAACCTGAAAATTATCTGCTTTTGTCCCTTTGTCAAAAGCTTCCTTGATCTTTCTCTAATGTGCTGCAGCCCTTTCAACCAGCTGTTCTCTAATCTGATGTAACTTTGTCAAATCAATGATCCTTCTTGCCATGTCCTCTTCCTCATTCTGCTCTTCTTGAAGGAATTTTGCCACAGGGAGAGTTAACTGAATTGGGAATACAACCTCATTACTATACACCAGCTTGAATGGAGAACTCCTTATGGATTTCTTAATGGTCACTCTGTTAGCCCACAGTGCATACTTGAGCTTAGAATCCCAATTCTTTTTATTGTCCTCCAACAACTTTTTAATTATCCTTATCAGACTTTTGTTAGAGGATTCTGCTAGACCATTTCCTTGAGGATAATATGAGGTGGAATGTATCAATTTGATGCCCATTAAATCACACATTTCCACCAACTCTTTGGCCCTGAAGGCTGCTGCATTATCTGTGACTAATTTCTGTGGACAACCAAATCTGGTGAAGATATTCTCTGTTAAAAACTTGATGACCACATTATGATCAGCCTTCCTGGCAGCGATTGCTTCAATCCATTTAGTGAAATAATCAGTGGCTACTAATATCCATCTATGCTGGCCATTGGAATGTGGATTAATTTCTCCAATAAAATCCAAGCCCCACTGCTGAAAAGGTCCTTTTGCATGTATTGGTTTTAGGGGCAGGGACTTCAACTGCTGTTTTCCTTCAAATCTTTGGCACCTGTCACAAGATTTAACAAAAGCAAATACATCAGAAAATAAAGTGGGCCAATAGTACCCAGCTCTGAGAATTTTATGGGCTGTGGTCTTCCAATAATGGTGCCCTCCACACATGCTGTTATGAAATTGCTGCATAACTTCTTTTGACTGTTCTTTGTCCAGACACCTTAAAAATATTCCAGATGGATCCCTCCAGTAGAGAAAATTTTCCATAATGCAATATTTTGCTGCTCTAAGTTTTAAAATTCTGGCATGACTTTGAATAAATCCTGAAGGGATTTCTAGCTTCAGCAAGAAATTAATTATTTCAGCATACCAATTACATGAAGCTAGATTCTCGGCCGCTGACTGCTTTCGGTCTGGTTTAGCTGCTTCTTCTTCTTGATGTGTTTGACCAATTTCAGCAATTGTGCACAGGAACTCAATAATCTAATGATCTACAATTTTCTTCAGCCAATAACTTGGCAAGACCTTGACCTCTGACCAGCTTGGTGGGCTTTAATTCTATATTAAATTCAATCAATTTTGCAATCCACTTAGCCCTTCTTCCATCAACATCAATTTGAGTCAAGACATCTTTTATTGCAACAAAAGGCACATATGCAATTATTTTTGAATGCAAGATATAAACTCTGAAAGCCTTCAAGGATTTGATGAGAGCATATGCCTGTTTCTCAATAATATCATACCTCAGTTCAACATCCCTCAAGTTCTTGCTGAAAAATGCTACTGGATGTTCTGAACCTTCTTCATCTGCTTGCAATAAAACTGCTGGAATGGTATCTTCAGAGGGAAATGAGAATATATGAAACTCCTTGTTCTAGTCTGGACTTATTAAAGTGGGAGCCTCCATAATAGCTTTTTTTATGGAATCAAATGATTTTCTTGCTGCACCAATCCATCTTACCTCTGACCCTTTCTTCAACATGGAGGTCACGTGCTTAACCAATTCTGCAAAATTTGGAATAAACCTCCTAACAAAATTAATTTTGCCGAGAAAGGATTGGATATCCTTCTTTGATCTAGGGACAGACAAAGTCTGTATTGCCTTTACTCTTTCTGGGTCAATTTGAACACTTGCAGCAGACACAATATGTCCTAACAGCTTGCCTTCATCTAAAGCAAATTGAGATTTCTTGGGATTGAATGAAATTCCAAACCTTCTACACTTCAAGAACACTTTTTTCAAATGTTGCAAATGATTTTGATGACTGCTGGAGTAAATTTTTATATCATCAAGGTAGATAAGCACAAATTTGTCCTTCTCTCCCACAAATTCTATATCCATAGCTCTCTAAAAGGTGGCTCCAACATTCATCAATCCAAATGGCATTTTGACATACATAAAAGTGCCCAAAGGAGTGGTGAATGCAGTCTTTTCTTGATCATCTCGGTGCACAACAATCTAATTGAAGCCTGAAAATCCATCCAAAAAAGACATTACTTTGGCTCCTAAGACCTTTTGCAAAAAATGCTCCATCTTGGGTAGAGGATAGTTATCTTTCTTTGAGCATTTGTTTAAATTTTTGAAATCAACACACAGTCTGATTTCTCCACTCTTCTTCCTCACTACCACTAAGTTGGCTACCCATTTTGAATACCTGAGAGGGACAATGATCTTGGCAGCCAACAACTTTTTAATTTCTTTTTCAATTAGAGGAAGAAGCATCGGATTTATTGGTCTCAGCTTCTGTTTGAAAGGAATGGTGTCTTTCTCTAGAGGGATTTTATGCTGAATTATGTTCTTGTCATATGTTTTTTGATCACTATATTCCCAGGCAAACACATCAGCAAATTGCCTCATTAAATTGCAGTATTCAACACTTTGATCAACAGACAAATGAGTGGACAGATTTACATACCTAGGCTGACCTGGACTTCCTATATCATGCTTACAGACTGCAGATTGGTCTTCTTTTTGGGCAGCTTTATAAGGCACATCATTCTGGTCAAACAATCTTTCAAGAGGAATTAGATCCTTAGGAATATGATTACTAGGAAGCTGGACAATGTTGTCTTTACCAATTTTATTTCTAAGCCGAGACGGGGGGTTTCTAACAAGACATCATTTTCTTGGTCAATTTTCATTTCAGAGAACTCATCAATGACTTGAAGGAACCTATTTAACTCATTATCATCTTCAAAAACTTTCCAATGGTGGATATTGTCAGGCAAGAATGGTCTATACTTCATTTGGACTTCATAAACTAGTATGGGAGGCCAAGGAGGTATAAATAGACTAGCCGAGACAACAAGGGAATCAACAAGCTGATTTTGGGCTCTAGGAATGTATGAAATGCAGAAGTAATCAAAAGAATCTCTGGCTCTCCATACCTCATCTCTGTATGCTTTCAGCCTTGGGTGCTTTGCTTGGAATGTTTTATTTACTTGTTGAATGATCAAATTAGCATCTCCAAACACCTTCAAATTCTTGATTCCCCTGTCTTTTGCTGCATTAAGGCCCAATAACAGAGCTTCATATTCTGATATGTTGTTTGTGACTTGAAAAACCAGCTTAAAAGACAACTGAATGATTTCCTGTTGTGGAGATACTAGCACCACCCCTGCTCCTGCAGCCTCCTTGGTACATGCTCCATCAAAGAACATCTCCCAAACCTGATTTCCTTGTTCTTCTTTGGCTTGAACTGTTGGTTTCCTGATCTGCATTTCGGCCTTCTAAAATTCTTCTATTTGGAGAATACATGCTCCAAAATCAGTGTCCACTGCATATATAGGATGATTTGTAGGATTCTTCTCATCACTGATAATATATGCCAACTGTGCTTCTCTATACAATCTCCTACTTTCTCCTCCAAAAACTGGGACAGTTGCATAAGATAAATCATTCTACAATGTCCCACCTAGTCTCTTAATCCACCCTCTGGACAACAACATGCCAAACTTAGGAGGGACATCTGCTACCACAATATCCATCATCATACTCTTCATGGGCAGCTGAGTTAAGGTAATGGCCAGATCCTTAATCAATCCAAGACATTTCACCTTCCTTGAATCAAAAGAAAATAAATCATGATAGGGTCTAGTGATATCAAGACCTAACTCTTCCATGACAGCTTTAGGCATTAAATTGTGGCTTGCCCCTGTGTCTAGCAGGAAATTGTGGAGGATTTTGTCATGAATGGTCAAGGAGACATAAAAAGATGGAGAATTATTATCAGCAGGTTCAATCATAGGGCTGAGCACAATGGCAGGCTTGTCATCTTGCAAATTGACAGAGTCAGTGGAGGTTTGTGTGGTTCCTAGCTCAAGGGCTTCAAGGATAGGCTTCCTAAATACTTCACTCTTCACCAACTCAACCAAAGGCACAAATATTTTCAATTTCTGAACTTCTGACTCAAAGCTGAAAGAAGAAGATAATTTATTAGAACTTTTGACCTCTTGAACTGGAGCTTTGAGGATGACTGGATCAGCTGCTAGCCTTCTTTTCTTGATATTCTGTGGTTCTGTTTGGACAACAACTCTTTGTGCAGGATTTTCTTTGACATTCTTTGCATTCGACCTCAGGTTATATCTCTGCTGCTATTCACCAGTTTGTAGGACAGTCTCTCTATCCCATTCCTGACTGTTTTGTTATTGCAACAAAGACTCTTCATAAGCGGCCAAAGTAAAAAATGCAGCATTGCCTTTATCTTCCATGCAATGAATTTCATCCTCATCTTCCTCAAATTGTTCTTCATCCATGAATACATTTTGGAAGGGAGCTTTTACCTTCTGTTCTTCTTTTGTTTCTTCACCCCTCTGCATAATCTGTAACTGCTCATTTGCTCTTCTGAATGGATTGGGGTTTCTTGGAGCAAATGTGTTCTGCTGCCTTGTTTTCCCAGAATTTTGCTCAACCTTCAGCTTAGAAATTTCAGCAGCCAATGACTCTATCATCTTGGTCATTTGATCTAATTTAGGCTCTGAAGAAGATGCAGAAGAATTAGAAGCATGATCTCTCTACCTCCTTCTGTGAGCTTGACCTTTTAGTTTCTCTGCAGCCATAATATTAGATTCTACTTCTAAGGCTGCATCCAGCATGTCTGCCAGTGTAGCACATCTCCTTTCTCTCAATAACAGGCGTAAATCAGAGTAAAAGAATTGGCATAAGTGAGTTTGGCAGAGGTGGGGGTAGGTTTTACCTCAGCTGGTATCTTACTATACATACGATTGAACCTTTTATTAAAATCAGGTATTGATTCCCCATTTTCCCTCTTCAGATTACCAAACTCAGTATGATAATACAGCAAGTCCTTTTTATCTCCCCATTGCTTCAAAAATGCATCATCCAATGCTTCAATATCTGTTATAGATCTCTGGGGTAATTCTCTGAACCACTTCCTAGCCTCTCCATCAAGGCTCTGAACACAAACTCTCATCCACACATCATTTTGACTTGTATCTAAATTATCAACATAACTGTAAAAAGCTTCAAGATGTTCTTCTGTTGTTACTCCCTCTGTACCAATAAATTTAGGCATATATTTTTGATATTCTCCCACAAGCATAGGATTTAAAGGCACAGGCAATACCAATGGTCCATATCTGGCAGCTACAATTCTTTCTATCCTCGTAGGTGCTTGCTGTCCTGCCATGATTGGAATATTTGGAAGAATACTAGCAGATTGAATGGTAGGGAGTAATGTGATGGATGGCAGAGATAAAGGGATGTTTTGGACTGAATGGGAAGCTTTCTTTGGACTGAGATTCAAAGGGGAACTAACTGCATAAGGGGCTGAACTAATCTCTGAAGGTTTTTCCTTATTAACAGTGCTGATTTCTAAATCTTCAAACTGTACATCTTCAGCTATGACTTTGTCTTTCAGAGATGAATGAGATTTCTTAGGCTTACCTGATCTTGATGCCCCTTTCTGTGATGCTTTTTTCGATTTTACAGTCCTCTCAGGTTCAGACACTGGTTCAGCCGGTGATTTCTGAGGATTTCTTCAAGTATTTCTCACAAAATGAGCTAGAACTTCAATGTGGAGTCACCAAAGGTTGGTCTTCCTCCAATGGAGTCGCCAGATAGATGATTACAACCAGAAACTATGTTCAAACCTTGTCTATCATCAAAGCTTGAAGCTGTGTCGTTCTCCCACGGAAGTTGAACTTCGATTCTTCTCTCCCCTGCAACGACACCAATTAATGTTATCACCCCAAGAAACTCTCCTAGGTTGTATATCAGAGATGCTCGGGAACATTACAAACTCAACAAAATGTTAAATAAATGGGGATAAATGAAAGAAATGCTGCATATTCAAGCCAGATAACCACTTCTACTGTGCTTAACCCCAGACATGGCTGAACACCCCTAGACTACAAGGCTTTAGACCACCAATTACTCACAATTTGAAGGGAAATGTGATGATGGAGAACACTGATCACACCAGCAGATGCACAGGACCCTGTGATGGTCAGCTGCAACCAGTTAAAAGTTCTGCAAATTTGTTTTTTAATACACAGACAAGATGACAGCTCTCTGGCATTAAAATAACAGAAACCTGCAAACAAATTCAATGATACATGCTAATTCCTAACACAGAGGTGGGATGACAGCCCCTCTAATGCTAAACATTAACAACGCATGAATAACTGCAAAACAGGCACAGCCTGGAACAAGAAGAAGAAGTGGAAAGTGAGCAATTAACAACAAAAGAAGCTTGTATTAGCTGGAAATGAAGACTAAAAGCTGCAGGTTACACAATAGTTACAGTCTCCAGAAGTTGAAGCTTACAACAGAATAACACTCATCAAGCTGATTACATCTTTTTCCTGAATATATATAGAGTTTGTTCACAAAAAATCTCTGTAGACCCATGCGTGGAGGGGTCATAACTGACCACCAACCGCATTTACAGTTAGATATGGGTCCTCTGCTACAATCTGAATGTTTTAATGGACAGAATGACATTTACTGGTACTTTGTTGTCCTTCACAAACAGATGAAGTATTATCTGAATAAATTTCAATAACTGCTGCAGTCATTGAGTTGCTCGAGGATCGTCCTTCTTATCCTTGACCGTGCTGTTCTTTAACTGTGGTTGCTGAGAATTCAATGCACAGTGTACCGGATGATCTCTTCCTTCTTCATGCGCATAAAAGAGGCCAAAAACACAACAAAATACATAAAAAATGGACGAAGAGCCGAGGAAGAACACTGGCCGTTGGATGGCAAAATGGATGGCCTAAATCTGATGGTGGGAGGCGATGGAATACACAAAGGCATAGGGATCAATAGCAGCCCTCGGATCACGAAAAAGAACAGTGCAGATTAGATCTGAGAGGCTATCAGGAAGAAATTTGAAAAGGAGGATCGAGGGCCGTCCGATCGCGGGATGGACGATCGGACGGCTGACGGGCGACGGAGGTAATCCACAGTTAACGGGTGAGGGACTGTACTGGAAGGGTGGTAAACGGTTTCCCCGCACCGCTTACCCGGGCTCGGTGGTTTTCGTACCATGGGGCGCGATAAAATAACAAAACGCCGCGTGGCAGATGGGATAGCGGGGGAAACCACTTTCCCGCGGGCTAACGGTCGAGCGATTTACGGGAACGGGGGAAGCGTATGGTGTCGGATCAACAGGCAGAGGATCAGATGGTGTAGAATTAAAGCATGAGTTTTGGTTGATATGACAGGTGATGTGACAGGTAAGGGGCCTGCCGATAGGTTATTTCTTTGTATGGGCGCTACTATAATGTATTAAGTCATTAGTGCTGAGTAATAAACAAATAAAGGTTTATGTGGGGTTTACAAAAAACTATAGAAAAACATGAAAATAATGGGTTAGGGGAGAAATAGGAGAATGGAAGAGGAGGTGGGAGCGAAGGTGTGGGAGTTATAAGGATATAAAACAAATACAAGAGGAAGGGATCAAATAAACTGCTGCTAGCCCCTCCTTTTCAGAAAACACCACGGCCAAGCTGTCCTTGACCCTAAAAAATGCTCAAACATGTAGCAGAGCTAACAGTCCCTTGCCCAAATTTTGGAGTTGTTGAAATTAATTACTCAACATCTGTCAACTCCCCTTTAAAGGAGGTTGACTATGCCTATTGGTCCTCTCCTTCAAATATGAAATTAATTGCCTCCTTCCACCTATTCCTTTAAATGCCGATGTGATCCCTTGACTTCTAGGTTGTCTGCTTGAAAATCTAAAGATGATCCTCAAAAACTTGCAAACAAACTCCAACTGTTGATTTTTTGCTATTAGAAATATGGGGTTGTATTGCTAGAATCTTTAACCTATAGTTATGCCATGAAATCTCGGAGTTGCTAATTTGGTTTCCCAAATAATGGGGAAGATTTTATAATTACAAATGTTGGTATATTAGAAATGAAGTATTTATGCACATGATTGGTATTGGATATTTATTAAGATTAAGATCCTTGCTACCTCCAAAATCAAGACAATAGAAAAATGGTTGTATTGTTTTCTTTCCACATCATTCTAGTTGATACTTTGCATTTCCAGAGAAACTATTGTTGTCCATTATTTGAAGATGTTTCCTCTGAACATTGGTAAAAATATCCACTGTCACTAGCCCCTGACAAAAATAACATGATGAAGAACGTTTTTGCAATGATCACAAGCAAATTGATGCCCACCAGCTTTTATGTAGCCCGTAGAACTGATATTCAACCCAGTTCTTTTCCTCCCTTTCATTCTATAGCAAGTTTTTTGCAAATAAACTATTCAAGTCATATCTAGGTTGCTCACACAAAACTTTCCAAGTTCTTAGATGTTGTGCCTTTAAATGTTCAACGCTATGCAAAACTCTCATTTTTCATTTAAAGTCATAGTTTTGTTGAGAAATTTCCAGCCCTCACAATCATGTGCAAATTTCATGAGCATAAAGTGAGTACAACCTTCCTCATTCCATACGACAATGAAGAAAATAACAGAATAATATGATCTTCCTTTGAGATAATTTTTTATGATTAGTTTGAATAACTCAAACCTTCATCAAATTGAAAAACACAAATTCTGCCATTGCTCCACAACAAGACTTGGTAGCCCTCTAGCCCCATCATTTTCAAGTGTGACACAACATGGAAAGTGTGAGTGATTGGAAAATAAAGATCCTTTACCAAACATATATAAAAAGGCTTCCCAATCCTCCATTGCCAATCCCTCGAAAACAACATTAATTGATGAAGTTGCATTTTACAGAGACAAAATTCCCAAAACATATGACAGATTACATGGAAACATGTTTCAGAGGCCTAAACTTCCAAATTAACCTTAACAACAAAGCCCCAACATTTCAAAAGCCTCTCAATTTGACATACGAGAAGCCAAAAACTATTTGACACATAATATGCACCCTTTTCAGCACAGTTGAACTTGTAAGGATAGAGGACCCAGTAGTACAAATTATGTCACATAGATAAACAGACCTTTAATACTATGAGATGAGCTTTTCAAATCCACCTTCAATTAAGGTTGTTCATTCTACCCATTTGTAAGCAAGAACCGCTTCTTGAGCACATGACTAGAAGCCTCCCTCAGTCAAGATGGAACTTCTCTCTTTTGCATTCAATTTGCCTTTTTAACAGGTCAATTTCTTTCCTGAAAATCTATTTTTCCAAACTAATTTCATCTTGGAGAATCAATTATTTTAGTTGAGATAATTTATGTGAAGCAAATCAACTCTCTTCTACATAGTCCCAAATTCCATCAACAGGCAATCAATTCTTTCAGCTCCAGTTGGCTTATGCAAAATGAGTTAATTTCTTTAATAGAATCAATTTCCCTTATTCGTGGAAATTGCCAATAAACGTTAAGACAAGAATAAATAAGAGGGAGCTTACAAAGCCACTCAAATTGTAAAGTTTTGATGAGGCAAACTTCTGTTTGTGAATTTGTTGCAAAGAAAGTGTGATTAAAAAAATGAGGAATGAATATAACATTAAGTTTCCTAGACTTGTCATACTTCATCAATTTAAGATAAGTACATCCATTTTTAAATATAACTCATATCACTCTTCTTCTGTCATCCTGTGTTGATTATTTTTGTCAGCAGATTTGAGTTGTATATTTCAGAAATTTGTTCATTTTCGAAATCTAGACATTTTTTTAGGACGAAAAAGCACTATGAATTTATATAAGATATATAAAAAGCCCCATATACATGATGTAGAACAAAGCATATGACCCCGGAAAGAGTTCTGGATCAGCAAATAAAACCATATACATAATACTGGGTAGACACGGCTTAAAAAAACCGGAACTCCCACCAACTGAAAAAGACTGAAGAGACTGAAGACCAGAAACAAAGAAAAGGATCCGCATAAGCAAATCGGCCACATGTGGAGATATACCGCATCAAAAAACAATGCGGACAGCCAAAGCATATCGGTCACAAAAAATATGAAGCTATAAGATGTGTTCCTGTGGAAAGACCGCCTCATAAGACTAACAGACCTGTGGATATATAAGGCTGGAGCATCAAAACACTAAAAAGATTTAAAGACCTGCAAGCAAGAAATTAATAGTCAGAAGGATAAAAATCCTGAATGAAGTAGATATCGCTTTTCACGGAGACCTGAAGATGCCAATGACCAGGAGCTTCAAGAAGACCCTTCTTCGACAGAGCATCAGCCTGCGCATTTTTATCCCTGTAGATGTGTTGGATTGAGCCATCCTTCAGAAGATTCCAGTAGAACCTTATCCTGTCTAGCCAACCAAAGAGGTGAGGACTGGAGATGGAATTATTTCATTTGACATATTCCACCATGATCTTTGAATTGCCGTAGATAGAAACACCCTGAAGATTAAGAAAAAGACAGAAGTATAAAAGGCCAGCGAGGGCCATAGCCTCGACCAAATTGTTGGAGCCTTTTCCCCCGTTCCAAAAGATTAAAAACTTTGTGTTTTTATCTACTACAATATAAAAACCACAGTCACATGATCTGTTTTGCTCAGCGCCATAAAAAAATGCCCTCGGCATAGATGAGATTTCTAGATAAGGATTCATACCAACCTGTTTCTTATGCTTGAGGGGAGGAATAGGGATAGCTTCGTAAAGAGAAGAAATATCAAGGAGGATTTCCTGGAGGGATGGGATTTTACCTTTGAATACGAGAATATTGTGCCATTTCCAAATACTCCACACATAGATGATGAATATTGTCTTGCATGACTCCAATTGCTCACTGTACCAAAAGAAAGCTTCCTTTATAGAATCTTGTAACAGAAACTGTATGCCGAAGAAGATCTCCAGAGATGACCACAGCTTCTGAGTACCCAAACAACTTATGAATAAGTGATGATTATCTTCTGCTGCGGACCTGCAGATGGGACAGTAGCTCGGTCCCTGCCACCCCTTCTTTCTTAAATTCTCCCACGACAGGTTTTTATTGTGAAATAACAACCACGAGAAAAAAACCATTTTGGATGGGCATCTCACTTTCCAGAAAGCAGTAGGGAAAATGAAAAAGTGGGAAGACTGTTTTTGCTTGATCAATCTCTGATACACATCCTTTACCCGGATGGACTGAATCCCTTTTGCATTTTTCCAAATTAAAGCGTCATGTTCCGATGAGCGAAAAATGCCACTGTTCCTGAGCTTAATCCTGAGATGGTCCCATTGAGCAGCCATGTCATCCGGCATTTGCAAACTATCCGCATCGCACCACAGAGGAATTGGACCCAGCCACCCAGAAATTAAACCATCCCAGAAAAAAATACCTCTTCTATGGAGGAAAGCGAGAAAGGGTTCCGGGACAATGATCTCCTCCATGCCACTTAGGAATGCATCTTTTCCAATAAGGATCTTTTTCCCAGATTGAAAACGCCATATCAAATTCTTCAGATTTTTTTTTTTTCCATTTTACGGAGACTTAACCAGATTGACGATCCATAGGATGGGCCAATCCTTTCTTTCCTGTACCAGAAGGATATATCCTTTCTGCCTAGATACTTCGATTGTATAGCTCTGCTCCAGGGCCCGACTTCAAAAACACCCCTCCATAATGTTTTGCATAAGAGAGCCATACCAAAGGATCGTAAATCCAGAAGACCCCATCCTCCCATCTCCTTCGGCAGAGAAATATGGGATAATTTCGTGAGATGATATTTACTCTTTCCTGCCTGACCTCCCCAGATGAAATTAGCAGTGAGCT
This sequence comes from Pinus tabuliformis, assembly GCA_031772625.1. NCBI lineage: Eukaryota > Viridiplantae > Streptophyta > Pinopsida > Pinales > Pinaceae > Pinus > Pinus tabuliformis. The sequence goes on from CM062816.1 coordinate 1,207,201,854, forward strand.
TATTCATTGTTTTGATTATGCTTGAGGGGAGGAAGAACAAATGAGCCCAGAAGACAGCCAATTGATTTAATACAGACTGAGCCAATATTACTCTACCTGCCAAAGAGAGACATCTGTACTCCCATACTGATATTTTCTTGTAATATCGCTCTGGGATCCATTGCCAATCCGCCGATGAGTAAGCATTTGCTTTCAATAAAAACCCTAGATATTTGATTCCCCCACTGATGGATCGGGCCTCAATACCAAAAAGAGTACATAACCAGTCTATATCTTCTTGTTGAATGTCATTATGATAGATAATAGATTTCGAACAATTTATCAGCATCCCCGTTGCCCTCTGGAAATTTTTGAGAATTTCATAGTAAGAAATCCATGTAATTCTGCATAAAATCCCAAACAATATGATGTCATCCACGAACAGATTATGAGAAATCGTAACATTTCTGCATATGTGCAATGACCGACATCTATTTTCCTGTATAACCTTGTTTATATGTAAACTGAGGGAGTTCATAGATAATATGAAAAGTAGCGGGGATAAAGGACATCCCTGGCGAAGGCCCCTGGATGCAGGGAAGAAAGTTGATGGAAGCCCATTTATGATAACCGCATAATGCACCTTATCCACGCATGCCATGATCCAGTTTATCATGCCGATCCTCAAACCGATCTTCGCAAGCAAACATCTGATGAAGCCCCAATCCAAACAATCATATGCTTTACGAAGATCGATCTTGACAATGACTGCATCCTTCTTTTTTGAATGAATAGCAAAAAGGCCTTCTTGAGTTGTTGCCACCGCGTCTAAGATATTTCTCCCTTGAAGGAATGCATGCTGGTCTGATGATAAAGATGACGATAGGACTCCTTTAATTCTTTCAACAATTATTTTTGATATGATTTTATAGGAGATATTACACAATGAAATCGGCCGGAACTCCATGAACGATTTTGCATTCCCTTTTTTTGGAATGAGAGCAATATTTGTGGAGGATATTTTTTTGTTGATGCAGCCCGACATCCTCGTTGCTTCTACCATCTTTAACAAGTCTGTTTTGATTAGATCAAAAAAATGGATGTAAAACTCTATTGACCAGCCATCCGGGCCAGGGCATTTGTCCCTTTTAAAAAGTTTCATTGTTCTTAGCAACTCCTCCTCGGAAACTGGTTGAAAAATCTGATCATTTAAGGCCTCATCAAACATCTAAGGAAACACTTCAATGCCCCATAAAATATCCTGGAAACTGCTGTTTTCTGATCTCTTATACTGCTTCTCAAAAAAAGTTACTGCCTCCTTTGAAATTTCCTGTTGAGAATATATAAAACCACCTTTTCCATCACTTATTTTCCAAATGGAATTCTTCTCCCTTCTAGAGTTTGCAAAGTTATGAAAAAATTTTGTATTCCTGTCACCTTCTCTAAGCCACAACGCCCTGCTCTTCAACCTCCAGAACATTTCCTCCTGTTTCAGTAACTTTGTTTTCCTCCTCTGTAAATCCTTTATATGAATCCTCATCTGGAAAGATAGTTGATGAGCAGCCATAGCTTCCGCTGCTTGATCCAATTCCAATTGAATTTTCCGGAGCTCGGTTTTGTTTGATTGTCTTTTGTTGAATTGCCACTTTTTAACCACTCTACGGATATGATCCATTTTTTCCCTGAAAGTCATTAAATACGAACATGGATTAGACGACAACATCTCACTCCAGGCATTTTTAATGAGCTCATCGAACTCAGGGTCCTCCAAATGAGTCCTGTTAAATTTGAAGGAGTATCCCTTCCTGAATCCATTAGCCCTCCATCCAAGCATAATCAGACGATGATCTGAGATGAAAACCCTCTCTATCGTTGAAAAAGGCATGCCCATCACATCGATTAAGCTGGCATGAATAAGAAATCTATCCAGTCTCTTTGCAATATAGGCTTTCTCGGTTCTTCCGTTTTCCCACATCGGATACAGTTGGGGAGGGAGGATATCCACAAAATTTCTTTTCAATAGCTCATTTTTTATTCTCGCAGCCAGAGGGTCCCTCCTTCTATTGATGCCCCATACTTCATCCATGTTTAGAGTGAGATTCAAGTCCCCTGCAATCAATAGAAAATCAACATCAAAAATCTCAGAGGCAAACAGATTTTCCCAGAATGACAGTCTGTTCCTGTAGGGAGCGTATATATTCAAGATATTTATGGGAGATTTTTGTCCTCTCAGATGAGCCGAGATTAGGATGCCGGCCACACAACTATAAGTTTTTGCTTTGATCCATAGCGGATCCCAAAGGACCGCTAAATCACCTGAGAGCCCATTTGCTCCAACAACAGATATGTACCAAGAGGGGAGCATCTTCTTGAAATAGGATATTGCCATTGAGGAGTCGTGCATGGTTTCCTGAATTAGTATAATCTTTGGATTTACAGAGATAAAAAGGTTTTTTAACGACAAATTTTTTTGGTCTGCTCCCAGACCCCTGATGTTCAACGATAGGATAAAATTCATTTTGCAATACTGTCGGCCTTGCTTGCTCTAAGCGGCCTGTCTTCTGTCATATCTATGACTGGGACATCTATAAGGGCTAAATTGCGAATCCCCCTTCCCACCCCCTCTCCTCCACCCCTAAAGTGCTGGCTGCCCCTGTTGTTTTTTCTTCTGACCGTGATATTACAGGCAGAATTTGGACTGATTTGAGGAGACTTTTGAGATCCAGGTTTATGGATGGAGAGAGCTCTGAGCTCCAACGATTTTTTGCTCAAGAGAAATTCCAAATCGCTGCCTATGGAGTTTGTGGGCGAGGATGTTGGAGAATTTGCAAGAGTGGCCGAAATCATAATCTGCTTCCCTTTCCCAGACGATGATGAATGCTTTATAGGAGAAGGAGAGGATGATTTAATAACATGGACTTCTTTTCGGTCTATATCATATGGATGAGGAATCGAGGGCGGGTTGGGGATTTCTTTGTCCAGCGTAGTCTCCGGTGGAGGTAAGGGAAGAGATACCTGATTGATAGGGGTTTCAAAGTCAGAGGCGGGCTCCAGCGGGAGCATGGATGGAGAAATGGGCTCTACCGGGGCGGGGAAATTCAGCGGAGACGGGGGACTCAAGATATCCTCCGATAGTGGAATATGTCGACCCTCAGATTCTGAAGTGGCACGACTCTTTGAGGAAGGAGACCATTGCTGGTCAGGATGAGAATGTTTTACCCTCTGCCATCTTGCAGATAACTGGTTATGGTGCTTTCGATTGGGAATACGCCAAGAACAATTCTTAATTAGATGGCCTGTGAGATGGCAAGCAACACATCTAAAAGGAATCCCCCAGAAGTCTAATCTTTGCTTGATTTTATATTCCTTCCATTGGATATCAATATATTCCGGGAAGCCACCTCTGAATGCTTTTTCTATTAAAACCCACGCCACACGTTTGTCTTTCTCTCCAAGGCACCATGGATCAACATACACGCATTTACCTATAGCATTTCCAATCTCTGCCAGGGATTCTTTTGACCATAGTTCTAGAGGCAAGCCTGGAAGCTTAACCCAAATCAGATTGTTTGTTGGAGTATTCCTTAGTGGATTGTAGCCCAGATACCATCTATGCAATGCCAGAAAGCTTCTCTTGTAAACCCACTGATGCCTGAAGATGGCTTCCAGATCATCCGAATTCAGAAAATGAAAACAATACCACCCCTTTAGAAATCTGGCGATAATGGGGACATATCCTATTATCGGTTTCCACTAAGATTCAAGCCAGATTCTCGTCTTCTGGTCGTCCATTTCCGGGAAGTGCCACCTCCCGACTAGAGCATTTCCCTTTAGGCTTTCAATGTGTTCGACCAGGTGGATACTGTCTATTTTGATAGCAGAAGGAGGAGGAGTCGTCTTGGTAGGTTTCTGGTTTGCCTTTCCTACAGGGTCACTTTTTCCATGACTAATACGCTCAGGCTTTCCGGTAGGTCTATCTAGATCATTCACGTTCTCCTGAGGGGCCGAGGGGCGGACAAGCATGTCCTCCAAGGTGGACTGCCAGTTGTATGCCAGCCTGGCATTTTCATGGGATGATTCTGCTTTGATGGCGGCCTGAATCATTTCTTCCATGGAAGATGAATCAGATAATAACTCCATACTGCAGGGTTCACCTAACTCTATCTTTTAGAGTACAAATGATAATCCAAGAAGGATATGTCTCAGACTATGCCTTCAGAAAGTACATCAGATTCTGAATATAGTCCCTAGAGGATAAAGATATGGATAGTAAATACGCAGCCCATCTCGGTACTTTAGAAGCACCTCGAGAAAATGGAAAGCACCAGAAGGAGGGAAATTAGACTGCCATCTGTCCCTCTAGATTACTTAAGATGACTTTACCAAGACAGAAATATGACCGACGATGAGGGAATTTTGAAAATAGGCGGCTTGTCTTAATTCGGAGAGTCCTATCTCGACCCAAGAAGAAATAAATTCCCCAAAATGTAGTACTAGTGGACCAATCCCGAAAAGAGACGAGAATTTATGGAGGTAAGATGGAGTTTGCCGTTGGTCAAAATCCGGTGTCGATTGAGATTATCCGGCCCGGAAAGATCAAAAGAGCGTGGACGATAGGATTCGACCAGAGGTTTCTGGAGGTGGAAGCTCAGAAAAACTACTATGGCAGAGGCATTACGAGGCTTCCTCTAGATAGGCAATGCAACAACAAAAAACCTCACAAACATACCACCCAGGTCCTAGATTACAACGGAAGTCGGAACACGGTTTAGTGATAACAAAGTACTTCTGTATCTTGAAAATCGACTTCCATGACCGATATAGGACCGTTTTCTTAGACATATTACTTTCTGGACACCTTTAGGAGCTAGAATGAAAACAACTTAATTCCCACCCAGATCGATGCCTTTAACAGTATGCTACCCCGGTGAATAACTTCCATTTCCTTCAGCAATCTACTTTGCTTCAGCAAATAAATTAAATAGAAAGATATTCCTATAATTAAAACCTTCCATGCTGATAAAAAAACTTCTGAGAGACGCGGGCAAGTCCGAAGCGGAGTGCGAGAACGGTAATATAAAACACGTCCAGAAAAGAAGATAATGCTCAACGTAGGATTGATATTCTTCAGCAGAAATCCAGATAGAAAATGGAAATTAAGAAGCTAACGATAGACACTCAGGAAAGAAAGCTCTGATAGCCTCCTCCCCTGGAGGGGAAGAAAACTCCGGACAGTCAGAAAACGGATGGCTTTCTAGGCAGAATGTATGCATAACTTCCGGAAAGAGAAGGAAATTTTCATTCTGGCAGGATAGACTGCATGCACTGGCTGATGATACGCACCTGTTCAGCGTTCATAAGCTCTTACCCATAAAGACGATCTTCGATTGGTTGATATTACCAGCACTCCGCTCCGTCGCTGCCGCATGCTCTCTCCCGAGAAGGATGCACCTTTCGAAATCTAGACATATACCCTTTATAGATCCGAGGAAATATCCCAAACTTCTCAGAGTTTGCTAGAAATTCCCGTGTTGCACTTAATTGACGCCATTCTGCACAAAACCCATTTCTTGGATTTTTTTAATTTTGTCTCCAATTGCCCATAAATGGAACCCGAAATTCATTGTTTGTAAATGTTGACAGATTTTTGATCCACTGTAAATAAAACCTGCTTCCGATTTAGAAATCGATTCCATAGAAAAGGGATGAAAAAATTGAAAAATTCATTTGCATATTGTGTGTTTGATTTGCACGAGGCATGCAAAAATGATATCCATTGTTTATCCAGACTGGCATTGCTACAGAAAAGTATGCTACCATAAGCGGCATTGTTAATGACAATCGAAGGAAGATAGAAGATTTAATCTTGATGAGTTGTTTTCTATCAGCATATGCTTTCTTGTGCCTTATTGCTTTGAATCTAAGCCTGGTTCTAGATGTTTTGTATATGGTTCATCCTGTTCTTCTCACAGTCCTTTTCTGATATAACTATGTGTCTTCTGTTCTAGGTGCTTTTATGCACATCTGTTCTTCATGTTTACGTCAAGTGATGGTTTTGACTCATGGCTTCTCAAGCTGCTCTTTTTTGTATCTGTATCCTATCATGGTTTTTTATATTGACTTAATATAATCTATAAAGCTTTTTTCTCTGAAAAAAACTATCGATTTTGCAAGTTTCCTCTGTTGGTTTAATTAACACTTCTCTTTGAAGGATTTATATATACTTTTGTTTCTTAGTTTGATTCGATATTCTCTTGCCAGATCAGATTCAAAAACTTAGTGCCACATTCTTCCTTCTTTGTTGATGTATCCATGCCCTTAATAGTGGAATGGCCACTTAACAACTTTGTTGCCACATTTATCATTGTGTTGTTGTTAAAACCAGAGATGAATTGCGAAGGGGGTTTCACACAGTAAGTGGTTTCAAGCTGAGGGGGAGCCACAATTGCTCTGGGGCTGTCACATAATAAAAATGGTTTTGGGAAACCACTATTGCAGGATGCCCCCTCTTATCGAGCAACTTTTGAACGAGGGGGTCCGCAATGATTAATGACCATCGATTTACCTTGGATGCATTACCCACCTTTGAAAACTACAAGCAATTTAATTCTGCATTGCTTGGATAATACTTGGGCGATTTACCCCACATCGAAAAAGCAAGTTGCTTCATTGGTGTTTATATGCATCAAGAACCCCTATTCAAATGATTGCTTTTTGCATGCATATACACCCCTTGCGGGCTCCTCCCATGGTGCGTTGAGTTGGCTTGGATGAGGGTTAACTTGGCGTTTTATAATGGACTTTGTGACTTTGGCATACAAACTTGGGGATTGGACCCTTGGTCCAATATTTTTATTGTTTTAATATTTTAAATATATAAAAAAAACTTTATAAAAATATATATTATATTTTTATAAAATCGAATATATTTAAAATAAAAACTATAAATAATAATAAATCATTTCGACATTGAAATTTGTATATGTCTATAGTAAGAAAAATTATCCAATTTCCAAATTTTTTGTAGCCTTTTTCACTGGATCCCCATGGCAAGAAAAATGTACAACATCGTCTCCAACTAGGGACTGCTCCCCTTACGGGATGCAGAGAACCTTTAGACCCGTGCCTTGTGATTATATTGGGCATGGAGTCTTGCTAAACCTTCAATCGATTTCTGACTTTATCTGATATATATATATATATATATAATAAAATTATAAAAATATATATTATATTTTTATAAAATTAAATATATTTAAAATAAAAACTATAAATAATAATAAATCATTTTGGCATTGAAATTTCTATATGTGTATAGCAAGAAAAATTATCCAATTTCCAAAAATTTTGTAGCCTTTTTCACTGGATCCCCATGGCAAGAAAAAGCTACAACATCGACTCCAACTAGGGACTGCTCCCCCTTACGGGATGCAAAGAACCTTTAGACCTGTGCCTTGTGATTATATTGGGCATGGAGTCCTGCTAAAACTTCAATCAATTTTTGACTCTATTTGATATATCAATTTTTTTTTTTTTTTTTTTTTTTTTTTTTTTTTTTTTTTTTTTAAATATATATTATATTTCTATAAAATTGAATATATTTAAAATAAAAACTAGAAATAATAATAAATCATTTTGGCATTGAAATTTGTATATGTCTATAGCTAGAAAAATGATCTAATTTCCAAAAATTTTGTAGCCTTTTTCACTGGATCCCCATGGCAAGAAAAAGCTACAACATCGACTCCAACTAGGGATTGCTCCCCCTTATGGGATGCAGAGAACCTTTAGACCTGTGCCTTGTGATTATATTGGGGATGGAGTCCTGCTAAACCTTCAATCAATTTCTGATTTTATCTGAACTTGTTCTGCCCAAATAGTTCTCATTAATGAATTTTGTCATGTCAATATCTTGTAATTGTGAACTGGAACCACAATGAGGTCTGAAAATTGAATGTCACCTTTCAACTGAAACTAATTGTTGCAAAGAGTTTCAAACGTGGACCATTGTCATGTTTTTGATAGCTTAGAAGAGTCTTTGCATTTCAGTATGCTACAATCTTTCTCATTAGCCAACAACATGATCTTTTTGTCTCAGAAACAATGTTGAAAGTACAATCTCTTCATTTGATTCAGAATTCATTTATTCTGGAAACAAAGTTGTAATTATACCAACACATCTGCAATATGCGCTACTCAAAATGAAATAATCAATTCTGCAAATTGAAATTGTTGCAGTAAATTGATTATTGATATATTTGAAAAGAAAAAGAGTTTGGCCATAGTACTTTATCTATTGGACTATGGAATCATCAGCTCACAAATATGAATTCTTTTCCTTTCAATATGCTGCCAACCTAGTAGATACTGCAAACTTCCAACCTAAAACAATTGTTGATCTTTATGAGAAAAAGTTTTTCAGCATAAATCACATGATAATACATTTGTCGACGCGTTTCGAACCGACGAGTGTGGTTCATCGTCAGGACAAGTTAAAGAATCAGATCATGGCTACAAATTAGATAGGGAGAGCAGATCTTCCAATGGCTATATTAGATCATACTGGAAAAAAACGACTAAAATTGACTAAGAAACGACTAGATTTGACAATTCAAATTGTTTAATTATAATAATAATATTATGCTTATTATTTTAATACCTAGATTTGAGTTAACAATACTACTAGGGAATATTTATAATAAAATTGATAGAAATGTTAACATATAAAAATAGAACTAGGGAAAATAACTGATAATAATCGAAAGGATTTTATATTAACTAAACTAATAATAATTTAAATAATGTTATAATAGTTATTATTAATGGCATGTGTAACTAATTAATATAAATTTAATAGTAAGGTTATTTTATGGGTATAAGTATTAATAGATCTAGGTGTTACCGGGAAAACTGTCTATTTAGAACTGCTCTATCCCACTAAGTTGTGACAGTTGCCTTAGAAACAAACAGAGAAAACTACTTTTGTATTTCCTTTATGAATTAAAGATAGAGTGGGATAGAAAGAACCGACCTGTTTCTTGCGCTAATCCTTTGATCCAATCCCTCTCTTCTTTGACAGCTTCCAACTACCTACTCCCTTACTTGCCCAGCTTCACCAAGTACCTGTAAGATCACAGAAGAAGAAAACTATACAAAGACATGGATCTATATTCATAAACAGCTTAGGATCAGATTTAAGCTAACCATACAAATGTAACAAGCATCAATGATACACAAGAATGGAGGAAAAACTCAAATAGTTTTATTGATATAACAAGAAGATCCAGGAGGAGTTACAACTGATGATTCCTGACCCAGCATCAACCTCCCAGCAAAGAAGCCCCTCTTCACCTCCAACAAAGCATAAATCACCCAATACTCTGATCTCTATCTCAAAACTAACAACAATTCCTTACAATGTACAAAATTCCAGCCTCTGGATCTCTGGGATGAGGGATCCATATATAGATGTATGCAAGGAGGATGAATCAGCTTGTGATTTGATTAGTGGCTTCTCTTTGTCAGTTCTTGCTTCCACTTGGAGACTGAAGGCCTCTTACTCATCCTTGGTCGAATTCAGTGAGGCAAGTGTCATAGGAGAAGATTCTGGAAGCTTCCATTGTCTCTCCACCTCGCGGAATGACACTGCCATTTGTCATTTCCCGCTCAACGCACCCTGATAGTGCATTTAGGTGCGTTGCAATGCACCTAGCTAGTGTGTTTAGGTGCTATGCAATGCAGCTAGCCAGTGGAGCAGCTGAAATGATCCTGTTTTGACTTATTCTGAGCAGTTTCTGGTGGAGAACTTCTGGGAGAAGCTGTAATCTGTTGACCTTGTTCCTTTAGGGGTTGGAACAAAACTTTTAGGGACTTAGGAGCCCTTGGTTTATGGACATTTCATGCTTGGAGCTGCAAGGCACAAAAATGTCTATAACAGTTGCCCCCTAAAGTATGAGGCCGTTAATCGGGTGAAATGCTTTATTATGAGGATCCGAAGTTCTTTCAATGCTGGGAGGAGACCTGTAATAAGATACAATACAATACATTATCTTAATACTGTTTTTCATGATCTAGATGAGGCGGGCATTCCCATGCTCAGCTTTATAAATTCATTTTCATGTACATAGGACAGACAATCGTTTGAGGGTAGACTGATGATTCTGATAGAGCCATCATCCTTTTGGTAGGATGATTATCTGTGCTGTAATGCTGTACATTTCAATGTCTTTATTCCCCTGAATATATATCACAGCCCGGATGTATGAAACTAGATCCAGGGTCTTCAATCTCGTCCGATCTTCACTCGAAGTACAAGTCGATCCATGTGAGAAATGTTTTGAAGTCGAACATGGAAGGACATCGCTTGATTACCAGTCAATGATGTAAACTGTTAACAAGCGCGAGAGGAATCACCGATAATGATAATGACCCTCAAGGTACTACAGTACAATTCACGTGGTGTGAATAGAGGATTTGGCGTTGAACACCACGCAAAATATTTCGGTCGAAGGCCATTGATGTAAACCTCTCGCCGGAAGTGAGAAACTTGCCATTAAGGCATGCAAGCTTCAAAGTACCGAATGGGGTGTTCCTAGATCAACTTCTTAGATGATGAGCTGATGTCGACAAGAAGCGATCCGTCAAAGGAGGGCCTTAATGAATCCCACATCAATGACACGGAACGGAGCAAATGATTTTGATGGAGGTGAAAACGATCTGATGATATACGGTTCAGGGTGGCGGTCATGAAAGTATGGAGTATAATGTATGGTAGTGGGTGGGACACAGGTGACTTCTCTGGATGACTTCTCTTGAACATGTCGGCGACACTTATGTGATGGATTGGTAGCATTAACCCCAAATGTGGATGGTATGGCGTGACCATGGCGATGTGACCGGTGAATGAAACAACCCAACCCGACTCGGACACGGAGTGGAAGTGTCATGTTCAAGAGCGACTTGCTACCAATAAAGATTCTTTGAGTTTTCTTCCCAATTTTTCCCCAGTCATTGCTGACTAGTACCTCTTTATTTTTGTCAAGCTTGAGGAGGATAACATATGCTTGTTCTATAATTTGCCCTTCGGGCAAACCCATCGCTATGTTTTAACGAGCCTAGCGATAGTGAAACTCATTCTCGTCTAAAGACAAGTTTGTCGCTATTAATCTTTTTAACGAGTTTAACGACAAAGATAACTCGGTCCTTTTCATTTTTAGAGAGTCTGAAAAGGTACGTAAAGGTAACTCCAAAATTCCTTTTTCGTCATCTAATCCCTTAAGTCCAAAAAAGTATAAAACAATACAGAAGGGATGAATTTTCGATAGTTTTAACGAGCCGAACAAAACAAGCGCTCGATCTTTTTGTGTAATAATCCCTCAGGTCCAAAAAGATTAAAATCTAGAGGAGGGATAACACTTCCTGTCCCTTTAACGAGCTGGAGAGGCCAATGGCTCGGCAATCTTTTCATATTTTACGAGTCAGTTGAAAAGAGCTTAAAGGAGACTCGTCTTTTGAGGAACGAGTGATAAAATGGGTAGCAGCTGATTCCAGGTAAGGTTTGGAATTTTCCAATCACGGCAGTGTCACAAGGATGGCTAGTGAAATCACTCTTCGCAGCTGTTCCTCAAAATGGGTAAACAATCAAATGGAGGTGAATGATCGGCCAATGTAAAAGTGGAGGTGACGGTGCAAACACGACCAAGGCTTTAATGGCTGAAGTACTACATTCACGGTGGTTATTTACTGGGGAATAGTTCATTTTTTAACGAGCTTAAACGCGGGTGGAAACATTTGCTCGGTCCGGGTTTATTTTTTAACGAGCTTGAAACTTGTGGTAAACACTGCTCGATTTGATGGTCTTGTTTTGATTTTACCATGAATAGCTTTGTCCTTTCAAAGATCGTACTGTATTTTCAACTGCTTCATCAAACTAGTCAGAAATGAACAATATTTGTTTGAAAACGAGTTAAAACGCTAATATTTTACTTTGAACTACGTAAAAGTAATGAAAAAGTGTTTTTACCTCTCATTTTACCATTTCATTTGCACTTGGTTTGTTGGAGCTTTGGAGGTGCTTTTCCCCCTCGATTTTCATCAGTTGTTTTCGGGAGATTCTGTGGACGATTCTCGGCGCCGTCTGGATCAGGTAGGAGCTAAACTTGAGCTCTTTCATTTCATGGTTTCCATTTTGCATTTTGAGCTTGATTCCTAGCTTTTCTGAGCCCCTGGGGTTTGAGGAACTCGTTCTGCCATCAACGCACCCTCAGTGTATCGAAACCTGCGTTGAATGCTGGCCTGTCTAAAGGCTAGTTGACTTTCAACGCACCTATAACACTGCTGCAGGTGCGTTGGGCACAAAAAGGGAATTTGATGCACAATTTTTGATGGAATTTTTGCCTGTTTCTTACCAAAATCAGGATCTAACTCCTCTCTTGTTTGTTTTCAGAGATCTTTGGAGTAAGATGACTCTTACATGGCGAGAATGTGAGCATGAAGAAGAGGACATGGTTGCCCTACATGATCCAGTTACAGTGAACGCGCTACGGAATTGTGGCTTGCTGAAGTTCTTCCGCATTTCTAGCATGCGACAGCAGATCAACTTACTGCAGTATTTGCTCGATGCTTGGGATCCTACCAATCAGGTTTTCCAGATTAGGGGCAAATCTATCCCCTTGACCGCAGTAGACATCTATTTCTTGACTGGCTCGTCGAGGCGGGGTGCCCCCATCTCTTTGTCAGGTTTGGCCCGAGGAGGCGATTCTGTGAGAGATTATGTCCGCCGGTATTGCAGAGAAGGATCTCAGCCGAGTAAAGACGGCAAGATCATCATCCGTGACGTCACTGACAGGTCCCTTAGGACTATTCTATTTACTTTTGGTAAGATGGCCGGTAGCGCGTCTCTTCATGTAGCCAACCGATCTTATATGCAGCATGCCTTGGAATGCCTCCAACCGAAGGTGTTCAACTGGTGCGACGCAGTACTTCTTGTGATGAAAGAACAGTTGACCAAGATAAAGAACGGGAGGTTGAAGAACTTTGGGTATGGTTCTATTTTGACCGCCTTTGCCTTGGAGAAGATACCACTGATGCAACCGTAGTACATTGCACTCGATTTACCTTCTCCTACTGAACCACGTATGCAGAGATGGGTTGACCATATGTCTAGGCATGCTGGCCAGTCTCAGATTTCATTTTCTGATACCTTCTTCAGGTGGTTTGATCGTCAGGAGATGGTTTATTCTGAGTATCCATATGCTGGCATGGACTTCCGGGGTGATCCAGATTTAGTACTGTTGGATGGCGAGCAGTGGGGTGCCATTGGTAAAATCTTTGACCATATAGCTGTTTATCGTTTTTTGCTTATAATGTCCTTGTGCTTTATTCTATCAAGACTTTAATCAAACTCATGTGTACATGCAGATGTTGGTCCCGTTCGTCCAGTAGTTCGCCTGAGAGTACCAGCTGCTGCCCCAGCAGGAGAGGCCATCGGAAGAGCTGTTCTTCGTGACCTCGATGTGGCCGAGACTCTCACAGCTTTGCAGGAGCAGGTTGAGGGCCTCACTCTTGGTATTCCGGATGTGAGGACCGACGAGCTACCTTTACCGTTACAACGACATACTACTGGTGTGCCCAGACGATGGACTCGTCTCTTACGCATGATCGCACAGGCTGTGACTTGCTATCACGAGCATCATTAGACTAGGGTGCCCCCTAGCATTTTGAGTTTTTGGGTCATTTGACCGATTTTGTCTTGGTTACAGAACATTATGTGTAAACCATAAACAGTTATATATATTTTTGATTTTCGGAGTTTTATTTTGGTTGAGTTACATGATCCACATGCAAAACATTGATGATATGTTTCTTTTTATAAATGTTGCAAATGTCTATCTAACACATAGTTTGCTAATGAGTCAGTTAATGTGTTTAAGTTTCTGGAAATATGTTGATATTGAATAAGATCAAATTGTCTTTCCAAAATCTTAACCCTTAGGAACATGCGATAAATAGCTGGGTTTCGGACGGAATATATACCATTGAGTTGTAGTATTACGAGTTGTGAGTCTAGCCTGACAATTAGTCGGCGTATACCATGAGTGATGGCATCAAAGAGAAGTTCTATCAACGCGCTATACTCAGCGATGTTATTCGTTGATCGACCAATACATACAGCTCTGAAACTTACTAACTCGCCGCTTGGATCAAAAATGGCCCAGGCCGCGGAGGACAGGTTCCGTGAACTACGACTCGCTCCGTCGGCATATCCAACACATGGCTCCAATAGGTTTGACATCTGCAATAAATGTGAAAAGTGGATTACTTGACCAAAACAAATACTTTAGCGAAAACAAAAACATAACAAAAGCATTTTGGTTACCATTACGCATAGTAACGCTTGAGGTACAACCCATTACGGGGTTGTGCCAGTGGAATTCCGTCATAATCCATTAACTCGTAGGCTCCCTTTGCTAACACTCGTTTAACAATATAGGGGCCCATCCATAAAGACTTAAATTTACCTGCTCCCAATTTATCGGATTCTTGGTCGTAAAGCAAGACCAAGTCACCTTCCGAGAAGACACGGGGTTTGACATTTTTGTTGAACTGCACCTTGACTCATTTCTTATGGGCTTCGTTAGCCAAAGCGGCGTCACGACGGGTTTCATCCAATTGGATTAATTCCAAGAAACGAGCTTCTTCTTCTGAAGTTCCGGGGAGGAGATCAATTGCGAGTTTGAGAGACGAGATTTCACACTAGATTGGTAAGACTGCTTCTAGGCCATATACCAGTTGGAAGGGTGTGAACCCGGTTGCATTCCTTACCGATGTTCGGTAAGCCCACAAGGCTGAGTACAGGATTAGGTGCCATCTTCTTTTGTGAACTCCGATCATCCTTTGCAGCATGCGTTTCAGGACCTTGTTGATCGCTTCAACTTGTCCGTTGGCTTGCGGATAATATGGAGTAGAGCTGTCGTGAGACAACCCTAGTTTGGCAGCTAATTCGACCATCATGTGATTGCGAAAATGCGATCCATGATCTGTGACTATAGCCTGTGGTACGCCGAATCTGGCGACTACATGATTGAAAAAGAAGAGGGCAGCTGTTTCACCAGTATTATCTAATGTAGGCATCGCCTCGGCCCATTTGGTAAAATAGTCAACCGCGACTATGATATACCCATGCCCCCCGGTCGAGGTGGGGTTACATGTCATGAAATCGATGCCCCATTTGGCGAATGGCCCAACAGCAACTATTGGCTGCAGAGTTGCGGGTGGTCTTCTGGTTTTGCTATCAAAAATTTGACAAGCATGGCAACTTTTGACTGCGGTTATGCAATCCAGAAGTATCCTGCTCGTAAAATTTTTTGTGCTGTAGCGTATCCAAATTGATGCCCCCCACATGCGCCTGAATGACACTCATTCAGGACTTTTTCGACCTCCTCATGGGTGAGGCACCTTCTCAGAACTGTATCGATACCACGACGGTAAAGTGTATCACCGACGATCATGTAGTCTTTTGCTTGGTATCGAATACGTTTTTGTTCAGATGGGAGGTGTTTGGCCTAAATTTTGGGTTTGGAGATAAATGATTATATCTCCATACCACTCATTGCTTGTAGATATCAGAAACAAACTTTCATCCACGATCGATTCTTCGGATGTTTCATCGTTGGACGACGATGGGAGATCGCACAATAATTCTACGAAAACTCGAGCTTTCTTTGACTTGGATTTTACAAATTCCAGATCAAACTCTTGTAGGATTGCTATCCATTTTGAGTATTTTCCCCCCAGTAACTGTCGCGACAATATATAAGTCATGGGGTTGCAATCTGACAGAATGGTAGTTTTCCGAAAGAGGACATAGTGTCGAAATCTTTGTATCGCTTGAACAGCTGCAAGCGCTAGCTTTTCAACGTAAGAATATTCGCTTTCTGTATCATTTAAGTTTTTACTTAAATAATATATAGGATGCTCAATTCCATCGACTTCTTGAACTAAAACCATTGCGATGGTCGTATCTGCTGCAGCCAGATACAGGTTAAAGTCTCTTTGATAATCAGGGGCGTACATTAATGATGCTTTCATCAGGGAATCTTTCAAAGCATCAAAGGAAGCTTGCACAACCTGATCCCAGACAAAGGGTACCTCCTTTTTCAAAAGACGTGTATAACCCTTAGCAAGTTCTGTGTAATTTGGAATGAACCTCCTCAGAAAGTTTGCTTTCCCTTGGAGTTTCTGAATCTGAAGCAAATTCGAAGGTGGAGGCAAATTTATGATTGCCTGGACCTTACAGGGGTCGAGACGAATTCCATCCTTGGAGACTACAAAGCCAAGTAAACGACCAGAACTGATGCAAAACACACATTTGTGCGGATTGAGTCGTATCTTGTAGTGTCGGCAACGTAGAAATATCGCTTTTAGATGCTGCAGATGATCAGTCCGCTTTCGCGAATGAGCCGGAAGGTCGTCGAGGTATGGTTGAACGATGTTTTTGATGTCATGGAAGGCATAATTCATTGCCCTCTGAAACGTCGCCTTTGCGTTCTTTAAACCAAAGGGTAATTTTCGGTATGCGAATGTGCCCCACGGACAAATAAATGCAGTCTTTGACTGGTCCTGTGGGCGGATATTTATTTGATTATACCCGGAGAATCCATCCATGAATGAAAAGATTTCGCATCCAGCGCATTCATCAATTATCTGGTCGATGAAAGGTGTAGGGTAGTTGTCTTTTGGACAAGCTTGATTTACATCCCTATAATCGACGCACACTCTAATTGTCCCTTGTTTTTTCATAACAGGGACAATATTCGATACCCAATCGGTTAGATGAACCGGGTAGATGAAACCAGCATGTAGAAGTTTTTCAACTTCTATCTTAATGGCAGCGGCTTTCTTGGGGTGCACCTGCCTTAGCCGTTGTCGTACTGGTTTGACATCTGGATACATCTTAATTTCGTGTTCAACGATACTTGAGTCAATGCCTGGCATTTCACTATATGACCAAGCAAAGACATCTCTGAATTCGCGAAAAAGAGCGTTATATATTTCCAGTTCTGAAGGAGAACAACATTTGTCAACATAAATATTCTCTACAACATCTTGTTTGGTCGAGATATTTATGGCTATAGTCTCTTCAATGTTGGATAAGTTTCGCTCGAAATCCACCGTATTTACAGTATTTGACAGAAAATCAAAGACTGAAGGATGATAAAGGTCATTTTGAGTATCTTCTCCACAATCCGGAAGAAGAGAACGATGGTGGGAATCATTCCATGGTGCTCCTTCAATTACCATAGATTGGACAATTCCTTCGTCGGTGACATGCACTCGCGACCAAGGATCTAAAGGAGTACCATATTCTCTAGACCTATCTATCCAAACGCTTGATGAGCGTTGATTTGGGTTTGCCTCCCATGCTAGGAACATTGATTGCTATAATATTTCCGTTGGGCTTGGGGGCAAAACCAGTGCATGATCCATGTTGATATCGTTTTCTGAGATCTTTATAGAAGATATCATGTTGCAGGTTCCTATCGACGCTACTTCTGCCAGATTGATTGGAGGTGGAAGAGCGAAAGTTCCCATTAGTATAGGATCTTTTAGTAGGCCTACTCCGATATTCTGAAGCGAATGGGGGCTTCCATGGATCATGGGAATGCTTCCAGTAACTTGAGAACCATTGGGGAGGAAGTTTCGTTGATCGACGATTGTAATCCCTCCTTGAAAGGTAAATGCAATCTTTCTAAAATAGGTCGACACAACAGCTACCATGGCATAAATCCATGGTCTTCTTAGTAGGATGTTGTAATCAAGATTCCCATCGATGACTTCAACATCTATTTCTACCGTTTTCCCTCCTAGTTCAACTTTCAAGTTATTTAGGATACCATATGGGGTATATGTCCTTCTGTCGAATGCTTTTAATGTCGTCGAAGATCGCGACAAGGTTGGCAATCCTAAAGTTTTCCAGCAACTCATCGACATAATGCATGTAGATGCCCCCTCATCAATAATTGTTCGATGAACAGTTTTGTTGAGGGCTTTCACTTGAATAAGGAAAGCTAGTTGAGCTGGTAACTGAGGATCGTATCCTTTATGATCGAAGGATACAAGATTGGAATCCTTTGGGTCAATCCCACCAATGGCTGATAATAAAGCCTGCCTTTGGGATGGGCAATTTTGTAGTACTTCAAGAGTCGACATAGCGGATGGCGATTGGGCCAAATCTTCCACTATGTTATAATGCTGTGCCGCTCTAGCGCGGGGATTAAATGTCGACTTGTGTACTACTCCCTTTGGCGGTTTTATCGTTAATTCAGGAATGGTGGGTGGCACAACTTCTGTCGAAGTTGTTGTCGAACTACTTGGTTGATCTTTATCCTTGTTGTTCGACAGCTGTGGATTCCCATAATCTTTGTTCCTTGTCGATATCAAAGCATCATTTTGTTGTTTTGAAACCGACAACATTAGCACCTGAGACGGGGAAGCATTTTCACTTTCAACCAGATTTGTTCCTGGATTTGGAAACGGATCAGTTAACACTGTGGAGGTTTTTGAATTCTGGAAGAATTTTTTAATCTCATCTCTGTATGGACATTCTGTGGTCCGATGATCCTCATCGCATATAAAGCATGCATTTTTTGGTTTCCTATCTCCAGGAGGGTTTGAAGAAGATTTTTCAGGTGATGATTCCTCCTGTTTCTTCTTCTTCCCTTTGCCTTTCTTCTTGCTTCCTGGTTGTTTGGTTTCTTTGCCTTTATCTGTCGATACGGCATTTACTTCCGAAGAAAGAAGTTCGTCTTTTGCATTTTGACCTGAAATCTTACGGGCCTTTTTGGATGTAGCCTTTGTCGATTTCGTGTCTGTCGTGCCAATCATGCCATCGCCGGCATGAGAGTCATTGTTTGATTTAGGAGGAGGAGGAATTGAGAATTCCGGTCTAGGGGCGTCAGGTATTTTGTCGTAGAGCGTGCCGGACTGAGTGTAAATCAAGTCCAGATATTGTGCACGAGCGATAACTTGCTCTTCTATTACGACTCCCCCCTTTGCCACATCTTCCGTGATGGAAGGCAGTAATGAATTGATAAACCATTTAGCTAATAGCTGATCGGGGACGTACGTTTTTACCATCCTACGACGACGTCGCCACTCATGTATATGATCAGATATGTGAGTGGCCGTTGTCTGTTTGAAGTTGGTAAGAAGTTCTGTTCCCGTTTCGTACCTTATTGGTAATTGAAAATGGGTTAAAAAGGTTGTGGCTAAGGCACTGAAGTTGTCGAACGAAGCTCTAGGCAATTCAATGTACCATTTTGCCGCTGGACCCGTTAACGTCCTCTGAAAGAGGCGAAGTCTTATCGAATCATCATTTAGGGTGTTTGATGAACACCATAGATGAAATGTCATCACGTGATTCGATGGATCTTCACCCAGATTTCCATTAAATTTAGGAATATCTGATGGAAGTTTATGCGGAATCGCTGGCCACCAAGGGGCGTAAGCAATTGGATCGTTTGTTAACCGATTTAAATCAGGTAACTCTAAGGTTGCCACAAAGGGTAACTGTTGATTCAGGTTAGGTGAAGCATACCCAGGATAAGATGGGATTGCCTGAGCAGTTGGTCTTTGCATACCAGCATAATGCATTTGATGCTGGTATGTTTGGTAAGGTTGGTGGACATGACCATTGTAAAATGGTTGATTTTGACCATTTTGAATGTACAGTTGTCCACTATTCGCAAAGATTTGCTGCTCAGAACCTTGGTATACTTGTTGGAATTGCGGTTGTTGGTACTGCACCAGCCATGGTTGTGAAGCCATGTGCTGTTGCGCTATACTAACCGTTGGACCAAGGTGAGGGGTAATTGTACCCGTCTGGACCTGTGTCGCCCCACTAGTCGGCGATTTTGGTTGAGTTGCAGGGTTAAGGGGATGTTGCATTACAACCTGAGAAACCTGAGGTTGGCATACAACAAGCAGCGTTTGAACTTGTGACACCGTCACAATAGCTGGCGTAGTCGGGATATTCGACATAGGTACGCATTGTTGCATCGAATACACAACTCTTGGTTGTTGAGGTAGTATAGGTACCCAACCACTTGAGGTAATTCCAGTGTAACCTGAATGCTGTTGTGAACTCCCTTATGGATACCCTCCTGGAGGGGGTAATGAAAGGGCATACTGCCCCCCATACGGTGGTAATCCGGAACTCAAAGGAATTGTTTGCCCTTGGGGACCAGACTGGCCAAATTGACCTCCAAATGGATCAATTTGTTGAGACTCAACATAAGAGTTTCCAGATATTATTCCGGATGAACAAACAGGAACGGACCATATTGTCGTAATAGCCCCTGAGTGGGCTCCTCCTAGCGGTTGAGAGCTAGTCGGGACATATGGTACGCCGACAAACATTGTAGAGTGATAGCAGGGAGTTCTGCTGTCGCTGTGTCAGATGACACAGTCCTAGATGTTGACGGTTGTTCAGACATTTGTAGTCTATCCAAAAGATTACCTAGCGATTCTACAGGAGCTTTCGCTGGTGGTAGACTAACTTCTGATGAAGAAGGATATAGAGTGATCCCGACTCCAAAGTGCGTTGGAGTACTTGTTTGAGGATCTTCCACAATTTCTTCAATTGCAATCAGACCAGGTGGAAGGGGAAGACTGTCAGGTCCGTAAAATATTTCTGGTACCGAAGAAGGTGTGAAATCGGCAGTGACATATTTTTGAAGAGCAAGACTCTCCGAACCGGTTGTAGATGAAACTGGTTCGGTAACACAAGTGTTTACTCTCAGGCTAGGATCAGTATCACTGTCCCTCTGTGGCTGTTGAACTTCTTCTGTAGAGGCAGGGATTCCAGAAATGTTTGGAGTAACCGGAGTCTCTGATGTCGTTGGAACACTTGTTCTAACTTTAATAGGAGATTTGGAACCGGTTAAACGAGTTCGCTTTGTCCGTACTGGCTTCGATTCCGGAGACAAAGACGGTTGACTCGTAAGCCTCCGCGAATGACGGGGTTTCAATTGACTTTCTTCCACGATTGCGGATTACTCGATCAACTAAAATAAAAAGGGGAAGTATGTTTCCGAATTAAATGAATTTTAAACGCTTTTGACACAACTTGTTTTTTCAGTTTTTAAGAGTCGAGAAAAAACAAAAGATGACTCTAGTCTCCTTCGATTTTTAATGAGCCTGAAGTGACAAGTTCTCAGATGGACCTTTTCCGTTAAGGATTCTCAAAAGGAACGAAAGGGACTGCTCTGGAGATCTAGGTAGAGGGAGTACCAAACCAATCGCAAAACTACAGAATACTTTTTACAGTACGGCAGTCAATCTTCCCGAATGCTGTGTTTAGTGCATTGCGATCGATAGGGCGGCAGACACGGCTTCCTATGGATAAAGGATTTAAGCCTATAGGGGTCTCCCAAAATATACTCGACGGTACGTGGGAGCACAAGTCCATACTGGCACTTGTCGTCTCACAGTGGAGGAATCACCCAACCATCAGTGATGACAACAGTTACCAGGCTTTACGATGCCGGAATACGTCTCTAGCCTAGACCTCTAAATGTTGTGCATTAAGTTCCAAAGCATTGTTAGATTCATTGAATTTATTTTAAGTTGATCTTTCTTATGAAGTTTGCCTTTTGGGTTCACCACGAGATGTAGATGTAATTCCTAAAATGAAATCTAAAGATGATAAGCAAACTTTTATCTCTTTTCAGCAATGAAAATCCTAGCTACTAGGGGAAAAGAAAGACACAATATTTTCACAAAGAGCAAAGAGCACACTGTAAATGCACTTTCCTAAATCAAGCCAAACAGACTGTCAATATGCAAATGCACATGTGCATGTATTTGTTTTCGACTTTTTAATATTGATGCTAAAAAGAAAGTTGATGTACAAATCTGAATTTGCTTTCAAGCGACAAACACAAACAAGCTTCTTTTCGAAATCAAAAGATAAAGACGATTACGACACTTTAATATTTTGAAATGAACACTCGTTTTTGACACTAGAAAAACACAAATTCAGACCAAAGGCAAAAGTAAAAGTATAGTTGACCATCAACAACAATCAAACTTTCTCCTATGATCGAAATCAACACTTGCGACAGATCTAAATCAAAGGACGACAGTATGACTATTCTACTTTTGCAATGGAAAACTGTAAACGATGCAACAAACACACAAAAACATCTACAGTTCTTTTGTACAAAGGAGGCGGAATAACAACAAGGAAAAGGGGTTTTTAAACAGACACATACACTGATCATAGGCTGCAAAAATCAGAGACAAAACTGGAAAGAATGAAGCACAAGAACCTCAGCTGCACAAGGTTAGTCTGATCAGCGCACCTGTAACACAGAGAAATTGGATTGCAGCGCAGGTTGCCCTCTCGGGAAGTGCGTTGAAATGCAGGATCTCTTCACAGTGCCTGCGCTGGGGCAGAAACGAGAATTCTATCCGGGTTCTGGGTCACAGTTTGCAGTTTAGTCTTTGGTTTTTGGCCGAGTAAAAGCAATCAGTAATGCACGATCAGGGGGTAGATCTAAGGAGGGTCTAAGAGCTATCACAAGGGCAATCAGATCATTTGTGAATCAGCTGTTCAAATCATAAACAGATCCAGTGAATGGATTAAAGTAGCAGTTGTCTACTTTGCATTTGTTATGACAAATGCAGTTCGAATGCTACTTATAAGTTTATGAAACAAACAACAAAAGATACACAAACAAACTAATTAGACAATCATCCCCAGCGGAGTCGCCATTTTGTTACCGGGAAAAGTGTCTATTTAGAACTGCTCTATCCCACTAAGGTGTGACAGCTGCCTTAGAAACAAACAGAGAAAACTACTTTTGTATTTCCTTTATGAATTAAAGATAGAGTGGGATAGAAAGAACCGACCTGTGTCTTGCGCTAATCCTTTGATCCAATCCCTCTCTTCTTTGACAGCTTCCAACTACCTGCTCCCTTACTTGCCCAGCTTCACCAAGTACCTGTAAGATCACAGAAGAAGAAAACTATACAAAGACATGGATCTATATTCATAAACAGCTTAGGATCAGATTTAAGCTAACCATACAAATGTAACAAGCATCAATGGTACACAAGAATGGAGGAAAAACTCAAATAGTTTTATTGATATAACAAGAAGATCCAGGAGGAGTTACAACCGATGATTCCTGACCCAGCATCAACCTCCCAGCAAAGAAGCCCCTCTTCACCTCCAACAAAGCATAAATCACCCAATACTCTGACTCTATCTCAAAACCAACAGAAATTCCTTACAATGTACAAAATTCCAGCCTCTGGATCTCTGGGATGAGGGATCCATATATAGATGTATGCAAGGAGGATGAATCAGCTTGTGATTTGATTAGTGGCTTCTCTCTGTCAGTTCTTGCTTCCACTTGGAGACTGAAGGCCTCTTACTCATCCTTGGTCGAATTCAGTGAGGCAAGTGTCATAGGAGAAGATTCTGAAAGCTTCCATTGTCTCTCCACCTCGCGGAATGACACTGCCATTTGTCATTTCCCGCTCAACGCACCCTGATAGTGCATTTAGGTGCGTTGCAACGCACCTAGCTAGTGTGTTTAGGTGCTATGCAACACAGCTAGCCAGTGGAGCAGCTGAAATGATCCTGTTTTGACTTATTCTGAGCAGTTTCTGGTGGAGAACTTCTGGGAGAAGCTGTAATCTGTTGACCTTGTTCCTTTAGGGGTTGGAACAACACTTTTAGGGACTTAGGAGCCCTTGGTTTATGGACATTTCATGCTTGGAGCTGCAAGGCACAAAAATGTCTATAACACTAGGGATATTAGTAATTGTAAGTATTTAATATTAACAAAAATAATATTAATTATTGTTATATTATATATACTAGACTAGTCAAGAAACGAGAATATTTATGCCAATAATTTAACATATATTATAAGTAATATTAACTAAAGTAATATTAGTTATTAGTATATTCTTGTTGTAGTATTATTCTAATTATTAATGGTTAGGGTAACTAACAGTTTTAGGGAAATTAGTAATAGTAAGGATTTATTGTAATTTTATTATTAATATAATAATGTTATAATAATAGTATTATTATTAAAGGTAACCAAATTTATTGGTAAAGCTGTCTAATTTAGCTATTTAAATATCCTTATACTAGATAATTTAATCTATTTATATAGTTAGGAAAATGACTATCTCTTAAAAATAAGAAATCAAGGGAGATTCCTAAAGAGGATCAAAGGATTATGGCTAATGAAAGCAAGTTAAAGGATAACAAGCTATTAATAGAGGGAGGGGAGGAAGGGGAAGAAACGATTGGGAAAAGAGGGTCGGTATCCAGCAACTACTGATCATCCAACCATCATCTCTATTGAGATTGCTTGGCCTTCTTTCAATCTTAATGGCTTCCCTAAATTTTCGGTGAGGGAAGTGCGCAACTTTAGCAATAACATTGGCCTCCTTAATACAAACATGATGTTTGGTCTTCTCCACATGCTCTGCTAGTGCGGAAGACTTGGTTCTCCCATGTTTTGGGTCAGTTGCGTGCTCATTAACCCTTTGATTAATAGAGCGTCCAGTCTCACCAATACAGGGGATCCGACAGGAACAAGGAATAATATAGACACCCTTCATGTCCTTAGAGTCGATAGGATCCTTCACTGGTCGGAGGGATTTACGAATGGTGTTTAAGGGTCTAAAGGTTGAGGGAACATTATGCTTCTTGAGAATCCTAGCAATCTTATCAGTGGTCCCTTGAAAAAAGGTAGATGGACCCCTGGGATTCGTTCTTTAGGTTCTTTTTTGACTATCGAATTTCTGGAAGCTTTAAGGAAAACCTTCTGACCAAGGTGTCTACTATAACCTTTCTCAACAAATACATTAAGGAGATAATACTATTATTATAACACTATTTTATTTATAATAATACTATTATTATAACACTATTATATTAATAATAAAATTAAAATAGATCCTTACTATTACTAATTTCCCTAAAACTGTTAGTTACCCTAACCATTAATAATTAGAATAATACTACAACAAGAATATAATAATAACTAATATTACTTATAATATATGTTAAATTATTAGTATAAATATTCTCGTGTCTTGACTAATCTAGTATATATAATATAACAATAATTAATATTATTTTTGTTAAGACTAAATACTTACAATTACTAATATCCCTAGATCTATTAATACTTATACCCATAAAATAACCTTACTATTAAATTTATATTAATTAGTTACACATGCCATTAATAATAACTACTATAACATTATTTAAATTATTATTAGTTTAGTTAATATAAAATCCTTTCGAATACTATGAGTTATTTTCCCTAGTTCTATTTTTATATGTTAACATTTCTATCAAACTTATTATAAATATTCTCTAGTAGTATTGTTAACTCAAATCTAGGTATTAAAATAATATTTTAGCATAATAATATTATTATAATTAAACATTTTGAATAGTCAAATCTAGCCGTTTCTTGGTCAATTTTAGCTGTTTTTTTCCAGTATGATCTAATATAGCCATTGGAAGATCTGCTCTCCCTATTTAATTTGTAGCCATGATCTGATTCTTTAACTTGTCCTGACGATGAACCACACTCATTGGTTCGAAATGCGTCGACAAATGTATTATCATGTGATTTACGCAAAAAAACTTTTTCTCATAAACTCGATATGGATCACATAAGCCTCAATTCAACAATTGTTGATCTATTGAAATCACTCCATTCATAAACTACACATCAAAACTGAATAATCAAGTGCACACTAAAACTAAATGATGTATTGATTTAATCCCACACACCTCTATCTAAATGAATTGGAAATTTGCACTGTTAGGTGTAGTCATGCTTCCAATGACACCATGTGAGGATTGGATTGTCTAGCAGACCACCTTGTATGCAGCTAAAAACTTGAAAAATATTTACAATGTGAAACTCAAATTCCATAGGAAACTGATACTTGCAACTGAATTTTGAAGATTGCATCCTTTGTTGATGTTTAAAATTTCTTGTCATCATCAAGAAGAATAAAAATATGTTGTTGAATGCAACTAACATTTCGAACCAAGGGAATCAGTAACCTAGTGGAATTACCATATAGACAAAGTGGGGTCACCAGGTGAAGGAATTGCAACCAATATCAAATGCCTACTCCTTGTTCACCAGCAAAGAATACATCTAATCTTGATCATTCTCAAGGTAAAGATTTCTTCGTTACTTCGCTCCCTGACAAGGATGCCAAATGTTGTATCTATTTCACAAAGACAGTTCTTGGTTGTGAAACTGCGCCAAGAAACCAACTTGACCAAACTTTAGGTTCAAGTTTACCCTCGAACTAGAGGGGGATCCCTCAAGTGTTACATGGTTTTTTCTTAATGTTGTTCACTATCACTAGACAACATCCTTTGAAGTACAATGGCTAGATCTATTATTTATTGTAGGTGGTTGTTGATGAATATCTAATCTTTGCTTAGAAATAAATCCCTCTCTTGCTGAAACTTGATCAAAATGCCAACGTCTAGTTCCGACAAAAAAAACATAGCTTAAACAATTTGGTGGAGGAGTAGAAGAGAAATAAGATAATTAGGTATTCATACTGAATACTTAATCAACCAAATACAGGAGATGCATGTAGAATAATTCTACAACCAAACATATATACATTTAAGATATGACAAAAGGAAACAATTGAATTATGCAAAGGAGCTAATTTAAATAGATTGTTCAATTAGCTAATCTCAATGTAGATAATAACTTTGCAGTGGGTTGTCAAGGAGGTTGATACTCAAACCTAACCTTTCCCTAACTCCCATGTTATCCTTAAAAAATGCAAAAATAGATTATGAAATAATAGGGAAAAACATACATGATAAACAATTTATGTCATGAAACTAAAGCCAAAATACTTCAATTAAAATTCTTGTAATAAAAGTCTTTACAAAAATAGTAGGGTTTTGGCATCAAAAGCCAACCCTTGCTTATTACAAATGAAGCAATATATAAAAAATTACAATATGCCAGCTATTGCTGGTCCTTAGGATACAAAATCAATAAAAATAATAAAATAAAACTAAACTTAGCCTATCTGTTACAATTTTTATGGAAATAAAATCAAATAATAATCTAAAATAATGACAATCTCAAATAGTTTGCAAGAATATTGGAACTACTAGAGTTTTGATTATGAAATCAGTTTAATTATGCATTGATTCCTGCCTCGAAATATGAAAATTGTCTTCTGTCTGTTGGGTGTCTTTTGATTGATAATTCATCCCTTGGAATCAGGGATTTGACAAATGCCCAACTGTTGATTTTATGCCTTCATTCCTGGGATTGGTTACTTGAATCTTGCCTCAAAATCTACCTTTAAATCCAAAACTGATTTACTAATGCTGGTCCTTTCTCCGAATTCTGGAGTTGTTGATATTAATTACTAAAATCCTGTCAACTCCCCTTTAAAGGAGGTTGACTCTACCTGTTGGTCCTCTCCTTCAAATATGAAATTAATTGGCTTGTTGATATCATGCCACCTATGCCTTTAAATTCTCATGTGATCCCTTGATTGCTAGGTTCTCTGCGTGAAAATCTGAAGATGATCCTCGAAAACTTGCAAACAAACTCCAACAGTTGATTTTTTGCTGTTAGAAATCTGACGTTGTATTGCTGGAATCCTGAACTTGTAGTTATGTTATAAAATCTGAGAGTTCCTAATTTGGATACCCAAATAATGGGGAAGAGATTCTAATTACAAATGTTGGTATATTATAAATGAATAATTTATGCACGTGATTGGTATTGAATATTTATGAAGATTAAGATCCTTGCTACCTCAAAAATCTATTCTTTGAAGACATTTCCTCTCAAAATTGGTAAAAATGTGTCCACTGTCACTAGCCCCTGAAAAAAGAAAAAAAAAAGACATGATGAAGAACGTTCTTGCAATGATCATAGGCAAATTGATGCCCACCATATTTTATGTATCCCATAGAACTGACATTCAACCTAGTTTGTTTCCTTCCTTTCATTCTAGAGCATTTTTTTTGCAAATAAACCATTCGAGCCATATCTAGGTTGTTCACAACAAAACTTTCCAAGTTCTTAGATAGTGTGCCTTTAAATGTTCAATGCTATGCACAACACTACTTTTTCATTTAAAGTCATAGTTTTGTTGAGATATTTTCAACCCTCACAATCATGTGCAATTTTCATGAGCACAAAGTGAGTACAACCTTCCTCATTCCATACGATAGCGAAGAAAATAGCAGAATAATATGCTCTTCCTTTGAGATTAATTTGTATGATTAGTTTGAAAAACTCAAACCTTCATCAAATTGGAAAACATGAATTCTGCCATTGCTCCACAACAATACTTTGGTAGCCCCATCATTTTTCAAGTGTGACATAACATGGAAAGTGTGTTTGACTGGAAAATAAAGATCCTTTGCCAAACATATATAAAGAGGCTTCCTAGTCCTCCATTTATAATCCACCAAAACAACACTAATTGATGAAGTTGCATTTTACAGAGACAAAATTCCCAAAACATATGACAGACTACATGGAAACATATTTCAGAGGCAGAAACATCCAAATTAACCTTGACAACAAACCCACAACATTTCACAAGCCTCTCAATTTGACATACCAGAAGCCAAAAACTATTTGTCACATAACATGCACCCTTTTCAGCACAGTAAAACTTGTATGGATAGATGACTTAGTAGTATGAATTATGTTACACAAATAAAAGGACCTTTAATACTATGATATGAGATTTTCATATCCACCATCAATTAAGGTTGTTCAGTCTACCCATTTGCAAGCAAGAACCGCTTCTTGAGCACATGACTAGAAGCCTCCCTCAGTCAAGATGGAACTTCTCTCTTTTGCATTCGGTTTTCCTTTTTAACAGGTTGATTTCCTTCCCGAAAATCAATCTTACAGACTAATTTCATCTCGGAGAATAAATTATTTTAGTGCAGATAATTTATATTAAGCAAATCAACTCTCTTCTCCATAGTTTCAAATTCCACCAACATGAAGTCAATTCTTTCAGCTCTAGTTGGCTTCTGCAAAATGAGTTGATTTCTTTAATAGAATCAATTTCCCTTTTTCCTGGAAATTTCCAATAAATGTTAAGACAAGAATAAATAAGAGGGAGCTTACAAATCCACTCAAATTGTAAAGTTTTGTTGAGGCAAACTTCTCTTTGTGATTTTTTTGCAAAGAAAGTGTGATTACAAAAAGGAGGAATGAATATAGCATTGAGTTGCCTGGACCCGTCATACTTCATGAATTTAAGATGAGTAGATCTGTTTTTGAATATAACTCATATCACTCTTCCTCTGTCATCCTGCGTTGATTATTTTTGTTATCATATTTGAGTTGTATATTTTCAGAAATTTGCTCATTTATGAAATCTAGATGTATACCCTTTAGAGATTCGAGAAAATCTCCCAAACTGCTCAGAGTTTGCCATAAATTCTCGCTTTGTACCTAATTGACTCCATTCTACACAAAACACATGTCTTGTATTTTGAATTTCGTCCCCAATTTCCCAAAAATGGAACCCAAAATTCACTATCTGTAAACACCCACAAATTTTTGATTCACTATGATCATGTAAATAAAACTTGCTTCCAATTTGGAAATCGATTCCATAGGAAAGGAATCAACAAATTTATATTGAAAAACTCATTTGACTATTGTGAGTTTGATTTTCTAGAGGAATTCAAAAGCGATATTCATTGTTTATCCAAACTATAATTGCTACAGAAAAGTATGCGATAATAAGCGGCACTATAAATGCCAAGCTAAGGAGAAACGAAGATTTAATCTTGATGAGTCTTTTTCTCTTTTATAAGACAATGAATAGGGACATGTGCATATCCTTTGGTAACTATCGATTTTGTAAGTTTCCTCTGTTGGTTTAATTAAAAACTTCTCTTTGAAGGGTTTATGTATACTTTTGTTCTTTTGTTTCTTAGTTTGATTCGATATTCTCTTGCCAGATCAGATTCAAAAACTTAGTGCCACATTCTTCCTTCTTTGTTGATGTATCCATTCCCATAATAGGGGAATGGACACTTAACAACTTTGTTTTCACGTTTATCCCTATGTTTTCATTAAAACCAGAGATGGATTGCGAAGGGGGTTCCACACAGTAAGTGGTTTGAAGTTGTTTGGGGGGGGGGGGGGGGGAGGGGGGGGGGAGTTGCAATTCTTCTGGGGATGCCACATAATAAAAATGGTTTTGGGAAACCACTATTGCGGGACCCCCCCTCTTATCGAGCAACTTTTGAACGAGGGGTCCGTAATGATTGGTGACCGTCGATTTACCTTGGATACATTACCCATCGTTGAAAACTAAAAACAATTTCATTGTGCGTTGCTTGGATAATACTTGGGTGATACATGTAGATGTCTAAACCTAGAATAATTTCCCAGTACGGAGGGGATACATGCAGATGTCTAAACCCAGAATAATTTCCCAGTACGAAGGGGATACATGCAGATGTCTAAACCCAGAATAATTTCCCAGTATGGAGGGGATACATGCAGATGTATAAACCCATAATAATTTCCCAGTATGGAGGGGATACATGCAGATGTCTAAAATCCAGAATAATTTCCCAGTACGGAGGGGATACATGCAAATGTCTAAAATCAAGAGTGGCTTCGTTGGTGTTTATATGCACCAAGAACCTTTACTCAATTCAACACTTTTTGCATGCATATATTCCCCTTATGGGCTCCTCCCATGGCTCATTGAGTTGGGTTGAGAATTAGGATGTGGCTTAACTTAGTGTTTTATATTGGAATTTGGCTTAGATTTGTGACTTTGGAATACAAACTTGGAGATTGGACCCTTTGGAATTTTTTTTTTTTAATATTTTTAATATATAAAAAACTCTATTGGGTTTCGTTTAGCTCTCCCCAAGATCCATTAACTTTCCTCTTCCCCCAACCAATTACTAGGACCCTCAAAACATAAAAGGAAATAACAAGAAGCAAACAAGAAGAAAACCATGAAAAACCAATAACAATATGACACCATAGTCAAGGTGGAATGGCCATTCACCAAACACAATCAAAATCATAAATCAAGCACAAATCACAAAATATCGAAAGAACAAAACTAGTAACAGATACCATGACTCAATCCCATGGTTCCTAATGCTTCCAAGGGAAAGCTCAACCCGAGCCTTCTTCAAGATTTCATGGCAGTCTTTTTTGCCATGCAATTCCCTGCACCATACTGCCATAAATAGATAATTGTCAGTGCACAAATAAATATAAAAATATACCAGTTACCTTACCTTGTTGTACCAAGAAAGTTGCTCTGCAACTGAACACATCCATACCATCTCTCTAGGAACTCCAATTCCCTTGACAAATCCAGCCATAATTGAGAACTAGCTATTATACTTGCATATGATCAACCATCTACCATGTAGCTTCCTCGACCTTAAAGTGCTTCCATGCACTTTACTTGCTCTATTGCTCGGTCCTAGAGCATGAGCTCCTTCTGATGCAAGATGCATTGAGTCCCTACCTAGAATTCTCCCTCTAGTTCCACCTTCCATCTTGAGAATGTATGCTTAATGATTTGTCTCTCTGTTATCAATTGCTTCATAGATCTAGAGAGTGCACTGCCCTGAACTACATCCCTAACTATTCGTGCCTCCTATGCACTGTAGATCTGAGCCCTACCACACATCCAATGCACACTTTGATACAAAAAACCATTCCTGTAATGATCTCCATCACAGGTTCAACACTACAATGGTTCTACATCTTCTGACATCAAACTCATTCAAAATCAGCATCTCTTATGCCTCTGACATGCTTAACACCTCCCCACTAGTTTTATGCTTTTCCTGAGCTCTGGCAAGCCTTTCCTGGGTCTCAATAAACTTATATTTATTTTCCTTACAACTTTTAATCTCTACCCTCAGAATCCTCAGTGTATCGACGAGACCAAGAGAATACTCTTCTCCTCATTGCTCAACTGACCTTTCCCATTCCATAGATTTTACGTTAGGCCTATAAGGGAGTCATGTGAGCCATAGTCCACTGCTCTTCTCTTCATTTGTGATATTTTATTGTCCTACAACATGCCGTGTTAGATAAACGAAATATACAACATAACCAAACTCATACCTCAATGTATCTCAAGGGAGGCTATCACATCTACACAATTTAGTCCCGATTAGTATGACACAATATCACGAGTATATTGACTCATACATGAACACCATAACCATAATCATCTGCAAAGGCCAATCCATATTAGCATGATACCTATAATGTCAAGATCTCAGCCGTAATGACCATAATCATCATGCATATGACTACAATCCATATAACAACAAGTTAACTATCATGCTTGACTAACCGACACACGAGCATATGACCACATTGATTAACTAGCATCTATCATGCATGTAACCACAACAATAGCATTATCACATACATGCATATAAACATAATGCATATACAATCATTAACCATCATAACCACATCCAAACTTACAAACCCTTATGACGATTTGCTTTTACCCCAAGGTCTAGTGCTGCAACCTCGCTCTAATACCAATCTGTAACCACCCTTTCGACATTTACCCGCTTTTACAAGCTCACAGGGTAAATGTGAAGCATAGTGCTACTATGACATGATCTGACCTTCAAGTTCTAGTCATGGAAGTGGGTCCGACTACCGACAACTTTACTAACATCCTTCAGATACTGCATACCACTCAAAAGGCTCAAAACACCCTAGGTGGTGAATCCTTGAGTTGGAACTATTTTACATTGACCTAACCCCTAACCGCAAGCGCAACAAGGAAAGAGTGCAGTTATAGGCCTCCAACCACATGCATAGTTCTGCCTTCGTGCAGTTATGACTTAACTTCCCCTGTTCTGTGCCAATGATTCTGAGATATGAGCCACTTTTCTAGGCTAGCCTCCAAACCACTACCCATAAGTTCCTGTAACTTTATAGAATCATATTTTACATGATGATAATGTTAAACATTCAAACTTGAACCCTGAACTTGACCTAGACTACTTGGAGCACACTAGACATTTCATTAAACATACGATAAACATGTAAGCTACATGTCATGAATGCATATCTGAGTATAAATATTTGAACTTCATCTGAAAATCACCAGGAAGGTTGAATTCCCTCTCAAGTAGTTGTAACAACACTTGTTAGCCCATGCATTCATCAACCATTCAATAACTTATCAAAGCACAACAAGAGCCATAACTAGAGAACATCATAGAACCATTCTTCGAATCGGCATATAACCAGAAATTAACCATGAAAAAACAACCATAAAATCCACATAATAAAAAGAACAAGTGATCATAGATCACAAAAGGAAAATAGCTCTTATTAACTTATGCAAAATCCAACGAAGTCAGGGACTTCCACGTACCACCCGACCATAGATTGAGCTGAACCAAATATTTATTTCAGCCAATCACCCTCGTGCCATATTCCAAGCATGAATGTGGGATCTCATGGGATAAACCAAGACATAATAAACCTGGGACTCCAAAGGTTAGACCACCTCCACCCTAAAGTTACTGTGATCTCACCTAATTGGTCCCGAGATCACAAAACCAAACCAAGCTTGGATTCCTCAGAATTTTTTCACCATACCTTGAGGAATTTGCCTGTCTCCACCCACCTGTCGAGGGCTTCTCGAAGAAAACCATCTCCACCCCAACCCTTCAGAATTTTACTAAGACCACTCTCCTATTTCCAAAACATTTCAACAATATAATGCTTAACCAAGAATGAACCCCATCACACCATGGCTATCCAGGAAATGGAAAGGCAAGGCTGAAACCAGTTTCAAACTAAGCAAAACCCATGCCAATGACAACGAATGAACTAAATAACTGAATGCATGTACCATGCATTCACACCTCAACTAGGAGATTGTACATGCAACTTGTTACTTGCTAAATCTTCCTGCTAAAGCTGTTGATTAATCCTTCTCCTTGCTTCCTTTGCCTTCCTTTCTCGCTTGTCCAAGTGCTTGTTCTATTTCCTTTGCTACACCTGCTCCAAAGATGGGAAAATGTTGTCAACTTATTCTCAGGTGCCTTTTTATTATTGATGTCTCCTTTTTCTTCATTTTCCCTCTAATTTCCCCTGCATGCAAATTTGTGTCTCTTCACCTTCCTTTTTTCTTATTTTTCTTTATTTCCCATAATTAAATGCCAATTATTGCCTCTTTTCCTTTTCCCATTTCCTTAGCCTTAAATAAACCACAAGTGATGCCCACTATAGTGTTTGCCTGACATTCAGCTTCGAATACGTGTCCTGTGACCTTGGTCTTATTTTGTCTTTATTATCCTTTATTACATGAACTTTAACCCAAGGTTGTTACATTCATGACATTCACAACAAATATTAGGAGGAGATTGTTCACAGAGGAGTTTGACAGGGAGAAATATTTTGGCCAATGATGATCTTTGTTTTGATAGTCAGAGTGATAGGCTTCATAACTTTATGAATCCATGAAAGATATACATTCCATTCCTAGGTTTAATACAAGGGATTTGCATGGAAAAAAATTATCCAAACAAGAATCTTATATTTGATAAGAGATTCTATCTTGAGGATTAAGGAAATTAACTTGAAATACTGAAAATCCTTCAAGAAAGAGCTTACATATAATGAATCAATGCTTATAAAAGAATTATGCAAGAGAATTATAATATGACCTAGTTCAAAGACCTCATTGGGACTGTGATATCTTGACATAACCATTAAGTGAAGTTGAAGTGCCTCGACTTCCTGATAAGTCCCTAAAATTTCAAATGTTGAATTATTGAATTTTGAACGCATTGTCAAGTCAACATTTGTTTGAAGACAACTATCATCAATTATTTCAACAGGAACATTATATATTAGATGATAATTGTTGAAGTTAGTTTCATCGGATGTCTTAGCATCACCAAATACATTACCCAAGTTGTAAGAGAGGTGTTCAACAATTACCGCATCACCTTCTTCACCATGAACAACATCATCACCTTGTGTGGAATTCAAATTTAATTCATCAGAATGCATATTAGAAGAATATGATATATCATTTTATTCACTACACACATCTCAATATAAGGGCTGGTGAGTTGAGGAAGAAATTTATGTGAGAAACTCTTCTATGATTAGATCAAATTCCATATCAAAGGTTTGCAAATCCAAATTTTCTTGTGAAAATAAGAGATCATCCAACTCATGACCATGCATATCAGTGGAGTCATTATTGTTAGGGTGACGGTCTAATTTTGACTAAGGCCTTTGATTTCATTTGAATGGTTGTTGAGATCACAAGATTCTAGATTAGCCAAGAATGAAGGAAAACCATCTTGACATAGAGGATTTTGAAAAAGTAAAGAGATATTAAAAGTATCTTCACCTTTCTTCTCCTCTACCCGTGAAATGTGACCACCGTGTTCCTGATCACAATTTGGACCAGCAAATTGAAAATCAGTAGTATCTGAAGAACTAGTTGGTGGAGAAAATTGATCAAGAATATCAAGGTACAAAGGGTCACGACATGTAGATGACAAAGGATGACAGATATCCCTTGAAGAAATACTACTTTTAATAATGATAGATTCAAGATTTCGGTTATGTACATTAATATGATATGGGGAAATCAAGGGACCAATCTTCACCTTAGGCTCAATAAATTTATTAGAACATTCAAAGTTTTCCTGGATGAAGTATTGACCATGGGAAGTAAAAGAAAGTGGAAGAGGAGGATCACCAATTTGATTTTCATATTTCCCAACTTCAACAATAACATCAGAGGTAACCTTGTTAGGCAATGAAAAGGGAGGAGGACAAGGGACAAATGGAACAATAGGTTCCTCCTTTGAAATTAGAGGTGTCTCATGATTAATAAAAGTTGGGAGAGCATAATCAACCAAGGATTCAAATTCAGATTGTTTCAAGGATATTTGAACCAAGCGCTGAAACTTTTCCTTTAATAAATCCCAACCCACATCCTCTTCAAGAAATTCATAGCAAGGTGAAGAAATCTATTATAAAAACCCTCTATTGATTCACCAACTTCATTCTAAGTTGTTTAATTCTTTCAAAAACATCTTGTTAATTATACATGTCAAAGGCTTAATGAAGCTCCTTGAAGAGTTGTTCAAATGAATGAATAGAAGCAGAAGGTAAGGTATGACACCATAGTTTAACTTTACCTTCGAGAGTGAGGATGAATAGTATACAAGTAACATATTCCCAATCAATTTCATGAGATTCACAAAACTTGAGAAAATGAGATGTATGCTTAGCTACAGATATTCCACCATCGTCATCAAACTTTAATTGAGACCACATGATTGAAAGTTTAATATTATATCTATTAGAAAAACATCTCAGGAGTATGATTTGAGAACGATCCATTCAAGGTAGACTCAACATGCTCAGCTTGTCATATAGCCCTCCTTCTAGCACCAACTGTTGACGGTGTTGGAAGTCTGTCAACCAAGGGGGTCTCCCCGGTATGAAGTCCCAATTAGACCTCACACCATTTGGAGTAGGAGCCCCAACCAGAAATACAGTTGGATGCCATTATTCTTAGGAATTTGCCTTGGCTACAATTATCAACATAATATATTATACAACAATCTTTGAATCAAGCAAGTAAGTTGACACTGTGAGGCATACAACTTCAATGTATATAAGGTACTTTCATGACAAGGGAAGAGAGAGTGAGATTTTAGAATAAAAGTAATAGTACCATACTTAAAGAGACACACAAGAGCATGAAAGAATAGTTGATCAACCTGCATAATAGTTCACAAGATAACAATGATGATGAAAGCAACTAATACCGCACATTCAACAAGATGCATACTAATGCCAATGAAATAATTCATTTTCATTAGTATGTGTTACATAAACGTACACCAAAAACAATGAAAGAATAGTCTCACAATCATTCATGACATATGCATGAAAGTGCGTAAGTTCTGAGAGCTTCATATATTAAGTGAAAACCCCAATATATACAATTACAATGCTGCCACACTAGTCCCAATAGTGGAATATTAAGTCACTACTTACTCCTCCAAAGAAAGATCTTCTCTCATATGCCAAATTAGAGAAGCCAAGGTGAAATTTTCAAAGTTTAAATCCCATCTCTTGAGCTATGAGGGTGTATTTATAACAAACGAGGTGACTCTTCACCTCCCATGTGACTCTAGACCTCCCTCGTCACTCTTGAGCTTTTACTATGACTTTTCAAATTCCTATATGACCTTTGAGATTTTACATGACTTTAGAACTTTGTAGTGACCTTTCACATTCCATGTGGGACCCTTGGGCTTCCACACATGTTACATTTTTTCACTTTGGGAAATTACACAATTACATTTTGCAAATGATGTGGCAAGACACTTTGACACATATGACATTGTGATGACACTTGTACAAGCCATGACTTGGCAATGATGACATGGAAAGCCATGATGATGTGAATATTCCAAGCTCTTCTCTTTGCTGCTATGAATTTGACTTCTTGATTATGCGTGTTTTCTTGTTCTTCATATTCATCCTCCAAAGAATTTGGATGGGTATAAGAACCTTCCAAGTCAACATAATATGTCACCATCGTGCCATGGTCCATCGTTTCTTCATGATGGTTCTTATTTAGTAGGTCTTTTAAATTCAATGTTTTATCAATAACAAGAATAACTCTGGTTGGGGTTTTATGAAGTGTGTCTCTTTCCTCATTTTTAATCCAACTTGGTTATGTGGCTTCTAGGGATGGTTTGGCTGGGTTGGGGGATACAATGTCAACTTTATATGGATCTACTCATTAGAAATGGCCATGTCACTCACTCTACATCTAATATAAGTGATAGAAGTGGCCAACCAAGGCCTTCTAAGAATTAAAGGCTACCAACTTAAGCCTGATATTGTTTGCATGACCATAAAATATCTTAGATACTCCTTTTTCCTAAAATTCCTTAATGTTCCAATTTTTCTAAGGTGTCCTTGGTCAATATATTTATGGTTGCTCCCATGTCAATTAAAGTGTGTGTTGACAACTTGTTGGAAATGTGAATATTCATTGTAGGGCTTCTCGGATCAGAATATTTAGGAGCAAACACCTTTCCAAGGTCAAGACCAATGAGTTATCCTATGACATGGATGGTATGTAAACCTTTCCTTTTATCTTCTAGGTTTCTTCAAGCACAATCTTCTAACAGTTTTGCTATAAATTTTCATATCCTCAATGCCTTAGATTAAGGGTATTTTGACACATAATTTCTTGAGCTTTCCCATAATTTTCAACTCGATTTGAATCATGGGTTTAGATTGTTTGAATATTTCTAGAAATGGTAGTGTATCCTCTAGGTGTTGTATTTCCTACCAAGGACTATATCATTATGTGTGAATTTCAAGAGTCTGAAACTACTCCTTATTAGCATGTTCAATAATAATTGGTGTAAAAGGTTTTGCCACCAATTTTCTTAACAATTTTTGTGGTTCATCACAATCTACAGGTTCTATAAAGTAGTTTTCATGCATTACTTTCTCGTTGTTAGATATATAATTGTTTGAATTTTGTAACATACCAAATTATCTTCTTGGGAAATTTGTTTAAAGCTATGCATGGATATTTTTTATTTTATGATGTATTGAACACCATGGGCTAGATATACCATGGTATTGTAAACATTATAAATATTTTATTTTTGTAGTTAACAAAATGATGATGACCAAGGCCAACAGACTATGAGTGCCTATAGGGGCTATGATACCACAAGTGGAGAAAGGTAAGGGGGTCCATGGGATTTATCTATTATTCCCCTATTTATTCTAATTTATCATCTTCATTATTAAAACTATGAGCAGTGGATAAAACTAGTTCCTAAAATTAAGCCATCACTCCTATACTTTATCAAGATGTATCACCTACATTCTTGGAACAAGTTTTATTGTGGAGAATTTCTTTTTGGGTGATTATGAATGGGAAATTTGAATAAGAAAAAAAAATTGGGAAAAAAGGAATAGAAAGAGAGTTTTGGAAAATGGAAGAGGAAAAAACAAAGTGTTGTGAACATATAGACAAGACCGACCGTGAAAATAAGTACATATATTTATGGAAAGAGATAGAAAACCAAGAAATATGCAAAAAAAATTGTGAAATCTATTGGAATTTTCTAAGCCTTCTCTGAAAAAACACAAGAAGAAGAGACTTCTGATGGAATGAGATGCAAACATAGAAGTCCTCTTGTGTGGCAATAAGTAGGTAATGTTGGTTCCTGTAACTACTTTGTCCTCTATAAAACTTGATAGTTTAAGTTATCTTGGTTGAACCTCCTATAGACTAAACGTAGAGTCATTGTTCCTACTTCACCTTAGTGGTATTAAAGCCTAAATGGGGGGTGGATGTCTATATAAGAATTGTCTATGGTTTGGTGGATTTCCCTCAATCTACTAGTTGTTTCCAACCACCCTTATGATAATTAGATATATATTTGGTAATTATATATATATATATATATATATATATATATATTTGATCTTTGTTAATTCGTTATATTGTTCTGGGTATTGATTTTGAATATGCCATTGGTGAACAAATTTGTTGCATTTTAACCTATTAATTTGTTGCATTTTGTTAAAAGAAATGCTTATTATATCGCTTTGTAGCTTCTTCTCTTCTCTAGTATGAAAATTCATGTATAAATTGGTTTTTTCATTTTTCAAATTGGTCAACAATCTCTATTTTTCTTTCCTTTTAATATGTCTAGAAATTCTGCATATGAAATTACTTGTTCCAATGATGAAAGTCATTGAGTTGTTCAGTTATGGGTTTCAGATATTTCATTTTTAAAGTAAGAAATATATAGTACCATTACACTATTTTACTCAGGTAAAATTTTGTTTTAGTTATGTAAATAAGGTCAAATGGTATGGTAAGCCTTTAAAACATGTTAATATATACAAGTCTTCTTGTTGTAGTTGTTATTAACCAGAATTTGTTATTATTTTGGAAAATTTGAGGATTGGAGAGTTAAAGCCCCACCCTTCGTCACATAGGTCGAATAGGTCACTATGATTGAGGTAAAGACATAAAAGGGACCAAAGAACGCAAAAGTATGAAAGTTCATATATCTATAGAACTTTATAGAAAACCTTTTAAATAAAAACCTAGATGCCAAATGGTGGAACACATATACAAGGAATTTGGAACTGTTGGAGATATTAACGTTACATTATGCAAATTAGGCATCGATATATGTCAAATGATGGATACAAGGTATTAGTAATTGTTATGGGTGAAAGATGAGGCAACTAGGAAAAAATTAATAAGGGATTTAATTAAAAATCTAGATCTGGATAACCTAATAAATGACAAAATTCGAGTATAAGCTAAATATGGAATCTAACATATGGTTAATTTCCGTTAGTTATTGGGAATATTCGAATTTTTTAGCACAATAAAAACATTCATAAGTCACCTATTGAGAAATTTAAAAGTTTGTGGATCCATATGTATTTAAGCAATGTTTTTATGAAAAACCCGCATCTAAATTCCAACAAGGTAGAACACATGGAGCCACGTAATTCGGAATATGAAGTGGTAGGTAACATGGCACGAAGGACAGGTCAAGATGATGCATCATGCTGACATGGAAAGAAGATGATGTGGTGCCAACATGGTGGGAATGACGTGGAATTGACAAAGTATGATCCAAAATTTGGAAATTTGGCTTTTTGGAAAACTAGCTTTTAAAGATTTCTTGCATTTGAATATGTTGGA
The DNA here is from genome assembly GCA_031772625.1 of Pinus tabuliformis. Taxonomy (NCBI): domain Eukaryota; kingdom Viridiplantae; phylum Streptophyta; class Pinopsida; order Pinales; family Pinaceae; genus Pinus; species Pinus tabuliformis. The sequence goes on from CM062816.1 coordinate 1,207,242,693, forward strand.
TAGAATTTGAATATGTTGGATAGAATTTGGATGGATTCAATTAGTTTTCGTCACCATGAATTGTTTCGTGTTTTAACAAATTTGTTAATCCAAAATCCAACTTTTTGGAAACTGGCTCTTTAAATATTTTCATGTATCTAGATGTGTCTCACAAAATTTGGATCGAAGTATTTAAATTGTTGCTATCATCAAATAGTTTCCTTCCACTGTAGAAAATCATATCTGAAGTCCACTAAACCAAAAATATAACTTTTGAAGAAATTGTGCCACTAGGTTTTCCTATATTTGGATTTATTATCTATCATTTACATCAAGTATCTCCTTCCTCTAACAAAAGTTGAATATAGATTCCATTAATATGAAGATCCAACTTTTCATAGAAAAGGTCTTTTAGAGATTTTCCAAATCTAGATTTGGATGGGTAATTGAAGTGCCTACCTTGTGGAGTTGGCATAATGTGTTTTTGACACATGTTGGCGAATAGAGGGAAGACCTAGGTTTGGAATGAATTAGCCAACAAAACCCCTCAAACGTTGCCCCTTTTGGCATCACTTGTGATCAATTAAAGTCTCACTGAAGGCATCTATGAAGGACTGTAGGAACCTGGACAGTTCTAAAGTGATGAAGGAGATGTGAATTCTATAATTATCATTAGTTTTTATTCTGCACCAGAGTCGATCATCATAGAAAATTTAGGTGTAACCCTATTAGGCACATTAACTCCATTATATTAAAAAAACCATAAAATAGAAAATAGATAGTTCATCACATCAAGCACAAAAACAAAAATTAATCCAAAACATATATTTTATTATTATTGTGAAGTCTTCATTACATTCTAAACGTAGCGGCTCACTAGCCTAATAGATCAATTTTTACAATGTGAAACTCATACAAAACATTAAATACCTCATTAGAGCACACACCAGTATATCTTTTACATAATGAATTTACATTTGGGTGCAAATATGACAAACAACCTATTTTTACTATGGGTAGGAAATATTACCATGGAAAAAAACCCACAACCTAATCCTAACGACCTTCCCTATTTTCCCATTCTATGCACTAACCCTTAGCTGACCTTCTTGCGCAGTGCTCCTCTGTAAAGATTCCAAAACCTTTCCTCAAAATAGTGCTGCAATAGGCGCCCAACACTCACCTATGGATCATCCCTAAGCCACTCATTCCTTTTGTTGTTTGACTAAGGGCATTATTTATTTTGTTGGTGTGATGAATGTTTCCAATGTATGCTTGACTGCAATGACATTTATCTGTGCTTCCTTTGCTTGACCGAGAATCCGATCTACTATCTCAACTGTGATGGGGGTCTTTAACTTTTCTACGATGCCTTGGATTGCTCACTTAACTAATTGATGCACAATTGCAATCTCATTTATGACTTTTAGTGTCTCATCCTACAAAATTTCAATATTTTTTTCTAATGTCTATTGATCTACTCTCATCTAATTTCTTTTTCGCACCAACTATGCACTCTCCATCATTGTTGTCCTTCACTCATTTAATGGTAGAGTATTTAAGTTCTCATGAGTTTCTTTTCTTTCTCCTACACAACTTGAAGTTTGTGTGTCACTTCTTTCATCTCTTCACTTTCCATCAACATTGTCCATATTTGTAGGCATTGCTCATACAACTTGTTGCATTCTTCATCCAATTATCTCAGTTCTTCAACAATCAATGTGACTATCTATTCCTTTTCTCTTCGCTCCTTGTCTTAGTATAGGAGTTGTCTTCATTTCTAATCTAACTCTATAACCTTTGCTTTGAGGCTATATATGGCCTCTCCAATATTTATTATTTTCCCTTTTGTCAGTGTGTATATCTCCATCGATGCCTCTAGGAGGTTTCTATATACCTCCTCAACTACTTTCCTTAACTTATATTCCCTCTTTTTTGCTTGTTGTTTCTCTCCTAACAACTACATTTTCTCTACCTTAAGTGCATTATGTGTTGTTGACAATTGTGCCAATTCTAATGTTGTTATCGCTATGTAGATTTATATCTCTTGGGAAATATTGCAATGTAATTTATTGAGGTTGTATTACGACAGCTGTGATATAATCAATTCTACATCGCTTAAATATTCGACTTGTTTCTACATCTCCTCAAAATGAAATCTCATCATCTTTGGTGATATCTGAAGGATGTGGCATGCTCTTGATGGTGTTGATGGTTGTGACGTTGCCATTCGTGATTTGATTATTCTGGGGTTACTCTCTGCTCTATCCCCCCTGTCTATGTCATAGTCAATCTGCTAGATGTTAATAATTATCGCAGTTGCTCTAGTTGTTGTTGTTATGCCTTGGAGACTCCTTCCAATACTTCTTCAGTGTTTTCCTTCACCTAGTTCCCAAAATTTTCCAAGTCATGATGAGTAAAATTGGAGTGTACTAGCTTAGTAGTTTTTCGCTTTTGTCATGCATGAGAGGTCCCTTCATGTGTTGTCTGTGTCTGCTTCCCCTTCTTCCTGAGCATATCATGTGCCATTTCCATGCTCAGTCTATTGCGTAGACTCATGAACTAAGTGTTCCCTGCTACTTTCTATGTCTTGTGGTTCCTCTTCTTCTCTCACTAGGACTTTCCACTCTACATCCCAATCATTAATTATATTGTTGACATTAGTCTCTGTTGACACCTAATCCTCTACGATTGGGTGAATTTGGAATGTGAACAGTCATCAGAAGATGAACTGAGCAGTCACATTCTTTGTATATAACAATAGCTACCTAATGAAATAAATTGTATCAGTTTTCTGCCAAACTGGAGTTACTCCTGGCCTGACATGGTATCAGAGCCAGTTCTCAAATAGTTGTAACTCCCTTCATTTTTGCTATTGTGGGTTGTACGCTGGTTTGAGCACTGTTTTGACTGACCTCTGTCTTGTGTACCATTACATTAACGCATCTGTCCATATTCCATTCAGCTGCGCCACTGGGCTCTGTCCATAATTAACGCATCTGTCCATATTCCTGCGCCACTGGGCTCTGTCCATAATTAACGCATCTGTCCTGGCCTGACCGCATCTGAAACTGAATAGTCAAGCATTCTTGCTGCAGACTTTGTCCATGCAGCTATTCATGATGCAAAAGATCTGGAGTCTACAATTTTAACAAAATTTCGAATACGCCTCTCAACTGTTCAATACGCCTCTCAAATGTTCTTCCCAGTCATTTTGTCAGACTCTTGTAAAATGCCGCATATTCTTCCTTCGTAATATCCTCTGGTTTTCTCATCCGGATAGGCTTCTGTTTGTTCACAAGACTCCATAACTGTTCCTAATAACTTTTGATATTTTGTTTTGTTGGAGAGTTTCGCGAGAAATATTCAGAGGAAGGTCTTCAGAGTCCATGACACCCTTTACAAAGCTAAGCTCCTGGATATGAAATGGGATTTGGCACGCATTCATTCGGCGTAGATCTGTTCTGCCGTGGAGCTACTTGTTAGCATGCGCATGCCTCACTTGAGAATCTTCACTTGGCATTCCTTGATTCACGGTGGTCTCTCCTGGTATCGATTGGTATATTTTTTGAACAACGCATTTAAATCATATAACTGTTGGTCTCTGCAAAGGAGACACTGGAACTTCATGGTACCACTGCACACAGAAGGGCTTGTGGTCACAGTTTCATAAAGTGTTCAGCATATGATGAATGTGTTTTGGTATGACCTGGTATATGGTATATGGTTGAGTGCGGAAAGTTTTTTTTTGCATTGCCATTTGCGTTGAATGCTGTATATTAAATGGTATATATTGATTGGCAATGCTGATCCAACACATTTTTTTAGTATGTCTTTAAAACGACTTTAACGCTGTCCCATATTTTAAAAACTGTCCAGCACTTTAACGCTGCCATATTTTTATTACTGGCTTCAAAGTCTAGAGAATCAAAGGGATTTATGGTGATTACTTTTTAGTCTTTTCAGTGAACTTTGAAATTGTAATACCGTTGCTGCTCCAACTTTGTAGAGGTCGCGGTTAATACCGTTGCTGCTCCAACTTTGTAGAGCTCGCGGTGAATGATTGATTATTTTTAAACAACCAAAGTTATTTCCCACAGAATTTTTTTGAGTAAAATTTCACTGTATATCAGCAGAAGTTTTTTTTTATCAGCAGAAGTATTTTTTTACAGAATGCATTCAATCATATCTATGGTAGGAATAGTTCTCACTGGCAAGGAGAACTATCCTGAATGGTCCCGGATGATAAAACACACCCTCATCTTCAATGAGTTGTGGAAAGGAGTGTGTGTCGGAGAAGCAGACAATGACCCAGTGCAGCCTACATCAGACAAAGAGCTCGTCATTTGGGAAAACAAGAACAGCAAAGCCTATGCATTAATCGCAACATCTGTAAATGAAGAGGTGAGTCGCCATATTTCATCATATTCAACTGCCTTTGAAGCTTTACAAAAGCTGAAAGAACTCTATGACTCACATTCTGCACTTGAAGTTGTTTAGCTCATGATTAAACTCTTCACTCTTGAACTGAAAAATAATGATCCTCTTGCTCTTGCATCTGAAGTAAAGTCTATAATGCATGATATCAAATCCACTAAGGTTGAGCTGGATATCCCTCTTATTGCTTTTCTCAAGGCACTCTATCCTACCTACTCCAATTATCTTGAGTCTTTACAAGCAAATGGAAATCTTAAAGATATAACCTTTGACTCTCTTGTGAAAAAGTTTGCTGAAAGAGAGAAAGCCTTTGGAAAGAAGACAGCCCCTGAATCTTCTGAAGAGACTGTGTGCCTTGCTCATAAAGAAAAGCATCCTGCTCAAGATTCTACAAGAGGAAGAGGTGGACGAAGAGGAAGAGGAAGATACTTCAGAGGCAGGGGGGGCAGACATTCTCAAGGAGAAAAGGCAGACTTACACTGCATTCGCTGCAAAAGAAATGGATCACATGATGCTTCTACATGCAAGCTACCATGGGACAAAATTGAGCAGAAAAGAAACCAACAGAAAGGTAAAACTGATGATACAGACAAAGGTAAAGCACCTGAATCCGCTCACTATATTGAGGCACAATGTAACATTGGAGTAAATGAAGATTTTTTTAATGCTTCACTTGCTTCTTCGAAAAATGATTGGTTGCTTGATTCAGGAGCAACCTGTCATATGACTCATAGAAAAGATTTTTTTGAAGATTTCACTGACAATGTTGATGGACCAGTATACTTTGCAGATCAGTCAAAAATCAAGCCATCAGGGCTTGGCACAATCAGCCTTAAACTGCCTGGTATTCCAGACTTTCTTCTGGATCATGTTCTATATCTCCCACAGCTCAAAAGAAACTTGCTGTCCTTGGTTCACATCCGCCAGCAAGGTCACTCCATTCATATGTTTGATGGCAAGCTTGAGGTAAGAAAAGCATCTGACCACTCACTTGTCATGAGGGGAATAGAAGAAGAAAGGCTTCTCAAACTGCAAGGAACCTCTGCTCATGCACAACATTTCTCATATATTTCTCATCATGAAGAAGGTACACTTCCATCAAGTTTATTATGGCATGCTAGATTTGTACATTTAAACTATGACAGTCTTCGCTTATTGAAGAAAAATGGTGTTGTTGGTTTGCCTACAATTCCTAGGAAACATAAGCAATGTGATGCTTTCATTCTAGGAAAGCATAGCAAATAGTCTTTTCATGATTCACATTCAAGAGCACATAGGAAGCTTGAACTCATTCATTCAGATTTATGTGGTCAAATGCCTGTTCCTTCTGCAAATGGAAATAAATATATCATGACATTTATTGATGATTACACCAGAATGTGTTGGGTTTATTTATTGAAGAACAAATCTGATGCCTTTCAAACATTCAAGAATTTTCATAAATGGATTGAAAATGATGCACAATCTCATATTGGGTCTATTCGCACTGATAATGGAAAAGAATATACATCAAATGAATTTGAAAACTATCTTCGCCAACATGGGATCAAACATCAAACAACTGTGCCTTATAATCCCCAACAGAATGGTGTAGCTGAAAGAATGAATAGAACAATCTTGAATATGGTACGATCCATGCTTTTCTTCAAAAATGTAAAGATAATGTTTTGGGTTGATGCTGTTCTATGTGCTGCATATATAAAGAATAGATGTCCATCTAATGCTATAAGAAACAAGACTCCTTATGAATTGTGGTATGGACATGTTCCTTCGGTAAAACATCTCAGGATCTTTGGTTCCACCTGTTATGCTTTGATACCAAAGGTACATAGAAACAAACTTGGTGCTAGAAGTCATAAGTGTATCTTCCTGGGGTATTCAAACACCTCCAAAGCGTACCGCCTCTATGATGGAGTAAATAAAAAGTTTGTTGTATCTAGAGATGTAATTTTTCTTGAATCATCCAAATCTGACAATGTTGTTGAGCGGCAACTTGATCGCTTGGATAGATTCGCAAAAACGAAATCATTTCAAGAATTTGATAATCAAATTCCACATCTTGAAGGGGGGATTCCTATACTAGATCAACATGTGGAATCTTCTTCTGAAGAACACTCTCCCCCGAATGAAATTCCAACAACGGATGATGCTTTAAGTGATGTAATTGATAGAATTGGGAGACTCAATCTTGATTCAGTCCCAACTCAATCAACAGAGCAGCCTGGACCATCTCAGAAAGGTCCCCCAAAGTGGCTGACAAAGACACTTGAAAGTGTTCATCCTGATGAAATTGGAAAAACAGGAACCATAAATTCAAACCAACAAAATGGAGGTGATGTAGATGACTCTAATTCACCTGTTGATATGGATGTTACTTATGATTGTGAATTGAACTTGTCTACAGATTTTGAACCAACTTCCTTCAAAGAAGTTGCTTCTCATGATGAATGGAAAGAAGCGATGCAAAAGGAGTATGATGCCCTCATAAAGAATGGCACTTGGAAGCTGGTTGATCCTCCATTTGGAACCAAACCAATTGGCTGCAAGTGGGTATACAAGAACAAGTACAAAGTTGATGGCTCACTTGACAAGCACAAAGCTAGGCTTGTGGCAAAAGGTTTTGCACAGAAGGAAGGGGTCGATTATGAGGAAACTTTTGCCCCCACAGCAAAATGGGCCACCATCCGGACACTCTTTGCACTAGTAGCTCAGAACAGTTGGAAAGTCCATCAAATGGATGTAAAAACTGCCTTCTTGAATGGAGATCTAAAAGAGAATGTTTTTATGTCCCAGCCTAAAGGATTTGCTGTGAAAGGACATGAACAAAAAGTATGCAAACTTGTGAAGTCCTTGTATGGCCTCAAACAAGCACCGCGAGCCTGGTATGAAAAACTAACTGAGCATCTTTTGAAACTCAACTTTAATCATTTTGATCTTGATGATGCAACTTTATTTGTCAAGAAAGTTGGCAAAACAGTTGTATATCTTGTGGTATATGTAGATGATATTTTAATGACAGGGAACAATGAAAGCTACATTGCATCCATAAAGAAGGATTTGGGGAAAAGTTTTGAAATGACTGATTTGGGCTATGTTCATTACTATCTTGGCATTGAAGTAACCCAACATCCAAAATCCATATTTCTTTCTCAAAAGAAATACATTGGAGATTTGTTAAACATATTTGGCATGACAGAGTGCAATCCTCTTTCTACTCCAATGGAACAAAACTTAAAGCTCACATCTATTGAAGGAAAGGAATTTGAGGATGCAACAAAGTATAGACAGCTTGTAGGAAGTCTCATCTACCTCACTACTACCAGACCATGCATTTCATTTGCTGTTGGAATCCTCTCCAGGTTTATGCAAAAGCCTTGTGAGGGACATTGGTCTGCTGCAAAAAGAGTTCTAAGGTACTTGAAGGGAACTCAAGACCTTGGAATCAAGTATACACAGGTGGATGACTTCAGCTTGATTGGATACTCTGATTCAGACTTCAATGGAGACAAAGAAACTGGGGTATCTACTTCAGGATATGCTATGAGTCTTGGATCAGGAGCTGTCTCTTGGAGATCACGCAAACAATAAGTTCCAACAGATTCCACAACAGAAGCAGAATACGTGGCAGCAGCTGAAGCAATGAAAGAAATTGTGTGGCTCAGAAAAATTCTTGAAGATTTGCAGGTAAAACAAGTACAATCAACTCCACTCATGATTGACAACACCTCTCAATAAAGTTGGCGAAGAACCCAAAGTTCCATGATCGTACAAAGCACATCAATACTAAATATCATCTGATCTAACATCATGTTGAGGCCAAAACAATCCATCTCCGTCATTGTTCCACAAATGAGAAAATTGCAAACATCTTCACCAAAGCGCTTGGAAGATAAAAGCTTGAAAGATTCAGAACGATGCTTGGACTCACCAACATCCCTTCAGATTAAGGGGGGGAATGTTGACACCTAATCCTCTGCGATTGGGTGAATTTGGAATGTGAACAATCATCAGAAGATGAACTGAGCAGTCACATTCTTTGTATATAACAATAGTTACCTAATGAAATAAATTGTATCAGTTTTCTGCCAAACTGGAGTTACTCCTGGCCTAATAGTCTCCATCAACCTATAACGACTTGATAACCATTGCTTTATCGAATCCATTTGTAGTTGCACATACATGAAGTGTGGGGTTGCTTTCATTAGGGGAATTTTGAGGTATAAAATGGGCCTCCTAAGGAAATTATAAAATAATAGTGGAAATAATAAAATAAGATTAGATTACATCATCAAATTTTAGAGGGAAAAAAGAAAAATCTATTTTTTCAACTCATATTTTCAACTTATCTCCCCATGGGTTTACTCAAATTTTGAGCGGGAACACTTGTTGGATGCATAATTTGATTCCTCATCCAAGGAGTACCCATTTTTCATACTTTCGATGGACCTTGATACATGAAAAATGAGAAATACATGAAAAACGTGATTGCAATCACATTGTATTTCTCTTTTTCTGTGTAGCAGGGTCCCTCGAAAGTATGCAACATGGGTACTCTTTGGATGAGGAATTAAATTTTGCATCCAATGAGTACTCTCGCTTAAAATTTGAGTAAAAAATTAGGGAGATAAGTTGAAAATATGAGTTGAAAAAGTAGTTTTATTATTTTTTAATCTTTTTACTTTTCTACTCTAAAAATGGTGAATCATCCCCCATGGTTGACATCATCATCTTGAATCGTACTTGTTCTCATAAGTTAATTTTGTTGGAAATAATACTGAGAGGGGGGGGTGAATCAGTATTATCAGATCAATCAAACTTTTTCAATTTCATGCTCAGAAACATATACGCTACTTCAATTAAGTAAACCCGCGTGTACACGCTACTGTGTCTAATGAAACTCGCGTATATCCAGAGATCTTATAATTCAGTTAGCTTAATCTTCAGTAAATGCATCAGATCATTATTAAGCATATTAACAGTAAACGGGTGTAGAATAACAGAACAGAACATCACACAAGAGCCACACACATGAACACCATGATATAAGGTGGAAACCCAATGTGGGTGAAAACCACCTGCTGCAATTCGTCTCTTTCTTCTTTAATTAAACTTCTTTTACAATGCACTGGTGCAGTCATTTACCAGCACGCAGGCTGCAACCTGCAGAGGGCTACAACCCTCATAGCTCTTGTACTAGCCAATCCATTTACTAGTACGTAGGTACCAACCCTACAGAAGGCTACAACCTTCATAGCTCTTGTACTAGCCGATCCATTTACTAGTACGTAGGTGCCAACCCTACGATCTTCCCGGGACCACGTTTCATACATTTTCATACTGGATCCATGAAACAATCATCATTGTAGAACAACCTGCATCATCAATCACTGAAACACCCAATTCTGAATCACTGTAACCCTGTCAACAACAACCAGACAACATAACAACAACCAGATCCAACTTCATCTTCAAATATCATACTTCACATTGTATACGCTACTTGGATGAACCCAACCTGCGTGTATACGCTCTTTTACCAAAGCCAACCCGCGTACAGATCTGCAAATTCTAACTTATAACTCTGCAGCTATATCAGACATCAAAACATACCCAGATCATAATAATAAACATGCGTCAGTAGATCTGATCTATCCACAGGCAAACCATATGAAGATAATCATTCCAAGCCTTGAGATCTCGTTCCATCATTCATCATCCTCCACATGAGTGAAACCTTGGTTCAGATCACCAACCCATAACCAGTACTTGGATCACACACTTTCTCAGATCTTCATCACTCACACTTGCTATCTTTGGCCTAGTGATCTTCTCCTTATATAGCCTTAGGCCTTGCTCAATACCAAGAGCCAAAACCATAGTAACACAATACCATCAACCTCGAAACTAGGGATCGACACGTCCGTCGAGACACCATGGTCCAAAACCATAGGCACAACTTCCAAGGACTAACTGCCACTGACCAAAGGCACGTTTTCACATGTACGCGCTTTTACTGAAGCCAACCTGCGTGTACACGCTGATTCTCCTTGCTGAACCTGCGTATATCTCTTTCTTGTCCTGCTGTACTGAGATCTGTCCACTAGTTAAGTTGCCATCACCTGTACCAGTCTCTGAGCACCTGTACCAACCTCTGAGTGAGTTGCCATCAAGGACAACACTTGAATCATAATGCCAACAATCTCCCCCTTTGGACTTGATGGCAACCACCACACCAAGTCACTCTCCCCCTTTGACATCAAGGGCAAAGGGTGGACCAAGATATTCTCTTCTTTGGTATACCTTCTGCTGTCCATACTGCTGTCCATACTCCCCCTGAGTACATGCTGAAATCTCCAAATGTGCTCCCCCTTTGTGTATGCCAAAGTGTACCAATCTATCCATCCTGCTCTTGCTGAATTGTGCTGTTCATGCTCCCCTTGACTGTAGGCAAGATCTGCAAAAGATGTTCTTCAAGAAGAACAAAGACTTATACATTATAGAAGACCTTCCTATCACCAAAGACTCAATACATACATTCATCACCCAACCTAGTGGGGATATACCAATATTGACTCATCCACCTAACCATGTGGAGATACATTAAGAGTTTACTCATGACAATACATAAACATTTCATCATTCATCCCAGGCATAGTGGGGAAACCAACATAGGCCGTTACATGACCTTGACATCATAAAAGAGATATCACAAAGAGATACATGACATAGTGATGAAATATCTAGACCAAGACTTATGAAAGCCACCAGCAGCATCATGATCTGTACCATAAGCATCAGCCTGCAATACCATTCCTAAACAGCAAGATGTATCATTTAGCTTCATAGACTTTATCAACAACTTCTAACCATAATGCCAACAATGAATTATTTGAAGAATCTGCTCCCCCTGAGTGTGAGCCAACCATGTCTGAACCATTTCCTGAGTCTGTTCTGCTCCCCCTGAGCCTGAGCCAACCATGACTGAACCTGGGTCTGTTCTGCTGCCCTTTCTCCATATACGCGACTTTGCAGCCTGTAACTCGCGTATATACGCGGCTTTCCTTCATGAAACTTGCGTATGAGAATTAGAACACTGAAGTTTTACACCTTCAGCTCCCCCTGAGTTTGTTATGTCTGTGCTGTGCTGAGTACCCTGTGCTGTGCCATATTTTTCTGACTGAACTTCCTTTTTCTTCCATATCTTCAAGCATGTTGATGATTTCTTCTTATCATGAGCTTTGTTCCTGCAATCTCTTGCTTTATGTCCAAACTTGTTACATGCATAGCATCTTACATGTTTCATATTCCTCCTGTAGCAATCAGCAGCTTTGTGGCCAAGCATATTGCAAGAAAAACAATATCCATTAAAGTACCTCGAATGTGATGATCTTTCTGCATGATGGTCTTGAAACCTTCTTCTTCTACATATGGCTGCAACATGTCCAAGATTATGACATACATAACATTCAACATTATTCAGTGGAGGAAATAATCGTCTATCACGTCCATAGTTAGGAGTAAAGAATCTTCCTTGAGGAATTTCTTTCCTTGGTTGTTCCTTGTTGGGCATTTCAGATTTCTCATTAGAGTTTCTTGCCTCACCTTGTGAACTAGATTCACCTTCAACATATCCACGAAAACCAAGACCAGTCTTGATAGCAGGAGATCTTTGACTATGAAGAATATCATCCAAGACTTTAGTACTATCTTGAAATCGTAAAAGCTTATCCTTTTCTTCTATTTTACCTTTCAGGATATTTACCTCAACTTGATGTTGTTCTTCCTTTTCAAGACATTGCTTCTCCAAGGTCTCTTCAGCTTTCCTTCCTTCATCCAACTGATGCCTTAGTTTGAGGATCTCGTTTTCTTGCTCTTTATTCAGTGCTAGCAGCATTTCTCGAATTCTGGAGGCACATTCTAACTGATCTTCTAATCTGAGATGCTTCAGGATCTGAACACTTGCTTCCACTCAACGACAGGTTGTCATTTTTCCTTTGAGCTGTCTTCTTCTTTTGACGTGCTTTCTTCCCCATTGTTCTACGAATCTCCTTCAAGCGATCAAGCTTCTCTGAAGGACCTGCTCTGATACCAATTGTTGGAAATAATACTGAGAGGGGGGGGTGAATCAGTATTATCAGATCAATCAAACTTTTTCAATTTCATGCTCAGAAACATATACGCTACTTCAATTAAGTAAACCCGCGTGTACACGCTACTGTGTCTAATGAAACTCGCGTATATCTAGAGATCTTATAATTCAGTTAGCTTAATCTTCAGTAAATGCATCAGATCATTATTAAGCATATTAACAGTAAACGGGTGTAGAATAATAGAACAGAACATCACACAAGAGCCACACACATGAACACCATGATATAAGGTGGAAACCCAATGTGGGTGAAAACCACCTGCTGCAATTCGTCTCTTTCTTCTTTAATAAGAAACTTCTTTTACAATGCACTGGTGCAGTCATTTACCAGCACGCAGGCTGCAACCTGCAGAGGGCTACAACCCTCATAGCTCTTGTACTAGCCGATCCATTTACTAGTACGTAGGTACCAACCCTACAGAAGGCTACAACCTTCATAGCTCTTGTACTAGCCGATCCATTTACTAGTACGTAGGTGCCAACCCTACGATCTTCCCGGGACCACGTTTCATACATTTTCATACTGGATCCATGAAACAATCATCATTGTAGAACAACCTGCATCATCAATCACTGAAACACCCAATTCTGAATCACTGTAACCCTGTCAACAACAACCAGACAACATAACAACAACCAGATCCAACTTCATCTTCAAATATCATACTTCACATTGTATACGCTACTTGGATGAACCCAACCTGCGTGTATACGCTCTTTTACCAAAGCCAACCCGCGTACAGATCTGCAAATTCTAACTTATAACTCTGCAGCTATATCAGACATCAAAACATACCCAGATCATAATAATAAACATGCGTCAGTAGATCTGATCTATCCACAGGCAAACCATATGAAGATAATCATTCCAAGCCTTGAGATCTCGTTCCATCATTCATCATCCTCCACATGAGTGAAACCTTGGTTCAGATCACCAACCCATAACCAGTACTTGGATCACACACTTTCTCAGATCTTCATCACTCACACTTGCTATCTTTGGCCTAGTGATCTTCTCCTTATATAGCCTTAGGCCTTGCTCAATACCAAGAGCCAAAACCATAGTAACACAATACCATCAACCTCGAAACTAGGGATCGACACGTCCGTCGAGACACCATGGTCCAAAACCATAGGCACAACTTCCAAGGACTAACTGCCACTGACCAAAGGTACGTTTTCACATGTACGCGCTTTTACTGAAGCCAACCTGCGTGTACACGCTGATTCTCCTTGCTGAACCTGCGTATATCTCTTTCTTGTCCTGCTGTACTGAGATCTGTCCACTAGTTAAGTTGCCATCACCTGTACCAGTCTCTGAGCACCTGTACCAACCTCTGAGTGAGTTGCCATCAAGGACAACACTTGAATCATAATGCCAACAAATTTTTCTTGTACATTTTTCTTAGGAGGCCCATTTTAGACCTCAAAATTCCTCTAATGAAAGCGCATGATCTCCTTATACGCTTCTACTATTTGAGATGGTATGCATGGTATGCATTCTACGATCTGTCAGACCACTTCCTAGTACAAATAAAATATTTCATTGTTGTCCTGTTGTCGATTTTTGTTTGTTGTATGTCATAAGGAGGCATATCTAGGTGCCATGAAAGGTATTTCCCTCATATCTGGGAATTGTGCCTCCTTTGGTTTCCTCCATGCAACGAGCACAATTAATATTAGGAGCCACGGGTAGTGGAACTCTACATTTTTATCTTGCACTTCTTGATAGACAATTAAAATCTACTTAAGTAAAAATGTGTCCTAGTTCATCTGAACCCATATTGTGTACTTTGTAGTTTTCACTATTACACCTATTGAAATTTGATCCTTGCAATATTTTGTTCAATAAATTGCACACCATCGCCTGCATCGCAAACGTAACTGCATCCTCATTTATACTTGGAATGTTGAATCCATGCACACCCCTATGTGTGCCTTTTTAATCTTGACTTCCTTTGTAAGTGTTTTTTCTCTTATTTTATCTGTGAATTATAGTTTTGGGCCTTCACCTATTGTAGGTAGCCCTATAATCCTAGCAATAAAGCTAGTGTTGATGGACATTAGGTTATCTAACCATAGGAACCCTCCATGGACATATCTTAATAAATAGTTTACATATATATTTATTTTTGTGCTTCTTCCAAAATGCAAATTTTTTAACAAGTTTAGGATACCTAATCGTTTAAATCGTGTGCACACTCCTTTAGCTCCACTATGATGATTGGGTCATTTGAACTCATGAATGTTTGGAGGTAATTGCCCAGTGTAAGCTTTGGAAATTTCTTTGTGTCTATGGAATCATGGTTAGAATACTTTAGGTTGTCAATTGCGCCAATAATTCCCCCATATATGATCATTATTGGTGGAATGAAGGGTGTCACCATCTAATATTTTGGACCCTTTATGAGCTACATTGGCAATGCACAAGTTTTTCCTGGTGGCATGCATTCTCTCAAAAACTTCCCTGTTGTAGACATGGTTGATGTTGGTTCTTTTGCCTCTATCTACGCAGTGGGAAGAGGCATCCATGGTGCTTTTGTCCTTGCCATCCTTTTAGGTGCAAAGAGTCATTCTATGGAAGTTTTCATTGTGGTTACTCATTTACCCTTTAGCTCTACAACTAGGGTTTGTTTCGTAGCTTCGACTCTCTCTCCTCTCTTCAAATATCATTGAATAAATGAGTTTCTTTTATTATGGTTGAACCATTTATGCTCCCCTACCTTACTGCACAATTTTCTAGTCATCATAATTGCAAATTTGTCAAACATGATCCAATATCCTTTCACATTTACTCCTCCAAATGGATTCTACCTTGGTCAATGTCCTTCCAATGATGGCTTCTCCCAGATCCACCAATCCGCAAGGATTTTGTCATTATATTGCATTTGATCCATCATTATTGAAGTGGATTTTGGATTTTTATTAATGCTAACATTTTCTAACATGTCTTTCCCATTCTTCCTCACTTTTTCCATCATGTTAGTGTGTGACATTCTACCACTTTGGCCAATTTGCACATTTTTGCAACGTTATCTCCCCTGTGTTTTGTGAATGAATTGTTTTATAAACAAATATCTAAATTGTTTCCAATTATCCATTCATTATTTATGTGTAACCTACCATCGTGCAGTAGTCGCTTTCAAAGCTACATCTAAGGCTAGCAATATGAGCTACTATGGTATGTGTGACTCGAATTCTTTCACAAAGGCCCATACATGTGTCATGCCATCAAACTTTGGGGGATTATTAACCTTTGTCCTAATCCAGTGTACTATATAGGGAATACAAGCACATCTTCTTATGGATACTTCATGTAGCATGTGCTACCAATTCTAAAGTGCTTCATCCAAATTTGAGGCAAAAGAATTGATATTTCACCAACTTAATGCATCGTTAAGAGTTGGACTAACATAGTCATCCATGCACGAAGTCACATTGTAGATGTTATCTAGATATTTTGTGTTGAACCCATTCCTCATTGGTTCCATATATCGATCTCCTTTGGTTCAATCTGATGGCATTGTCACCCTCAAATCTCCTAATTCAAAGATTGTTTGCCTTCTATTAAGGTTTATTATGACTTGATTGTCAAAATCCATCTCAATCCCAAGTAATGCAGGAGAAGGATTAATATCATCCATAATCTCAATTACCTAAAAATAAACCATGCTATTGACTCCATCAACATTAACTTAACTTATACCCCTACTAATTTTCCAATAGGAAAGATTCTTGATTGGTTGGCCATTCTCAACTAGATAGGTGACCGAATCAACTTTGGTCCACCCATCATCTCCCATGTTTGCTTAGGAATAATGTTTAAGTCTAAACCACGAAAATATGGTCTATATCATATGCTCTAATCTATGCCTTAAGTTTGAAGTCCCTACTTTTCCATTTCTTGCACATAATCTGTTTAACTACACACTCGAGGGTTTATGCAATAGGAAATTACTATCCTTGTGCACACCCATTTTGAGGCCAATTTTGTGTAACTCGAAATGAATTGTTATTTGCATTATGATATTATTGATATATGCATTTAGAGGGAGACTCTTGGAATTCAAATTTCAGTGTCTCTTCACCTTCACTATTTTCCTATTTACAATATGTTGGGTGTGGAGCTTGATTATCTTCCTAATTTTTGTTTCAGCTGGGTTGGATCCCTATTCCTAATGGGGTAGCAATTCCGTTTGTTTAATCGTCATCGTGTCCATGAGGCTAAAAATAGATGAAAAATTACCTTGTAAAATATTGTAATTTTGTATTCAATATGGGTTGTTCATTAGGTGGATGATCTCATAGTAGAAGTTATGTTAATTTTGTGTTTTTTGCCCTAGAAGGAAACTCTCGGTTTATATGAGGGAATTGTATTATGGTTGTGTATGATTATTCTAAGTGAGAAAGAGAGAGGAGACAGTGTGAGAGCGAAGAGGAAATTACAGCGGATCTGTTGTACGTTGTATCTCTTCATTTTGATAGATAATATAAGAGGAAATATTGGTTGTTTCTTCCTGGACATAGCTCAAATTGGCTGAAGCACGTATATCTATGTCTCTCTTGTTTCATGTGTTTGTGTTTCCACAATATTTTGTGTATTTGATTACTCAGTTAATTAATTTATAGCACAATATTTACAAGAATTTCCTAATCCCAAAGATGAGGTGTCAAATCCCCCCCGTTTAATCTGAAGGGATGTTGGTGAGTCCAAGCATCATTTTGAATCTTTCAAACTTTTCTCTTCCAAGTGCTTTGGTGAAGATTTATGCAATCTGCTCATTTATGGAACAATGGCATAGTTGAAAAGTCTTGGCCTCAACATGATGTCAAATTAGATGATACTTTGTATTGATATGCTTGGTTCGATCACTGAACTTTGGATTCTTGGCCAACTTTATTGCAGAAGTGTTTTCAACCAAAAGAAGAGTATAATGCAATTGTTTCTCCTACAAATATTCCAAAATTTTCCCAAGACATACAATTTTCTTATTTGCTTCTACAAGTGAGACATATTCTTCCTCGGTTGTGGAATATTTTGGAACTAACTATTTGCATGACCTCCAGGAGACAACTCCTAATCCAAGATTCATAACATAACCTAAAGTAGATACTCCATTTTCTTTATCTCCATCAAAATCTAAATCAAAGTATCTAATCAAGCTAAAGTCATCTACCTGTGTATACTTGAGTCCAAAGTCTTAAGTTCCGTTCAAGTACTTTAGAACTCTTTTTGCAGAAAATCAATGCCTCATAAGGCTTTTGCATAAACTTGGAGAGGATTCCAACAACAAATGAAATGTTTGGTTTGGTAGTAGTCAGGTAGTTGAGTCTTCCTATGAGTTATTGTACTTCGTTGCATCCTCAAATTCATTTCCTTTAGTGGATGTGAGCTTTAAATTCTATTCCATTAGAGTAGTAAAAGGATTGCACTTGGTCATGCCAAATTTGTTCAACGGATCTCCAACGTACTTCTTTTGAGAGAGGAATATAAACTTTAGATGTTGGGTTACTTCAATACCAAGATAGTAGTGAATATATCCCAATTTTTCCATTTGAAAACCTTTCCTCAATTCTTTCTTTATGGATGCAATGTAATTATCATTATTCTTTGTCCTCATAAGATCATCTACATACACCACAAGATATACCATTGTTTTTCCAAATTTCCTGACAAACAAAGTTGCATCATCAAGATCATATTGTTTGAAATTGAGTTTCAAAATATGCTCAATCAATTTATTGTATCAGGCTCGTAGTGCTTGTTTAAGACCATACAAGGATTTGATAAGCTTACATACTTTGTGCTCCTATCCCTTCAACACAAATCCTTCTGGTTGAGGCATGAAAATTTTCTCTTTTAGATCTCCATTCAAGAAAACAATTTTTACATCCATTTGATGGACTTTCCAACCATTCTGAGCTCCCAAGGCAAAGGGAGTCCAGATGGTATTCCTTTTTTTTTTTTGTGGGGGGGGGGGGATCTCCTCATAATTAACCCCTTCCTTACGTGCAAATTTTTTTCCACAAGCCTAGATTTATGCTTGTCAAGTGATCCATATACTTTATAATTGTCCTTGAAGACCCACTTGTAGCTTATCGGTTTGGTTCCAAATGAAGGGTCACCCAACTTCCAGATTCCATTCTTTATCAAAGCATCATATTATTTCTGCATCGCTTCTTTCCATTCATCATGAGAAGTGACTTATTTAAAGGAAGTTGGTTTGGAATTTGTAGACAAAATTAATTCACAATCATAATAAACATGCATATCAACAAATGAATCAGAATCGCCTACGTCACCTCCATTCTCTCTAGCAAAGCTTCTTGTTCCCATATTTCCAACCTCACCTCATCAGGATGAACACTTTCAAGTGTCTGTGAGCCATTTTGGAGGACCTTTTTTGAGATGGTCCAGGTTGTTCAGTTGACTGAGATCGGGCTGAATCAAGGTTTAGCCTTGTAATTCTCTTAATCATATCACCCAAAGTGTCTTCTAGATCAGTGGTTGGAACTTCATGAGGGGGCGAGAGTGCTTCAAAAGGAAATTCCATAGATTGATCCAATATAGGGATCCCCCCTTCAAGATGTGGAATCCAATTATAAAATTCCTGAAAAGACTTTGCATGCCTTAATCTATCCAAGCAATTAATCTGCCACTCAACAACATTGTCAGTCTTGGAAGATTCAAGAAATATTGCATCTCTAGATATTATAAAAAAAATATTTACTTCATCATAGAGACGAATCTTAACACCAATTTTGTTTCATCATAGAGATGACTCCTTACATTTTCGATTCCTTACACCAATTTTGTTTCTTGTTCCTTAGGAATGAAGGTATAATAGGTGGAACCAAAAAATTTGAGATGTGTTATCGAAGGAATGTGGCCATACCACATTTCATAGGGAGTCTTGTTTTTTAGAGCATGAGATGGACACATGTTATTAATATACACAACACATAGAACTTCATCAACCCAAAACATCAGCTTAGCATTTTTTTTTTAAATATCATTGTATGTACCATATTTAAGATTTTCCTATTCGTTCTTTCAACTACATCATTTTACTGGGGATTACAAGGCAATGTTGTTTGATGTTAGATCCCATGCTGGCGAAGATAGTTTTCAAATTCAATTGAAGTATATTATTTTCCATTATTATTACAAATAGATTCAATATGAGATTGCTTATCATTTTCAATCCATGCATGAAAGTTTTTGAAAGTTTCAAAAGATTCAGATTTGTTCTTCAATAGATGTACCCAACACATTCTAGTGTAGTCATCAATAAAATTCATCATGTATTTATTACCATTTGTAGAAGGAACAAGCATAGGGCCACAGAAGTCAAAGTGAATGAGTTCAATCTTTCTATGTGCTCTGGAATGAGAATCATGAAAAGTCTATTTGTTGTGCTTTCCTAAGATACAAGCATCACATTGCTTAAGTTTCCTAGGAATGTTTGCCAAACTAGTAACACAACTTCTCTTCGATAAATGCAAATTATCATAGTTCATATGTCCAAATATAGCATGCCATAAGAGACTATATGGTATTATACCTTCATCAAATTTGAAATTGTATGCAAAATTTTGTGCATGAGCAGAGGTTCCTAGCAGCTTCAAGAGTCTTTATTCTTCTATCCTAGTCATGATAAGTGAGTTGTTTGATGCTTTTCTAACCTTAACCTTGCCATAAAACATATGAATGGAGTATCCTTTCTATCATATTTGAACCAAAGACAACAAGTTTCTCCACAACTCTGGGAGGTAGAGAACATCACGTAGAAGAAACTCTGGGAGACCAGGTAGTTTAAGCCTAATGGTGCTAAGCCCTAATGGCTTGAGTTTTGACTTGTTTACAAATTAGACTGCTCCATCAACATTACTAATGAATTCTTCAAAGAAAGCTCTTCTAAAAGTCATGTGGCAGGTTTCTCCATAATCGAGAAACCATGCATCTTTCCATGAAGCAAGTGAAGCATTAAACAAGTCTTTAGTTACTCCAATATTGCAATGTGCCACGACATAACGAGTGGATTTGGTTGCTTTACCTTTGCCTTGATATGATGATTTTCCTTTCTCTTCGTCACTTTCCTATATAATCATGTCCCATGAGATATTACATGAGGAAGCATCATGTCCGTTCTTATTGCATTGTATACAATGAAGATAAAGTCTTCCTCTTTGGTAATGGCTGCCCCCCTTTCCTCTATTATTCTTCATTTCATGTCCTCTTCAGCCACCTCTTCCTCTAGGAGAATCATGTGCCTAATTTCTCTATTTCTCTACAAGGCACGTAGCTTCTTCAGAAGATTGAGCAAATATCTTCTTCTTCCCAATTTTTTTCTCTCTTTCAACAAACTTCTCCACAAGAGAGTCAAAGGAAACATCCTTAAGTTTTCGACTATCTTGTAACGACTCAAGATAATGAGAATAATTGGAATACAATGCCTTAACAAAAGTTATTAGAGTAACCTCTATTTTAACACTAGTAGCTTCTATATCATGCATAATGTATCTTGTATTAGAGGCTAAGGTAAGGGGATCATCATCTTTCACATCTAGATTAAAAAGTTTGATCACAAGCTGGACTACTTCAAAAGTTAGAGTGTGAGCCATATAAATATTTTAGCTTCTTTAAGTCTTCAAAGGCATTTGTAAATGGCGTAATATGATGACTCACTTATTCATTGATTGATGCTACAATTAAGGCATAGGGCTTGTTGTTCTTTATCTCCCATATGGTGAGATATTTTTCTAAAGTGGGTTTTTCAGGAGGATTGCCTCCTTCCCCTTTACAAACTCCTTTCCACAACTCATTAAAAATCAAGGTATGCTTTATCTTCCTGGACCATTAATCATGGTAGTTCTATTTGCTAGAGAGAAATTGATCTAGAATTTATCCAGGACAAAGAATTAAAGGTATTACAGACTCATGTGCATGGATGTGCCTATGTTACTTATGCAATGGATCGATAAGATTGCTAGAATACATAGACATTGAGGCAATCAGAGAAAACATAACAGTCAAACATGTAAACAAAACAAGTTTAATAAGGAGTTCACCCAATGCTGTTGGGCTACGTCTCCTGGTCCAACCTTTCAATGGTGGCCTCTCTATTATGTTTTCAAGCAGAGTTTTTACAACAATGAGCTCGATTCAAGACTCACTAAAGAGAATGAAGTCAGTAGGAATGGAGTTCACAGACTCTCCTTACTGAAACTCGACCTCTGAGGGTCACAATAGTATGACAGGCCTATGCCGAGGAGTTTGCTTGAACCTCTCAACCCTTCAATGGAGTACACAGACTCTCTGACTCTCTCTGGATCTGTCTGGCTCGATGCTGCCTTCAGGTAAGCTCAGCTTCTACTCTCCGTTTTCTGCTATTAGCTTCTTGCATCTATATGTGTGCCTCTCTGTGTTATATCCTCTGCTTTTGTCAGGTCATGGATTTAAAGCAGTTTTTTCTTTGATTGCTCGTTTCCGCTTCCCAGCCTTCTGGTTTCCTTACCTCAGTCCATTCGAATTCCTCTGCTTTGCGTCATCATCACTGGGTAACGCCTTGCAGGGAGGTATTGGGTGTCAGATTCCTTGAATCATTTTTGAATGGTTGTTAATTCCGTTTACTTCAAGATCGCCCACGAATCATGAATCGTTTGCCAACCCATCATCCACTTCGGACTTCAAATCCCTTGTCATCTTGCCTTTTGACTTGTTAAATCTGGTCAGTCATCAGGACGTATCTCCGTCATTGATCTGGGCCCCCCAGATCCTACGGTCGTCCTTCATATTGGGCGGACAAGTCGCGCGATGTTTACCCATTTGATGCGGGTGGTTTTCTCTCTCATCCGCTGTACACGTGTCACTTGATGTTTGGCATCAGGCAGGACTCAGTAAAAACTGCTTACCGCCTCGAGGCCTTCCGATATCCTACTAGTTTGTGGAATCTCGTGCTATGGAACCGAAACAGTTTCTTTTCCGTTTTTCATAACGATTTCGGGTCCTGGCGCTTCAAGGATTTTCTTCACTAAGGGGGAGCCCGATACGCGATTAGCGCTAATCATGTATCAGAAACCACCCCTGTTTCTTGATTTGGCCTCCGGTTTTGCCAGTTTGCACCAGTGCGCGTTACCATGGGCCAACGGTCTGCGTGCTCGAATGAGGGTCCTCGTTGCTCCACTTTGGCCACAACTGCAACTGTTACGAGGATTCCTTCTCATAGCTTTGATCTTTTCTAGGACTTGAATCTTTTAGCATAATTTGAAACAATCATGAAAACTTAGAGAGTGTTCTAGGATCTAATTTGGATCACAGCATTCCCACTAAAAAATCTTTTGGACCACCAAGAGTTGGTTTTCTTTTAAGCATCAATCAAGTGAGGGTATTGCTTCCTTGCTTGCTCAATTTCTATCCATTTCACACTGCTTGGTTTTGAACCTTTGAGTCCGATCCTGAGGTACTCAACATTCCCTCTACGTGTAGTTCTTACCTTCCTGTCCAGAACTGTATCTTCCTGCAACTCATTAAGATATTCAAGTAACATATCATCAATAGAAGGCAATTGACTCTACTCTTCAGGATCTTCGATTAATGAAGGTTCAAATAGTCTCAAGCTGTCTGCATTAACGACTGAGTAGATGTGCATGTAAGTTGGTAGATCCAGGCGAAAAGCATTCTCACCAATTTTGTCAAGTATCTTGAAAGGTCCATACCTTATTGGCTTTAGCTTCTTACCTTCACTTTTCATTCTGTCTTTGCTAATATATAGCCAGACTTGATCACCAACTGGGAAACTATGCTCCATCGGATGCTTTTCATGCCTTGCCTTGTACTTGGCTTGGCTCTTTTCCAGTTGTTCCTGTACTGCCTGGAGAATCTCTTGGATTTGTTCAATGAACTTGGTTGCCTTGTCCACATCACTGTGTCCATCAGCTGCTATGTCTTTACCAAAGACAAAATCCAAGGGAGACCTTGGTGTGAAACTAAAACAGGTCTTAAAAGGAGATCTCTGTGTAGAAGAATGTTTAGCTTGGTTGTGAGCATACTGCACATAACATAAATGTTCATCCCAAAGTTTGGGATGCTTGCTGCAATAGCCTCTGAGCAACTAGATCAGTGTCCTGTTGACCACTTCTGTTTGGCCATATGTTTGCGGGTGAAAAGCTGTGCTCTTTTTCAGCTTGGTGTCCATCAATTCCCACAAACTTGACCAAAATTTCCTAACAAATTGGGTATCTCGATAAGATATTATAGAAGTGGGTAATCCAAAATGAACCCATACATGCTGAAAGAAAAACTTTGCAGTTTGTTCAACTGTAATCTGCTTGTTACAAGGTATTAAAATACACACTTTGCTGAACCTATCCACAACAACATATAAATAGTCATGACCTTTCCTATATTTAGGAAGTCCTCCAATCGAGTACATGGAGACACTTTCCTAAGGATGAGAAGGAACTGGTAGTGGAGTGTACAAGCCTAGTTTTCTATTGCTGGGCTTGCTTCTTGCACACATGGTGCACCCTCTTACATATCTAGAAACTGTCTCATTCATTTTTGGCCAATAACAAAATCTTTGCAGTTGTGCAACTATTTTACTTACACCAAAGTGACCTGATATTAGAGAAGTGTGTGCTTCTCGAATTATCTTTACTCTTTCAGTTTGTGGAATGCATAGCTTCCCAAAATGATACAAGAGTTGGTCCTTAACATGATAATCCAATTCTTCTACTCGTTTGCCTTGACTTAAAGTTGCATATACATCTTTAAAATCTATATCTTGAGCATATTGTTCAATGTAGCTCTCATGTAATATTGAATTATGCTTAAGTATAGTAGATGCATTTATAATTGGTCTAGATAACATATCTGCAACTATATTGTGTATGTCATTTTTATATTTGATGAATAAATGAAACTTTTGTAGAAAACCCATCCATCTATAGTGTCTTGATTGCTACAACTTAGTTTGGGAGTGTACATATTGAAGTGGTTGATGATCAATATGTATAACTGTCTCTTTTCCCATTAAGTAATGTTTCCACTTTTTCACACTCTGTACTAATGTATACAATTCTTTATCGTATGTGGGATAGTTAACTACTGCAGAATTAAAAGTATCAGAATGATAACATATGGGTTTACCATGCCGCATCAACACTGCTCCCATGGCATAGTCACTAGCATCTGTTTCAATCTCAAATGGTCTTTGAAGATCGGGCAGTGCTAGTACTGGTGCTGTACTAATCTTTTCTTTCAAGGTGTCGAAGGATTTCTGCTGTTCGCCTCCCCACTGAAACACCTTGTTCAATCCTGTTAAAACATGTAAGGGAGCTGCAATTAAGGAAATGTTAGAAATAAACTTTCTCCAATATTTTGATGCTCTTAAGAAGCTTCTCAATTCTGTAGTAGATTTGGACTTAGGCCAGTTTACAATGACTGCAACCTTAGAGGGATCTATCTTCAATTCACCACCCCCTACTATATGTTCCAAATAATTCAAAGATGTTTTACCAAATTCACATTTTGAGAGTTTAACATAAATATTTTCTCCTTTGAAAACATCTAGAGTTTGCTTAACATGATTTAAATGTTCTTCCCACGTTTTCTAAATATAAGAATGTCATCCATATATACAAAAAAAAAATCATCATGAAAAGGTCTGAGCACATCATTCATTACTCTCATGGAAGTAGCAGGAGCATTAGTTAAGCCAAAAGGCATAACCAGCCACTCATACAATCCTTGCTTTGTTTTGAAAGCAGTCTTCCATGCATCTTGCTCTATAACTCTGACCTGATGATAGCCACTATGCAAGTTTAACTTGGAAAAATAAACAAATTCTTTCAACTGATCTAATAGATCATCTATGTGAGGAAGGGGATAACGATTTTTGATCGTTATCTTATTCAGTGCTTGGTAATCAATGCACATTCTCCACGAGCCATCTTTCTTTTTCACCAAAACAATTGGAGACCCACATGGTGATGTGCTAGGTCTGATGAACCCCTTCTCGAGCAACTCCTATACCTGCTTCTTGATTTCTACATTCTCTAAAGTGGACAACCTGTACATTTCGATGTTAGGCAGTGGAGCATCTTGCTGCAAATTAATATCATGCACTATTTCCTTTTTGGGTGGCAGACCTTTAGGTTCTTGAAGCAATACATCATATTATGAAACAACTTTTTCTAAATCAGCTTGCTGTTTAGCATCACAACCCTCAAATACATTTGTTTTATCAGGTTTCATTTCCTTTACAACCATCAGTAAAAATTGTTTGCATGAATTTAAAATTCGTTTCATCTGCCCTGAGTTTATGAGAGTATAATTATTCTTGAGCTTATGAGCTCTTACAATATATTCGATTCCATATTTAACGTGTAGATACTTGTTCTCAGCTCTATAGAAAATAGCTTTTGTATCATACAAGTAGGGACTTCCTAAAACAATTCCACATATATCCAAAGGAACTATATCTAACTCAACCTCATCTACAAATGCTGACCCAAAAGAAAACTTAAGTTTACATTGTCTAGTCACTTGTAGCTTTGCTTTATCACATAGCCAACCTAATGGATATGGTTTCTTGTGAAGTGTGGTTAGTAATCCTAACTTCTTTAGAATTGCTTCGGAAATTAAATTTACTTGTGAGCCACTATCAAACAAAGTATCAATCTTTTGATGATTGGAAATAACTCGAATATGAAAAAGCTCATGTCTTTTTCTCTCATTTTCTTCATTATCAGTAGATTGTGCAGAATTACTAGTAGATGTTTCATAATTTTTACCTTTTATACCTATGGCTGCGATTATTGCTTCATCTCCTGAATTTGACCCCAAATCCTTTTGAATAGCTGCAATAGTCTTCTTCTTATTGCCCTTGAACTTCTTGGGTTTCAGCTCCGGATGCCGAATCCAGCAGTGTTCATCATCATGCCCATCCTTCTTACAGTGAGTGCATGAAGACTTTCTTTTCTGTATAGTGTTTGTCTTCCTCCCTTTCCATTTCTGTTTTCTTTTCTCCTTATTTTTGCTTGTAGTGGGTTTGGATGATCCCCCAACTTCTGGGTTCCCATTCTTACCTCTAGCTTCGAGATGCGTAGCCTGAACGGATACCTCATCTATGTAGTGGGATTAAACAAGAGGATAGTGTGCCTCATGTAGCTATGTAGACCACCTATATACTTCAACAAATTATGAGGTGAGTCTAAAGAAATGCCTAGAATCGAAGCTCTTTTCCTAAATTCTTGGGTGTAACCTTGTACACTTTTCCCTTTTAGTTGTCGAAGAGTTTTCTAGCTCATCATGGGTTGCTGCATGTAGGCTAGTGGATAGAATTGCTTTTTAATTGCAGAAACAAATTCGCTATAGACAGAAAGAATCTTACCATGTTTATTCATGTCAGCTTGTGTCCTACCTTCCCACCATACCAAGGCAGTGTCTCTAAGGCATAGGCTGGCCAGCTGAATCTTACTCTTGTCTGAGTCAAAGCTCTGCACTCTGCAATAAACATCAATCTGTTTGATCCAATTATCTAGCTTCTCTGCATTCAACTCTCCATCATATATTGGTAAATCAAATTTAACATCTAATTTAATCAACGATGTCTTCTTTTTATTTTCAGGGCTATTAGGATGCATGAGAAATTTTTCTTCTTTCCCTTTGCCTTTAGAGTGGTCATGGAGGAGATATTATTCTACTCCTTTGTCTTGATTGGAGCTTGATGAATCCTCATCTCTATGTTTCTTAAAGTCCCTATACATTTCCTCCACCATGGATCTCAGGGTCATAAAACTATTCATGAACTGGGGGTCTGATTCCAAGGGATTTTCTTCTGACATTTTCCTCTTAGAATAAACTCTTCCAATTTCTGGGTTAGCTTTAGCCAATTCTCCTTCTCCTATTTTAAGCTTTTATCTAGTTAGCATTCAACAACAAAATCCAGCGCAAGCTTGTCTAACCTTAGTAACCTAGAGCTCTGATACCACTTGATTTGGAATTTATCCAGGACAAAGAATTAAAGGTATTACAGACTCATGTGCATGGATGTGCCTATGTTACTTATGCAACGGATTGATAATATTGCTAGAATACATAGACACTGAGGCAATAAGAGAAAACATAACAGTCAAACATGTAAACAAAACAAGTTTAATAAGGATTTCACCCAATGCTGCTGGGCTACGTCTCCTGGTCCATCCTTTCAGTGGTGCCCTCTCTATTATGTTTTCAAGCAGATATTTTACAACAGTGAGCTCGATTCAAGACTCATTAAACAGAATGAAGTTAGTAGGAATGGAGTGCATAGACTCTCCTTACTGAAACTCGACCTCTGAGGGTCACAGTAGTATGACAGGCCTTGTTATAGACATTTTTGTGCCTTACAACATTGAGCATGAAATGTCCATAATCTAAGGGATCCAAAGTCCCTAAACATGTTGTTCCTACCCCTAGAGGAACAAGGCTAACAAACCACAGCAATTTACAAAAGTTCTCCACCTGAAAACTGCTCAAAACAAGTCAATTCAGGATCATTTCAGTGGCTACACTAGCTGTCTGCGCTGAATGTCAAAGCCAACACTAGCTACCTGCGTTGAATGTCAACTGGAACACTGGATACCTGCGCTGAACGAGAGTGGACAAGTGGCGGGCTCATTTCTCAAGGTGTCAAAACCCAGGAAGCTTCCAAAATGACACTTGCCTCAGGGAATTCGACTCGTGATGAGTAAGAGGTTCCAAATCTCCAAGTGGAAGCAAGAACCTCCAAGTGGACTCAAGAATTGACAGAGGGAGAGGACACTAGTCACATCTCAAGCTGACTCATCCTCTCTCCAAACATCTATATATGGATCTCTCTTCCATGAGATCTAAAGGCTGGAATTTTGTTATTGCAAAGAATTGCTGTTGGTTTGAGACTGGAACTATTGGGTGCTTAATGCTTTGAAAGGGGTGAAGATAGGAATTCCATTTGCTGGGAAGGAGATGCTGGATTGGAGCCCTCTGGGTTGTATCTCTTCCTGAACCTTGTTATTCATCAATAAAGCTATCTTGGTTTCTCCTATATGCTGATGTTTTCTTGATGTATGATTGCATTAGTGTATTTGATTTATTTCTAATCCTGAATCATTTATGAATATGAATATTTGCCTTTGTGTTGTGTTCTTCTCTTGTCGCAAGTAGCTGTTCTCTTGTGATCTCGCAGGAATCAAGTAGCTGTTCTCTTGGGCGAGCGAGGAGGCAAGTAGCTGTGAACACCCAAAGAGAAGAGGATCTGGATCGAGGGACAAACGAAAGACACCGGTAAGTCTATTGATCCCTCCTCTTTCGCATTTCATAAAGGAAGAAACCAGAATAGCTGTCTCTGTTTGTTGCTAAGGCACTGTCACACCTTAGGTGGATAGGATCGTCCTGCATAGGCATTTTTCCCCACAACAAATTGGCGACTCCATTGGGGAGATCTATTTAAGTCATTTTATTTGTGTTTCTATCATTTGTTTGTTTCATAGACTTGACAGTAACAATCGAACTGCATCTTTCTCGGATGCAAAGTAGAAAGTTGCTGCTTTGATCCAATTGCTGGACTTGTCTATGATCTTAACAATGGATCCACAAATGATTTGATGATCCTTGTGATAGATCTTAGTAGCCTCTCAAAGCATCCCTTTGATTACACCTTGCTTGTTGCTTTTATTTGGCCTGAAACAGTTGATTGAGTAGCAATCTGTGACCCAGAACCTGAGGGAAACGAGAGTTTCTCCTTCAGCGCAGACCCAGTGAAGGGATTCTGCATTTCAACGCAGGTCCCGTGAAGGCTACCTACGTTGAATGTCAAAACCCCTGTGTTGAGGTTGCGCTGAACC
Organism: Pinus tabuliformis; assembly: GCA_031772625.1. NCBI lineage: Eukaryota > Viridiplantae > Streptophyta > Pinopsida > Pinales > Pinaceae > Pinus > Pinus tabuliformis. The sequence continues at coordinate 1,207,272,127 of CM062816.1, forward strand.
AGTTTGCTCTTGTGCAGCTGGGGTTCTCTGCTCTGTTTTGCCTTGTTTTGATCTCTGTTTTTTGCAGCCTGTAACTAGCATAGGTACCAGTCTGATAACTCCTTTTCTCTGCTTACATTCCGCCTCCTTTTGTACAAAAAGACTGTGAGTGTTTTTATGTGTTTGTGGCGTCATTTACAGTCTTCCTTTGCATGAGTGAAGTAATCATCCTGTAGCCCTTGATTCAGATCTGTTGATTGTGGTCTTAGGAGAGAGTTCATTGGCTGTTTGCAGATTGATTATACATTTACTTTTGCTTATTGGTTTGAGTTTGTCTCTTTTAAAGTGTCGAAACAAAAGTTTATTTCGAAAATCGTTAAGTGTTGTAATCTCTTCTACCCTTTCTGATTTCGAAAAAGTGAACTTGTTTGTATTTGTCATTTAAAAGCAAATTCAAAGTTGTGCAAAAAGCTTTCTTTTGTAGGCATCAATACTAAGAAAGCGGAAAACAAACACCTGCATTGTGCATTTGCATTTTGATAAGTTTGCATGTTGGATTTAGGAAAAGTGCATTAGAGTGTGCTGATTGCTCTTTGAGAAAAGATGGTGTCTTTCTTTTCCCTTAGTAGCTAGGATTTTCAAAGTTGAAAAGATATAAAGCTTGCTTATCATCTTTAGACTGCATTTAGGAATTTGTATCATACATCTCGTGGTGAACCTTGAAAGGCAAACTTTAAAAAGATCAAACTAAAATAAATTGAATGAACTTAACAACGCTTTGTAACATAACGCACAACATAGAGGTCTAGGCTAGAGACGTGTTCCGGCGTCGTTAAGCCTAGTGACTGTCGATCTCGTGGAAGGTGGGTGATTCCTCCTGAGGGACGATAGCGCTAGTACGGATTGTGCTCCCACGTACCGTCGCGTATATATTGGGAGACCCCTATAGGCATATATCCTTTATCTTTAGGAAGCCGTGTCGGCCGCCCTACTGATCGCAATGCAGTGAACACAACATTCACAAAGATCGACCGCCCGTACCTTAAAAAGTATTCTGCGGTTTTGCGAAAAGTTTGGCACACCCTCTGCCTAGAACTTCAGAGCAGTTCCTTTTGGCCTTTTTCAGACTCTATAACAGAAAAAGTCCATCCGAGCATTTGTCACTTCGGGCTCGTTAAAACATCGAAGGAGACTAGAGTCATCTTTAGCTTTTTCTCGACTCTTTAAAACTGAAAAAGCAAGTTGTGTCTAAAGCGTTGTTAAAATTTATTTTAAACGGAACAATCACTCTTTATTCCTGCGTTGATCTTTAGGTTGAAAAAATGGAGCACATCAACCAAGGAATTCCCCTTGGTGGAAATCCTAGTCCCTTCTCCTCTTGGGGAGATGTTGGTGCGCCCCACATGGCCACATTGTCGCTTCTAGGACTGACAATTGGCCTGCCAGTTTGGCTCTTTTCAACCAATGTCGTTCAGAACACCACCATTCCTGAACAGTCGAGTCAACAGTTAAACCCGACTAGAGTTGCCCACCAGCCTTCGACTTCATCTTCCTCTCCTCCTTCCTCTTCGCTTGACGGAACTGGTAAAACCAAAAATCGAGTTCCTAAGGAGAAGAAGGAAAAGAAGAAGAAAGAGAAGAAGAAGAAGGAGCCAAAGGCGACTGGGGGCAAACAAGTGTCGTCTGACAGAAATCCACACACAGCACTGACAAGGCCTAAATCGCCATGTGTCATATGCAAGGGAGACCATTTCCACAGAGATTGTCCCTATATCCCTCGAATACTTAGGGATTGGTCTCCCCGTTTGCACAAATCGGTAGCATCAACCTCTGATAGCCATGTTGACTGCTCACTGTCGACTAGTGAAAGTGAAGTCACAGGACAGAGAGGGAAAGCTAGATTTCCCTGTAAACTGTGTGAAGGCGATCACGCCATCCACCGTTGTCCCTTCTTAGACGAGGCTAAAAGAGTTCTGGAAGATCGCCCGATTTTACGAGCGCAACTTCCTCCTGGATATCAAAAACTCCTGCCAAGTCCTTCACTAGTTGAGAACCCGGCTGGCCCGTCCAGATGGCCAGCCGAAGCACCTATCATTGAAGATGAACCGTCTGGATCCATGCCTGACGAAAGTCAAAAGGTTGATACGGCAGTTGACCCGGTTTTGCCTTCAGAGGCTCTATCTTCGAATGATACAATCACAGAGGAGAATAAAGACGACACCGTCCAAATTCTCTTCATCAGCACTGAATCTGATGAGCATGGGGGCAATGCCCCCATTCCTTTATCGCAGGAAGGAAGTTCGTCAGAGCGATATCCGGCCATTTATTCGGTCCCACCACCAAGCAACCTGGTTGTGTCCTTTGATTGGAACCAACTAGGCAGATCCCGGTTGCCAGCAAGTATACCATTCAGAATTATCATTCAAATATACAGAATGGTAATTGCTAGCACTATCATTGATGAGGGGGCATCTGTGAGTATCCTTTCCTCTATTGCTTGGAAAGCGCTTGGTTCGCCAGCGCTTTTTCCTGAAATGAGAAATCTATCAGGGTTTGATAAAGGAACCAGTCGACCTTTAGGGATCCTCCCCAATGTGCCCATAACATTGAAAGGGAAGACCGTTCAAATGAACGTGATGGTCGTTCAAGGACCCTTGGATTATAACCTACTCCTTGGACGAGACTATATATATTGCATGAGAGCTATAGTCTCCTCACTCTTTAGAGTAATGTGTTTTCCGCATGAAGGAAGAATGGTCAAGCTCGTGGACCAACTTTCATTTCCCGAATCACGCATCACAAATAGTCATGTACCATCCCTAAATGGTCTATACACGCAAGAAGTGTCTCAACCCACGGTCCGTCCTCCTGATGAGCGTGAGTAATCCGGGAGGATATGACTGGAACCCAGCGGGCATGCGTCCTGGTCTGCTTCGGCAGGAAAACTTTGGGTATAGGGTAGGTTTCCGTGGGAGAATATGAATAGTCCGTACCTCGTCCGTGGTTGGAAGAGGGGTTGTTCTAGAATAAGATTCTTTTGTCAAAGTTATGTGAGAGGGCGGGGGTCGTCACTCACCTTTGTCTATTTCGGTAGACATTGCTGAGGAAGTGTTTTGTTTGAAAGATTAATGAGACAATCTTTGGGTAACCTGAAAGAGGTAAGCCTCTCTCGTTGAAACAAATGTTTTGACGGAAGAGAAGTAGAGGTAACCTTGAAACTCTGTTTTATGCCTGGGGGCATGCAAACCTTTTGGAGTGCAAGCAAGGGGCGGCTATTTATTTTTTAAATTTTTAGGACCTCTAACCCTTTAAACTCGTAGGATTAGTCGTTTCCGAACTTGCATAACGAAAGGATGCGGAGCATAGCTTTGGTAAGGCGCAAGCTCCATAAAAAATGGAATCTTACATGAGACGTTCTTATCATATGACTGGGTTATCGAGCAGTTTTAGCACAAAGTTCATGCTCATTAAAAAATAAACGCAAGATTCGAGCAGTTTTAGCACAAAGTTCATGCTCGTTAAAAAATAAACGCAAGATCCGAGCAGTTTTAGCACATAGTTCATGCTCGTTAAAAAATAAACATAAGATCGAGCAAATGTTTCCACCCGCGTTTAAGCTCGTTAAAAAATGAACTATCCCGGTAAATAACCACTGTGAATGTTATATCATCAGCCATTAAAGCCTTGGTCGTGTTTGCACCGTCACCTCCACTTTTCCATTGGCCGATCGTTCACCTCCATATGATTGTTTACCCATTTTGAGGAACAGCTGCGAAGAGTGATTTCACCTAGCCATCCTTGTGACACTGCCGTGATTGGAAAATTCCAACCTATACCTGGAATCAGCTGCTAACCCTGTTTATCACTCGTTCCTCAAAAAACGAGTCTTCTTTAAGCTCTTTTCAATTGACTCGTAAAATATGAAAAGATTGCCGAGTTTTGGCCTTCCATCTCGTTAAAGCGACCGGAAGAGCTATCCCTCCTCTAGATTTTAATCTTTTTGGACCTGAGGGATTATTGCACAAAAAGATCGAGTGCTTGTTTTGTTCGGCTCGTTAAAACTATCTAAAACTCATCCCTTCTGTATTGTTTTATACTTTTTCGGACTTAAGGGATTAGATGACGAAAAAGGAATTTTGGAGTTGACTTTATGTACCTTTTCAGACTCTCTAAAAATGAAAAGGACCGAGTTATCCTTGTCGTTAGACTCGTTAAAATCATTAAATAGCGACAAACTTGTCTTTAGACGAGAACGAGTTTCACTATCGCTAGGCTCGTTAAAACATAGCGATGGGCTTGCCCGAAGGGCAGGTTATAGAACAAGCATATGTTATCCTCCTCAAGCTTGACAAAAATAAAGAGGTACTGGTCAGCAATGACTGGGGAAAAATTGGGAGAAACTAAAGAAAACTTTGATGGTAGCAAGTCGCTCTTGAACATGACACTTTTCCTCCGTACCACAATCGGGTTGGGTTGTTTCATTCACCGGTCACATCCATGGTCTCGCCATACCATCCATATTTGGGGTAATGCTACCGATCCATCGTATCAGTGTCGCCATATGTTCAAGAGAAGTCGTTCAGAAAAGTCAACCGTGTCCCATCCACTGCCATACATCATCTTTCATCCTTTCATGACCGCCACCCTGAATCATATGTCACAGATCGTTTTCACCTCCATTAAAATCATTAGCTCCGTTCCGTGTCACTGATGTGGGATTCATTAAGGCCCTCCTTTGATGGATCGCTTCTTGTCGACATCAGCTCATTATCCAAGAAGTTGATCTAGGAACAACCCCTTCAGTACTTTGAAGCTTGCATGCCACAATGGCAAGTTTCTCACTTCCGGCGACAGGTATACATCAATGACCTTCGACCGAAAGATTTTGCGTGGTGTTCGACGCCAAGTCCTTTATTCACACCACGTGAATTGTACTGCAGTACCTTGAGGGTCATTATCATTATCGGTGATTCCTCTCGCGCTTGTTAACGGTTTACATCATTGACCGGTAATCAAGCGATGTCTTTCCATGTTCGACTTCAGAACAATTCTCACATGGATCGAATTGTACTTAGAGTGAAGATCGAACGAGTTTGAAGACCCCGGATCTAGTTTCATCCATCCGAGCTGCGATATATATTCAGGAAAGATAAAGACATTGACATGTACATCATTGCAGCAGATAGTCATCCTACTCAAAGGATGATAATTTCATCAAAATTATCAGTCTACCATCAGATGATTGTCTGTTCTATGTACAGAAAAATGAATTTATAAAGCTGAGCATGGGAATGCCCGCCTCAGCTAGATCATGAAAGCAGCATGAAAAATAATGTATTGTATTGTATTGTATTAAAGGTCTCCTCCCAGCATTGGATGAACTTCGGATCCCCCTGATAAAGCATTTCACCCGATAAACAGCCTCATACTTTAGGGGCCAACTGTTATAGACATTTTTGTGCCTTACAACATTGAGCATGAAATGTCCATAATCTAAGGGATCCAAAGTCCCTAAACATGTTGTTCCTACCCCTAGAGGAACAAGGCTAACAAACCACAGCGATTCACAAAAGTTCTCCACCTGAAAACTACTCAAAACAAGTCAATTCAGGATCATTTCAGTGGCTACACTAGCTGTCTGCGCTGAATGTCAAAGCCAACACTGGCTACCTGCGTTGAATGTCAACTGGAACACTAGCTACCTGCGCTGAATGAGAGTGGACAAGTGGCGGGCTCATTTCTCAAGGTGTCAAAACCCAGGAAGCTTCCAAAATGACACTTGCCTCAGGGAATTTGACTGGTGATGAGTAAGAGGTTCCAAATCTCCAAGTGGAAGCAAGAACCTCCAAGTGGATTCAAGAACTGACAGAGGGAGAGGACACTAGTCACATCTCAAGCTGACTCATCCTCTCTCCAAACATCTATATATGGATCTCTCTTCCATGAGATCTAAAGGCTGGAATTTTGTTATTGCAAAGAATTGCTGTTGGTTTGAGACTGGAACTATTGGGTGCTTAATGCTTTGAAAGGGGTGAAGATAGGAATTCCATTTGCTGGGAAGGAGATGCTGGATTGGAGCCCTCTGGGTTGTATCTCTTCCTGAACCTTGTTATTCATCTATAAAGCTATCTTGGTTTCTCCTATATGCTGATGTTTTCTTGATGTATGATTGCATTAGTGTATTTGATTTATTTCTAATCCTGAATCATTTATGAATATGAATATTTGCCTTTGTGTTGTGTTCTTCTCTTGTCGCAAGTAGCTGTTCTCTTGTCGCAAGTAGCTGTTCTCTTGTGATCTCGCAGGAATCAAGTAGCTGTTCTCTTGGGCGAGCGAGGAGGCAAGTAGCTGTGAACACCCAAAGAGAAGAGGATCTGGATCGAGGGACAAACGGAAGAAACCGGTAAGTCTATTGATCCCTCCTCTTTCGCATTTCATAAAGGAAGAAACCAGAATAGCTGTCTCTGTTTGTTGCTAAGGCACTGTCACACCTTAGGTGGATAGGATCGTCCTGCATAGACATTTTTCCCCACAACAGGCCTATGCCGAGGAGTTTACCTGAAACTCTCAAGCCTTCAATGGAGTACACAGACTCTCTGACTCTCTCTGGCTCTGTCTGGCTCGATGCTGCCTTCAGGTCAACTCGGCTTCTACTCTCTGTTTTCTGCTATTAGCTTCTTGCATCTCTGTGTGCCTCTCTGTGTTATATTCTATGCTTCTGTCAGGTCATGGCTTTAAAACCAGTCTGTTCTTTTACTGCTCGTTTCCGCTTCCTGGCCTTCTGGTTTCCTTACCTCTGTTCGTTCGAATTCCTCTGCTCTGCATCATCATCACTGGGTAACGCCTCACAGGGAGGTGGCCACCTGTTTCCCAATGATCTGGGTGTCAAATTCCTTGAATCATTTTTGAATGGCCGTTAATTCTGTTTGCTTCAAGATCGCCCCTGAATCATGAATCGTTTACCAACTCATCATCCATGTCGGACTTCAAATCCCCTGTCATCTTGCTTTTTGACATGTTAAATCCGGTCAGTCATCGGGACGTATCTCCGTTGTTGATCTGGGCCCCCCAGATCCTGCGGTCATCCTTCATATCAGGGTGACAAGTTGCACGATGTTTACTCGTCCGATGCAGGCAGTTTTCTCTCTTATCTGCCAGACGCGTGTCGCTTGATGTGTGGCATCACGCAGGACTCAGTCAAAACTGCTTACCACCTCGAGGCCTTCCGATATCCTGTCGGTTTGTGGAATCCCGCGCTACAGAACTGAAACAATTACTTTTCCGTTTTTCATAGCGATTTCAGGTCCAAACGCTTCAGGGCTTTCCTTCACTAAGGGGGACGCCTTGCGATACGCGATTAGCGCTAATCGCATATCAGAAACCACCCCCGTTTCTTGATTTGGCCTTTGGTTTTTCCAGTTTGCGCCAGTGCGCATTACCATGGGACAACGGTCTGTGCGCTCGACCAAGGGTCCTCGTTGCTTTACTCTGGCCACAACTGCAACTGTTTACGAGGATTCCTTCTCATAGCTTTGATCTTTTCTAGGACTTTAATCTTTTAACATAATTTGAAACAGTCATGAAAACTTAGAGAGTGTTCTAGGATCTAATTCGGATCACAACCTTCCCACTGAAAAAGATTTTGGACCACCAAAAGTTTGTTTTATTTTAAGCATCAATCAAGTGAGGGTATTGCTTCCTCGCTTGCTCAATTTCTATCCATTTCGCACTGCTTGGTTTTGAACCTTTGAGTCCGATCCTGAGGTACTCAACATTCCCTCTGCGTGTAGTTCTTACCTGCCTGTCCAAAACTATATCTTCCTGCAACTCATTAAGATATTCAGGTAACAGATCATCAATAGAAGGCAATTGACTCTGCTCTTCGGGATCTTCGATTAATGAAGGTTCAAATAGTCTCAAGCTGTCTACATTAACGACTGAGTAGATGTGCATGTAAGCTGCTAGGTCAAGGTGAAAAGCATTCTCACTAATTTTGTCAAGTATCTTGAAAGGTCCATACCTTATTGGCTTTAGCTTCTTACCTTCACCTTGCATTGTGTCTTTGCTAATATATAGCCAGACTTGATCACCAACTTGGAAACTATGCTCCATCCGATGCTTGTCATGCCTTACCTTGTACTTGGCTTGGCTCTTTCCAGCTGTTCCTGTACTGCTTGGAGAATCTCTTGGATTTGTTCAATGAACTTGGTTGCCTTGTCCACATCACTGTGTCCATCAACTGCTATCTCTTTACCAAAGACAAAATCCAAGGGATACCTTGGTGTGAAACCAAAACAGGTCTCAAAAGGAGATCTCTCTGTAGAAGAATGTTTAGCTCGGTTGTAAGCATGCTGCACATAACATAAATGTTCATCCCAAAGTTTGGGATGCCTGTTGCAATAGCCTCTGAGCAATTGGATCACTGTCCTGTTGACCACTTCTGTTTGGCCATCTGTTTGTGGCTGAAAAGCTGTGCTCTTTTTCAGCCTGGTGTCCATCAATTCCCATAAACTTGACCAAAATTTCCCAACAAATCAGGTATCTCGATCAGATATTATAGACGTGGGTAATCCAAAATGAACCGATACATGCTAAAAGAACAACTTTGCAGTTTGTTCAGCTGTAATCTATTTGTTACATGGTATTAAAATACACATTTTGCTGAACCTATCCACAACTACATATAAATAGTCATGACCTTTCTAGATTTAGGCAGTCCTCCAAAAAAGTCCATGGAGACACTTTCCCAAGGATGAGAAGGAACTGGTAGTGGAGTGTACAAGCCTAGTTTTCTATTGCTGGGCTTGCTTCTTGCACACATGGTACACCCTCTTACATATCTAGAAACTGTCTGATTCATTTTTGGCCAATAACAAAATCTTTGCAGCTATGCAACTGTTTTACTTACAACAAAGTGACCTAATATTAGAGAAGTGTGTGCTTCTCGAATTATCTTTACTCTTTTAGTTTGTGGAATGCATAGCTTCCCAAAATGATACAAGAGTTGGTCCTTAACATGATAATACAATTCTTCTACTCGTTTGCCTTGACTTAAAGTTGCATATACATCTTTAAAATCTATATCTTGAGCATATTGTTCGATGTTGCTCACATGCAATACTGAAATATGCTTAAGTATAGTAGATGCATTTATAATTGGTCTAGATAACATATCTGCAACTTTATTGTGTATGCCCTTTTTATATCTGATGACTAAATGAAAATGTTGTAGAAAACCCATCCATCTACAATGTCTTGATTGCTGCAACTTAGTTTGGGAGTGTATATATTGAAGTGGTTGATGATCAGTATGTATAACTGTCTCTTTGCCAATTAAGTAATGTTTCCACTTTTTCACACTCTTTACTAATGCATATAATTCTTTTTCGTATGTGGGATAGTTAATTACTGCATAATTAAATGTCTTAGAATGATAACATATGGGTTTACCATGCTACACCAACACTGCTCCCATGACATAGTCACTGGCATCTGTTTCAATCTCAAATGGTCTTTGAAGATTGGGCAAATGCTAGTACTGGTGATGTACTAATCTTTTCTTTCAAGGTGTCGAAGGCTTTCTGTTGTTTGCCTCCCCACTGAAACACCTTGTTCAATCCTGCTAAAGCATGTAAGGAAGCTGCAATTAAGGAAAAGTTAGAAATAAACTTTCTCCAATATTGTGCTGCTCCTAAGAAGCTTCTGATTTCTGTAGCAGATTTGGGGTTAGGCTAGTTTACAATGACTGCAACCTTAGAGGGATCTATTTTCAATTCACCACCCCTACTATATGTCTTAAATAATTCAAAGACGTTTTGCCAAATTCACATTTTGAGAGTTTAACATAAAGATTTTCTCCTTTCAAAACATCTAGTGTCTGCTTAACATGATTTAAATGTTCTTCCCACGTTTTGCTAAATATAAGAATGTCATCCAGATATGCAATAACAAAATCATAAAGAAAAGGTTTGAGCACATCATTCATTACTCTCATGAAAGTAGTAGGAGCATTAGTTAAGCCAAAAGGCATAACCAACCACTCATACAATCCCTGCTTTGTTTTGAAAGCAGTCTTCCATGCATCTTGCTTTGCAAATCTGAGCTGATGATAGCCACTATACAAGTCTAACTTGGAAAAATAAACAGCTTCTTTCAACTGATCTAATATATCATCTATGCGAGGAAGGGGATAACGATTTTTGATTGTTATCTTATTCAGTGCTCGATAATCAATGCACATTCTCCACGAGCCATCTTTCTTTTTCACCAAAACAATTGGAGACCCACATGGTGATGTGTTAGGTCTGATGAACCCCTTCTCGAACAGCTCTTATACCTCCTTCTTGATTTATGCATTCTCTAAAGCGGACAACCTGTACATTTCGATGTTAGGCAATGGAGCATCTTGCTGCAAATTAATATCATGCACTACTTCCCTTTTGGGTGGCATACCTTTAGGTTCTTGAAATAATACAACATATTCTGAAACAACTTTTTCTAAATCGGCTTGCTATTTAGAATAACAACCCTCAAATACATTGGTTTTATCAGGTTTCTTTTCCTTTACAACCATCAGTAAAAATTGTTTACATGAATTTAAAATTCGTTTCATCTGTCCTGAGTTTATGAGAGTATAATTATTCTTGAGCTTATGAGCTCTTACAATATATTCGATTCCATCTTTAACGAGTAGATACTTGTTCTCAGCTCTATAGAAAATAGCTTTTCTATCATACAAGTAGGGACTTCCTAAAATAATTCCACATATATCCAAAGGAACTATATCTAACTCAACCTCATCTAGCCGACCGAAAAGAAAACTTAAGTTTACATTGTCTAGTCACTTGTAGCTTTGCTTTATCACATACCCAACCTAATGGATATGGTTTCTTATGAGGTGTGGTTAGTATCCCAACTTCTTTACAATTGCTTCAGAAATTAAATTTACTTGCGAGCCATTATCAAACAAAGTATCAATATTTGATGACTGGAAATAACTCGAATATGAAAAAGCTCATGCCTTTTTCTCTCATTTTCTTCATTATCAGTAGATTGTGCATAATTACTAGTAGATGCTTCACAATTTTTACCTTTAATACCTGTGGCTGCGATTGTTGCTTCATCTCCTGAGTCTGACCCCAAATCCTTTTGAATAGCTGTGGCAGTCTTCTTCTTCTTGCCCTCAAACTTCTTAGGTTTCAGCTCCAAATGTAGAATCCAGCAGTGTTCATCATCATGCCCATCCTTCTTACAATGAGTGCATGAAGACTTGCTTTTCTGTATTGTGTTTGTCTTCCTCCCTTTCCATTTCTGTTTTCTTTTCTCCTTATTTTTGCTTGTAGTGGGTTTGGATGATCCCCCAACTTCTGGGTTCCCATTCTTACCTCTAGCTTCGAGATACGTAGCCTGAACAGATACCTCATCTATGCTAGTGGGATTAAACATGAGGATAGTGTACCTCATGTAGCTATGTAGACCACCTATATACTTCAACAAAGTATGAGGTGAGTCTAAAGAAATTCCTAATCGAAGCTCTTTTCCTAAATTCTTGGGTGTAACCTTGTACACTTTGCCCTTTTAGTTGTCGAAGAGTTTTCCAGCTCATCATGGCTTGCTGCATGTAGGCTAGTGGATAGAACTGCTTTTTAGTTGCAGAAACAAATTCACTGTAGACAGAAAGAATCTTACCATGTTTCTTCATGTCAGCTTGTGTCCTGCCTTCCCACCATACCAAGGCAGTGTCTCTAAGGCGTAGGCTGGCCAGCTGAATCTTACTCTTGTCTGAGTCAATGCTCTGCACTCTGCAATAAACATCAATATGTTTGATCCAATTATCTAGCTTCTCTGCATTCAACTCTCCATCATATATTGGTAAATCAAACTTAACATCTAGTTTAATCAATGATGTCTTCTTTTTATTTTCAGGGCTATTAGGATGCATGAGAAATTTTTCTTCTTTCCCTTTGCCTTTAGAGTGGTCATGGAGGAGATATTCTTCTACACCTTTGTCTTGTTTGGAGCTTGATGAATCCTCATCTCTATGTTTCTTAAAGTCCCTATACATTTCCTCCACCATGGATCTCAGGGTCATAAAAATATCCATGAACTGGGGGTTTGATTCCAAGGGATTTTCTTCTGACATTTTCCTCTTAGAATAGACTCTTCCAATTTCCAGGTTAGTTTCAGCGAATTCTCCTTCTCCTAATTTAAGCTTTGATCTAGTTAGCATTCGACAACAAAATCCAGCACAAGCTTGTCTAGCCTTAGTAACCTAGAGTTTTGATACCACTTGATCTAGAATTTATCCAGGGCAAAGAATTAAAGGTATTACAGACTCATGTGCATGGATGTGCCTATGTTACTTATGCAACGGATCGATAAGATTGCTAGAATACATAGACACTGAGGCAATAAGAGAAAACATAATAGTTAAACATATAAACAAAACAAGTTTAATAAGAAGTTCACCCAATGTTGCTGGGCTATGTCTCCTGGTCCAGCCTTTCAGTGGTGGCCTCTCTATTATGTTTTGAAGCAGATTTTTTACAACAGTGAGCTTGATTCATGACTCACTAAACAGAATGAAGTCAGTAGGAATGGAGTGCACAGACTCTCCTTACTGAAATTCGACCTTTGAGGGTCACAGTAGTATGGCAGGCCTATGCCGAGGAGTTTACTTGAACCTCTCAAGCCTTCAATGGAGTACACAAACTCTCTAACTCTCTCTGGCTCTGTCTGGATGTGGCTCGATGCTTCCTTCAAGTTAGCTCGACTTCTACTCTCTGTTTTCTGCTATCAACTTCTTACGTCTCTGTGCTATATTCTCTGCTTCTGTCAGGTCATGGCTTTAAAGCTAGTCTGTTATTTGACTGTTCGTTTCCGCTTCCCGGCCTTCTGGTTTCCTTACCTCTGTCTGTTCGAATTCCTCTGCACTGCATCATCATCACTGGGTAACACCTCGCAGGGAGGTGGCCACCTGTTTCCCAACGAACTAGGCATCAGATTCCTTGAATCATTTTTGAATGGCCGTTAATTCCATTTGCTTCAAGATCGCTCACGAATCATGAATCATTTGCCAACTCATCATCCACGTCGGACTTCAAATCCCCTGTCATCTTGCTTTTTGGCCTGTCAAATCCGGTCAGTCATCGGGACGTATCTCTATCATTGATCTGGGCCCCCTAGTTTCTATGGTCGTCCTTCATATCGGGCAGACAAGTTGAACGATGTTTACCCGTCCGATGTGGTCGGTTTTCTCTCTCATTCGTCGGACGCGTGTCGCTCGATGTGTGGCATCGAGCGGGACTCAGTCAAAACTGCTTACCGCCTCGAGGCCTTTCGATATCCTACCAGTTTGTGGAATCCCATGCTACGGAAGCGAAACAGTTACTTTTCCATTTTTCATAGCGATTTCAGGTTCAGGCGCTTCAAGGATTTCCTTCACTGAGGGGGACGCCCTGTGCTAATCGCGTATCAGAAACCACCCCCGTTTCTTGATTTGGCCTCCGGTTTTTCTAGTTTGCGCCAGTGCGCGTTACCATGGGCCAATGGTCTACACGCTCGATAGAGGGTCCTCGTTGCTCCGCTCTGGCCACAACTGCAACTGTTACGAGGATTCCTTCTGATAGTTTTGATCTATTCTAGGACTTGAATCTTTTAGCATAATTTAAAACAATCATGAAAACTTAGAGAGTGTTCTAGGATCCAATTCAGATCATGACCTTCCCACTGAAAAATATTTTGGACCACCAAAAGTTGGTTTTCTTTTAAGCATCAATCAAGTGAGGGTATTGCTTCCTCTCTTGCTCAATTTCTATCCATTTCGCACTGCTTGGTTTTGAACCTTTGAGTCCGATCCTGAGGTACTCAACATTCCCTCTGCATGTAGTTCTTACCTTCCTGTCCAGAACTATCTCTTCCTGCAACTCATTAAGATATTCAGGTAACAGATCATCAATAGAAGGCAATTGACTGCTCTTCGGGATCTTCGATTAATGAAGGTTCAAATAGTCTCAAGCTGTCTGCATTAACGACTGAGTAGATGTGCATGTAAGCTGGTAGATCCAGGCGAAAAGCATTCTCACCAATTTTCTCAAGTATCTTGAAAGGTCCATACCTTATTGGCTTTAGCTTCTTACCTTCACCTTTCATTCTGTCTTTGCTGATATATAGCCAGACTTGATCACCAACTGGGAAATTATGCTCCATCTGATGCTTGTCATGCCTTGCCTTGTACTTGGCTTGTCTCTTTTCCAGCTGTTCCTTTACTGCCTCGAGAATCTCTTGGATTTGTTCAATGAACTTGGTTGCCTTGTCCACATCACTGTGTCCATCAACTGCTATGTCTTTACCAAAGACAAAATCCAAGGGAGACCTTGGTGTGAAACCAAAACAGGTCTCAAAAGGAGATCTCTGTGTAGAAGAATGTTTAGCTTGGTTGTGAGCATGCTACACATAACATAAATGTTCATCCCAAAGTTTGGGATGCTTGCTGCAATAGCCTATCAGCAACTAGATCACTATCCTGTTGACCACTTCTGTTTGGCCGTTTGTTTGTAGGTGAAAAGCTGTGCTCTTTTTCAGCTTGGTGTCCATCAATTCCCACAAACTTGACCAAAGTTTCCCAAAAAATCAGGTATCTCGATCAGATATTATAGATATGGGTAATCCAAAATGAACCCATACATGCTGAAAGAACAACTTTGTAGTTTGTTTAGCTGTAATCTGTTTGTTACAAGGTATTAAAATACACATTTTGTTGAACCTATCCACAACAACATATAAATAGTCATGACCTTTGCTAGATTTAGGCAGTCCTCCAACAAAGTCCATGGAGACACTTTGCCAAGGATGAGAAGGAACTGGTAGTGCAGTGTACAAGCCTAGTTTTTTATTGCTGGGCTTGCTTCTTGCACACATGGTACACCCTCTTACATATCTAGAATCTATCTCATTCATTTTTGGCCAATAACAAAATCTTTGCAGCTGTGCAACTGTTTTACTTACACCAAAGTAACCTGATATTAGAGAAGTGTGTGCTTCTCGAATTATCTTTACTCTTTCAGATTGTGGAATGCATAGCTTCCCAAAATGATACAAGAGTTGGTCCTTAACATTATAATCCAATTCTTCTACTTGTTTGCCTCAACTTAAAGTTGCATATACAACTTTAAAATATATATCTTGAGCATATTTTTCAATGTAGCTCTCATGCAATACTGAATTATGTTGAAGTATAGTAGATGCATTTATAATTGGTCTAGATTACATATCTCCAAATTTATTGTGTATGCCCTTTTTATATCTGATGACTAAGTGAAACTGTTGTAGAAAGCCCATCCATCTATAGTGTCTTGATTGCTGCAACTTAGTTTGGGAGTGTAGATATT
Source organism: Pinus tabuliformis (assembly GCA_031772625.1). Taxonomy (NCBI): domain Eukaryota; kingdom Viridiplantae; phylum Streptophyta; class Pinopsida; order Pinales; family Pinaceae; genus Pinus; species Pinus tabuliformis. The sequence goes on from CM062816.1 coordinate 1,207,287,495, forward strand.
GAAGTGGTTGATGATCAGTATGTATAACTATCTCTTTGCCAATTAAGTAATGTTTCCACTTTTTCACACTCTGTATTAATGCATAAAATTCTTTATCGTATGTGGGATAGTTAACTACTGCAGAATTAAATGTCGCAGAATGATAAAATATGGGTTTACCATGCTGCATCAACACTGCTCCCATGGCATAGTCACTGGCATCTGTTTCAATCTTAAATGGTCTTTGAAGATCGGGCAATGCTAGTACTGGTGCTGTACTAATCTTTTATTTCAAGGTGTCGAACTCTTTCTGTTGTTTGCCTCCCCACTGAAACACCTTGTTCAATCCTGTTAAAGCATGTAAGGGAGTTGCAATTAAGGAAAAGTTAGAAATAAACTTTCTCCAATATTGTGCTGCTCCTAAGAAGCTTCTGACTTCTATACCAGATTTGGGTTTAGGCCAGTTTACAATGACTACATCCTTAGATGGATCTATCTTCAATTCACCACCCCCTACTATATGTCCCAAATAATTCAAATATGTTTTGCCAAATTCACATTTTGAGAGTTTAAAATAAAGATTTTCTCCTTTCAAAACATCTAGAGTTTGCTTAACATGCTTTAAATAATCTTCCCACGTTTTTCTAAATATAAGAATGTCATCCAGATATACAATAACAAAATCATCAAGAAAAGGTCTGAGCACATCATTCATTACTCTCATGAAAGTAGCAGGAGCATTAGTTAAGCCAAAAGGCATATCTAGCCACTCATATAATCCCTGCTTTGTTTTGAAAGCAATCTTCCATGCATCTTGCTCTGCAACTCTAGCCTGATGATAGCCACTATGCAAGTCTAACTTGGAAAAATAAACAACTTCTTTCAACTGATCTAATGGATCATCTATGCGAGGAAGGGGATAACGATTTTTGATCGTTATCTTATTCAGTGCTCGGTAATCAATGCACATTCTCCATGAGCCATCTTTCTTTTTCACCAAAACAATTGGAGACCCACATGGTGATGTGCTAGGTCTATTGAACCCCTTCTCGAGTAGCTCCTGTACCTGCTTCTTGATTTTTTCATTCTCTAAAGCGGACAACCTGTACATTCTGATGTTGGGCAATGGAGCATCTTGCTTCAAATTAATATCATGCACTATTTCCTTTTTGGGTGGCAGACCTATAGGTTCTTGAAACAATATTTCATATTTTGAAACAACTTTTTCTAAATTAGCTTGCTGTTTAGCATCATAGCCCTCAAATACATTAGTTTTATTAAGTTTCTTTTCTTTTACAACCATCAGTAAAAATTGTTTACATGAATTTACAATTCGTTTCATCTGCCCTGAGTTTATGAGAGTTATTCTTGAGCTTATGAGCTCTTACAATATATTCGATTCCATTTTTAATGAGTAGATACTTGTTCTCAGCTCTATAGAAAATAGCTTTTCTATCATACAAGTAGGGACTTCCTAAAACAATTCCACATATATCCAAAGGAACTATATCTAACTCAACCTCATCTACAAATGCTGACCCAAAAGAAAACTTAAGTTTACATTTTCTAGTCACTTGTAGCTTTGCTTTATCACATAGCCAACCTCAAGGATATGGTTTCTTGTGAGGTGTGGTTAGTAATCCCAACTTCTTTACAATTGCTTCAGAAATTAAATTTACTTGTGAGCCACTATCAAACAAAGTATCAATCTTTTGATGATTGGAAATAACTCGAATATGAAAAAGCTCATGCCTTTTTCTCTCATTTTCTTCATTATCAGTAGATTGTGCAGAATTACTAGTAGATGCTTTAGAATTTTTACCTTTTATATCTGTGGCTGCGATTGTTGCTTCATCTCTTAAGTCTGACCCCAAATCCTTTTGAATAGCTGCAACAATCTTCTTCTTCTTGCCCTCGAACTTCTTAGGTTTCAACTCCAGATGTAGAATCTAGCAGTGTTCATCATCATGCCCATCCTTCTTATATTGAGTGGATCAAGACTTGCTTTTCTGTACAATGTTTGTCTTCCTCTCTTTCCATTTCTGTTTTCTTTTCTCCTTATTTTTGCTTGTAGTGGGTTTGGATGATCCCCCAACTTCTGGGTTCCCATTCTTACCTCTAGCTTCGAGATGTGTAAACTGAACGGATACCTCATCTATGCTAGTGGGATTAAACATGAGGATAGTGTGCCTCATGTAGCTGTGTAGACCACCTATATACTTCAACAGAGTCTCAGGTGAGTCTAAAGAAATTCCTAGAATCAAAGCTCTTTTCCCAAATTCTTGGGTGTAACCTTGTACACTTTGCCCTTTTAGTTGTCGAAGATTTTTCTAGCTCATCACGGCTTGCTGCATGTAGGCTAGTGGATAGAATTGATTTTTAATTGCAGAAACAAATTCACTCCAGACAGAAACAATCTTACCATGTTTCTTCATGTCAGCTTGTGTCCTACCTTCCCACCATACTAAAGTAGTGCCTCCAAGGCGTAGGCTAGCCAGTTAAATCTTACTCTTGTCTGAGTCAATGCTCTGCACTTTGCAATAAACATCAATCTGTCTTATCCAATTATCCAACTTCTCTGCATTCAACTCTCCATCATATATTGGTAAAACAAATTTAACATCTAATTTAATCAAAGATGTCTTATTTTTATTTTCAGGGCTATTAAGAGGCTTGAGAAATTTTTCTTCTTTCCCTTTACCTTTAGAGTGGTCATGGAGGAGATATTCTTCTACTCCTTTGTCTTGTTTGGAGCTTGATGAATCCTCATATCTATGTTTCTTAAAGTCCCTATACATTTCCTCCACCATGGATCTCAGGGTCATAAAACTATCCATGAACTGGGGGTATGATTCCAAGGGATTTTCTTCTGACATTTTCCTCTTAGAATAGACTCTTCCAATTTCCGGGTTAGTTTCAGCCAATTCTCCTTCTCCTAATTTAAGCTTTGATCTAGTTAGCATTCAACAACAAAATCTAGCACAAGCTTGTCTAACCTTAGTAACCTAGAGCTCTGATACCACTTGATTTGAAATTTATCCAGGACAAAGAATTAAAGGTATTACAGACTCATGTGCATAGATGTGCCTATGTTACTTATGCAATGGATCGATAAGATTGCTAGAATACATAGACACTGAGGCAATCATAAAAAACATAAAAGTGAAACATATAAAAAAACAAGTTTAATAAGGAGTTCACCCAATGCTCCTGGGCTACGTCTCCTGGTCTAGCCTTTCAGTGGTGGCCTCTCTATTATGTTTTCAAGAAGAGTTTTTACAACAGTGAGCTTGATTTGAGACTCACTAAACAGAATGAAGTCAGTAGGAATGGAGTACACAGTCTCTCCTTACTGAAACTCAACCTCTGAGGGTCACAGTAGTATGATAGGCCTATGCCGAGGAGTTTACTTGAACCTCTCAAGCCTTCAATGGAGTACACCGACTCTCTGACTCTCTTTGGCTCTATCTGGCTCGATGCTACCTTCAGGTCAGCTCGACTTCTACTCTCGGTTTTCGGCTATTAGCTTCTTTCGTCTCTGTGTGTGCCTCTTTGTGTTATATTCTCTACTTCTGTCAGGTCATGGCTTTAAATCCAGTCTGTTCTTTGACTGCTCGTTTCCGCTTCTCGGCCTTCTGGTTTCCTTACCTCTATTCGTTCGAATTCCTCTGCTCTGCGTCATCATCACTAGGTAATGCCTCGCAGGGAGGTGGCCACCTATTTCCCAACGAACTGGGTGTCAGATTCCTTGAATCATTTTTGAATGGTTTTTAATTCCGTTTGCTTCAAGATTGCCTGCGAATCATGAATCGTTTGCCAACTCATCATCCACGTCGAACTTCAAATCCGCTGTCTTCCTTCTTTTTAACCTGTCAAATCCGGTCAATCATCGGGATGTATCTCCGCCGTTGATCTATCCCCCCCATAGCCTACGATCGTCCTTCATATCGAGCGACAATTCGCACGATGTTTACCCATCTGATGCGGGCGGTTTTCTCTCTCATTTGCCAGACGCATGTCGCTCGATGTGTGGCATTGGGCAGGACTCAGTCAAAACTGCTTACCGCCTCGAGGCCTTACGATATGCTACCGGTTTGTGGAATCTTGTGCTACGGAACCGAAACTATTACTTTTCCATTTTTCATAGCGATTTCGGGTCCGGGCGCTTCAGGGCTTTCCTTCACTGAGGGGGACGCCCTGCGATACGCGATTAGCGTTAATCGCGTATCAGAAACCACCCCCATTTCTTGATTTGGCCTCCAGTTTTGCTAGTTTGCGCCAGTGCGCGTTACCATGGGCCAATGGTTTGCGCACTCGACAGAGGGTCCTCGTTGCTCCGCTTTGGCCACAACTGCAACTGTTACGAGGATTCCTTTTGATAGTTTTGATCTTTTCTAGGACTTGAATCTTTTAGCATAATTTGAAACAGTCATGAAAACTTAGAGAGTGTTCTAGGATCCAATTCAGATCACAACCTTCCCACTGAAAAAGATTTTGGACCACCAAAAGTTGGTTTTCTTTTAAGCATCAATCAAGTGAGGGTATTGCTTCCTCGCTTGCTCAATTTCTATCCATTTCGCACTGCTTGGTTTTGAACCTTTGAGTTCGATCCTGAGGCACTCAACATTCCCTCTGCGTGTAGTTCTTACCTTCCTGTCCAGAACTATCTCTTCCTACTACTCATTAAGATATTCAGGTAACAGATCATCAATAGAAGGCAATTGACTCTGCTCTTCAGGATCTTCGATTAGTGAAGGTTCAAATAGTCTCAAGCTGTCTGCATTAACGACTGAGTAGATGTGCATGTAAGCTGGTAGATCCCGGTGAAAAGCATTCTCACCAATTTTCTCAAGTATCTTGAAAGGTCCATACCTTATTGGCTTTAGCTTCTTACCTTCACCTTTCATTCTGTCTTTGCTGATATACAGCTAGACTTGATCACCAACTAAGAAACTATGCTCCATCTGATGCTTGTCATGCCTTGCCTTGTACTTGGCTTGGCTCTTTTCCATCTATTCCTGTACTGCCTGGAGAATCTTTTGGATTTGTTCAATGAACTTGGTTGCCTTGTCCACATAACTGTGTCCATCAACTGCTATGTCTTTACCAAATACAAAATCCAAGGGAGACCTTGGTGTGAAACCAAAACAGGTCTCAAAAGGAGATCTCTGTGTAGAAGAATGTTTAGCTTGGTTGTGAGCATGCTACACATAACATAAATGTTCATCCCAAAGTTTGGGATGCTTGCTGCAATAGCCTCTGAGCAACTAGATCACTGTCTTGTTAACACATATTTCATTAAATTTAGAATTAAACAATGGATCTAGAATTTCAAAATAACCAAAAAACACAATTCTAGTGATGTCCTTGTAATAAAATATTTCCAATTTTAATGAAATATGTGTTTGTTGACCACTTCTATTTGGCCATCTGTTTGCAGGTGAAAAGCTGTGCTCTTTTTCAGCTTGGTGTCCATCAATTCCCACAAACCTGACCAAAATTTCCCAACAAATCAGGTATCTAGATCAGATTTTATAGATATGGGTAATCCAAAATGAACCCATACATGCTGAAAGAACAGCTTTGCAGTTTGTTCAGCTGTAATATGTTTGTTACAAGGTATTAAAATACACGTTTTGTTGAACCTATCCACAACAACATATAAATAGTCATGACCTTTGCTAGATTTAGGCAGTCCTCCAACAAAGTCCATGGAGACACTTTCCCAAGGATGAGAAGGAACTGGTAGTGTAGTGTACAAGCCTAGTTTTCTATTGCTGGGCTTGCTTCTTGCACACATGGTACACCCTCTTACATATCTAGAATCTATCTCATTCATTTTTGGCCAATAACAAAATCTTTGGAGCTGTGCAACTATTTTACTTACACCAAAGTGACCTGATATTATCTTTACTCTTTCAGCTTGTGGAATGCATAACTTCCCAAAATGATACAAGAGTTGGTCCTGAACATGATAATCCAATTATTCTACTTGTTTGCCTCGAATTAAAGTTGCATATACAACTTTAAAATATATATCTTGAGCATATTGTTCAATGTAGCTCTTATGCAATACTGAATTATGTTGAAGTATAGTAGATGCATTTATAATTGGTCTAGATTACATATCTGCAAATTTATTGTGTATGCCCTTTTTATATCTGATGACTAAGTGAAACTGTTGTAGAAATCCCATCCATCTATAGTGTCTTGATTTCTGCAACTTAGTTTGGGAGTGTAGATATTGAAGTGGTTGATGATCAGTATGTATCACTGTCTCTTTGCCAATTAAGTAATGTTTCCACTTTTTCACACTCTGTATTAATGCATACAATTCTTTATCGTATGTGGGATAGTTAACTACTGTAGAATTAAATGTCGCAGAACGATAACATATGGGTTTACCATGCTGCATCAACACTGCTCCCATGGCATAGTCACTGGCATCTGTTTCAATCTTAAATGGTCTTTGAAGATCGGGCAATGCTAGTACTGGTGTTGTACTAATATTTTATTTCAAGGTGTCGATCGCTTTCTACTATTTGCCTCCCCACTCAAACACCTTGTTCAATCCTGTTAAAGCATGTAAGGGAGCTGCAATTAAGGAAAAGTTAGAAATAAACTTTCTCCAATATTGTGCTGCTCCTAAGAAGCTTCTGACTTTTGTAGCAAATTTGGGTTTAGGTCAGTTTACAATGACTACAACCTTAGAGGGATCTATCTTCAATTCACCACCCCCTACTATATGTCCCAAATAATTCAAAGATGTTTTGCCAAATTCACATTTTGAGAGTTTAAAATAAAGATTTTCTCCTTTCAAAACATCTAGAGTCTGCTTAACATGCTTTAAATGTTCTTCCCATGTTTTTCTAAATATAAGAATGTCATCCAGATATACAATAACAAAAGCATCAAGAAAAGGTCTGAGCACATCATTCATTACTCTCATGAAAGTAGCAGGAGCATTAGTTAAGCCAAAAGGCATATCCAGTCACTCATATAAACCCTGCTTTGTTTTGAAAGCAGTCTTCCATGCATCTTGCTCTGCAACTCTAACTTGATGATAGCCACTATGCAAGTCTAACTTGGAAAAATAAACAACTTCTTTCAACTGATCTAATAGATCATCTATGCGAGGAAGGGGATAACGATTTTTGATCGTTATCTTATTCAGTGCTCGGTAATCAATGCACATTCTCCACGAGCCATCTTTCTTTTTCACCAAAACAATTGGAGACCCACATGGTGATGTGCTAGGTCTGATGAACCCCTTCTCGAGTAGCTCCTGTACCTGCTTCTTGATTTCTGCATTCTCTAAAGTGGACAACCTGTACATTCTGATGTTAGGCAATGGAGCATCTTGCTGCAAATTAATATCATGCACTATTTCCTTTTTGGGTGGCAGACCTTTAGGTTCTTGAAACAATACATCATATTCTGAAACAACTTTTTCTAAATCAGCTTGCTGTTTAGCATCATAGCCCTCAAATACATTGGTTTTATCAGGTTTCTTTTCCTTTACAACCATCAGTAAAAATTGTTTACATGAATTTACAATTCGTTTCATCTGCCCTGAGTTTATGAGAGTATAATTATTCTTGAGCTTATGAGCTCTTACAATATATTCGATTCCATCTTTAATGAGTAGATACTTGTTCTCAACTCTATAGAAAATAGCTTTTCTATCATACAAGTAGGGACTTCCTAAACCAATTCCACATATATCCAAAGGAAATATATCTAACTCAACCTCATCTACAAATGCCGACCCAAAAGAAAACTTAAGTTTACATTGTCTAGTCACTTGTAGCTTTGCTTTATCACATAGCCAACCTAATGGATATGGTTTCTTGTGAGGTGTGGTTAGTAATCCCAACTTCTTTACAATTGCTTTAGAAATTAAATTTACTTGTGAGCCACTATCAAACAAAGTATCAATCTTTTGGTGATTGGAAATAACTCGAATATGAAAAAGCTCATGCCTATTTCTCTCATTTTCTTCATTATTAGTAGATTGTGCAAAATTACTAGTAGATGCTTCAGAATTTTTACCTTTTATACCTGTGGCTGCGATTGTTGCTTCATCTCCTAAGTCTGACCCCAAATCCTTTTGAATAGCTGCAACAATCTTCTTCTTCTTGCCCTCGAACTTCTTAGGTTTCAACTCCAGATGCAGAATCTAGCAGTGTTCATCATCATGCCCATCCTTCTTATATTGAGTGGATCAAGACTTGCTTTTCTGTAAAATGTTTGTCTTCCTCTCTTTCCATTTCTGTTTTCTTTTCTCCTTATTTTTGCTTGTAGTGGGTTTGGATGATCCCCCAACTTCTAGGTTCCCATTCTTACCTCTAGCTTCGAGATGTGTAAACTGAACGGATACCTCATCTATGCTAGTGGGATTAAACATGAGGATAGTGTGCCTCATGTAGCTGTGTAGACCACCTATATACTTCAACAGAGTCTCAGGTGAGTCTAAAGAAATTCCTAGAATCAAAGCTCTTTTCCTAAATTCTTGGGTGTAACCTTGTACACTTTGCCCTTTTAGTTGTCGAAGATTTTTCCAGCTCATCATGGCTTGCTGCATGTAGGCTAGTGGATAGAATTTATTTTTAATTGCAGAAACAAATTCACACCAGATAGAGAGAATCTTACCATGTTTCTTCATGTCAGCTTGTGTCCTGCCTTCCCACCATACCAAAGCAGTGCGTCCAAGGCGTAGGCTGGCCAACTGAATCTTACTCTTGTCTGAGTCAATGCTCTGCACTCTGCAATAAACATCAATCTGTTTGATCCAATTATCCAACTTCTCTGCATTCAACTTTCCATCATATATTGGTAAATCAAATTTAACATCTAATTTAATCAAAGATGTCTTATTTTTATTTTCAGGGCTATTAAGAGGCTTGAGAAATTTTTCTTCTTTCCCTTTACCTTTAGAGTGGTCATGGAGGAGATATACTTCTACTCCTTTATCTTGTTTGGAGCTTGATGAATCTTCATCTCTATGTTTCTTAAAGTCCCTATACATTTCCTCCACCATGGATCTCAGGGTCATAAAACTATCCATGAACTGGGGGTGTGATTCCAAGGGATTTTCTTCTGACATTTTCCTCTTAGAATAGACTCTTCCAATTTCCGGGTTAGTTTCAGCCAGTTCTCCTTCTCCTAATTTAAGCTTTGATCTAGTTAGCATTCAACAACAAAATCTAGCACAAGCTTGTCTAACCTTAGTAACCTAGAGCTCTGATACCACTTGATCTGAAATTTATCTAGGACAAAAAATTAAAGGTATTATAGACTCATGTGCATAGATGTGCCTATGTTACTTATGCAATGGATCGATAAGATTGCTAGAATACATAGACACTGAGGCAATCATGGAAAACATAACAGTGAAACATATAAACAAAACAAGTTTCATAAGGAGTTCACCCAATGCTCCTGGGATACGTCTCCTGGTCCAGCCTTTCAGTGGTGGCCTCTCTATTATGTTTTCAAGAAGATTTTTTACAACAGTGAGCTCGATTTGAGATTCACTAAACAGAATGAAGTCAGTAGGAATGGAGTACACAGACTCTCCTTACTGAAACTCGACCTCTGAGGGTCACAGTAGTATGATAGGCCTATGCCAAGGAGTTTACTTGAACCTCTCAAGCCTTTAATGGAGTATACCGACTCTTTGACTCTCTCTAGCTCTATCTGGCTCGATGCTATCTTCAGGTCAGCTTGACTTCTACTCTCAGTTTTTGGCTATTAGCTTCTTGCGTCTCTGTGTGTGCCTCTCTGTGTTATATTCTCTACTTCTATCAGGTCATGGATTTAAAGGCAGTGTTTTCTTTGACTGCTCATTTCCGCTTCTCGGCCTTCTGGTTTCCTTACTTCTGTCCGTTCGAATTCCTCTGCTCTGCGTCATCATAACTAGGTAATGCCTCGCAGGGAGGTGGCCACCTGTTTCCCAATGAACTGGGTGTCAGATTCCTTGAATCATTTTTGAATGGTTGTCAATTCTGTTTGCTTCAAGATTGCCCACGAATCATGAATCGTTTGCCAACTCATCATCCACGTCAAACTTCAAATCTGCTGTCTTTTGCTTTTTAACCTGTCAAATTCGGTCAATCATCGGGATGTATCTCCGCCATTGATCTGTCCCCCCCATATCCTACGGTCATCCTTCATATCGGGCGGACAATTCGCACGATGTTTACCCATCTGATGCGGGCAGTTTTCTCTCTCATTTTCTGGATGTTCGATGTGTGGCATCGGGCAGGATTCAGTCAAAACTGCTTATCACCTCGAGGCCTTACGATATGCTGCCAGTTTGTGGAATCTCGTGCTACGGAACCGAAACAATTCTTTTCCATTTTTCATAGCGATTTCGGGTCCGGGCGCTTCGGGGCCTTCCTTCATTGAGGGGGACGCCCTGCGATACGCGATTAGCGCTAATCACGTATCAGAAGCCACCCACGTTTCTTGATTTGGCCTCTGGTTTTGCTAGTTTTCGCCAGTGCATGTTACCATGGGCCAATGGTCTGCGCGCTTGACAGAGGGTCCTTGTTGCTCCGCTTGTTATAGACATTTTTGTGCCTTACAACATGAAGCATGAAATGTCAATAATCTAAGGGATCCAAAGTCCCTAAACATGTTGTTCCTACCCCTAGAGGAACAAGGTCAGCAAACCACAGCACTAAATATCAGTTCTCCACCTGAAAACACTCAAAACAAGCTAATTCTGGATCATGTCAACTGCTCCACTGAGCATCTGCGCTGAATGTCAACTGCTCCACTCTGTACCTGCGCTGAATGTCAACAGTAATGAAGGCTACCTGCGCTGGGCGAGTTTGGCCAAGTGGCACAGTCATTCCTCAAGGTGTCAAATGCCCAGGAAGCTTCCAAAATGACACTTGGATCAGGGAATTCGCCTAGTGATGAGTAAGAGGGTCTAGATCTCCAAGTGGAAGCAAGAACCTCCAAGTGGACTCAAGAACTGAAGAATAACTGAAGTGGGAGAGGACACTAGTCAGCTTCATGCCAGCCTCAAGCTGACTCATCCTTTCTCCAAAACTCCTATATATAGAGCTCTCTCATGAGGTCTAGGGAGGCTGGAATCTTGTGAATGTAAGGAAGTGCTGTTGGTTTGAGTATAGAACTATTGGGTGATTTGCTTGAAGGAGGTGAAGAGGAGATTTCTTTCTGCTGGGAGGTGATGCTGGATTGGGCCTTTTATGTTGTATTACTTCCTGAACTTTACTTCTTCCATTAATAAAGCATTTGAGGTTCTTCTATATGCATGTGTCTCAATGGTGTATTGTTATACTTGTGTATTTGATTTATTCTAATCCTTGAATCAATTATGAATGTATGCTTCTTGTAGTTTCCCTCTCTTGCCATTTTGCAGGATCTTGGTGTAGCTGGGCCAGTGAAAGAGCAAGGAGCTGGGAGCAAGCGGCAAAGAGAGAAGATTGGATCAATCATTAGCGGAAGACAACGGTTAGTGGATCTCTTTCTCCCCTCTCTTACATCTCATAAAGAAGTAATCTCGAATAGCTTTGCTTTGATTGTTGCTGAGGTACTATCACCCTTAGAGTGGGATAGGGTCATTCCGTATTGGATACTTTTCCCAACAACAAATTGGCGACTCCACTGGGGATCGTATCTTGTTGGTTGTTTGTGTTTTTTGCTATTCATTTCATAAACACAGGGAGTACCGAATCGAACTGCATTTGGATCTTTCAAATGCAAAGTAGAGGGCAGCTACTCTAGCTCAGTTTCTGGGCATGTTTATGATCTGAAGAGCTGATTCACAAGGACTCTGAACAGCTCTTAGTGATAGCTTTTCATCCTCCTTGTCATCCCTTAGTGTGTACTTGACTGATAGCTTCTGATTTGGCCAAAAACTGTGAATTTTTGAGCAATCTGTGACCCGGAAACCAAGAGAAACGAAAGTTTCGTTCTTCAGTGCAGGCTGTGTGAAGGCTGTCTGCATTTCAGCGCAGTTCCCGAAGGGGCTACCTGCGCTGAATGTCAAACTGACAGTGTACTACCTGCGCTGAACCAGTCTTTCCTTGTGCTACTGGGGTTTCCTGCTGTTTATTGCCCTGTTTTCACCCTTGTTTTTGCAGCCTGTTACCAGTCAATGTACCTATCTGAAACCAACTTTCCTTGCCACTATTCCGCCTCGGTTGTATAAAGAAACTGTATTTGTTCTTTGTGTATTTCTTATATCATTTGCAGTTTCCCATAACGAAAGCGAACTAGTCTTGCTGTGGCCTCTTAGATCTAGACCTGTGATAAGTGTCGTTTTGATCTTAAGAGTTAGTTTGTTTGCTGTTCATAGCTGATTGAGCTTTTGCTTTCGTCATATGGTTTGAATTTATATATTTCTAGTGTCGAAACAAGTAAATCTTAAGGTGTCTTTTGATTTTGGACAAGCTTGTTTGCTTTCACTTGAAATCGAATTCAAAGTTATACAATAGCTTTCTTTTTGTGTCGCACAAACATTAAGAAAGAGAAAAGAAATACCTGCATTGTGCATGTGCATTTTGACAGTTTGCATGTTGATTTAGGGAAAAGTGCATTAGTGTGTGCTCTATGATCTGTGTGAAAAGATGTTGTCTTTCTTTTCCCTCAGTAGTTAAGATTTTCAAAGTTGAAAGATTGAAAAGCTTGCTTATCATCTTAGACTGCATTTAGGAGTGTTATCATACATCTCGTGGTGATCCATAAAGGCAAACTGCTAAACAAGATCAACCTTAAAATAAACTGAATTTACATAACAACGCATTGAAACATAACGCAAACACATAGAGGTCTAAGCTAGAGACGTGTTCCGGCGTCGTTAAACGTGATATCTTAGCGTTGAGTGGTTGGGTGATTCCTCCACGGTGAAGCGATAAGTATCAATACGGACTTGTGCTCCCATGTACTGTCGCGTATATATTGGGAGACCCCTATAGGAACAAAGCCTTTATCCATAGGAAACCGTGTCGGCCGCCCTACTGATCGCAATGCAGTGAACACAGCATTCACGAAGATCGACCACTCGTACCGTAAAACGTATTCTGTGGTTTTGCGAAAGGTTTGGCACACCCTCTGCCTAGATCTCCAGAGTAGTTTCTTTTGGCCTTTTTCAAACTCTATAACTGAAAAAGTCCATCCGAGCATTTGTCACTTCGGGCTCGTTAAAACATCGAAGGAGACTAGAGTCATCTTTAGCTTTTTCTCGACTCTTAAAAAGTGAAAAAGCAAGTTGTGTCTAAAGCGTCGTTATAAAATTTATTTTAAACGGAACATAATCACCTCCTATTCCTGCGTTGATCTGTAGGTTGAGAACATGGAACGTCCCAACCAAGGAATTCCACAAGATGGAAATCCTAGTCCTTTCTCCTCTTGGGGAGAAGTTGGTGCGCCCCACATGGCCACATTGTCGCTTCCAGGACTGACAATTGGCCTGCCTATTTGGCTATTCTCAACCATTGTAGTTCAGAACACCATGGTTCCTGAACAGTCGAGTCAACAGTTAGATGAGTCTAGAGCTGCCCACCAGCCTTCTACTTCCTATAACTCTTCCTCTAATCCTTCATCTTCGCAAGGTAGAGCCGGCAAAAGCCAAGCTCCCATGGAGAAGAAGGAGAAGAAGAAGAAGGAGAAGAAGAAGAAGGAGCCTAAGGCGACTGGGGGCAAGCAAAAGACATCTGACAAAAATCCACACACAGCACAGACCGGGCCTAAATCGCCATGTGTCATATGTAAAGGAGACCACTTCCATAGAGATTGTCCCTGTATTCCCCGGATACTAAGGGACTGGTCCCCTCGTTTGCACAATTCGGGAGCATCAACCTCTGATAGCCATGTTGAATGCTTACCGTCAACCAGCGAAAGTGAAGGTTCAAGACAAAGGGGGGGAACAAGATCCCCCTACAGACTGTGTGAAGGCGATCACGCCATCCACCGTTGTCCCTTCTTAGACGAAGCGAAGAGAGTTTTGGAAGATCGTCCAGTTTCACCGTTGAGACTTCCTCCTGGATACAAAAAACTCGTGCCAAGTCCTTCGTTGGTTGAAAATACATTTGGCCCACTCAAGTGGTCAGCTGAAGCGTCAGTCATTGAAAATGAACCTACTGAATCCGGACCAGACGAAAGTCTAAAGGTCGAAACGGCAGTTGACCCGGTTCCGCCTTCAGAGGTTTCATCTTCAAATGACACCGTCAATGAAGATTCATCTTCAAATGACACCCTCACTGAAGAGAATAAGGATGACACCATCCAGATTCTTTTCATCAACACAGATTCTGATGAGCATCAGGGCAATGCGCCCATTCCTTTATCGCAGGAAGGAACATCGTCAGGGTCATATCCGGCCGTGTATTCGGTCCCACCACCAAGCAACCTGGTTGTGTCCTTTGATTGGAACCAACTAGGCAGACCCCGGTTGCCAGCCAGTATACCATTCAGAATCATCGTCCAAATTTACAGAATGGTAATGGCTGGAACTATCATTGATGAAGGGGCATCTGTGAGTATCCTTTCCTCTATTGCTTGGAAAGCACTGGGTTCCCCGGCGCTTTTACCTGAGATAAGAAATCTCTCGGGTTTTGATAAAGGAACCAGTCGACCATTAGGGATCCTCCCCAATGTGCCTGTCACATTGAAAGGGAAGACCGTTCAATTGAATGTGATGGTCGTTCAAGGACCCTTGGATTATAACCTACTCCTTGGACGAGACTATATATATTGCATGGGAGCTATAGTCTCCTCACTCTTTAGAGTAATGTGTTTTCCACACGAAGGAAGAATGGTCAAGCTCGTAGACCAACTTTCATTTCCGGGATCACGCATCGCAAATAGTCACATACCAACCCTCAATGGTCTATTCACTCAAGAAATGTCTCCACCCCCAGTCCTCCTTCCCGATGAGTGCGAGTGATTCGGAAAGATGGGACTGGAACCCAGGGGGCATGCATCCTGGTCTGCTTTGGGCAGAGGAAACCTTGGGTATAAGGTAGAATTTCCGCGAAAGAATATGACTAGTCCGTACCCCGTCCGTGGAAGGAAGAGGGGTTGTTCTGGAACAGGATTCTTTTGTCAAGGTTACTTGTTTGACAAAGGTCATTCACCATTGTCTACTTCGGTAGACAGTGCCGAGGAAATGTTTTCGTTTGATGGTGTTAACAAAACAATCTTTGGGTAACCAGAAAGAGGTAAGCCTCACCCTTTAAAACAAATGTTTTATCGGATAAGTAGGGGCAACCTTGAAATTGTACTTTATACCTGGGGGCATGCAACCTTTTGGAGTGCAAGCAAGGGACGACTATTTATTTTTTAAATTTTTAGGTCCTCCCTTTAAACCTGTAGGTCTAACCCTTTAAACTCGTAGGATTAGCCGTTTCCTAACTTGCATAAAGAAAGGATGTGGGGCAAAGGTCAAAATTTGCCCAATTAGGAGCATAGCTTCGTGAGATAAAGCTCCATAAAAAATAGCTATCTCACAGGAGACATTTCTTATCTTATGACTGGTATTATCGAGCAGTTTTACCGCGGAATTTATGCTCGTTAAAAAATAGAAAAGCGAGATCCGAGCAGTTTTACCGTGGAATTTATGCTCGTTAAAAAATAGAAAAGCGTGAGCAAAAGTTTCCTCCAGAGTTTAAGCTCATTAAAAAATGAACCTATGCCGGTAAATAACCATTGTGATCATTAGCCTTAAAAAGCCTTGGTCGTGTTTTGCACCTGCCACCTCCATTCCATTTGGCCGATCGTTCACCCCCATATGATTGTTTACCTATTTTGAGGAACAGTTGCGAAGAGTGATTTCACCTAGCCATCCTTGTGACACTGCCGTGATTGGAAAATTCCAACCTGTACCTGGAATCTGCTGCTATCCCTGTTTATCACTCGTTCCTCAAAAGACGAGTCTTCTTTGAGCTCTTTTCTCCTGACTCGTAAAATATGAAAAGTTTGCCGAGTTTTGGCCTTCCAGCTCGTTAAAGTGACCGGAAGAGCTATCCCTCCTCTAGATTTTAATCTTTTTGGACCTGAGGGATATTACAAAAAAAGGTCGAGCGCTTGTTTTATTCGGCTCGTTAAAATTATCGAAAACTCATCCCTTCTGTATTGTTTTATACTTTTTCGGACTTAAGGGATTAGATGACGAAAAAGGAATTTTGGAGTTAACTTTTTGTACCTTTTCAGACTCTCTAAAAATGAAAAGGACCGAGTTTTCCTTGTCGTTAGACTCATTAAAATGATTAAATAGCGACAAACTTGTCTTTAGACGAGAACGAGTTTCCCTATCGCTAGGCTCGTTAAAACATAGCGATGGGCTTGCCCGAAGGGCAGGTTATAGAACAAGCATATGTTATCCTCCTCAAGCTTGACAAAAATAAAGAGGTACTGGTCAGAAATGACTGGGGAAAAATTGGGAGAACCTCAAAGCTTTAATGGTAGCAAGTCGCTCTTGAACATGACACTTTTCCTCCGTATCACATCGGGTTGGGTTGTTTCATTCACCGGTCTCATCACCATGGTCTTCGCCAAACCATCCACATTTGGGGTAATGCTACCGATCCATCGCATCAGTGTCGTTATATGTTCAAGAGATGTTGTTCAGAAAGAGTCAACCGTGTCCCATCCACTGCCATACATTATCCTTCATCCACCCATGATCGCCACCCTGAATCATATTTCACAGATTGTTTTCACCTCCACTAAAATCATTAGCTCCGTTCTGTGTCACTGATGTGGGATTCATTAAGGCCCTCCTTTGATGGATCGCTTCTTGTCGACTTCAGCTCATCATCCAAGAAGTTGATCTAGGAACACCCCCCTCAGTACTTTGAAGCTTGCATGCCTCAATGGCAAGTTTCTCACTTCCGGCGACAGGTATACATCAATGACCTTCGACCAGAAGATTTTGCGTGGTGTTCGACGCCAAGTCCTTTATTCACACCACGTGAA
The DNA here is from genome assembly GCA_031772625.1 of Pinus tabuliformis. Classification (NCBI taxonomy): domain Eukaryota; kingdom Viridiplantae; phylum Streptophyta; class Pinopsida; order Pinales; family Pinaceae; genus Pinus; species Pinus tabuliformis. Next base: position 1,207,304,427 of record CM062816.1, read on the forward strand.
TTGTACTGCAGTACCTTGAGGGTCATTATCATTATCGGTGATTCCTCTCGCGCTTGTTAACGGTTTACATTATTGACCGGTAATCAAGCGATGTCTTTCCATGTTCGACTTCAACGCAATTCTCACATGGATCGACTTGTACTTAGAGTGAAGATCAAACGAGTTTGAAGACCCCGGATCTAGTTTCATCCATCCGGGCTGCGATATATATTCAGGAAAAATAAAGACATTTGATATGTACATCATTGCAGCAGATGATCATCCTACTCAAAGGATGATAATTTCAGCAGAGAATTATCAGTCTATCATCAGACGATCGTCTGTTATATGTACCAAAATGAATTTATAAAGCTGAGCATGGGAATGCCCGCCTCAGCTAGATCATGAAAGAAGAATGAAAAATAATGTATTGTATTGTATTTTATTACAGGTCACCGCTCAGCGATTGAATGAACTTTGGATCCTCCTGATAAAGCATTTCACCCGATAAACGACCTCATACTTTAGGGGGCAACTGTTATAGACATTTTTGTGCCTTACAGCATGAATCATGAAATGTCAATAATCTAAGGGATCCAAAGTCCCTAAACATGTTGTTCCTACCCCTAGAGGAACAAGGTCAGCAAACCACAACACTAAATATCAGTTCTCCACCTGAAAACACTCAAAAACAAGCTAATTCTGGATCATGTCAACTGCTCCACTGAGCATCTGCGCTGAATGTCAACTGCTCCACTCTGTACCTACGCTGAATGTCAACAGTAATGAAGGCTACCTGCGCTGGGCGAGTTTGGCCAAGTGGCACAGTCATTCCTCAAGGTGTCAAATGCCCAGGAAGCTTCCAAAAGTTGGTTTTCTTTTAAGCATCAATCAAGTGAGGGTATTGCTTCCTCGCTTGCTCAATTTCTATGCATTTCACACTGCCTGGTTTTGAACCTTTGAGTCCGATCCTGAGGTACTCAACATTCCCTCTGCGTGTAGTTCTTACCTTCCTGTCCAGAACTATCTCTTCCTACTACTCATTAAGATATTTAGGTAACAGATCATCAATAGAAGGCAATTTACTCTTCTCTTTGGGATCTTCGATTAATGAAGGTTCAAATAGTCTCAAGCTGTCTGCATTAACGACTGAGTAGATGTGCATGTAAGCTGGTAGATCCGGGCGAAAAGCATTCTCACCAATTTTCTCAAGTATCTTGAAAGGTCCATACCTTATTGGCTTTAGCTTCTTACCTTCACCTTTCATTCTATCTTTGCTGATATACAGCCAGACTTGATCACCAATTGGGAAACTATGCTCCATCTGATGCTTGTCATGCCTTGCCTTGTACTTGGCTTGGCTCTTTTCCAGCTGTTCCTGTACTGCCTGGAGAATCTCTTGGATTTGTTCAATGAACTTGGTTGCCTTGTCGACATCAATATGTCCATCAACTGCTATGTCTTTACCAAAGACAAAATCCAAGGGAGACCTTGGTGTGAAACCAAAACAGGTCTCAAAATGAGATCTCTGTGTAGAAGAATGTTTAGCTTGGTTGTGAGCATGCTGCACATAACATAAATGTTCATCCCAAAGTTTGGGATGCTTGCTGCAATAGCCTCTGAGCAACTAGATCACTGTCCTGTTGACCACTTCTGTTTGGCCATATGTTTGCAGGTGAAAAGCTGTGCTCTTTTTCAGCCTGGTGTCCATCAATTCCCACAAACTTGACCAAAATCTCCCAACAAATCAGTTATCTCGATTAGATATTATAAATGTGGGTAATCCAAAATGAACCCATACATGCTGAAAGAACAACTTTGCAGTTTGTTCAGCTGTAATATGTTTATTACAAGGTATTAAAATACACATTTTGTTGAACCTATCCACAACAACATATAAATAGTCATGACCTTTGCTAGATTTAGGCAGTCCTCCAACAAAGTCCATGGAGACACTTTCCCAAGGATGAGAAGGAACTGGTAGTGGAGTGTACAAGCCTAGTTTTCTATTGCTGGGCTTGCTTATTGCACACATGGTACACCCTCTTACATATCTAGAATCTATCTCATTCATTTTTGGCCAATAACAAAATCTTTGCAGCTGTGCAACTGTTTTACTTACACCAAAGTGACCTGATATTAGAGAAGTGTGTGCTTCTCGAATTATCTTTACTCTTTCAGTTTGTGGAATGCATAGCTTCCCAAAATGATACAAGAGTTGGTCCTTAACATGATAGTCCAATTCTTCTACTTTTTTGCCTCGACTTAAAGTTGCATATACAACTTTAAAATATATACCTTGAGCATATTGTTCAATGTAGCTCTCATGCAATACTGAATTATGCTAAAGTATAGTAGATGAATTATAATTGGTCTAGATAACATATCTGCAAATTTATTGTGTATGCCCTTTTTATATTTGATGACTGACTGAAACTGTTGTAGAAAGCCCATCCATCTATAGTGTCTTGATTGCTGCAACTTAGTTTGGGAGTGTAGATATTGAAGTGGTTGATGATCAGTATGTATAACTGTCTCTTTGCCAATTAAGTAATGTTTCCACTTTTTCACACTCTGTATTAATGCATACAATTCTTTATCGTATGTGGGATAGTTAACTGCTGCATAATTAAATGTCTCAGAAGGATAACATATGGGTTTACCATGCTGCATCAACACTACTCCCATGGCATAGTCACTGGCATCTGTTTCAATCTCAAATGGTCTTTGAAGATCGGGCAGTGCTAGTACTGGTGCTATACTAATCTTTTCTTTCAAGGTGTCGAAGGCTTTCTGCTGTTTGCCTCCCCATTGAAACACCTTGTTCAATCCTGTTAAATCATGTAAGGGAGCTGCAATTAAGGAAAAGTTAGAAATAAACTTTCTCCAATATTGTGCTGCTCCTAAGAAGCTTCTGACTTCTATACCAGATTTGGGTTTAGGCCAGTTTACAATGACTACATCCTTAGAGGGATCTATCTTCAGTTCACCACCCCCTACTACATGTCCCAAATAATTCAAAGATGTTTTGCCAAATTCACATTTTGAGAGTTTAAAATAAAGATTTTCTCCTTTCAAAACATCTAGAGTCTGCATAACATGCTTTAAATGTTCTTTCCACGTTTTTCTAAATATAAGAATGTCATCTGGATATACAATAACAAAATCATCAAGAAAAGGTCTGAGCACATCATTCATTACTCTCATGAAAGTAGCAAGAGCATTAGTTAAGCCAAAAGGCATATCCAGTCACTCATATAATCCCTGCTTTGTTTTGAAAGCAGTCTTCCATGCATCTTTCTCTGCAACTCTAACCTGATGATAGCCACTATTCAAGTCTAACTTTGAAAAATAAACAACTTCTTTCAACTAATCTAATAGATCATCTACGCGAGGAAGGGGATAACAATTTTTGATTGTTATCTTATTCGGTGCTCGGTAATCAATGCACATTCTCCACGAGCCATCTTTCTTTTTGACCAAAACAATTGGAGACCCACATGATGATGTGCTAGGTATGATGAACCCCTTCTCGAGCAACTCCTGTACATGCTTCTTGCTTTCTGCATTCTCTAAAGCGGACAACCTGTACATTCCGATGTTAGGCAATGGAGCATCTTGCTGCAAATTAATATCATGCACTATTTTCTTTTTTGGTGGCAGACCTTTAGGTTCTTGAAACAATACATCATATTCTGAAACAACTTTTTCTAAATCAGCGTGCTGTTTAGCATCACATCCCTTAAATACATTGGTTTTATCAGGTTTCTTTTCCTTTACAACCATCAGTAAAAATTGTTTGCATGAATTTACAATTCGTTTCATCTGCCCTAAGTTTATGAGAGTATAATTATTCTTAAGCTTATGAGCTCGTACAATATATTCGATTCCATCTTTAATGAGTAGATACTTGTTCTCATCTCTATAGAAAATAGCTTTTCTATCATACAATTAGGGACTTCCTAAAACAATTCCACATATATCCAAAGGAACTATATCTAACTCAACCTCATCTACAAATGCTGACCCAAAAGAAAACTTAAGTTTACATTGTCTAGTCACTTGTAGCTTTGCTTTATCACATAGCCAACGTAATGGATATGGTTTATTGTGAGGTGTGGTTAGTAATCCCAACTTCTTTACAGTTGCTTCAGAAATTAAATTTACTTGTGAGCCACTATCAAACAAAGTATCAATATTTTGATGATTGGAAATAACTCGAATATGAAAAATCTCATGTCTTTTTCTCTCATTTTCTTCATTATCAGTAGATTGTGCAGAATTACTAGTAGATGCTTCAGAATTTTTACCTTTTATACTTGTGGTTGCGATTGTTGCTTCATCTCCTGAGTCTGACCCCAAATCCTTTTGAATAGTTGCAGCAGTCTTCTTCTTCTTGCCCTCGAACTTCTTAGGTTTCAGCTTCGAATGCAGAATCCAGCAGTGTTCATCATCATGCCCATCCTTCTTACAGTGAGTGCATGAAGACTTGCTTTTCTGTACAGTGTTTGTCTTCCTCTCTTTCCATTTCTGTTTTCTTTTCTCCTTATTTTTGCTTGCAGTGGGTTTGAATGATCCCCCAACTTCTGGGTTCCCATTCTTACCTCTATCTTCGAGATGCGTAGCTTGAACGGATACCTCATCTATGCTAGTGGGATTAAACATGAAGATAGTGTGCCTCATGTAGCTGTGTAGACCACCTATATACTTCAACAGAGTCTCAGGTGAGTCTAAAAAAATTCCTAGAATCAAAGCTCTTTTGCTAAATTCTTGGGTGTAACCTTGTACACTTTACCCTTTTAGTTGTCAAAGAGTTTTCCAGCTCATCATGACTTGCTGCATGTAGGCTAGTGGATAGAATTGCTTTTTAATTGCAGAAACAAATTCACTCCAGACGGAAAGAATCTTACCATGTTTCTTCATGTCAGCTTGTGTCCTGCCTTCCCACCATTCCAATACAGTGCCTCCAAGGCGTAGGTTGGCCAGCTGAATCTTACTCTTGTTTGAGTCAATGCTCTGCACTCTTCAATAAACATCAATCTATCTGATCCAATTATCCAGCTTCTCTGCATTCAACTCTCCATCATATATTGGTAAATCAAATTTAACATCTAATTTAATCAAATATGTCTTCTTTTTATTTTTAGGGCTATTAGGAGGCGTGAGAAAATTTTCTTCTTTCCCTTTGCCTTTAGAGTCATCATGGAGGAGATATTCTTCTACTCCATTGTCTTGATTGGAGCTTGATGAATCCTCATCTCTATGTTTCTTAAAGTCCCTATACATTTCCTCCACCATGGATCTTAGGGTCATAAAACTATCCATGAACTGGGGGTGTGATTCCAAGGGATTTTCTTTTGAGATTTTCCTCTTAGAATAGACTCTTCCAATTTCTGGGTTAGTTTCAGTGAATTCTCCTTCTCCTAATTTAAGCTTTGATCTAGTTAGCATTCAACAAAAAAATCCAGCACAATCTTGTTTAACCTTAGTAACATAGATCTCTGATACCACTTGACTGGTATCCAGGACAAAGAATTAAAGGTATTACAGACTCATGTGCATGGTTGTGCCTATGTTACTTATTCAATGGATCAATAAGATTGCTAGAATACATAGACACTGAGGCAATCAAAGAAAACATAACAATCAAACATGTAAACAAAACAAGTTTAATAAGGAGTTCACCCAATGCTCCTGGGCTACATCTCCTGGTCTAGCCTTTCAGTGGTGGCCTCTCTATTATGTTTTCAAGCAGAGTTTTTACAATAGTGAGCTTGATTCGAGACTCACTAAACAGAATGAATTCAGTAAGAATGGAGTGCACAGACTCTTCTTACTGAAACTCGACCTTTGAGGGTCACATTAGTATGACATGCCTATGCTGAGGAGTTTACTTGAACCTCTCAAGCCTTCATTGGAGTACACAGACTCTCTAACTCTCTCTGGCTCTGTTTGGCTCGATGCTGCCTTTAGGTTAGCTCGACTTCTACTCTCTATTTTCTGCTATTAGTTTCTTGTGTCTTTATGTGTGCCTTTCTGTGTTATATTCTCTACTTCTGTTAGGTCATGGCTTTAAAGCTAGTTTGTTCTTTAACTGCTCATTTCCGCTTCTCGGCCTTCTGGTTTCCTTACCTCTGTCCGTTCGAATTCCTCTGCTCTGCGTCATCATCACTAGGTAACGCCTCGCAGGGAGGTGGTCATCTGTTTCCTAACGAACTAGGTGTCAGATTCCTTGAATCATTTTTGAATGGCTGTTAATTCCGTTTGCTTCAAGATCGCTCGTGAATCATGAATTGTTTGCCAACTCATCATCCACGTCAGACTTCAAATCCCCTGTCATCTTGCTTTTTGACCTGTCAAATCCGGTCAGTCATCGGGATGTATCTCCGCCATTGATCTGGGCCCCCCAGATCCTACGGTCGTCCTTCATATCGGGCGGAAAAGTCGCATGATGTTTACCCGTCCGATGCGGGTGGTTTTCTCTCTCATTTGCCAGATGTGTGTCGCTTGATCTGTGGCATCGGGCGGGACTCAATCAAAACTGCTTACTTCCTCGAGGCCTTCCAATATCCTGCCAGTTTGTGGAATCCCGCGCTATGGAACCGAAACAGTTACTTTTCTATTTTTCATAGCGATTTTGGGTCCGAGCACTTTGGGCTTTCCTTCACTGAGGGGGACGCCCTACGATCAGAAACCACCCCCGTTTCTTGATTTGGCCTCTGGTTTTTCCAGTTTGTGCTAGTGCGTGTTACCATGGGCCAACGGTCTGCACGCTCGACCGAGGGTCCTCGTTGCTCCACTCTGGCCACAACTGCAACTGTTACGAGGATTCCTTCTGATAGATTTGATCTTTTCTAGGACTTGAATCTTTTAGCATAATTTGAAACAACCATGAAAACTTAGAGAGTGTTCTAGGATCCAATTTGGATCAGAAATACTACAACTATGGAGATGAGTGAATGCATCATAAAATTTACAATTGGGCCCAAAATAATCACAATACTTACAACAAAAATTGTTGTCTTTGCAATTGGCTTCAAAATAACACTAGAATTGTACTTCAATTTCTTTAAATATCCATGTATATGTAATTCATCTTGATTACTCTCAACAAAAAATCACATGCCATACCAAGCACCAATGCATATATATACCATATATATATGAGAAAAACCATATATATGTGTGTGTGAGAGAGAGAGAGAGAGAGAGAGCCAACAAGTATTTATGAGTTATGCACTATCACCAAATGCATATATAATCAAACCAAATGGTATTATGGATATGATATATCACAAATACATAGTCTTCAAAACTATTCAACATATATTGCCCTTCAAATGTAGCATAGAACAATGCAAAGAACACACATACCAAACAACCAACACACATATCTAAAAAAAATCAACGCACAACATTCACCATTCAATTCATGGTCCAAACAATCACTGGAATGAAACAACCATGCTTCATCGCACCATTCTACACAATGTATACACTTCAAATGCACAGTTCAAACACAAGAGTCGTGTGGCACAATTCCAACATACATATAGTTCAAATGCACATACTAGTTCAAATGCAGAACTTTGAAAAATATACAATAGAATAGTTCCACACTCACCACACCATAAGGACCCATGGTGTCCAATGCATTATGTATACAACAACCACGAGAAGTAGAGATTCTATGTACATTTCAACATAGCACAATTCATAGTCTTGAGCACGGAGGAACGACCATCGTATTTCAATTCCCTCACAAGGTTTCAATTAATACACAATGCGTACAATAAGAAGACACCAATGGACAAAGGATAGAGGATTTAGTGGACAAAGAATATAGACAGAGTTTTAATGACAAGAGTTACATAATACACGGCTAAATGGGCACTGTAGCTCTGATACCATGTTAGGCAATGTGTGTAACTCTGATGAGTTATGATTTGAATTAAGAGATTATTGATATATAAATTAAGAGGAAGACTCTTGGAATTCAAATCCTAATATCTCTTTACCTTCTCTATTTTCCTATTTACAATATTTACAATAATTTCTTAATCCCAAAGATTAGGTGTCAACATTAGTCAATCATCTTGTGTAGCTTGTCTAGGGATAACCTATCCTTTATTAATTATAAATAATTATTCAATAAATTCTTTATGGGACTTACCTCTTCATCCACTTCTCTTGGTGTAGACTCATCGTATATTGGAGGCATGTCGTATATGGGCAACGCTATTTGTGTAGTTGATCTTGACAGACCCCATTCTATCACAACTATCTCTCATCTAGGTTCCTTATATGTTTCTTTTTCCTTCATTAGATCAAACACGGGGTGGCTCTGTGGTTTTTCTTATCCATTGGTGTGGTTGACTCCCTTTTCCACTTGCATTTACTCCTATCCTAGTCTCTCTGCATGTAATTATTCCTACTTGTGAATGATCTATGAGCAATTCAATAGCTATCATTTACACATTATGTCCCCTTTCCTCATACCACTTTGAAATAAGTTGAGGGTACTCTTTGATAGCATGATCCAAATATTTACAATAGGTACATGTCATGAACGAGTTAGGGAAATCCCATGCAATGTGTCTCGGTTTCCCGCAATTATAATAAATGATCAGGCCCCTGCCTCTTGTAAATCCTCCTCTACCTCTAACTAGAAATCCTTATCCTCTTCCCTACGTCCCTTGACCACTTCCTTGATTGTATGTTGTGTGTGTGTTATAGATAAACATTGCAGCTTCAGATACCTCTGCCTTCTGTACCCTATACATATTAGTAGTGCGTTCTCTCATTAACTCCAATGTGTGACAAGTATGAATTCCATTCCCTAATTACTTGCAAAAGTCGCAAGATAGAGTTTTGACCGAACATTAATACTTTTTATTCATAGGACAAGTTGTTGGTATATGACCTCAAACTCTACAAACCTCACACATAGTCGCTTACCTTGTGACAATGGATTTTCATCTCTTATATCCATGTACACTGCCACAATTGGGCATCCATTCCTATGATGTCATTCTTTCCTGTATATACTACACCAAAATTCTTTACAGATTTCCTTACTTTTTGCTAGGTCCCGTGACTCTATTATTAAGGTCATGAGATACGACTGGACTTGTACCATCCCTACATTGTTTTTGCTATTAGCTTTAGAAACTTCTAAATTCATGGCAATTTCCAAAGCCTCAGAATGTGAAGTGAACTTCTGATGAATTAATGGGATGCATATATGCAACAACAATTGCAATAAACCATTCTATATGTTGTGCATTTGGATTGGAAATGATAGTTGATCCAAAAAAAATTTAAACCTATTATCAAAGTTCCATACTAACTCTTTGATGTGATGTTTAATATCCTTAATCTCTATGATAAACTGGAATTATGGTTTTGATTTTTGGAACTCCTTTGGCGACGCTTGCCTAATTTCTCCCAATGATCTACCTTGTGCTCCTAGTGTAGTAGCCTTATATTTCATATACTATGTTAACGCATGATCCCTAAAGGTATTCTCGAATTGTGCAACCTTCATTGATTTATTTGGGACTTTCTTGAAAGTCCATACTGCTTCACAAACAAAAAGATGTTCCTTCAAATCTTCTGACCTAATACCATGAAAGACCAAAATTCTCCTAGTAGAATCAATGTTCATCATGATGCTTTGTGATACTTTTGAATGACTCAATGGTACCTTGGGTCTTCTCTGAATACTTCCACTACCTTGACTACATTTACTATGTCCTTACCATCTTCACCAACTAGAACTAACTATAATAATTACAAGGTCATCTTACTTCTTGGCTTGGGGGCGCACGTGGGGTTGTGGGTTCCATGCATTGTATGTCCTCAGCAGGGTTACTAGGATACACTAGTTCTTCTCATTCTAAGTTGAGTTGAGGATTTCTTTCCTTGTACTTTTCTTTTTCATTGTGCAATATTTCATTATCCTCTAGGCGTAGTACTCCATCAAGCAAGCGATCAGTGCTAATATCCTTTTCTCGATCACTAACTTCCCAATATTCATTATTGTACTACTTTCTCGTTCGCTCTCTAATGTCTCTCGTTGTCATTCTATCTATTGTAGAATTTGACTCAAATATCTCCCTTACCTCACTAGTGTGCCAAAATCTCACTCCACCATACAACACTCTGTTAACTTCTTCCATTGCACCCTCTTCATGTGCCAATGTACGTGCTCTAACCTTCTTGTATCTTTTGCACTCCTAACTCTTTGATGTCTCAACATCCTTATTCCATCTGATATTTTACTCATTTTACTGTATCCATCACCTTCATTCCCTCAAGCCATCCACTGGTCAACCCCCAGTCTCACTATTGCGCATAAACAAATTCAGTCGCTCATGCATTGGATTCTAGCAACATCACTCCTTTGTTGCACAATAACATCTTTACCCAGGTAAATTGTAATCTCAATAAATTTCCTTATGGTCCTTTGAAAAAATCCCTTTTTGGTTACACTATATGACTAAGCTCGTACTATCAAAAATTCAACAATGTAACCCTCTAACATACTATTCAAACAAAAATCTACAACACATGAGACCTTGTTGCCTACAAAATTTTCTCTTGGATTTAAATAGGAATTCGATTTAGGGCACTAGTTTCTAACTTCCTCTAACATGTTTTTAACCACTTGGCCAAAGTAATTAGGAACTCAACGAACAAAATTTCATGAAAATTTGTAAAAATGTACCTTTGTAGCCATTTCTCAAGGCTGATTTGTTGTCTTCTGGTTTGTTCCACTACAAGTTCAAGTTCCTTCATTTGTACCCATTGTTGTATTTCCTCCTTAGTCGACCTCACATCCCCTTCAATTTCAGATCTCAATCCCAGAAACAAGACCATTTGTTGGCACGCAGAGAATATATCCAGGTTTAGAGTGAATAGCCAACAAAACCCCTTAGACATTAACCGTTTCAACATCACATACGAGCAGGTGAAGTCTCACCCGAGGAATCTACGAGGGACTGTAGAAACCTGGATAGTGTTGTAGTGATGAAGAACATGTGGATTTTGTACTTATCATTAGTTTTAATTCCACACCTTAGTCGTTTAGAACATAAAATTTAGGTATACCCCTATTCTGAGCATTAACTCCATTATATTCAAGAGAACCATAAAATATAAAACAAATAGTTCATCACATCATGCGCATATACAAAAATTAAGCCAAAACAAATCTTTTAATATTATTATGAAGTTTCATTACATTCCAATTGTCACAAATCACCAACCTAATAGATAAATTGTCACAACACAAAACTAATACAAAGCATTACAATCCCTCATCAAAGCACACACTGATGTATATTTTACATCATGTAATTATCTATTTATATATTTACATTTGGGTAAAAGGTCGTAAAACAACCTATTTTAACTATAGGTGGTAAATATTACCATGGGAAAAAAACCCACAACCTAAACCTAACGACCTTCCCCACTCTCGCCTTTTGCGTGTTGACCCTCAGCCAACCTTCCTGCACAGTGCTCCTCTGTGCATATTCCAAAACCTTTCCTCAAAACGTTGCTCGAACAACACATAGGCATGAGAACACCACATGTCAATCATGTCTCCTATGACATGGTAGTGACATGTGGATGGGTTTCCATCTATCAATTGTTGATGCGGAATAAGACAAATAAAATTTTTGAGGGCCACAACTTCGTGTTTAGACCTCAACTTTATATTTTCAGAAATCTCTCAACAAGAAAAATACAATGGTGATGTCAAAAAAGAAGTTTAAAATAATTGAAAGAAGAGGGAATTTGATTTCATCATTTCCTTAAAGTAGATTAAAGGGTTGTAGTTTAAACAAAACAACGAGACAATATAAATAAATTACATATTGAGTTTTTTATATTACCATTTCCTGTATTAAATCTAGTTATTTTATGAATTTTTATTTTTAATAATTGAATACTTTACAAATTGGTATCAGGGCCATGGTTCGAATACTAGGCCTAGAGGCCGAGAAATACACCATGACAAAAGGCTTGTTGGTTATGTTTTCCTGTAGTATTACTTCTTGAATTTGACCTTGGATATAGGCATATGTTGCTTGAAATGAAACAAATGTATGTGAAAACATGCTTCCTTGGAAAGGAGAATCATGTTTTAGAAGTTGTGCCTCGAGAAAGGTAGTGTAGAAAGATTGATGTTGATAATAAAATCAACAAGGACTAATAAAAGGATAAAATAGAGTACTGTTTGCACTTGCCCACATGATAAGAACATATCAATATGGGTGTATACAAGAACTAGGATATTATTGAAAGAAAATGCCAAAAGTACATTGCTATAAGGTATATTTCCATGATTTGAAGCAATGATTTAAGCAATGTTGAAATGCATTATTGAGATATACATGTGCGTGAGTGGATCCCATTTGGGATGTTTTAGTTGAAGGATTAAGAGTTGTGACTTGTAGGAATCTTGGGAAATGTGGGTATTTCCTAGAAACATTGTTTGGAATGTTGTGGATGCCTTAGTGTTATCGGGAAATCTAGTGTCTATGCAGAGCTGCTAGTCCCACTAAGGCTGGTAGCTACCTTAGAAACAAACAAACTAAAACCACTTTCGTTTTCCTTTATGAGAAGTAGATAAGAGGGGAATAAAGGAGACCAACCTCTGTCTTGCGCTTGGTTCCTTGCTCGGTTCCTCTCCCTTCTGATAGATCTTTGCCACTCGCTTCCTCGTCTACCCAGCTTCAAAGAGCACTGATAGAATCAAAGCAGCATAACACTATCCAAGAACGTAGATCTACTATCATAAACAATATAGGACCAGATATATATTGACCACACAAATGCATATATCATCAATCATACAAGAATGTGGAGGAAAACTTGAATAGCTTTATTAATAATCAAGAATAGCAAAGAGGGTTACAACCAATTGTTCTGACCCAACATCATCCTCTCAGCAAGAAAGCCCTTCTTCACCTCATGAAAAGCTTAGATCACCCAACACTATGATGTTACACCAAGAAACCAGCAGCACTTCCTTACAAGATACAAAATTCCAGCCTTTGGATCTCTGGGATGAGGGATCCATATATAGATGTTTGCAAGGGGGGGTGAGTCAGCTTTTGAGATTTGATTAGTGTCCTCTCTTTGATAGTTCTTGATTCCACTTGGAGATTGATGATCTCTTACTCATCCCTGGGCGAATGCAGAGAGGCAAGTGTCACAGGAGAAGTTTCTGGAAGATTCCATGATCCTCCACCTTGCAGATTAACCCTGCCATTTGTCCACTCTCGCCCATCGCACCCCATAAAAGGGCTTTTCAGTATGCATCGCACCTCTCGTGTGTATTTAGGTGGGATGCAGCGCACTTTGACCATGGAGCAGGTGAGATGGTCCAGTTTTGACCAATTCTGAGTAGTTTTTCATGGAGAACTTCTGGGAGAAGATGTAATCAGTTGACCTTGTTCTTTTAGAGGTTGGAACAACACTTTTAGGGACTTAAGAGCCCTTGGTTTATGGACATTTATGATTGGGGTTGCAGTGCCCAAAAATGTCTATAACAGTTGCCCCCTAAAGCATGAGGTCGTTAATCTGTTGATGTCAGGTGAAATGCTTTATCATGAGGATCTGAAGTTTTTTCGAGCTGGAAGGTGACCTGTAATAAGATACAATACAATACATTATCTTCATAATATTTTCATGATCTAGCTGAGGCGGGCATTCCCATGCTCAGCTTTATAAATTCATCTTCATGTACATAAGACAGACAATCGTCTGAGTGTAGAATGATGATTCTGGTAGAGCCATCATCCCTTAGGTTGGATGATTATCTGTGCAGTAATGATGTACATTTGATGTCTTTATTTTCCTGAATATATATCGCAGCCTGGATGGATGAAATTAGATCCGGGGTCTTCAATCTCGTTCGATCTTCACTCAAAGTACAAGTCGATCCATGTGAGAGATGTTTTGGAGTCGAACATGGAAAGACATCGCCCGATTACCAGCCAATGATGTAAATTGTTAACAAGCGCGCGAGGAATCACCAATAATGATGATGACCCTCAAGGTACTGTAATACAATTCACGTGGTGTGAATAAGGGACTTGGCGTCGAACACCACGCAAAATCTTTCGGTCGAAGGCCATTGATGTAAACCTGTCGCCGGAAGTGAGAAACTTGCCATTGAGGCATGAAAGCTTCAAAGTACTGAAAGGGTTGTTCCTAGATCGACTTCTTGGATAATGAGTTGATGTCGACAAGAAGCGACCCGTCATAGGAGGGCCTTAGTGAATCCCACATCAATGACACGGAACGGAGCAAATGATTTTAATGGAGGTGAAAACGATCTGATGATATAAGGTTCAGGGTGGCGGTCATGAAACAATGGAGTGTAAATGTATTGCAGTGGATGAGACACAGGTGAATTCTCTGAGTGAATTCTCTTGAACATATCGGCGACACTGACATGATGGATTGGTAGCGTTAACCCCAAATATGGATGGTGTGATGGACCCATGGTGATATGACCAGTGAATGGAACAACCCAACCCGACTCGGATGCGGGGTGAAAGTGTCATTTTCAAGAGCGACTTGCTACCAATAAAGTTTCTTCAAGTTTTCTTCCCAATTTTTCCCCAGTCATTGCTGACTAGTACCTCTTTATTTTTTTCAAGCTTGAGGAGGATAACATATCCTTGTTCTATAATTTTCCCTTCGGGCAAACTCATCACTATGTTTTAACGAGCCTAGCGATAGTGAAACTCGTTCTTGTCTGTATGCACAAGCTTGTCGCTATTTGGGTTTTAACAAGTTTAATGACAAAGATAACTCGGTCCTTTTCAATTTTAGAGAGTCTGAAAAAGGGACGTAAAGAAAACTTCAATAATCCTTTTTTGTCATATAAACCCTTGAGTCCGAAAAAGTATAAAACAATACAAAAGGGATGAATTTTCATTACTTTCAATGAGCCGAACAAAACAAGAGCTCGATCTTTTTGTGTCATAATCCCTCAAGTCCAAAAAGATTAAAATCTAAAGGAGGGACAACACTTCCGGTCACTTTAACGAGCTGGAGAGGCCAATTGCTTGGCAATCTTTTCAAATTTTACAAGTCAGTTGAAAAGAGCTTAAAGGAGACTCGTTTTTTGAGGAACGAATGATAAGTTCGGGTAGCAGCTGATTCCAGGTAAGGTTTGGAATTTTCCAATCATGGCAGTGTCACAACGATGGCTAACAGGATCACTCTTCGCAGCTGTTCCTCAAAAAGGGTAAATAATCAAATGGAGGTGAATGATCGGCCAATATAGAGTGGAGGTGATGATGAGAACACGACCAAGGCTTCAAAGGCTGATGATAATACATTCACGATGGTTATTTACCGGAAGTTGGTTCATTTTTTAATGAGCTTAAACTCTGGGGGAACATTTGCTCATTGCTTATGTTTATTTTTAACGAGCTTGAATTCCGCGTTAAAACTGCTCGATCTAGTCGTATAATAAGGATGTCTCATATAATTGGCATTTTTTCAAAGCTTTGCCCCCCATCCTTTCTTTATGCAAGTTAGGAAACGACCAATCCTATGAGTTTAAAGGGTTAGAGGACCTACAAATTTAAAAAAATACATGGTCGCTCTTTGCTTGCATGCCAAAAGGTTTGCATGCCCCCAGGTATAGTGAAGTAGAGTTTCCAGGTTACCCCTCAATTTGCAGACAAAACATTTGTCTTATTGGGAAAGGCCTACCTTTAACAGAGGTATCTTATTCCGGTCTAACCCAATTTTCCTCAATGGATGCGTGTGTCAACCAATCATATATCCTTCACGGAAACCTACCCTATACCCAAGGTTTTCCTGTCGAAACAGGCCAGGGTGCATGCCCCCTGGGTTTAAGTCATATCCTCCGAATCACTCGCGCTCATCAGGAGGACAGGCTGGGGATTGATGAGACATTCCTTGCGTGAAAAGACCATTCAGGGATGGTATATGACTATTTGCTATGTGTGAACCGGGGAATGAAAGCTGGTCTACGAGCTTGACCACTCTTCCTTCATGCGGAAAACACATTACTCTAAAGAGTGAGGAGAGAATGGCTCCCATGCAATAAATATAGTCACGTCCAAGGAGTATATTATAATCCAGGGGTCCTTGGACTACCATTACGTTCATGTGAAAGGTTTTCTTTCTCAATGTTATCGACACACTGGAAGGATCCCTAACGATCGACTGGTTCCTTTGTCAAAGCCTGTTAGATTTCTCATTTCAGGAAAAAGCGATGGAAAACCAAGTGCTTTCCAAGAAGTTGAGGAAAGGATACTCACAGAAGCCCCTTCATCTATGATGGTACCGGCCATGACCATTCTGTATATTTGAGCAATGATAAGAAATGGCACACTAGGCGGTAAGTGGGGTCTGCCTAGTAGATTCCAATAGAAGGAAACAACTAGGTTGCTTGGAGGTGGGACCGAATAGACGGCCAGATACAACTCTGACGAACTTCCGTCTTGCGGTAAAGGAACGGGTAGACTGCCCCCATGTTCATCGGAGTCTGTGCTTACGAAGAGAATTTGGACGGTGTCATTTTTGTTCTCTCCGGTGACTGTATCATCTGAAGATGGATCCTCTGAAGGCAAGACTGGGTCAACTGCTGCCTCGACCTTTTGACTTTCGTCTGGTGTGGATTCATATGGTTTATCTTCAATGATAGACGCTTCGGCCAACCACAATGGCATGTCAGCCGGATTTTCAACTAGTGACAGACTCGGTAAGAGCTTCTTATATCCAGGAGGAAGCCGTAACGGTGAAACCGGACGATCGTCCAAAACTCTTTTAGCCTCGTCTAAGAAGGGACAATGGTGGACGACGTGATCGCCTTCACACAGTTTACAAGGAAATTTACATTTTCCTTTTTGTCCAGGGGCTTCACTTTCACTAGTTGACGGTGTATTTTCAACATGATCATCAGAGATTGATGACACCGGATTGTGCAAACGAGGAGACCAGTCCCTTAAGATCCAAGGGATGCAAGGACAATATCGATGATAGTGGTCTCCTTTGCAAATGACACATGGCGATTTGGGCCCGGACGATGCAGTGTGTGGATTTTCGCTAGACGATGCCTGGTTGCCCCTTTTCGCCTTTGGCTCCTTCTTCTTCTCTTTCTTCTTCTTCTCCTTCTTCTTCTCAGTTACTTGATTTTTGGCTTTACCAGCTTTATCAAGCGAAGAGGAAGGAGGAGAGGAAGAATTGGATGAAGTAGAAGGTTGGGGGGTAACTCTGGTATTGTTTAGTTGCTGACTTGATTGTTCAGGAATCACGGTGTTCTAAACGACAGAGGTTGAGAAGAGCCATACGTGCAAGCCGATTGTCAATCCTGGAAGCGACAATGTGGCCATATGGGGTGCACCAACATCTCCCCAAGAGGAGAAAGGACTAGGATTTCCCCCAAGGGGAACTCCTTGGTTGGTGGACTCCATTTTTCTCAACCTAAGACCAACGTAGGAAAGGTGATATTTATTCCAATTAAAATAAATTTTAGACACTTTGACACAACTTGTTTTTTAGATTTTTAAGAGTCGAGAAAAAACAAAAGATGTCTCTAGTCACCTTCGATTTTTAATTAGCCTGAAGTGACAAGTGATCAGATGGAACTTTTCCTTTAAGGAGTCTGAAAAGGAACGAAAGAGACTACTCTGGAAATCTAGACAGAGGGATTACCAAACCAATCGCAAAACTGCAAAATACTTTTTACGGTACGGCAGTCAATCTTCCCGAATGCTGTGTTCAGTGCATTGCGATCGATAGGGCGGCAGACACGACTTCCTATGGATAAAGGATAAAGCCTATTATGGTCTCCCAATATATACTCGATGGTACTTGGGAGCACAAGTCCGTACTGGCACTTATCATCTCAAAGTGGAGGAATCACCCAACCAGCAATGAAAACAACAGTTACTAGGCTTTACGACGCCGAAATACATCTCTAGCCTAGACTTCTAAATGTTGTGCGTTAGGTTCCAAAGCGTTTTTAGATTCATTAAATTTATTTTACAGTTGATATTGCTTAAGAAATTTTCCTTTCAGGTTCACCATGTGATGTAGATATACAATTTCCTAAAATGCAATCTAAGATGATAAACAATCATTTAATCTTCTTTTTGCAATGAAAATCCTAGCTACTAAGGAAAGAGAGACGAAATTATTTCAACATAGAGCAGAGAACACACACTATATGCACTGTCTTAAATCAAACCAACAAACAATATAAATGCAAATGCACATGCATGTATTTGTTTTCAGTCTTCTTAATGTGTGAATGATAAAAAGAAAGCTAAGCGCAAATCTGAATTATTTTTCAAAGCGACGTTACTAACAAGTTTCTTTTCAAGACAAAATGAAGACAATGACGACACTTTGCGATTTGGAATTGAAAACTTGCTTTCGACACTTGAAAAACTACTAATTCAAATCAAATACAAGAGTAACAGTGTAATCGACTATCAAGAACAATCAGATTCTCTTCTATGACTGAAAACGACACTTGCGACACTTTCAAATCAAGAACCGACAGTTCAGTTACGCTACTTCTTTGTAAAAGAGAACTAAAAATGGCTCAAAATACATAAAAACATTTACAGTTCTTTGCACAATGGAGGTGGAATAATGGCAAGGAAGGGGGTTTCAACAGAGGTATACTGACTACAGACAACAAAACTCCTGAATAGAGCTGAAAAGAGTGAACACAGAAACCAAAATCTAATAGCAGAAGAGGTCTTGTCTGATCAGCGCACCTGTAACACAGGGAAAGTGAGATGCAGCGCACCTACTACACTCGAGAAGTGCGATGCATCCAGATTCCAAAGAAGAGACAGTGCGATGGTCCAGGGACGAGACTTCAACTGGGTTCCGGGTCACAGTTTGCAGCTCAGTTCAGGGATTTAGGCCGAGCAAGTGGTAATCAGTAAATAAATCACAGGGGTAGATCTAAAGAGGTTACTAGAGCCACCACAAGGGAAATTAGAGAGCTTGTAAATCGATTGTTCAGTTCATAAACAAAACCCGGAGATAGACTGAAGCAGCATTGATCTACTTTGCACTTGCATAGCAAATGCAGTTTGAAGGCTAGCTGGCTTGACTTCAGGCTCTGTTTGTAAGTTTATAAAGCAAACAAATATAGACAAACAAACAATCTATTCGCTCCCCAACGGAGTCGCCATTTTGTTATCGGGAAATCTAGTGTCTATGCAGAGCTGCTAGTCCCACTAAGGCTGGTAGCTACCTTAGAAACAAATGAACTAAAACCACTTTTGTTTTCCTTTATGAGAAGTAGATAAGAGGGGAATAAAGGAGACCAACCTCTGTCTTGCGCTTGGTTCCTTGCTCGATTCCTCTCCCTTCTGATAGATCTTTGCCACTCGCTTCCTCGTCTACCTAGCTTCAAAGAGCACCTGTAGAATCAAAGCAGCATAACACTATCCAAGAATGTAGATCTACTATCATAAACAATATAGGACCAGATATATATTGGCCACACAAATGCATATATCATCAATCATACAAGAATGTGGAGGAAAACTTGAATAGCTTTATTAATAATCAAGAATAGCAAAGAGGATTACAACCAATTGTTCTGACGCAGCATCATCCTCTCAGCAAGAAAGCCCTTCTTCACCTCATGAAAAGCTTAGATCACCCAACACTATGATGTTACACCAAGAAACCAGCAAAACTTCCTTACAAGATACAAAATTCCAGCCTCTGGATCTCTGGGATGAGGGATCCATATATAGATGTTTGCAAGGGGGGGTGAGTCAGCTTTTGAGATTTGATTAGTTTCCTCTCTCTGATAGTTCTTGATTCCACTTGGAGATTGATGATATCTTACTCATCCCTGGGCGAATTCAGAGAGGCAAGTGTCACAGGAGAAGTTTCTGGAAGATTCCATGATCCTCCACCTTGCAGATTGACCCTGCCATTTGTCCACTCTCGCCCATCGCACCTAATAGAAGGGCTTTTCAGTATGCATCGCACTTCCCGTGTGTATTTAGGTGGGATGCAACACACTTTGACCATGGAGCAGGTGAGATGGTCCAGTTTTGACCAGTTCTGAGTAGTTTTTCATGGAGAACTTCTGGGAGAAGATGTAATCAGTTGACCTTGTTCTTTTAGAGGTTGGAACAACACTTTTAGGGACTTAAGAGCCCTTGGTTTATGGACATTTATGATTGGGGTTACAGTGCCCAAAAATGTCTATAACACTTAGAAT
The DNA here is from genome assembly GCA_031772625.1 of Pinus tabuliformis. Lineage (NCBI taxonomy): Eukaryota > Viridiplantae > Streptophyta > Pinopsida > Pinales > Pinaceae > Pinus > Pinus tabuliformis. Next base: position 1,207,324,672 of record CM062816.1, read on the forward strand.
GGTTAAGTAATAGTTCTTTATGAGAGGGTTCCATGGCACTGCCCATACCTGAATACCCTTGAAAGATTTCATCATTGGATGGATGATGTAGTTATACAAATATAATTCCCTCAAGGATGGAAAGTTTGGTAATGCAAAAAAGGCCTAAATTGTTGAAGCTTGTTATGCTAACGATGAGAAATAATCCTTGCACTAGGTGTCAAAAAGGGAAAGGCTTGAGTTAGAATGCCTTTGTTTTAGTTCTAGGATAAGTGACTTAGATGGCTAAGGATTGGGGCCTTGAAAAGAAAGGATAAGGGATATTGTAGAGCATGGAATATGAAGTGAGTTGGAAAAAAAAGGGATGTTCTTGTTTGTGACGATTGAATTTCACGAGGATGTATGCATAGATCAGTTGAGCTAATAAAAAAAGCATAAGGTTTATTTGACTTGTTTTAGGACATATTAAACATTGATGCCAATTTCCTCAATGGGAGGCTATATGACACATGGTTCTCATAGAAACAAGGGTGTAAGAGAAGACTCTCTTGGTAAAAGAAAGTAATATTATTGAGCAGTATGGTTTAGGGAATTTGAGCCAATGAGAAGGAAGGTAAATTCTTGCAGACTAGGTTAGCATTGAAATATGAGGTAAAAGGATAATTGGAAAAGTGATGCACAAGGATATATGTGTGTGTGCGCATGAAGGTACACAAATCATACCTAAAGGCACCCTTGTGTGTCTTGTATGGTATATAACATGAATACATGGAATTGATATGAATGACGACCTTGCTAAATACTTATGCGTAATGGAGATGAACCTCTACGTTTGGATAAGCTAGTGCAAATAGTCACTTGGAAAGTAAGCAATACTACTCTATGTATATCAATTTTTCCTTATGGAAGAGGAAGGACTCTTGGTAAGGCTAATGTAAATTATCACTGGGACAATGGCAAGGCCTTGAAGATGCTTTGCAATACAAAATTAAAACCCATGGTAGGGCTATGACAAAAAAGTTAGATATTGAAAGGACATGTTGATTTTGTGCTTATTGATGTGAAATAAGTTTTTTCATATAAATGAGCATGGATACCAACACAACAAGTGTTAGAAAGGCTAAGGATTGAATGCATTTATGTTATGTGAGAGTAAGAGAAAATCACTTAGGAGAGGAGCTAAATTTTATAAGCTTATAATGAGGTTGTAAAGACTAATGTATAACCATTTAAAGAAATAAAACAGACCTATTGTTTCCATCCTTATGGGAATTTTCAAGCTAGTTGAATATCTTATGAAGTGCAAGTTTATAAAAGATTTATGTGAAGGCCAACCAATTGAACAAGTGTTGGTCAAATCAAGAGACTAAATGGTGTGATCATATTGGATCAAACAGAATGAAACAAAGTGAGATTTGTGGTGTAGGTAAATTCTCGACGCGGACAAAGACAATTCCTCTAGATCAAGAGAGCGGGTCTAGCCACAAACAAACAATCTATAAGAAGCTTCCTTAAGCTAGAATCAAATAAGAGGGCCTACCTCTTAGAATGCTATTCTGCTTGATGATGACCCTGCTTCCTTAATCCAGCTACCTTTCGTTTCCTTCCTCCAAATACCTGAAACAAGAAAACAAACAACAACAACAAACATGATAGAATACAAATTGTATTCAACCTACTTAAAAGATCAAGGAATATTAAGCCATCAAATTAAACATAACACTTAATGTAAGAAATCAATCAATAGTTGTATTCATATAAGTTCAAAAAGAGATTACAACCAAAGCCTTGTCGTTGCTGGTCTCCTCCGACATATCCAGGTTCCCACACCTCCACTAGCATCTCATGGATAGCCCCAACAATGGAAGTTTGAAGGATTATTCCCTTTAGTCTCAAACCAAACCAAACACACTATTCTCCTTCCAAAAACATGAACTAGAAGGCTACAAGCTATGATATTTTGCTAGTTATTCAAGCTCCAAAAATACTAAGACTAAAACTAGTTTAGCTTGTAAAAGGAGGGGTTTATATAGCTTGGATGGAGGGGAGATGTTTCCTCTTATCATGGGAGAGGCCTTATCTCTTGGGTTTGTTCCATCTTAATAGGGGAAAGGAGCCCAAACTGACTTCCTCGGATCCATCCAGCCCAACCATTTACCAGACTTCCATTATGAAGCTTCTAGACTTGGAAGCTTCGACTCCATATTTAAAAAACTTGCCAAAAGAGGATCGACGTGACTGAGAAAAGGCTCGATTTCACTGTACGGAGCTAGTCCTAGTTTTAATCTCTGGAAATCAACGTGAGGAGGAAACAGGTCATTAGTGCCAGTCTTGTAAACTGGGTTAAAAGGAAGATTCTTGGGAAGTGATGCAAAAGGGAATTGTTCTGCTCATGAAGAGGGACATAATGGGAGTTTCTTCATGATGGGAAAGCATGTAGGGTTCACTATAGAGGTCCTCCAGGATCGTGGAATGGGAAGTACAGGGACAGTGATTAAATATTGTGTAACAGATGCCCCCTAAAGCGTGAAGGCCGAACTAGAGTGAGGGGTGAAATGCTTTACAAGTAGATGTGGGGAACTGAAGTCTGCCATCAGAAAACTTGCAAGCAAGCATAGATACATATACATTACTGAAAACTCTGACAAATGATACATGAATCATGGTATGGACGTAGCCATCCAAAAAATGAGCATGTAAATGGATCCAAGGCATGGGCGCAACCATCCAGTAAGGAGAATCATATCGAAACCAAGGTATGGTCGCAACCATCCAATAACAAGAAGGATCACATATGACAACTCATGGTATGGTCGCAACCATCCATCTGAAAGAAACATGTATATCAAAATGATCATGTCACATTGCCTTACAACTTGGACATTTGTAATCTGAGGCCAGGGTCTTGCGCTCCTACACGATCTGATCGAAGTACAAATTATAACATGTGAATAAATGTATTGAAGTCGAACATGCTAGAAAGTCACTTGATTACCAGTCAATGAGGTGAACTTTTAACAAGCGCGAGAGGAAACATTAAAAATGACAATGGCTCTCAAGGTACTAACAACACAATCCACAGAATGTGAATAAAGGAACTGAATTCGAACACTCGTGAAATCACCCGATCAAAAGAAAATGATGTGAACTTGTCGTCGAGTGCGAAGAACTTGCCATTAGGGCATGCGATCTCTAAGGTACTGGAAGGGAGTCTCTTGACCAACTTCTTGGATAATGAGCTGAAGTTTATAGGAAGTGACCATGTCGAAGGAGGGCCATGATGTATCCAACATCATCAACATGAGATAAAGGGATGCAATGATTTTAGATGATATAGAGAATGAGAAACGAGTGTAACTTTAGAAGGACAACTCTTGAACATATCATCGACACGACTCCAGAGTTTGGCAGCTTTTGGATCCATAGGATCGGAGGTCATGATCATGTGGCAGAGATCAAATGGAAGGCAAGAATGAACATCCCAACCTAGGATGGTCAATGACAAAATGAGGATATCCCAACCCGGCACGAAGCATAAAGTGTCATGTTTAAGAGTGAGCTGTCAACATAACTGATAGAATTTCCCATTTCCCCCACTAGTTTTGGCAGGTACCCAATTATTTTTTAATCACAAGCTTGAAGGGGATAACATGTGCTTGCAATATAAGTCCATCCTTCGGATGAATCCTACCTAGTAAGATTAATGAGCCCTAGGAAGGAGAAGCCCATGTTCGTCATGGCGACGAATCCGATGTCATTTAATGTTTTAATGAGTCTGACAAATGTGTAACTTTGTATCTTTTTCATGTTTAAAGAGTTTGAAAAAGATACGGAAAAGAAAACTCCACATGGTCCCTTTTTGTGCATTTGTGTCTCTCGAGACTAAAAAGGTAGAAAACAATACTTGAGAGAACCGCTTGAGCATTTCAGTCAAGGAGTACCTTTTTCGTAAATAGTTTATCGCAACCGAAAAAAGGGGTAAACATATACTGGGTAAACGACACTTCACAACCTTTAACAAGTTCAAAATGACAAGAGATCAACAATCTTTTAGTGTTTAAAGAGTCGGAAACAAGCTTGAAAGCGGACCCCCCATTTTATTCTCTGTAACGAGTCAAAAAGGGAAAAATACTCGGAGATCTTTTCATTTGAGTTTTACAAATCGAGAAAAGAGCTTAAACGCGACTCTAGTACCATCATTAGCAATTTATCACCTGTCGTTGCACAAGAGGTAAACATATTATCCAATTTCTGAGGTAAAATAGATTAAAAATGCCTTTAAAACCCTAATATTTCATGAAAAATGAATAAAAGAGGGAAAAAGTAAATAATTTTTACCATTTTACCATTTTACCTTGTGTGGAGACATTTTCACCCATTTGTGCCCTAGATTTTCAGGAGTAGATTGCGGCAGATCTAGGAGGCCATTCGACGATCCGTTAGTTGCAGGTAAGAGCTTAGACCCTTAGCTTCAATTTTTATGCTTGTTTTGCCTATTTTTAACCGTTTTTTGGATTTCTGGAGGAGGATTTAGCAAAAAAAATTCACCCTTGGTCGAAGCAATTTCGTGTCGATCGAGGGTCATTAACTCTTTCAATCACATTGTCGGCACTGTTATGGCCTAAATCTACCTCAGGCTGAGAAAGGCAGGTCTAGGGTAACATCAAACCATGCTTAACCTGGTAGCTAGCCCTACCAGGTCGGGAGAGGGCTCTCTCCTTGTCAATCTCAGGAAAATATGGCCAATAAAGCTTGAGATGACTAATATAAAGACTAATTTTAGGCTAGGTATATGCTCAAAGGAGTTTGATTGAGTTTTATGGTGGTTTGCTGGATCAAATGTTAAAGGTAGTTTTGGGTCCGGGGAATGAACTGAGTCTTGCAAAGGTTTCTGTGGGGAAAAGTAGGCAAATGATTTAGTACTTTAGATTAGGTGTAATGGTGAGTTTTGAGACTGGTGAGGAGTTGGAGAGGGCATGAATGTGTCATGAGTCCTCTTCAAACAGTAGAAAACATGTAAAGCCAATGAAAACCTAAGGTAGAGCATTGCAACATCAATGGTTTCCACCTTTATACCTGATTCATTTAGTTAAGTAGAAAAGAGAGAGATAATGGCACACATAAACATATGATAACTTGAATCATAGAAGGAAAAGCAATACTAAGTCACCTTGCCACAAGAATCCCACAAAATGTTGCAAACCCTGGTCTATTTCCTTGCCAAACTGCAAAAGTGATGTACAATAGTACTCAAAGCATTCACAAGAGTCCAACCTTTACAAATGACTGAAAAAACACATCATATAGAACTCCAAACCACCCGTGCTATCCATTAGGGGTCGAATCCATGAGAAGAGGGGTGGTTTCAACCATATCTAAACTAGGAACACAAAAATAGGAAGTGGAACAACTTGCCTCTTAAACCTAGGAAACTGATTCATTCAACTCCAAACCACCTACAACTGATGTATCTACCTTATCAGGTTAATTTTTATCATTTTTACATCATAATACATCAATTTAAATCATGTCACATCATGAATTTGACCATAAGAGAGAAAAAGTCAAACTAGAAGAAAACTAGGTGAAAAACAGAGTTTTTGAGCAAAATTGGCACTTTTTCATCCTGTGCGTAGTGCCACTTTTTCTGTGCGTAGCGCTTTTTCCAAGCTGCTTTTGGAAGGCTTCCCAAGGTCCAAATCAAGTGTAGGATAGCTCGTTGGAAATACCTGTGAGTCTAATTTTTGGAACAACTTGAATTTTTTGATTTGGAGTCCATTTGCCCCTCCAAAATTGCAATCTCCCAAGACTGCTTCCTGTGTGGCCAAAAAGTGGCAGAGAGGGCATTTTTGAGGTGTTTTTGGCCCTTTTGGAGGTCCAAAACTTGTCAAAATTTCCTAGTAATTTCTGAGCATGCATAACTTTTCATAAGGAATCCAAAAATTCCAATTTTTCTTCAAATGTAGGTCCCTCTCAAAAGCGAGCGCCAGGTGGCGCCACGCACTTGCCGGAAAAACCTGTTTTTTCCATGAAAAATTCAAAATTACCAAAAAGTTTACCAAATTTCTTGAAATTTGGCATGAGTGATCTACATCAAGTGCTATGCTGGGCCAATGAAGCTTCAACCAAGATTTTGAGCTTATCTTGCTCTTTCTTGCTCCTCAAAGTTTTCCTTAACTTGGCTTTTAGGCTTCTTATCCTTGTTTTACAAATTTTGTTTCGTGCCAAATAGTGATAAGCCATGTGGCGCAACATATTTTTCTCCTGATTAGCTTTCTCAAGCAGCTTCTCCAAGTGCATGTTCACCTTTTCCAACACATATTCCCGGTCATTGTCCTTTTTCTCAATCAACTTGCCCTTTGCCCTCTTGGACTTTTGCTGGTTTTCTTTAATGACTTGCAGCTCCAAGATTTCTTGTTTGTCCTCTAATTGCTTGTTTTGTTGCTCAAGGAAGTTGATAATCCACTTAGCCCTCTCAAGGTTAAGTGATAAGGCCTAGATGTCCACTTCTTTCTCTCTAATGACCTCCTTGAGGCTTGAGTTTTGGGAGATCAAATCAATATCCTCTTCCTGAATCAAAACAAAATCTCTCTCTTAACCTTCAGAAGGTCCTTCATCATGCAATGGTTGCTTCCCTTTATCCTGTACCTGCTCTGTTGAAGAACAAGGAAAAGCCCCTTTCACCCCGGGTGAAGATAGCATTTTCCTGTGCTCTGATGGAGGAAACGAGACCCCTTCCACCCCAGGTGGAGATAATACTCGTTTGGCAGCTGCAAATAATCTCCTTGTGCCCTTTTCATAAGTGACAAATACTAGCACACCTATAGTTTGAGTCTCATGAACCTCTTGCTGATTTGAAGGTCCTCCTTCCTCTTGAAACACTAATGGGGTCACTTGAGGGCTTTTAAAAACCTCATGTGAAACGAAAGTATCCCATGAAACATTCAACAAACTTAGCTGATGCAACACAACAATTTTGATCAATGAAAAATGATAAATGCTATTGAACTGTTGATGAAGAGGTTTCCTTTGCACTAATGTAGCCATTTTCTCAATATTTCTGCATATGAAATAGGGGAGGTTCATCATCCTCACTCTAGTGAAATGCATTAATAATCTAACATGGTAAGTGTACAAGCAAGAAAATCTCCCTTCACAGGTGAAATATTTGATAATAAGCTTCATGAGTGGAGCATAAGTGTCTTGTAGGTATCTGAAAGGAAAGACCCTACTGATTTGCTTTTGATAACTAGCCTTGATATAAGGCTCATAATGCTCTTTGCCCACAAGCTGTCCTTTGTTCCACTATTCACCCACATTTGGAATACCTGTTGCTGCAACTATGGTTTCAAGTGTCAAAGTGAAGGAAACACCTGCTAAGTTCACTTGGCCATTGTGAAGATGAAGGACAAATAGCCTAGCAAGTTCATGGTGGTATTTCACCCTCTCCACCATCTCACAAAACTGGTAGCAAGACTGATGTTTAAAGCATGTTACTGCAAGAGGGCAAGCTAGTAACTCTGTGAGTGTGGTGGGCTCCTCCCAGATGTGTTTTCCTCCCTTATGTGGTTTTCTTGGTGCATGAATCTCTTGAGAGGAATCACTCACAGTTTCCTCATCCCTTTCTTAAGTTGAATCTATTTCCATATTTGCAAATGTACAGTGTAAAATTATGAGTATGAAGAGATTTTCTCAAGAATAGGTGACTACTGTTTTCTTTTGAGGATTTGATGGTTTGATTGATAGTATAAGTGGAAAGGAGGGTTTTGATGTTGGCTGTAGGGTTACTAGGGAATAATAGGGTTTGGAAATGAAGATTAGGGTTTGAGGAATAGTGGGAATTAGGTGTAGGGATTAGGGTTTGGGGATAGGGGGTAGGATAAGTGTCAATGAGAGAGGGAAAGGGGAAGAAAATTAGGGAGATTTAGTGAAGAGGGATGGTATATGGGCGAATTATGCAAGGGAGTAAAAACAACAAGAATAACAAAAAACTACAAAACCCTAGACAGTTTTGCAAGAAAACTGTGAAGCAACTTAGGGTTTGATTTTTCTTCTTTCAAAACACCATCAAGGATGACAAAATCTCTTGTTATGGCAAATGGGAGGGTTTACTTACTTGAAGGGATGGTATTTGCAAATTTGGAGCTTTAGAAACTCGATGGCATGAATTGGCTTGGTAGACTGGTGTGCTGCGCCAACGCCCAGGTGCGTAATGCCTGGTAGATGCGTCGCGCCCGTTGGAAACTCTGTGTAAATCCTGCGCCAGGTGTGTAGTGCCTGGCAAGTGTGCCGCGCCAATGCCTAGGTGTGCCGCGCCAAGAAAAAACTTGAACTTCATTGCAATTTTGTATTTTCTCTCCTCAAATGCGATTTTTTGCTTGTTCTCTTTCACCTTAGCGCAAATGAAGTCTTCTAACACAAATGATCCCTTTATATACAACTGACTTTAATTTTTCATGTAGAAAACCCACTTTCTAAAGTTTCCTTTTCACTTTGCTTTTTAAAAGCTCTGTTTTGTAGTTTGGCTCTTTTATCATTTGATGGACTCATGCATGGATTTTCTTGTCTCTTTTGTAGGAGCTGGAGTGCTGGAGTTTGGCAAGGTAACCCAGGGCTGCAGATGATACTTTATTACATATGAAAAAAAAAAAAATTACATAAAATTTGTACATTAAATGGTAAAACCCTGTTTTCACCTCAAAACAGAGTTTTGAGGTAAAAACCCTTTATGGAGCAAATCATCAGTAGAATTTGTGATTTTATGAACTTATTAAACATCCTCACGTGCCTGCTGACCTCTTATTGAGCTTTTGAAGACCATGGTGGCAAACCCTAGACCTAATGATACCTAAAACTCTAAATGACTTCTGCAAGTGTAATGATAAAAAATGACTGTAAATGACCTGAATTTGTGAAAATAGGCCAGTATGTAAAAACCATGAGGGAAATTTTGATAATGAACCACTACCATCAGATGATCCATGATCCTAATGGAAGGCAGCTGATCAGACGGGACACCTAAAATGCATGCAAAAAGAGAAATTTTGATCATTGATGGAGGGATGAAGATACTGACACTAATAGGCACTACTATTTTTAAAATAGTCGCACCGGTGCTGTGAACACAAAAATTTCAATCTTTTTCCGAAATTTCTCTGCTTTGATCCAAATTTCTTTAGCCAAGGATGAATGTTGACTTGATTTTATGGTTTTTGTAGGGAAAACACAGTGAAAATGGTTGATTGGAAGCAACGAGAGCATGAGGCAATCGATACACAGGCATTGGCAGACCCAAATTGTTTAAATGCCTTGAGGAACTATGGGATCCACAAAATTTTCCTCACACCAGGCCTTCGGGCTCAACCTGAGTTGCTGTAGTATTTGATCAACCTTTGGGATGTCAATCGGGAATTTTTTGTAATCCGGGACCAAGAACTAGAATTGGAAAGTTCTGACATCTACTTCATCACTAGACTATCCCGAAGAGGGGAACTAGTCAATTTGTATGGGTCCAGGCCTATTGGGGCAAGTGTGAACATGTTGCTCGCAGAACACTGCCCAAAAGCACTGAAATCAAAGAGCGGAAAAATAGAGATCATGAGTGTTTGGGATCTTGTGCTAAAAGTGCTGCTTTTGACCATAAACAGAGTGGCTGGGGCTCATGCACAACATGAGTCCAACAAATCCAAGTTTTAGTATGCCATAGACTGTACGACACCAACTATATTCAACTGGGTGGAAGCCATGAAGATAAACTTGAAGCGCCAACTATCCAAAGCCAAGGCCGGAAACCTAAAGCGATTCGTGTATGGTTTTGTTCTAGTGACCTTCTTTTTGGAGTGGATCCCACTATTTCACTACTAGCTTGCTGATGTGAATCCGTCATTGCCACGAGACCCACGGATGGTTCGTTGGAGTGAGATGATTCCTAGAATCACTGGAAGCCAACATATTTCATATAAGCTCAGCTTCTTTTCTGGCTACAACGTCAGCTGATCGTAGTAGAGTATTGACCTTATAACGGTACAGACTTCCGCAACAATCCAGATATGCCGCTCCCAGAGGGAGAAGATTATGATGATGGAGGTAAGAAAAACCATTTTAATTTGTGATTTTTTTTTATTGTTTTTGAAATATATGAATTCATGACATTTTGATTTTGCAAATGCAGATGTGGGACCAGAGCAACCTGCCAGGATGTCCCTGATTTCCAGGCGCGTTGCTCGACAGTTTGATATCACTCCTTATCAGGAAGGAGGTGATAATGAGGAGGAAATCACACAGAACCTCGATGGATTTACCAGAGGTATCCCAGAGTATGCCTGAGTGGGTGACATCCCACACCAGTATCAGTGGCACACAGTGGGGGTATTAGACTAGATCCGCCGACTGCTAACTCGTGTAGTACGAGAAGTTATGTGCTAGCATGAGCACCATGCCGAGTAGTTCATAGGTCTAACATTTTACATTTTTGAGGCCTGCGAGTCACGGATGTACCTGAACACACATATTATTTTTTGTGGTTTTGGTGTATGACAAACATTATATAGCTATATATATATATATATATATAGATAGATATGCTATATTTCCTTGCTTACTATGGTACATATGTTTTGTTTTTTTCATATTTCACAAATGTCTATCCAACACATAATTAGCTAATGCATATGTCAATGTATTCATATGTCTAGGAATATTATGATATGTATTGTACTCATAATTTCTCTCCAATAGATGAACACACTAATACATTCTCAATATATGAGGGTTTCTGATGGAATATTGCCCGTTGAGTTGAAGAACGACAAGTTGTGAATCAAGGTTGACAACCAATTCTCGAATGTCAAGAGCAATGGCTTCTGACAATAATTCGATAACCACACTATCCTCAGCAATATTATTAGTTGTTTGACCTAAACAAATACCTTGAAGATCAATCAACTCACCATGGGGGTCATAAATGGCCCATGCCGCAGATGATAGATTCCGGGTACTATGACATGCACCATCAACAAAACTGATGTGAGGAGTCATAGACATTTTCAAAGCAGGCGAAGACATAATAAGCAGGAAAACTGCTTGAAAAATAACACACCAAACCACACTGCACAAAAATGAATAACACACTATTGTACAAAAGTAGCCATGCAAGATGACTCAAGCATAATACTTTTTGAGATAAAGCCCATTACAGGGCTTGTCTAAAGGATTGCCCTCATAATCAATAAGCTCATGGCTCCTTTTTGTAACACACGTTTAACAATGTAGGGCCCATGCCACATGGGTTCGAACATACCTTCCCCTAGCTTATCATTAGCTTGATCATACAGTAAAACCAAATCACCCTAAAAAAAGTACGAGGAGAGACTGATTGGTAAAATGGGACTTAACTCGCTTTTTTTGTGCTTCAATGACTAAAGAAGCAAGGTGACGAGTCTCATACAATTGCTCTAAATACAAGAGGCGCTCTTCTTGAGGCAAGGTCTCGGGCAGAAGTTTGACAACTAGCTTGAGTTAGGGAATTTCACACTCAATCGGTAATTTTGCTTCTAGACCATAGACTAGCTGGAATGATGTGAATCCAATTGCATCTTTGGTCGAGGTTTAGTAAGCCCATAGAGATGAAAAGAGCATGAGATGCCTGTAGAGTCCCAAAATTGTGTTACCATGACATTCCTTTTTGCCTAATATTCCTCTCTTTTCCTATATATTTACCACCTAAATAAAGCCACATTCACTAGGTTTTGCTAAAGGTATGCAATAATATGTCTTCTTATTCATGTTTGACTTTATACCCTATTGTTTTGTTAAAGAATGCAATTGGCTACTGAATCGGTCTATTTCCGCAGCTAATCCAAATTTTTGTAGCTGTCTCCATTGTTTGCAAGGTTCATAAGCTCCACGTCAACAACGAAGGATGCAAATGGATAGTGAATGGTTTCCTCGTGGATCCCTTCCTATCCCCTTGAAACTGTTCATTAAGATAAGTGCAAGAGATCACAGTCAAACCCCAAGTCCACTGCAGGATTGTCACCGAAACAGAATTGAGTTAAATCAAAATCTTTTCGACTTGCTTTCGAAATAGAAAATTGAAGATTTAGTGATATAGTTTAGCTAATATAAAGATATTAGGCTTAAATTACTCATGTTGTTATGTCAGAGACCTGTTATAGAACTTATGGCTGCATTGTGATTTGGGTGCACGCTAGATGATGTAATTTTGAAACGGTTTGTGAATTTTGTTTGCCAGCAATAGAATTGGTTTTGTGTGTATGCATTGCATTGATTGGAGATTATGAACTGATCTTTGGAGGGCCTCTACGAACAGTGACAGGTCTTAACCAATTTCAATTCAATTTCTTTTCATTCCTATAATACTCCGTTTTGTGTGGAAATGCAACATAATAAATTCACCAATGAATCGTTATTTGCATAAGTACTTTCAACTGTTTCATACCTATTTTAGTATGTTATTTGAATTGCTTTATACCTGGTTAAACATGGTTGTTTCATTTGCTTATTATCTAGCATAGTTTAAGTGTGTTTACTTCTAGTATAAATGTTGTTTGAAATATCTTGTTTGAATGAAAATTGAGTAAGTGAAGGTGTGAGAACCTTCTTCTTAACAATTGAATTCAAACAATACTTATTTTCAGTCTAATAGAATAGATTTCTCTTAGTGAAGTAGAGCTGCAGCTTAAAAACTCAATAAAAAAAACCCCAAAACAATCCAACACAAGTAGAAGTTATAAGAACTCTCATATCATCCATAAACTAATAGAAACTAACTCTTAATAAACTAGCTGATAACTTTAGAGATTGAGAAATTAATGTAATCAACAACACCACCTCCATATTAATCTTAAGTATAGGCCCTAACAAGAACATAACGACATAAGAAATAACTTCTAGCACACATAGTGCATCTGTACTTCATCAATCTACACACCCTGGTTGACAATTTATGATTGACAATTTAAAGACATTAAATTGGCCAAACATTTTGGCACCATTGTCGGGGAAGTATGAATAGAAGTTTAAAAAAATAAATTAAAACATGATATGCGTAGGGATAGAGACTCTAGAGGTATATTTGTAGGGAGAGGAAGAAGTTTAATTCCCACAAATCCACTCACTTCACCTAGACTTCGAGAATCCACACCACCTACTCAAACCCGAATTCCTTTTAGAGGTCGACAAAGGCTTCCTGAAATCTCAAGATCAGAAATCCAATCCAGAACTTCACCCACTTATTCTATTGAAGCTGTAATTGAAGAAAATCCTACATCCCCAACTACAAGAGTAATATTTTTATGCTCCATTGGTGAGCAAATTTTGGGAGAAAAATTAGAAGTTCCTAGTGAAGAAGAGGAATCAGAAACTTATTCTGAGAAACCATTGATAGAGGAACCAGAAATATTAGAAGAACACTATATTAGTTCCAAAGAATCTATCATGGCTGAAGAAGGGGAAGGAGAAGTACACAATGTCCATGGCGAAGAAGATAGGATTGGAGGAAGAGGAAGAGGAAGAGGTAGAGGTAAGGTAGAGGAGGGGGTAGAGGCAGAGGAAACCAAGATCCTTCTGGATTCCTTATTCTCGATGAAGATAAAACCCTCACACTGAAAAATATATCACCCTCGATTCTTCCTAATTTCCACGGGAAAAGAAACGAAGATCCAGAGACATTTCTCTTCGAATTTGAAGTATTATGCAGATCGTATGACTATCTGCATGATGCTCAAAAGTTAAAATTGTTCCCTGCCACATTAAAAGACTCAGCATTAAAATGGTTCATGAGTCTAGGAGTGAATTCTATAACAACATGGGGACAAATGAAAGAGTCTTTCTTAGGGAAATATATAGATTATTGTATGCCTAGTAACCTTAAAGATGAAGTCTTCAAAATGACACAAAAAGAAGATGAAAATTTGAAGACTTGGTAGAAAGGTTTGTTTCTAATGTTAAAAGAGAAAAAAATGGATAATTTGGATGAAGAAACCTTAAAATCCCTCTTAGTCAGAGCTATTAAAGATGAATGGATCAATCTCCTTAACCTAACTGGGAAAGGAGATATTTCCAACTACCATTTGCAGATATTTGTGATTTATGTGTACATACATCAAGGGGTAAAGCACGAGTTGGAAAGAGTCTTAGAGACCCTCTCTTGTTAAGAATTAACAAATCCACAACTAGGACAATCAGTAGGGCAGAATTAAGAAATTTTCTTGACACCTTCAAAACAGATATCTTAGGGAGCCTAAGTGAGCAGATAGACACCCTTAAAATACACAACAAGCAAAATTCCGAAAATGCTGCATTATCTATCTTCTATCCCAAATGTTAGAAGAAACATGCTCTAAGAGAGTGTCCCTTAGAATCAAAAGCCATAGAAACCTATGACATATGTGCAGATAATCATGATACGAAGGCATGTCCATCCTTACCAGGTCTTAAGATTGTATTCAATGATGAAGGAATCTCAGAACCAGTAGACCCTCTCTACTTTATAGCGAAAATACCATGGCAAAATCCCCAACCAAATCAATCACAAGGATTTAGACCACAACAATTCACCCAGTCTTCCCAAAATAATTGGAATTAAGCCTGACAGCCTTGGGCTCTGCCACAGTAACAACCTTGGAACCAAGGATGGCAAAATCCTTATGGAGCCTATGCTCAATATTAACAATACTCTCCATCTTACCTTCCACCACAATTTTTACCCGCATCTAATCAAATTCCTCAAGCTAATCAATTACCATAAGTTCCAGTTCAGAATCAAAACCCACAACTTTCCCTACCATTTTCACAAAAATCAAATCAACTACCCGCTCAACCACTTTCGAATCCTAATAATAAAATACCACAACAACCAATGTACAACATTGAGGGTCATAATCCTCAAACTTATGTAATAATGCCACTAGACCTAAACAATGTCCAATTAAGGTCTGGAAGAGTATTACCAAGAAAACCTCATGTTGTTATTCAAGAAACAAGATCCGATATTCAAAAACACAAAAATCAATCAGACGAAGGGGAGACTTCTCTCCCTCAAAAAGAAAATTAAAAAACAAAAGAAGTGCCAATAAATACTCCTATCATAGAAAAACCCTCAATATCAATTAGACCACCTTTCCCAGAAAGGTTGAAAATCGATGAAGGAGTAGAGAAACAAATTGTCTTGCCTAATTACAATAGATGGATGAATTGAGAAATGTTTGTATTAAGAATCCTTTATTACAAGCCATAAAAGAAATACCAATTTTTGAAAAAACAATTAAGGAATTAAGTACACAAGGATCAGGGAGAAGAAGAAAATATATAAAAAGAATTCAGTTAGTCAGAAAAATTGCGGACATTATGATGGGGAAGATGTAGGTTTTAACCCCATACAAAAATTACCTGAATACGAATTCTAAAACATAGAAAATAAAAAATGCGAGAGCATAACACATAAAACACATATACACAGAGATTTTCCCCTGGATCCCAAGACCGGGACTACCAGCTTGATTTTTCATTATGTTCCTTTCAATGTTATAATACATATTTATACATGCTGAAGCATCCAATACCATGGACCAAAAACCATCGCGTCCAATACCATGGACTGAAAACCATCACGTCCAAAAACATGTGCGAAAATCATGCACAAAACTATAGGTGGGTCCGCCCATCCTAACATAGGGTCCAAAACCAAAATTTTCTGGGGCGCTGCCCTGGACCCCATAAAGTGGGGTTATGGGTCCCCCTCAAACCCCCTGTGACCTCCCCCCCTCTAACCCCCGGTTAACTACGTGGGCTAGTTGTGGAAAGAATATAACACAACCCAACATTCTCCCACTTGTTGTTTTCTTTCCATAGGGGGCCACAAGAGAGCTTAGTCATTTATCTAGCCTCGCCCATTGTTTCTCTACACCAAGAAAACTTCTCAGAGCTCATAGATTTTGTCAACGCATCTGCAGTATTCTTCAAAGTGTCCACCTTTACCAGCAACACCTTTTTGTCTTCTATCATATCCCTCACAAAGTGATACTGAACAACAATGTGCTTTGTCTTTGAATGATATGCGGGGTTCTTTGCCAAGAAAATTGCACTTTGGCTATCACAGCCTATCCTTATAGCTTCCTGTACTAATCCCATACTTGAACGCAATCTCTGCAACCAAACTGCTTCCTTACTTGCATGAGTGGCTACTATGTATTCTGCCTCTGTAGTTGATAATGCCACTACAGATTGTTTCTTACTCATCCAACTGATTGCACCTCCAAATAGGTTAAACACATACCCACTTGTAGATCTTCTCTGATCCAGATCTCCAGCCTAGTCTGCATCAACAAAGCTATGAATATCCAACACTCTGTCCAATCTTGGTCTTCCTTGGTAGCACAAACCATAATCACTAGTGCCACACAAATACCTGAAAACCCGCTTCGCCGTTGTCCAATGCTCCTTTCCTGGTTTTGACATAAACCTGCTCAATACTCCCACTACATGTGCAATGTCTAGTCTAGTACAGACCATTGCATACATTAGGCTACCGAATGCACTTGCATATGGAACACGGGACATGTCCTCTTCCTCTTCTTGTGTCTTGGGACACTGTTCAGCAGATAACCTCACACCCACATGAATATGAACCTTCACTGGTTTACTATCCTGCATATTAAACCTCTGTAGTATTGTCTCGACATACTCTCTCTAGTTTAACCAGAGCTTCCTCTTTGCCCGATCTCTTTTAATTTCCTTGCCCAAAATATAGTTTGCAGCACCAATATCTTTCATGTCGAATTTGGAGGACAATTGGGTCTTCAAATCCTAGATAGTTTCTTTGTTATTTCCAACCAGCAACATATCATCCACATACAAGACTAGATAAATAACATGGTCACCAATTAATTTAAAATACACACAATGATCTGCTTTGCTTTTGGTGAAGCCAAGTCCCCGTATAAATGTATCAAATTTCTGATACCACATCCTTGGTGACTGTTTTAACCCATACAAAGACTTCTTTAACTTGCATACTAGTTCTTTCTTACCCTTCACCACAAAGCCTTCAGGTTGCTTCATGTAAATTTCCTCTTCCAGATCCTCGCGGAGAAATGTTGTCTTCACATCCATCTGTTCTACCTCAAAATCAAAAGCAGTAGCAACAGATAAGAGTAATCTAATAAAAGTTACCTTGGCAACAAGAGAAAAAATATCACAAAAATCAATTCCTGGCACCTGGGAATAACCTTTTGCTACCAACCGAGCTTTGTATTTCTCCACTTTTCCTTCTGCATTTGTCTTCTTTTTTAATACCCATTTGCTGCCAATGGGTTTCCTTCCAGTCGGCAACTCCACCAAATCCCAAGCCTCATTTTTATGCAAAGATGCCATTTCATCAACCATGGCCTCTTTCTAGAGTTTTCCATCCTCTGAATCCACTGCTTCCCTCACAGTTCTGGGATCACCATCAGTAACAGACAAAGCAAAATTTGAACAAAAAGTAGATGGACTATACCTTTATGGCTACCTTCTTTCTCGAACTGACCTTCTCACAGCCGGAGTTTGTGGCTCTTCATCTTCTGATTCCTTCTCTGCTGTAGAGTCTAATTCTTCCTCCTTTAGCTCAAACTCTATCTTCTCAGGTTCCTTTGGTTGGAATTCATGTTTAATAACATCTTTCACCTCTTTGAACACCACATCTCAGCTGTACACAACCTTCCTTGTTACTGGGTTCTAAAGCTTATAACCCTTTAAACCATCCTTATACCCAATAAAGATGCACTTTTCAGATTTACTATCCATCTTCCTTCGTTTCTCCTTTGGAACATGTACATATGGATCACATCCAAATACCCTTAGATGTGAAAGAGAGGGTTTCTTACCAGTCCATACCTCTTGTGGAGTGTTATCCTTGAACGTTGATGAAGGTGACCTGTTGACCAGATAACATGCAGTATCCATTGCCTCTGCCCAGAATTCCTGTCCTAACCCGGCACCAGTGAGCATGCTTCTTGCCCTTTCCATCAACGTCTTGTTCATTCTTTCTGCAAATCCATTTTGCCGAGGTGTATATGGAGTAGTCTTCTGTCGTAATATACCACACTTCTTACAGAATTTTTCAAATTCCTTGCTACAAAAATCTCCACCATTATCTGTTCTCAACACCTTTATCTTCTTCTCTGTTTGATTTTCCACGAGAGCCTTAAATTCTTTAAACCTGTCAAAGACTTCGGATTTCTTCTTAAGGAAATATATCTATGTATTCCTTGAGAAGTCATATATAAATGATACATAGTACACAGACTTACCCAGTGATGGAACCTTCACAGGTCCAAACACATCACTATGCACAAGCTCTAATATCTGTTTCGCCCTCTTACTACCAGAGGGGAAACTCACCCGATTCTGCTTCCCATATACACAATTTTCACAAAAATCAAAATCCAGAGAGTTATTACTCATACCTTCTACCATACCTTCACCATGAAGTATTCGAAGGCCTTTCTCTCCTATATGTCCAAGCCTTTGATGCCACAACATGGTCTTCTCTCCAGAGACCACTAGATTTTCTGCTCCACTTTTAGGAACCACAGAACTGTTCCACCCATCAGCAACAGTGCCACCTTGCAGCTTGTACAGAGTTCCAATCTGAACTCCCCACATCAATACCAGTGTTCTCCAAACCATTTTGCAGGTATCCTTCTCGAACACTGTTTTTACACCTACATCATCCAACTTGCTTACAGAAATCAGATTTCTGGCCAATGCAGGAATATGCAGAACACCCGGAAGTGTTCTAACCCTTCCACCTTGCAACTTAAATTTTACTTTTCCGCAACCAACGATTCTAGCCTTCCTGTCATCCCCCAAGAAAACATCACCACCATCATATTTCTCATACTCGCAAAACCACTCTCTATGGGGAGTGAAGTGAAAGGATGCACCTGAGTCAATCAACCATGCCTCATGATCTACATGTGTACTTGAAGAAGCCAAGTACACATCCCCACCTTCATCTGAGGTGGTTTTTTCCTCTGCAGAAGGAGCATCATCAGATCCCTTTCCTTTGTCAGGAGCTTTAGATTTACAGTCCCTTTTGTAGTGCCCTTCCTTTCCGCATTTCCAGCACACCACCTTTACAGGTTTTCCTAGAGATTTAGATCTCCCTCTAGATTTAGATCTCCCACTCAATGACTTATTTTTGTTTCTGTTGTGGGACCATCCTCGTACAGACAAGGCATCACCATTCTAGCTCTTCATATTTTTCCATCTCATCTTCTTTGTTAGCAAGGATGAGACTATTTCATCAAACTGCAAGGCAGTTGCATTGCTACCTATTGCAATAACTAGACTATCCCACGAATCTAGTAGAGAACACAACAAACTGATGCACTTATCTTCATCTGAAATTTTAATATCAACAGATGCTAACTGACTTACTACAGTATTAAATGAATTCAGATGCTCTGTCACCGAGTCTCCATATTTCATCCTCAGGTTATATAGCTTTTTCCGTAGGAACAGTTTATTCACCAGAGACTTAGATTGGTACAAAGTCCCTAACTTGTCCCACAAAGCCTTTGCTGTAGCTTCCCCTGATAAATTCAGCAATACTAAATCTGAGACACACAATCATATTGTGCTCTTTGCCTTTCATTCAAACTTCTTCCATTCTTCATCGGACACTCCTGTTGGTTTAGTACCCAGATCTACCGCGATACACTGATCTTTATCCACCCACAGATCCTCCATCTTGAGTTTCCACAACTCAAAACTCTGACCATTAAATTTCTCGATCTCTATCTTTCCAGTGCTTGCCATCTTCTTTCACCAACAAAATCGATCTCGCAGATATCCCACTGAATAGGGTCTACCCCAAGCTCGAGCGAAACCCCTCAGCAACAAAGGCATCCCCTTGAAGCCAAAACAACTTTGATACCAAATGTAGGTTTAACCCTATATAGAAATTACCTGCATACGAATTCTAAAACACAAAAAATAAACAATGTGAGAGCATAACACATAAAACACATACACACAAAGATTTTCCCCTGGATCCCAAAACCGAGACTACCAGCTTGATTTTTCTTTATGTTCCTTTCAATGTTATAATACATATTTATACATGTCGAAGCATCCAATACCATGGACCGAAAACCATCGCGTCCAATACCATGGACTGAAAACCATCACGTCCAAAAACATGTGCAAAAATCATGCACAAAACTATAGGTGGGTTTGCCCATCCTAACATAGGGTCCAAAACCAAAATTTTCTGGGGTGCTACCCTAGACCCCATAAAGTGGGGTTGTGGGTACCCCTCAAACCCCTTGTGACCTCCCCCCCCTCTAACCCCCGGTTAACTACGTGGGCTAGTTGTGGAAAGAATATAACACAACCCAAGAGAAGACGACAATTCAAAAATATTTATATCCAAAAGCCCCATTGTAAAAATTCACATCAATGGAACTGAAATACCAAACACACTAATTGATCTAGGAGCAGCCATAAACATAATGAGTAAACAAGTTATGGACACACTTAGGCTTCCTAACCTTCAATACACACCAACCTTGTTGCAATTAGTAGATAGGTCTGTTATTAAACTGGATGGTGTGTTGGAAGATGTTTGTGTATCCTTATATTCTTGGGAATATCCTGTTGATTTCATGGTCTTAACACCCAAGAATAATTTAGGAGGACATCCATTAATTCTAGGAAGGCCTTGGTTGGCTACAACTGATGCTTTCATCGGCTGTAGATCAGGCGATATGTTTATCTCAGATGGAAATTATACAAAGAAATTTACATTATATCCCCCTGCAAGAACAACAATAGATACAGAAACTGAAGAATGGATAGAAGATGAAGAAGATATACAACCTATTTTCATTACTAAACAAGTAAAAGAGGAAGACCAACTTTTAAATTTACTGGAAAATAATGAATCTTCCTCACATTATGATCGTAATCGAAATGAGTATCTCTCATCTAAACAAGTATCATTGCTCTCCATGGAAAAATTTGGGAATTCCTCGATAGAAATCTTTCCAGGAAAAACCTTGAATGTCAATGAAAACCTGGAAGAAATGCAAAAGAATCAATTGATAGAAATTTTACAGAAACATTCTTCTGCTTTTGCATGGGAATACACTGACATGAGAGGGATTGATCCTAAAACTTGCATACATCATATCTACATTGAACAAAATGCAAGACCAATTAGACAACCTCAACGGAGAATGAACCCAAACCTAAAAGAAATTGTTAAGGAAGAGTTGCAGAAACTATTAAATGTAAATTTCATCTATCCAATATCCGACAGTCAGTGGGTTTTGCCCCTAGTAATCGTTCCTAAGAAAAATGGAAAATGGAGAGTAAGCATCAATTATAAGGAATTAAACAAAGCAACATTAAAAGACCACTTTCCATTACCTTTCATAGACCAGGTCTTAGACACATTAGCAAGAAAAACATATTTTTCCTTCTTGGATAGGTTCAGTGGATATAACCAGATTCAGGTAGCCCCTGAAGATCAAGATAAAACCATGTTCACTTATCCATGGGCAACTTATGCTTATCGGGTACTTCCCTTTGGGTTATGTAATTCTCCAACAACATTCCAAAGAGCAGTCCTCGGCATTTTCTCTGACCTTATTCATGATTGTGTGGAAGTGTACATGGATGATTTCACAGTCTATGGGGATTCTTTCAATGAAGCACTAGAAAATTTAGAAAAATTCTTAATAAGATGTAAAGAAACAAATCTCTCATTAAGCCATGAAAAATGCTTCATGATGTTTAACAAAGGAATTGTTTTAGGTCATCATATTTCAGGAGATGGAATCAAAGTAGACTCATCTAAAGTTGAAGTCATTTCTAAGTTATCAGTGCCAAGTTGTCAAAAGGATGTTAGAATTTTTCTCGGTTTTACTGGATACTATAGAAGATTTATAGAAAAATTCACAAAAATTGCATCCCCACTCTTTAAAATACTCACCAAAGACTGTGAATTCAGTTGGGATTTTGAATGTCAAGCTGCCTTTGAAACTTTGAAAAAGAGAATTTCTGAAGCACCCATCTTAAAAGGACCTAACTGGAAATTGCCTTTCCATATCTCAACAGATGCTTCAGATTCAGCCTTAGGGGTTGTGTTAGGACAAAAAGATCTTACTCCTTATGCAATCTATTATACCAGTAAAAATCTAACTCCTGCAGAGTTAAATTATACTATAACTGAAAATGAGTTTTTAGCTGTAGTTCATGCCATTAACAAATTCAGACATTATATAACTGGCTATGAAACCTTTGTTCACACAGACCATTATGCCATTAGATACTTAATGAATAAACCAGTCACTAATGGAAGAATAACTAGATGGCTCCTACTTTTACAAGAATTCAACATAACCATTCTAGATAGGCCAAGAAAATAGAACACAATTTCCTATTTTCTATCTAGAATACAAAATGAAAATAATGATCAACTCGTAGAAGATAAATTTCCCGATGAATATCTTTTTGCAGTATCTACTAAATCACCTTGGTATGCAGATATTGCTAACTATTTGGCCACAGGAAAAATGCCATTTCATTTATCTCCTAGAGAAAAGAGAAGAATAGTCCACAATAGCACATCTTATTCATGGATAAATGAAGAATTATACAAGACAGGACCAGATCTCATCATCAGAAGATGTGTTCGGGAGGACAAAATACCAGAGATACTTAAATCTTGTCACGATGAGCCATGTGGAGGACATTTTTCTAACAAAAGAACTGCTTACAAAATCTTGCTTTTAGGAAATTATTGGCCTTCCATTTCTGGGACACCAAGGAATATGTTAAAAGATGTGAGAATTATAAGAAAATGGGCAAACCTACTCTTTCAAATGAAATGCCATTGCAACCACAAGTACTCATCTAACCATTTGAAAAGTGGGCACTGGATTTTGTTGGACCAATCAACCCACCTTCAAAGCAAAAGAAGTATATTGTGGTATGTACTGATTATGTCACTGAATGGGTAGAGGCTAAAGCACTTCCTTTTGCTACTGAAAAAGCTGTAGTTTCATTTCTTTTTGAGGATATTTTTACTCGTTTTGGTGTCCCAAGAGAAATTGTAACAGATCAAGGAACATAATTCACATCCGGACTAGTGTAGAAGCTTGTGGACCAATACAAGATAAAATATTGAAAGTCCACTCCATACCATCCACAAGCCAATGGACAAGTTGAGTCCACAAATAAGGTGATTGAGGCTATCCTTACCAAGACTGTACATCTACACAGGGAGGATTGGGTGGAAAAGCTTCCAAAAGCGTTATGGGCTTGTAGAACTACATGGAGAAATACTACAGGGCATACTCCCTATGAACTTGTTTATGGGAAACAAGTATTACTTCTGATAGAGTTCCAGATCCAGACCTATAAGACAACAATCCAGTTAGACCTTGACTTGTCATAAGCCTAGAAGTAAAGGATCACACAACTAAATGAGCTTGATGAAATCAAACAAGAAGCCTTCCAGAGAACTAGCCTAGTTCAACAACAGAGGTTAAGATGGCATGATAAGTACATCAAAGAAAGGAAATTTCATCCGAGAGACTGGGCATTGCTCTTTGATTCAAAATTCAAATTTTTTCAAGGAAAATTCCAAACCCATTGTTTTGGACCTTATGAAGTTGAAAATGTCTTTGAAAATGGTGCAATCAGAATCAGGACTATTGATGAAGAGAAAACTCCTCTATTAGTAAATGGACATCGACTCAAGCTTTACTAGAAGCAATTAACAAAAGAGGAATTTTTAAAGATGTTTCAAGATAATTCAGAACTGAAGATGGTCAAGAAGAATTCTTCTTCTTTTTCACCTTATAAATTTTCACTCAGTTTACTCTTAAAAAAAAAAAAAAAAAAAAGGAAAAAAAAGAAAAGAAAAAGGGTATAAACATCAAAACCAACATGCTGTTGGCAGGTTTATACAGAAAATTTAGAGTGAAAACCAATTTTTGTTGGGACTTCAAATTTTCCTTTCAAAAAAAATAATAAAGTCCCTTTATTAAAAAGTTTTTCTTTCACAACTGCAGAATCAACAACTTTTCGCAACTTGGACAACTTTCTGTAACTACAACAAGTTTCTGCAGCCTGTTGTGTTATACAACATCCCCCCATTTCTTAAAATTTTTATTTTAAAATCATAATATAAAATGGGTCCCTTTTAAACATAGATGTGTGAATAAATTGGTATTAACTTATTATTAAAAACCCTAATCAAAAGGTCCGACTGAAACATGATATCCCTTTTAAACAATGATAAAATAGGTCTTTTAAACAAATCATAAAGCTTTTTATTATTACGATAAAGCGATCGCAAGATCGCATATCACAATAATAAGAGAAACACAAATAAGGACCCATTGAATTACTCCGATCCGAAAAGGGAAATCGCTATCAGATATCGGGAAAAGGCAAAGCGCATCGCATATAAGACACCCCCTCATTCCTCCGATGCGATAAAAGGTATCGCTATCGGCAATCGGCTGTGGTAATCAATTCATTAATTGTGACACCTTCAAATTCCCCGATGGGATAAGGCGTATCGCCATCGGCGATCGGCGATTTCGCAATAGCGTAAGTAAAGTGACCCGAGCCCTGTCCCGATTGCGATACATTAAATCAAGGTGCGTGTTTATAAGCATATTAAAGATCAACATGCATTATACCACCTTTGGTGATTGAACGATATTTTGGATTATCATTAAAACCCTCCCTTTCACGTCACCAATCATCAAATGCGATTAGCCGGCAAAAATCCAAGCCACACCATATAAATGTTATGATGGATATTTAAAAGATCCCTTATCATGATTGACAGGTGAAGCGACCAATTAATGAAGCAGTTATGCCGAGATTTTCCACTTAGATTCTATCTGTG
Source organism: Pinus tabuliformis (assembly GCA_031772625.1). Taxonomy (NCBI): domain Eukaryota; kingdom Viridiplantae; phylum Streptophyta; class Pinopsida; order Pinales; family Pinaceae; genus Pinus; species Pinus tabuliformis. Next base: position 1,207,349,588 of record CM062816.1, read on the forward strand.
ACAATTTCACTATGATCTTTGATTATTCGTTAAAAGATATAACTCTTTCATATTGGCTCATGTTATCTATTTCTCTGTATCACGCTGGTTTCCTTCCTTGTGCAGAATTCCATCGAAGTATCAAGTTTAAGCAAATGGGAAATAAATCTAAGAGATCCGCTGCGACAATGGCCCCTGCAATAATAGTCCAGCCCACCAGTGACCCAAGACCAAGCAAAAAGGGCCTAATTTCAGACACTACATGTCTCGGCCTTGGAAATACAAGCTGGCAAAGCATCTATAATTTAATTGAGGCAGAAGAACCGGAGGAAGTGTTGGAAGAAGCTACTGCAGGCTCAACTAATAAATCAGACGCCTCCCTGAAAGATTTGGCCGACTCATTTTTACACAGGATAGCAGCTCGGAAGAAAATTCTTCCTTAAACTGATTTGGTCAGATGGGTGGTCGAACAAATTCCTGTTTCTAATAGGAAGTTTTGGACAGTTGATGGAAGAGTTTTCGGTTTATTTCAGCCTGACGACTTGAGGAAAATGTATCATTTGCCCGAACCTGAAAAGAAATACAACAAAGCCTTTCTCGAGAAATTCGCAGAGGAGAATGAGACCGAATCAGCCCCAATTAGACAATGGAGACAGAATCCTGCAAAGCACAAACATGAATAATCAGGTAAGTACTCCATGGATTCCTCGGCATCTCCTTACTGTTACGCTGGGGCAATGATGTGTAGGATATGGGGAATGCATGATTCAGCAAAATTTACTATCGAAATGGTTCCTTTAACGGAAGCGGTTGTTAGTAGTTATGTCATGGATTGGGCGAATATATTGTTTGATAAATTAGCCTTTGCAATTCTTGATTTTAGATTCAATTCACGCAAAACCACCAGGACTATTCCCCCCTTCTATTACAGTGCTTATGTTATGGATATGCTTTGCTTTAATTCCGAATACCTGATACTTGGGTGGAGGTGGAAGCCACATGACCCTAAGCCAATCCACATCTACCATCAGATGTTATGGAAGGCACATTATAAAGACCACTTGTATCAAATCTGTAATGGTTTCATGTTGCCTATCTATTATGCCATTTTTGATAAGCCTGCCCCAAGGATTTCTGAGGAGGCAGAAGTTGACTTGACTGTTGTGGGGAATTGGTTCGGGGAAGATAAATTCACATATATAAGGGTGTTTGGTAGCGCCACAAGACCCCATGTCCTCCCATTGTATGTACCTGATAAACTGTTGGCACGAGAATTAGCTTACCAAATAACAACCGCTGGAACATCCAAAACTCTTAGGACTTCCAAAAAGCAGTTATGGCCCATATTCCCTTTGAGATGAGGCGTTTATACCATACTTGATTACAAACATCTTGAGAAGGAGACAGGAAAAACAAATATGCTCAATCTTGCGACCATCCCTAACAGGCAATTCGATCCCCGGAAGGTTGCCTATAATGTGCTTGAACAGGCCAAACTTACTAAGTTTGACCATGAAAAAGATGAATTTGATGATCTATTTTCTTCAGCAGAATCATTGTCTCAGGTTAAAACATTGGCCAAGATGAAATATAATGATGAAGGACTGGTAGAATTCGATAGACTCAGAGAACAGAGGTTGCAAACTCTGCCTCTGGATTTATTGGCTACTACACCAACAACTAAGTCAAGCGAGCCTGAACAGAAGAGTATTGACGAGCCTCCTGCTACAGAGAAAATTCCCGAAAAGGGAAAGGAATCAGAAAAAGGAAAAGAGAAGGAAACAGAGCAGGAGAAATAAAAGAAGCAGGATAGTGAAGTTATTGATTTAGAGACTCAAATTGATCCCAAACTCCTCAAAGAGTGGCAACAATTTGACTCTATTATAAACAATCCTGAGACTTCACAAGGATTCGACACACCCCAAGTGACAGTCAGTCAAGAAACAACCACGACTATGGTTCCAAGTGAAGGGACCAGCGGCCTACCCAGTAGCAAATATGCGGAAATAATTCCCAAAGATCCATCCGATCAGATTGTTTTACAAATAGAAGACATACCACCATTAGATGTCTTTTACAGTCCTAAACACAGGGCTGTGGTGAAAAGACAGAGGAAAAGGAGGAGACTTGATCAATCTTCCATTTTTCCAGATCAAACAGAGATGGCTAATGTGGTGTGGAAGGAGGAATTGAACCCTTTCGATGACCTTACGAAACTCTCCCAGTATGCCGGAGCATATTCGGCAGCCACCATGGATAAAGCCTCGGAAGTAAGCAGTCTCCTTAAGGAAAAAGATAAAATGATTGGTTGATTGCAGTCGCAGGTGTCTGAAGCATAGCGGAAAATAGAACAATTGGAACAACAACTATCAACACAGTGGCAGACAAACAGCCAATTAAATGAGCAATTGCTCAAAGAGAAACAAAGGATATATTTGAGTGTGGTACATAAACAGAAGGAATTGTCTGAAGCATTGGCCAGATTAAAGGCAATGAATGAACAAATGAGCAAGACTAAGGATGAGCGAATCGCTCCACTGTCACAAGAAGTAGAAAAGTTCAGGAGCCTTCCTCAAGTAGCAGAGTTCAGAACAGAAGCTCTACAAATCAATAAGGCATTGATCACACAGCTAAAAATGCTATGTCGTAACATTTCTCTGGTTGAACCTCTTTGTGAGATTACTACATCAATAGTTGATAAATCAGTTGAAGCTAGGCAGGATTTAGAACAGGCCGTTGAAACCTTAACCAGCGTTCTTGCTTGGCAAGAGTCCAGTGAAGGACAGGCTTCGGATCTTCCCAAAATTCTAGAGTCACACAAAGACATCCCGTTCCTAGAATGGCAATCACAACTAATGAAGGCAGAAAGAGAAACCTCAAGATGTCGGTTATCTACTAGCAATTTAATTGAATTTATCAATGACACTGTTTATCTGTCTAATATGATTTCACAGTGTAATCTAGGTAAATTGACATCGGCCAAAGCCTTGGAGCAAACATCCAAGCAGGAATTGGAAAAGAATGGAAGACTAATCACTGACATCCAAAGTTTAACTTGGGATGCCTTTTGGTTTTTCTTGATCAAGCCATACAGTCAGAGGGCCGCACTCAAATGTTTAACTGATGCTATCAGTTGTATGATCCCCGAGATCCAAGATGCCACGTATTCAGCTCAACTAAATTCTCGCCTAAGTCGCCCTCCAGAGTTGCAACCGATGCTAGATATTTGCTAGCTCAAGCCGAAGGGAGATCATCCGAAACAATGAATCATGTTTCCGACTGAAAACAAGCCGATTTTGAGGAGATATTCATAATATAGTTGTACCAATTAAATAACACTTTTATTTTGTAATTAGTTAGCTTAATTAGTATTTATAGGCCCTTTCATGCATTTGGAAAGGGTCCTCAGTTTTTGTATAAACTCAAATCAGTAAGTCACACTATTGTGCTTCTGATCTATTTTTTATGAAGACTGGGCCAGTATTCTGAATTTTGACGAAGAAAGCTTTGATGACATGTGCACTATTGGCTTTTGTGGAAGTGTTTCTAAGTTAAAAGAAGGAATTTGAATGCGGTTGATATCGGGAGTGACTCAAATAACATATGGTACTATTATCTATGCTCTTGTGTCATTTTTTAGGTGAATCGGCATTCGTTTAAATTTTGCTATCATTGAATATATGTATGGGTTTTAACAACAATCCTTGTACTTTTCACTATTGAATGTCTAAGGACTTTTCTTCTTTCAATCATATCTATGTCTATGATATATATGAGGAATAGTGTAATAATGTTTGCTTGATTGCTTTGTTCAACTATTTGGGCTTAATAATTATCATATGAATAAATATCTTTGTTTACCAACAAGAGTCATCTATATGCCTGTTTATGGATGAAGACCATCAAAAGTTACGCTAAAAGCAGCAATTTCCTGGGATAGGATAGTTGTTTATAATTTTACTTTTAGATTAAATCATTCATCCATTATCATTATATATTAGAGAATCAATTATTTATCCATCCTATATACCAATCATTGGGAAACTGGTCCCATTATATCCAGTCGGAGCCACCACACCAAATGGAAAAGGAGCTGCCTTTAAGGTCCGGACCGGGTGGTTATCCCCGATGTTGATGCAGCGATTTTCGAGGCAGCAACACTTTTGGCGCTAGAAGGAGGGCATGAACTGTGAATGGCGAGCAGACCCAAACCCATAACCCATTCTGAGAGTAAATCTCCCTCCACCTCTCCTCGTACCTCTAGTTTGCATGCTGTAACTCCAATATTCAAACGAGAAGAAGAGGAATCAACTACCACTACTCAAACCCACCATACTTCAGAACGATTAAGTCCTGAGTCCCCTGAAGTTCAGTCTCTCATCCATAAACTTCAAGGATTTTTGATATCACCACAGAAATCTGAGGTATCTCAAGGCAATGAGACTTCACAATTCAATCTACCTCACCCTCTCACAAGACTTCAGAGCGGAAAGCTCGGTATCGAACCTACTGAGTTGCCTTTACCTAAAAGGAAAAGGGCAAAAAAGAATACTGAAGGATCTGACAGTGAAACATTCTCATCATCATCTTCCATCTCATCTTCCCCAACGCGAAGTCAGCCATCCACTCCTCCATTACATATTCTTGTTCAACAGGGATCAGGAACTTCAACATCCCAACCCATTCAATCCTCAATATCAACTCCTTCCCAAACATCTGGAATATCATCAGCAATATCATCCACTATTAGTTTTTCAATGGCTCATAATCCATGGAATATTCCTGGTGCGGTCACCATCCCTGCACCATTACACCCATTGCCTGATTTTCCTAAAAAATGGTTACCCAAGTTTAATCCAGATGCTAGAACACAAGCCGAAGAACATATTAATAACTTCATGTTATCAGTTAATTTGAAAGGAGTGACAGAGGAAGATGTTGTCGTTAGGCTTTTCCCTTATACTTTGCAAGGATCAGCTGGGTCTTGGTATTTTTCCCTGCCCTCTGGATCCATTACTAGTTGGAACATTTTCCAAGAACAATTTCTTACTAAGTACGATGATGATAGATCTTTAGCCACATTAATCAATGATCTATCCAATCTTAGGATAGAGCCCAAAGAACCTATTAAGGAATTCAACTCATGATTTAATAAACTCCCGAATAAGATTCGAACCGCCTCTAAACCAAGTGAGCAAATCATAAGCGAATGGTATATAACTGCCCTACCCTCAAATATAGCTATTTTCGTAGACAGGGCTGCAAAACCAACTTTAGCTGAAAACATGAAAGAGGCGCTTGCTGTAGAGAAACGTATTATTACTTTAGAAAAGAAAGCTACTCTTGAAGATAGAAAATCCAAAAAAGTTTCTTTCAAGGATGATTCAAAGAAGAAAACCCCTAAAGATCCATATGATATGGAAGGTTTACAAAAAGTCCTCAAGACTATGTCAAATGAAATGGTCGAAATCAAAAAGCAAGTAGCTGAAACCTCAACAAAAAGGCCATTTAGAAATTTTAAGAAACCTGAATCAAAACCACCAAATGTTATATCCAACGCTGATTCAGATCCCGAAGAAGAATAAGAAGATGAAACAGTCTTGCCATCTGAGGAACCCGAAGAAGAAGAGACTGTCGAATGTCATGGGATGTGGGATTTTATTTTACCCACCTCCGATACAGAAAATTAACAAGAAGCTTTCCCTGTGACTACCAGGAGTAAAAGTACTCCTGAACCTGTCCAGAAAACTTCGAAGAAAAGGAATACGGGTTCCACTACTACCAAAGAAAAGATTCCTACAAAGAAAGCTTCAGCGATACCATCCCAAAATCAACCATCATCTTCAAATCTACCTTCAACATCCAAGACATTGGTAGTATCAGATTCTATAGACTACAATATTATCGAAGATATGAAGAAGACTAAGGCGAATATTACTATGTTTGAACTTAGCAAACTCAAACATTAGCAGAAATTACTCCTTAAAGAGTTAAATGCCGTACCTTCTTCACCTCTTCCTAATGCTGTATTGTCCAAAGCTGCTAATGATTCAGGCCAACCACCTTCTGGTAGAGTGGAAGCTACTGATGCGGTCTTAATTAGGGATAGATCAAATTCTCATACTTCTCCTTTCCTCTTAACCTATGAGATCTATAATAGAAATCTACACAACTGTTTGATTGACTCAGGGGCTTCCTCTAACATAATTCCAGCTTCAGTTTGTTCGGAACTGAACATCGAACCCCAAAAGTCTGCAATTCATATTGTACAGTTGGATAGAACTAAGGTCCAGGTTTTAGGGGAAATCAACTCAGTAACTATCAGGTTATCAACTGATCCTAGAGTGGTTCAAGGAATTGATATTTTGATCGCCGATATACCTGAATTCTATGGGTTGATTTTAAGTAGAGATTGGTCTGAAAAACTCCATGGTTATATTTCCACCGATTGGTCTCATATGTGGTTACCTTATAAAGGAAAACCAAATCATATCAAGATTGATCGGTAGAAACACATGACCCATACAGTAACCGAGTTTGAACAAGAAAACCAACCAATAGCATTCAATAACAATATTTTGGGGAATTATTCATCTGAATCATTCTTTGGCAATTTCACTGCCCAATCATCTCCTTTCCCAGTTAATAATTTCACATCTCAGATCGAAAACTTTTCACAAACAGATAGCTCAAGATGTGTTAATGTTGCTGAGGAAAATGTAAATAAAATTGTTGATAATTCTTTATTTTTGTCACTATATTTTGACGGGTTTAAGTCTAGTGAAGGTTCGGGAGCAGGATGTATTTTAGTTAGTCCCCTGGGAGAAAAAATTATGTTATCATGCAGATTGGAATTTGAATGCACAAACAACATAGCTAAATATGAGGCCCTAGTTCAAGGACTCTACAAAGCAATTGGTCTCAAGGTTCAACATCTGAAAGTGTTTGGTGATTCAGAAATTGTTATTAAACAGGTTAGAAATTCAATTCATTGCCTTTCTGGTCATCTCAAACATTATCAGTCTCTGGTACAAGAACTCATCTCTCAATTTTTAGCATTAAATATTTCTCCCATCCCTAGGTCCCAGAATTTAGCAGCAGACCTGCTAGCTAATGTTGCTTCCAGACTCCTACCATCTGAAGACTACAGCCCGGATAGATTTTCAGTAGAGTTAATTTTTAGACCATCAATTCCCGATAATGTCACCAATTGGAGAGTGTTCAATCATGATGAAGACAATTTAAACTTCTTGACTTCTGACAAGTCCTACGATGACCAAATCATTGATGAAAGTGATCATGACCTTCAGATGAAAGAAAAGCAAGAAGAAAACTCAATACCAAAACCAGTGGTCAAGCTTGAAGATCTTTATGATATTAAAGACAGGTTTAAATGGGTGACCAATTCAAAACTCCAGAGTTCTACTTTAAGATTTGAATTGATAAACCTAGGCACTGAGGAAAAACCTCAAAACATCAATTTGGGACTAGGACTTTTTTTAGAAGAAAGAACAACATTCATTAGGCTATTAACAAAAAACAAATATGTCTTCGCTTGGAAATATGATGATTTGAAAACATACGATGCATCAATCATTCAACATACTATTCCAATGTTTTCTGAACAAAAACCAGTGCAACAGAAGTTAATAAAGATTCATCCTAACCTAGAGAGTCAAATAAAGGCTGAATTAAATAAACTCTTGAAGGCTAAGATAATTTTTCCTGTGAGACATTCAAACTGGGTTTCCAACATGGTGCCTGTTAGAAAGAAAAATGGCGATATCAGGATTTGCATTGATTTCAGAAATATTAATAAGGCAAGCCAAAAGGATAACTTCCCTTTACCTACTATGGAGCAGACATTACATTCGGTAGCTGGTTCCGAATTAATGTCATTTTTAGACGGTTTTTCAGGATATAGCCAAATTATGGTTCATCTTGATGACAGGCTTAAAACTACCTTCAGAACTAAGTGGGGAACTTATGCCTACCAAAAGATGCCTTTTGGACTCATCAATGCAGGAGCTAAATTTCAGAGAGCCATGGACATAGCGTTCAAAGGATTGCTCAATAAATCAGTAGTTGTCTATTTAGATGATATTACTGTATTTTCCAAGAAAAGGTCTAATCAATTACATGATTTAAAACAAATCTTTGAACGTTGTAGAAAGTATGACATCTCTCTTAATCCAAAGAAGTCCTTTTTTGCCCTTAACCAAGGAAAACTTTTAGGCTTCATTGTTTCAAAAGATGGTATCTATATTGATCCAGATATAATTAAAGAGATTTTTGAAATTCCATTCCCTCATAATAAAAAATCCATGCAGTCATTTTTGGGTAAAATTAACTTTGTTAAACGTTTTGTTCCAGATTTTTCCCAGATTATTTACCATTGCAAATGATGATTAAGAAAAATTCGGTGTTTAAATGGGGATCTGCAGAAAAGGAGGCATTTGATTCCATTAAACAATCAATAATTAATGCCCCTACTTTAAGCACTCCCAATTTTTCTAATCATTTCATACTATATACCCTCGCATCCGCTTCGTCATATGCAGCAGTGTTGACTCAAATTAATGATCAAAACTTGGAAGCACCAATTTCGTTTTACATCTCAAATCTTCAAGGTGTTGAACTAAATTATTCGGAAGTTGAAAAACAAGCCTTTGCCGTGTACAAAGCCATAAAACACTACATGCCCTTCCTCTTAAAAGCTCACACAAAAGTTATAGTTCCTTTTTCAGCAGTAAGACAATTACTAGTTCAAAGGGAATTAGGAGAAAAAAGAGCGAATTGGGTCACAACATTACAAGAATATGACTTGGAAATCAAGCCAGCAAAGATTGTCAAAGGCCAAGGTTTTTGCAGGTTGTTAGCAGGAGCATCCAACATTCAAAAACCTGAAAGTACAAAAGATACTGAAGAAATCAATCAGATAAGTACTACAGGTCCTGAATCACAATATACAGATCTGAATTTCTATTTAAAAAATGGGTACACCCCTTCCAATCTCTCCTATAAAAACAAACGTGCCATTAGATTGAAAGAAAAAAACTTCACAATTGTAGATGATGTATTGTTCAGGCGAAATTATGATTCAATTTTATTAAGATGCTTAGAAAAACCTAAAGCACAAAAACTTTTGTAGGAACTTCATGATGGACTAGCAGGAGGACATTTTGGAGCTGACACCACAGCTCACAAAATCATTCATGCTAGGTACTATTGGCCCACCTTGTTCAGAGATACTCATGAATATGTAAGGAAATGCCAAAGTTGTCAAACATCCAGTGGAAGGCAAAGAAAGCCAACTTTCCCTTTGCAACCAGTCAACATTGAGCAACCTTTTGAGCAATGGGGATTGGACATCATTGGAGAAATCGCTCCACATTCATCCAAACAGCATAAGTATATCCTTACTGCCACTGATTACTTTACTAAGTGGGTTGAAGCAATTCTTTTAAATACAACAAACTCTGAAGCAATTATGGAATTCATAGATCAATTCATTATTACCAGGTTTCGTGTCCCGAATGCTCTTGTTTTTGATAATGCATCTTATTTCCCTGGAAATTCTATGTTTGAATTCGCTATCAAAAGGGGATTTAAATTGAGGTATTCTGCAAACTAATACCCTCAGGGCAATGGTTTGGCATAATCCACCAATAAAAACCTTATTAGAATTATTAAGCGAACTATTGAACATAATCATAAAAACTGGAATAAATCTTTGATATTTTCACTATGGGCTGATAGAATAACTCAAAAAGCCTCTATAGGCACTTCTCCATTCAATCTAGTGTATGGAAAGGAAGCTGTCATACTAGCTAACTTAGTGCTTCCATCCTTAGCTTTAGTGCAGTTTATTGAAGAAAGTCCCTCATCTTCTATTCAATTGAGACACGATCAAATTTTGAAACTAGAAGAAGAAAGGGAAAAAGCTAGAATTATACATGTAAAACATCAGCAAATTATCAAGTCATCTTTTGATAAAACTTCAACCAGTTCAAAACAATTACAAGTTGGTGATCTAGTTTTGAAATGGGACAAAGCCCATGAGGATAAAGGAAAACACACAAAGTTCCAGAAAATGTGGTTCGGACCATTTCAAATCAATGAGAAGATAGGCCCTTCTAGTTTCATACTGCAAGATCTATCAGGAAAGAGAGACTCTCTTCTTGTTAACGACCTTATCTTGAAAAAATTCTTCAATTGAGGAGGTAACCCCTTCTCCCTTTGTAAATATTCAATTTTCAGCTAAATTTTTGTACATAGCTTAGATTTTTAGGATTTTGGAAAAATAAAGTTATCCTTCCATTGGTCTTTACTATATTGAAAAAGTTTCTCAAAAGAAACAGTTATGATATTTGCTTTTAAAATGGAAGCCTTAAACGAAAGGAAGATTTCTAGGAAATTAGGTATATTTAGATTATGAAACCCCATTTTATTTTTGTGAACTCTTCTCAAGGATTAGAAGTATTGTATGTTGTGGGGAAAAATGCCTATGCAGGACGATCCTATCCACCTAAGGTGTGACAGTGCCTTAGCAACAAACAGAGACAGCTATTCTAGTATTCTTCCTTTATGAATTAAGAATGAAGAGAGAGACATGGATGGACTAACCGGTGTCTTCCGTTTGTCCCTCGATCCGGTCTCTCTTCTCTTGGAGGATTCCCAGCTACTTGCCTTCTCACTCGCCCAGCTTCAAGAGGTTTCTGCAAGATTACAAGAAGAGAACACTACACAAGACATGGATTCATATTCATAACTAGTTCAGGATTAGAAATAAACTAAACATACTAATGCAATCATACATCAAGAATACATCAGCATATAGGAGAAACCAAGATAGCTTTATTGATGAATAACAAGGTTCAGGAAGAGATACAACCCAGAGGGCTCCAATCCAGCATCTACTTCCCAGCAAATGGAATTCCTATCTTCACCCCCTTTCAAAGCATTAAGCACCCAATGATTCCAATCTCAAACCAACAACAATTCTTTGCAATAACAAAATTCCAGCCTCCTGGATCTCATGGAGGAGAGATCCATATATAGATGTTTGGAGAGAGGATGAGTCAGCTTGAGATGTGACTAGTGTCCTCTCCCTCTGTCAGTTCTTGAGTCCACTTGGAGGTTCTTGCTTCCACTTGGAGATTTGGAACCTCTTACTCATCACCAGTCGAATTCCTTGAGGCAAGTGTCATTTTGGAAGCTTCCTGGGTTTTGACACCTTGAGAAATGAGCTTGCCACTTGTCCATTCTTGTTCAGCGCAGGTAGCCAGTGTTCCAGTTGACATTCAACGCAGGTAGCCAGTGTTGGCTTTGACATTCAGTGCAAACAGCTAGTGTAGCCACTGAAATGATCCTGATTTGACTTGTTTTGAGTAGTTTTTGGTGGAGAACTTCTGTGAATTGCTGTGGTTTGTTAGCCTTGTTCCTCTAGGGGTAGGAAAAACATGTTTAGGGAATTTGGATCCCTTAGATTATGGACATTTCATGCTAATTGCTGTAAGGCACAAAAATGTCTATAACAGTTGCCCCCTAAAGTATGAGGCTGTTTATCGGGTGAAATGCTTTATCTGGGGGATCCGAAATTCATCCAATGCTGGGAGGAGACCTGTAATACAATATAATACAATACATTATTTTTCATACTGCTTTCATGATCTAGCTGAGGCGGGCATTCCCATGCTCAGCTTTATAAATTCATTTTTCTGTACATAGAACAGACAATCGTCTGATGGTAGACTGATAATTTTGATGAAATTATCATCCTTTGAGTAGGATGATTATCTGCTGCAATGATGTACATGTCAATGTATTTATCTTTCCTGAATATATATCGCAGCCCGGATGGATGAAACTAGATCCGGGGTCTTCAAACTCGTTCGATCTTCACTCTAAGTACAAGTCGATCCATGTGAGAATTGTTCTGAAGTCGAACATGGAAAGACATCGCTTGATTACCGGTCAATGATGTAAACCGTTAACAAGCGCGAGAGGAATCACCGATAATGATAATGACCCTCAAGGTACTGCAGTACAATTCACGTGGTGTGAATAAAGGACTTGGCGTCGAACACCATGCAAAATCTTTCGGTCGAAGGTCATTGATGTATACCTATCGCCGGAAGTGAGAAACTTGCCATTGAGGCATGCAAGCTTCAAAGTACTGAAGGGGTTGTTCCTAGATCAACTTCTTGGATAATGAGCTGATGTCGACAAGAAGCGATCTGTCAAAGGAGGGCCTTAATGAATCCCACATCAGTGACACGGAACGGAGCTAATGATTTTAATGGAGGTGAAAACGATCTGTGACATATGATTCTGGGTGGCGGTCATGAAAGGATGAAGGATAATGTATGGTAGTGGATGGGACACGGTTGACTTTTCTGAACGACTTCTCTTGAACATATAGCGACACTGATGCGATGGATTGGTAGCATTACCCCAAAGATGGATGGTATGGTGAGACCATGGATGTGACCGGTGAATGAAACAACCCAACCCGATTGTGGTACGGAGGAAAAGTGTCATGTTCAAGAGCGACTTGCTACCATCAAAGTTCTCTTTAGTTTCTCCCAATTTTTCCCCAGTCATTGCTGACCAGTACCTCTTTATTTTTGTCAAGCTTGAGGAGGATAACATATGCTTGTTCTATAACCTGCCCTTCGGGCAAGCCCATCGCTATGTTTTAACGAGCCTAGCGATAGTGAAACTCGTTCTCGTCTAAAGACAAGTTTGTCGCTATTTAATGATTTTAACGAGTCTAACGACAAGGATAACTCGGTCCTTTTCATTTTTAGAGAGTCTGAAAAGGTACATAAAGTTAACTCCAAAAGTCCTTTTTCGTCATCTAATCCCTTAAGTCCGAAAAAGTATAAAACAATACAGAAGGGATGAGTTTTCGATAGTTTTAACGAGCCGAATAAAACAAGCGCTCGATCTTTTTATGCAATAATCCCTCAGGTCCAAAAAGATTAAAATCTAGAGGAGGGATAGCTCTTCCGGTCGCTTTAACGAGCTGGAAGGCCAAAACTCGGTAATCTTTTCATATTTTACGAGTCAATTGAAAAGAGCTTAAAGAAGACTCGTCTTTTGAGGAACGAGTGATAAACAGGGTTAGCAACTGATTCCAGGTACAGGTTGGAATTTTCCAATCACGGCAGTGTCACAAGGATGGCTAGGTGTAATCACTCTTCACAGCTGTTCCTCAAAATGGGTAAACAATCATATGGAGGTGAACGATCGGCCAAATGAAAAGTGGAGGTGACGGTGCAAACACGACCAAGGCTTTAATGACTGATGATATTACATTCACAGTGGTTATTTACCGGGAAGGTTCATTTTTTATTTTAAAATGAGCTTAAACACTGGTGGAAACACTTGTTCATTGCTTATGTTTATTTTTTAACGAGCATGAAGTCCGCGTTAAAACTGCTCGGATCTTGCGTTTATTTTTTAACGAGCATGAACTTTGTGCTAAAACTGCTCGATTCTTGCGTTTATTTTTTAACGAGCATGAACTTTGTGCTAAAACTGCTCGATTACCTAGTCATATGATAAGAGTGTCTCATCAAGATTCTATTTTTTATGGAGCTTCATCTCACTAAGCTTTGCTTTGGATCCTTTCGTTATGCAAGTTCGGAAACGACTAATCCTACGAGTTTAAAGGGTTAGACCTACAGGTTTAAAGGGAGGACCTAAAAATTTAAAAAATAAATAGCCGTCCCTTGCTTGCACTCCAAAAGGTTTGCATGCCCCCAGGTATAAAACAGAGTTTCAAGGTTACCTCTACTTCTCTTCCGCCAAAACTTTTGTTTTAACGAGAGAGGCTTACCTCTTTCAGGTTACCCAAAGATTGTCTCGTTAGTAGTTTAAACAAAACACTTCCTCGGCAATGTCTACCGAAATAGACAAAGGTGAGTGAAAAATAGTTTATTTCACTCACATAACTTTGACAAAAGAATCTTATTCTAGAATAACCCTCTTCCTAGACGGACGGGGTACAGACTAGTCATATTCTCCCACGGAAACCTACCCTATAGCCAAAGTTTTCTTGCCGAAGTAGACCAGGACGCATGCCCCCTGGGTTCCAGTCATATCCTCTCGGATTACTCGCGCTCATCAGGAGGACGGACCGTGGGCTGAGATACTTCTTGCGTGAATAGACCATTTAGGGATGGTATATGACTATTTGCGATGCGTGATCTGGGAAATGAAAGTTGGTCCACGAGCTTGACCATTCTTCCTTCGTGCGGAAAACACATTACTCTAAAGAGTGAGGAGACGACGACTCCCATGCAATATATATAGTCTCGTCCAAGGAGTAGGTTATAATCCAAGGGTCCTTGAATGACCATCACGTTCATTTGAACGGTCTTCTCTTTCAATGTAATGGGCACATTGGGGAGGATCCCTAAAGGTCGACTGGTTCCTTTATCAAAGCCTGATAGATTTCTCATTTCAGGCAAAAGTGCTGGCGAACCAAGCGCTTTCCAAGCAATAGAGGAAAGGATACTCACAGATGCCCCCTCATCAATGATAGTGCCAACCATTACCATTCTGTATATTTGAACGATAATCCTGAATGGTACGCTGGCTGGCAACCGGGGTCTGCCTAGTTGGTTCCAATCAAAGGACACAACCAGGTTGCTTGGTGGTGGGACCGAATAAACGGCAGGATATCGCTCTGACGAACTTCCTTCCTGCGATAAAGGAATGGGGGCATTGCCCCCTTGTTCATCAGAGTCAGTGTTGATGAAGAGAATTTGGACGGTGTCGTCTTTATTCTCCTCTGTGATGGTATCATTCGAAGATAGAGCTTCTGAAGGCAAAACCGAGTCAACTGCCGTATCAACCTTTTGAATTTCGCTAGGCATGGATCCAGACAGTTCATCTTCAATGATAGGTGCTTCGGCTAACCACCTGGGCGGGCCAGCCGGGTTCTCAACTAGTGAAGGACTTGGCAGGAGTTTTTGATATCCAGGAGGAAGTTGCGCTCGTAATATCGGGCGATCTTCCAAAACTCGTTTAGCCTTGTCTAAGAAGGGACAACGGTGGATGGCATGGTCACCTTCACACAGTTTGTAGGGAAATCTAGCTTTCCCTCTCTGTCCTGGGGCTTCACTTTCACTAGTTGACGGTGAGCAGTCAACATGGCTATCAGAGGTTGATGCTACCGAATTGTGCAAACGGGGAGACCAGTCCCTTAGTATCCTAGGAATACAGGGACAATCTCTGTGGAAGTGGTCTCCCTTGCATATGACACATGGTGATTTAGGCCTTGTCAGTGCTGTGTGTGGATTTTTGTCAGACGACACTTGTTTGCCCCCAGTCGCTTTTGGATCCTTCTTCTTCTTCTTTCTTCTTCTTTTCTTTCTTCTCCTTAGGAACTTGGTTTTTTGTTTTACCAGTTCCGTCAAGCGAAGAGGAAGGAGGAGAGGGAGAGTTAGATGAAGTAGAAGGCTGGTTGGCAACTCTGGTCTGGTCTAACTGTTGACTCGACTGTTCAGGAACAGTGGTGGTTTGAACGACATTGGTTGAAAAGAGCGAGACCGACAGGCCAATTGTCAGTCCTGGAAGCGACAATGTGGCCATATGGGGCGCACCAACATCTCCCCAAGAGGAGAAGGGATTAGGATTTCCACCAAGGGGAATTCCTTGGTTGGTGTGCTCCATTTTTTCAACCTAAAAGATCAACGCAGGAATAAGGGGTGATTGTTCCGTTTAAAATAAATTTTAACAACGCTTTAGACACAACTTGCTTTTTCAGTTTTAAAGAGTCGAGAAAAAGCTAAAGATGACTCTAGTCTCCTTCGATTTTTTAACGAGCCCGAAGTGACAAATGCTCGGATGGACTTTTTCCGTTATAGAGTCTGAAAAAGGCCAAAAGGAACTGCTCTGGAGTTCTAGGCAGAGGGTGTGCCAAACTTTTCGCAAAACCGCAGAATACTTTTTAGGGTACGGGCGGTCGATCTTCCTGAATGTTGTGTTCAGTGCATTGCGATCAGTAGGGCGGCCGACACGGCTTCCTAAGGATAAAGGTTTTATGCCTATAGGGGTCTCCCAATATATACGCGACAGTACGTGGGAGCATAATCCGTACTGGCGCTATCGTCCCTCAGGAGGAATCACCCACCATCCATGAGATCGACAGTCACCAGGCTTAACAACGTCGGAACACGTCTCTAGCCTAGACCTCTATGTTGTGCGTTATGTTGCAAAGCGTTGTTAAGTTCATTCAATTTATTTTAGGTTGATATTTTTAAAGTTTTCCTTTCAAGGTTCACCACGAGATGTATGATACAAATTCCTAAATGCAGTCTAAAGATGATAAGCAAGCTTT
Source organism: Pinus tabuliformis (assembly GCA_031772625.1). Taxonomy (NCBI): domain Eukaryota; kingdom Viridiplantae; phylum Streptophyta; class Pinopsida; order Pinales; family Pinaceae; genus Pinus; species Pinus tabuliformis. The sequence continues at coordinate 1,207,365,921 of CM062816.1, forward strand.
ATATCTTTTCAACTTTGAAAATCCTAGCTACTAAGGGAAAAGAAAGACACCATCTTTTCTCAAAGAGCAATCAGCACACTCTAATGCACTTTTCCTAAATCCAACATGCAAACTATCAAATGCAAATGCACAATGCAGGTGTTTGTTTTCCGCTTTCTTAGTATTGATGCCTACAAAGAAAGCTTTTTGCACAACTTTGAATTTGCTTTTAAATGATCAATACAAACAAGTTTACTTTTTCGAAATCAGAGAAGATAGAAGAGATTAAAACACTTAACGATTTTCGAAATGAATACTTGTTTTGACACTCAAAAGAGACAAACTCAAACCAATAAGCTAAAGCAAATGTATAATCAATCTGTAAACAGCCAATGAACTCTCTTCTAAGATCACAATCAACAGATCTGAATCAAGGGCTACAGGATGACTATTTCACTCATGCAAAGGAAGACTGTAAATGACGCCACAAACACATAAAAACACTCACAGTCTTTTTGTACAAAAGGAGGTGGAATCTAAGCAGAGAAAAGGAGTTATCAGACTGGTACCTATGCTGGTTACAGGCTGCAAAAATCAGAGATCAAAACAAGGCAAAACAGAGCAGAGAACGCCAACTGCACAAGAGCAAACTGGTTCAGCGCAACCTCAACACAGGGGTTTTGACATTCAGTGCAGGTAGCCTTCACGGGACCTGCGTTGAAATGTAGAATCCCTTCACTGGGTCTGCGCTGAAGGAGAAACTCTCGTTTCCCACAGGTTCTGGGTCACAGTTTGCTATTTAATTCACTGTTTCAGGCCAAATAAAAGCAACAAGCAAGGTACAATCAAAGGGATGCTTTGAGGGGGTACTAATATCTATCACAAAGGATCATCAAGTCATTTGTGAGTCCATAGTTCAGATCATAGACAAGTCCAGTGATTGGATCAAGGCAACAACTGTCTACTTTGCATCCGAGAAAAGCAGATGCAGTTCGATTGTTGCTGTCAAGTCTATGAAGTAAACAATGATAGAAACACAAATAAAATGACTAAACAGATCTCCCCAGCGGAGTCACCAATTTGTTGTGGGGAAAAATGCCTATGCAGGACGATCCTATCCACCTAAGGTGTGACAGTGCCTTAGCAACAAACAGAGACAGCTATTCTAGTATTCTTCCTTTATGAATTAAGAATGAAGAGAGAGACATGGATGGACTAACCGGTGTCTTCCGTTTGTCCCTCGATCCGGTCTCTCTTCTCTTGGAGGATTCCCAGCTACTTGCCTTCTCACTCGCCCAACTTCAAGAGGTTTCTGCAAGATTACAAGAAGAGAACACTACACAAGACATGGATTCATATTCATAACTAGTTCAGGATTAGAAATAAACTAAACATACTAATGCAATCATACATCAAGAATACATCAGCATATAGGAGAAACCAAGATAGCTTTATTGATGAATAACAAGGTTCAGGAAGAGATACAACCCAGAGGGCTCCAATCCAGCATCTCCTTCCCAGCAAATGGAATTCCTATCTTCACCCCCTTTCAAAGCATTAAGCACCCAATGATTCCAATCTCAAACCAACAACAATTCTTTGCAATAACAAAATTCCAGCCTCCTGGATCTCATGGAGGAGAGATCCATATATAGATGTTTGGAGAGAGGATAAGTCAGCTTGAGATGTGACTAGTGTCCTCTCCCTCTGTCAGTTCTTGAGTCCACTTGGAGGTTCTTGCTTCCACTTGGAGATTTGAAACCTCTTACTCATCACCAGTCGAATTCCCTGAGGCAAGTGTCATTTTGGAAGCTTCCTGGGTTTTGACACCTTGAGAAATGAGCTTGCCACTTGTCCATTCTCGTTCAGCGTAGGTAGCCAGTGTTCCAGTTGACATTCAACACAGGTAGCCAGTGTTGGCTTTGACATTCAGCGCAAACAGCTAGTGTAGCCACTGAAATGATCCTGATTTGACTTGTTTTGAGTAGTTTTTGGTGGAGAACTTCTGTGAATTGCTGTGGTTTGTTAGCCTTGTTCCTCTAGGGGTAGGAACAACATGTTTAGGGACTTTGGATCCCTTAGATTATGGACATTTCATGCTCAATGCTGTAAGGCACAAAAATGTCTATAACACTGTAAACCATTTTAATGTTTTAAGCAACCTGAAAACGGTTATCAATACAAAACAGACACTGATTCAATCTTAGCATCTTCAACTCTTATCCTGTCATCCATCTTCTCTTAAGGAGAAAATTGTTCATCCCATTTATCAAGGGTTATAATTACTCAGAGTGTAATTCTAAAATATATTTGAGGTAAAAGATAAGAGGTCTTATTACAAGCCTGCTTACCATGATCACAGGGAAATAGTTCAACTGACATTACCAATACTGCATATCAAAACAGGGTAATGGCTTATAATTATAAGGCAAGGGGTCTCATCACGAGCCAACTTGTTCAGTTAAATTATCACCAGTGAATGGCATTGTCAAATAGCTGGCTACCAAACCAGGACAATGGCTTTTTATCTTATAAAATAAAGAAAAAAAGGAAAAAATGATACAAAAATATGAAAACATATTTCTGGATTCATTCTTTTTAATTATACTCTGAAATGGATGGGATAATGAACGATCCAATGGTTAAAAGGTATCCTTGTCGAGACTATAGACGTTTGCTGGTAGCAGAGGCTCTACCTATGACAAAGGAGTCAATATAAAGCTAAGTTGGAAAAGTTTTTGTTTTATCATTAGCAACCAAGCAAGGCTAGTTTGAAACATAGAATGTATTTAATTCTAACATGAGAAGAGGATAACAGAAATAGTTATCATTACATTCAGAATTTATGCTTGCCTATTTATATTAGAATTTTTCGCTCGGATAAGATTTTCAGATTAAAAAAGTTTAATTATTTTAACTTTTCCCAGAGATAACTGTTTCTCCCATTGAATCGCCAATTGTTGTGCTATACAACAACCCCCCATTTCTTAAAATTTTTCTTTTAAAATCATAATATGAAATGGGTCCCTTTTAAACATAGATGTGTGAATAAATTGGTATTAACTTATTATTAAAAACCCTCATCAAAAGGTCTGACTGAAACATGATATCCCTTTTAAACAATGATAAAATAGGCCTTTTAAACAAATCATAAAGCTTTTTATTATTACGATAAAGTGATCGCAAGATTTCATATTGCAATAATAAGAGAAACACAAATAAGGACCCATTGAATTACTCCGATCCAAAAAGGGAAATCAGGTGCATCGTATATAAGACACCCCCCCCATTCCTCCGATGCGATAAAAGGTATCGCTATCGGCAATCGGCTGTGGTAATCAATTCATTAACTGTGACACCTTCAAATTCCTCGATGCGATAAGGCGTATCGCCATCGGCGATCGGCGATTTCGCAATAGCGTAAGTAAAGTGACCCGAGCCCTGTCCCGATTGCGATACATTGAATCAAGGCGTGTGTTTCTAAGCATATTAAATATTGGCATGCATTATACCACCTTTGGTGATTGAATGATATTTTGGACTATCATTAAAACCCTCCCTTTCACGTCACCAATCATCAAATGCGATTAGCCGCCAAAAATCTAAGCCACGCTTGAATCAATTTTTCAACATATAAACGTTATGATGGATATTTAAAAGCTCCCTTATCATGATTGATAGGTGAAGTGGCCAATTAATGAAGCAGTTATGCCGAGATTTTCCACTTAGATTCTATCTGCGGCAATTTCACTATGATCTTTGATTATTTGTTAAATGATATAACTCTTTCATATTGGCTCATGTTATCTATTTCTCTGTATCACGCTGGTTTCCTTCCTTGTGCAGAATTCTATCGAAGTATCAAGTTTTAAGCAAATGGGAAAGAAATTTAAGAGATCCACTGCAACAGCGGCCCCTGCAGTAACATTCCAGCCCACTAGTGACCCAGGACCCAACAAAAAGGGCCTAATTTCAGACACTACATATCTCGGCCTTGGAAATACAAGCTGGCAAAGCATCTATAATTTAATTGAGGCAGAAGAACCAGAGGAAGTGTCGGAAGAAGCTACTGTAGGCTCAACTAATAAATCAGACACCTCCCTGAAAGATTTGGCCGACTCATTTTTACATAGGATAGCAGCTCGGGAGAAAATTCTTCCTTACACTGATGTGGTCAGATGGGTGGTCGAACAAATTCCTGTTTCTAATAGGAAGTTTTGGACAGTTGATGGAAGAGTTTTCGGTTCATTTCAGCCTAACGACTTGAGGAAAATGTATCATTTGCCCGAACCTGAAAAGAAATACAACAAAGCCTTTCTGGAGAAATTTTCAGAGGAGAATGAGACCGAATCAACCTCGATTAGACAATGGAGATAGAATCCCCCAAAGCACAAACATGAATCATCGGGTAAGTACTCCGTGGATTCCTTGGAATCTCCTTACTATTACACTGGGGCAATGATGTGTAGGATATGGGGAATGTATGATCCAGCAAAATTTACTATCGAAATGGTTCCTTTAATGGAAGCAGCTGTTAGTAGTTATGTCATGGATTGGGTGAATATATTGTTTGATAAATTAGCCTTTGCAATTCTTGATTTTAGATTCAATTCACGCAAAACCACCAGGACTATTCCCCCCTTCTATTACAGTGCTTATGTTATGGATATGCTTTGCTTTAATTTCGAATACCCGATACTTGGGTGGAGGTGGACGCCACAGGACCCTAAGCCAATCCACATCTACCATCAGATGTTATGGAAGGCACATAATAAAGACCACTTGTATCAAATCTGTAATGGTTTCATGTTGCCTATCTATTATGCCATTTTTGATAAGCTTGCCCCAAGGATTTCCGAGGAGGCAGAAGTTGACCTGACTACTGTGGGGAATTGGTTTGGGGAAGATAAATTCACATATATAAGGGTGTTTGGTAGTGCCACAAGACCCCATGTCTTCCCATTGTATGTACCTGATAAACTGTTGGTATGAGAATTAGCTTACCAAATAACAACCGCTGGAACATCCAAAACTCTTAGGACTTGATTACAAACATGCTGAGAAGGAGACAAGAAAAATAAATATGCTCAATCTTGCGACCATCCCTAACAGGGAATTCGATCCTTGGAAGGTTGCCTATAATGTGCTTGAACAGGCCAAACTTACTAAGTTTGACCATGAAAAAGATGAATTTGATGATTTATTTTCGTCATCAGAATCATTGTCTCAGGTTAAAACATTGGCCAAGATGAAATATAATGATGAAGGACTGGTAGAATTCAATAGGCTCAGAGAACAGAGGTTGCAAACTCTGCCTCTGGATTTATTGGCTACTACACCAACAACTAAGTCAAGCGAGCTTGAACTGAAGAGTATTGACGAGCCTCCTGCTACAGAGAAAATTCCCAAAAAGGGAAAAGAATAAGAAAAAGGAAAAGAGAAGGAAACAGAGCAGGAGAAAGAAAAGAAGCAGGACAGTGAAGTTATTGATTTAGAGACTCAAATTGATCCCAAACTCCTCAAAGAGTGGCAACAATTTGACTCTATTATAAACAATCCCGAGACTTCACAAGGATTCAGCACACCTCAAGTGACAGTCAGTCAAGAAACAACCAAGACTATGGTTCCAAGTGAAGGGACCAGCGGCCTACCCAGTAGCAAAGATGCAGAAATAATTCCCAAAGATCCATCCGATCAGATTGTCTTACAAATAGAAGACATACCACCATTAGATGTATTTTACAGTCCTAAACACAGGGCTGTGGTGAAAAGACAGAGGAAAATGAGGAGACTTGATCAATCTTCCCTTTTGCTAGATCAAACAGAGATGGCTAATGTGGTGTGGAAAGAGGAATTGAACCCTTCCGATGACCTTATGAAACTCTCCTAGTATGCCGGAGCATATTCGGTAGCCACCATGGATAAAGCCTCGGAAGTAAGCAGTCTTCTTAAGGAAAAAGATCAAATGATTGGTTCATTGCAGTTGCAGGTGTTTGAAGCACAACGGAAAATAGAACAATTGGAACAACAACTCTCAACACAGCGGCAGACAAACAGCCAATTAAATGACCAATTGCTCAAAGAGAAATAGAGGATAGATTTGAGCGTGATACAGAAACAGAAGGAATTGTCCGAAGCATTGGCCAGATTAAAGGCAATGAATGAACAAATGAGCAAGACTAAGGATGAGCAAATCACTCAACTGTCACAAGAAATTGAAAAGTTCAGGAGCCTTCCTCAAGTAGCAAAGTTTAGAACATAAGCTCTACAAATCAATAAGGCATTGATTACACAGCTAATACTGCTATGTTGTAACATTTCTCTGGCTGAACCTCTTTGTGAGATTACTACATCAATAGTTGATAAATTAGTTTAAGCTAGGCAGGATTTAGAACAGGCCGATGAAACCTTAACCAGCTTTCTTGCTTGGCAAGACTCTAGTGAAGGACAGGCTTCGGATCTGCCCAAAATTCTAGAGTCACACAAAGACATCTTGTTCCTAGAATGGCAGTCGCAACTAATGAAGGCAGAAAGAAAGACCTCAAGATGTCAGTTATCTACTAGCAATTTAATTGAATTTGTCAATGACACTCTTTATCTGTCTAATATGATTTCACAGTGTAATCCAGGTAAATTGACATCGGCCAAAGCCTTGGAACAAACATGCAAGCAGGAATTGGAAAAGAATGGAAGACTAATTGCTAGCATCCAAAGTTTAACTTGGGATGCCTTTTGGTTTTTCTTGATCAAGCCATACAGTCAGAGGGCCGCACTCAAATGTTTAACTGATGCTATCAGTTGCATGATCCCCGAGATCCAAGATGCCACATATTCAGCTCAACTGAATTCTCGCCTAAGTCGCCCTCCAGAGTTGCAACCGATGCTAGATATCTGCCAGCTCAAGCCGAAGGGAGATCATCCGAAACAATGAATCATGCTGCCAACTGAAGACAAGTCGATTTTGAGGAGATATTCATAATATAGTTGTACCAATTAAATAGCACTTTTATTTTGTAATTAGTTAGCTTAATTAGTATTTATAGGCCCTTTCATGCATTTGGAAAGGGTCCTCAGTTTTTGTATAAACTCAAATCAGTAAGTCACACTATTGTGCTTCTGATCTATTTTTTATGAAGACTGGGCCAGTATTCTGAATTTTGACGAAGAAAGCTTTGATGACATGTGCACTATTGCCTTTTGTGGAAGTGTTTTTAAGTTAAAAGAAGGAATTTGAATGCAGTTGATATCGGGAGTGATTCAAATAACATATGGTACTATTATCTATGCTCTTGTGTCATTTTTTAGGTGAATTGGCATTCGTTTAAATTTTGCTATCATTGAATATATGTATGTGTTTTAACAACAATCCTTGTACTTTTCACTATTGAATGTCTAAGGACTGTTCTTCTTTCAATCATATCTATGTCTATGATATATATGAGGAATAGTGTAATAATGTTTGCTTGATTGCTTTGTTCAACTATTTGGGCTTAGTAATTATCATATGAATAAATATCTTTGTTTACCAACAAGAGTCATCTATATGCCTATTTGTGGATGAAGACCATCAAAAGTTACGCTAAAAGCAACAATTTCCCGGGATAGGATAGTTGTTTATAATTTTAATTTTAGATTAAATCATTCATCCATTATCATTATATATTAGAGAATTAATCATTTATCTATCCTATATACCAATCATTGGGAAACTGGTCCCATTATATCCAGTCGGAGCCACCACACCAAATGGAAAAGGAGCTGCCTTTAAGGTCCGGACCGGGTGGTTATCCCCGATGTTGATGCAACGATTTTTGAGGCATCAACACAGCCTAATAAATTTTTGGAGCCTACAAGGACAGTTGGTTATTTGGATTAAAGGACAGCTAACAGAGAAAAGTACCTGCAAGAGATCAAAGGACAACAAATAAGGTTAGCAAAAGAAGATCAAAGGTACATACTACTTTAATTTAACAATAGGGAAGGTTATATTGTATATATGATTAAGAAGATATAATACTGCTGGAAATTAAAATGCAATCATTATAACCTAAGGGTGATGGCCGCCTAACAAAAATATCATATGCCACCACTTAAAAAGTTATGTCACGTCCCCATTCCAAATCCGCTGAAGTAATTACCAAATCATCAGTTTAAATGCACCTAACGGTTGGATTCATTCCTATAACCGTTATGATAATTCACCTGTTCTTCCCTATTCTTACACTCCTCTGAACTTTCATAGCTGCTCCATCTTTCCACCACTTAACAAACCATACCAGCTCCATTTTATTGTCAAGGTAACCAGCCTTCGAGGCAAAGCATCCTTCAAAAAGGGGATAATTGTTCGAACTAAGCCAGCAGGGAAGCAATTCTTGGAGGGGTACCCACAGACTAAGGAGCTACTGCAAAAGAGAAAATGGTTGCGGTTCATTGAAAAATTGAATGGTTTTCACAGGGAAGTAACCAAGACATTTGTGCACTCATTTGATGGGACTGAAGTCAAAATAGTGGACATTAAGCTCACCATAACAGAGTCCATGATCACGAAGGGTACTGAGCTACCAAGGAGTGGGGAAAATGGTTTAAGAATAGGGGAATTGATGGCGAGGATTGGAAGGTATTCCTCAAAAATCCGAACATGGACATTACTATGTACAAGAAAGGTATTTCCAGCACAACTCTTAAGAATAAATGGAGAAACTTATTACTTGTGCTTCAAAAATTTGTCACTTGTGAGGGTAGGTTTGGGCAAATGTATTTTTATCATGTTAGGATGATGATGCATTTCCTTGAAAATAACTAGATGAACCTTCCCTACTTCCTCTTAAATAGTCTTAAGAAAATGTCTACAAACGTTCAAAACAAAATTTAGTGTAGAGAAAACACCATGTATCATCATGGCCTGATAAAAATATTGGTCGAATTTCATCTCCAAAGTATAGGGGATAACTGGGAGAGTTTCCTGGTGAGGAATCCCTTTGAAGAAAAATCCCTAGAAAAAGCAAGCAGCAGCAGGGCCCCTAGAGGAAGAAAGAGAACCATAGAAATAATAAAGGAGCAGACACCTCAGACTCAGACAAAAGTATCAAAAGAAGAGTTTCCTGTAGTGAAGATTTTGCAGAGAATGAATAGGGGAAACCTTAGAAGAAAGAAAGCTAGCAAAAGTAAAGAATAATTTTGACAAACTAAGCCCCCTCCTCAAGAAGAAAAATTAGAGACTAAAAGAAGGAAAGTACAGGAAATACAAACCTCAGGATTGAGGAGGAGTACAAGGCTGAGCACAGTCCCACAGACAATCTCAAAAATTGCAGAGTACGTTGATCTTGAGGGAAATAAGCCAAAAGAAAATGAGCTAACAAAGAATGATCCATCAGAGAATGAACCAACAAAGGAGGAGCTAGTCGAAAACCTTGGAAGTTCTCCAAAAGGGTCACCGAGATCATCATCGAGAGTATCACCACAACTTACAACTCACCTCTAAGAAGCCCAGTGCATAGTCCAGGTATTGACCCTGTTCAACAGGAAATATATGACTATATAGAGTCATTGGAAAGGAAAGAGACAACAACAAAAGAAACAATTCAGAGTCCTGGAGAAGGGAGAAACCAGGTAAATGAACAATCAGCCTCAAACATCTTAAAGCAGGAGATCTTTGAATTAGAAACGTTGAAGCGGTATCTCAAGAATGAGAATCAAGCATTGAAGACACAAAGTGAGATACCTATTGCAAAAAGTGACAATCTCATCCTTCATCTGAGCTTATGGTATAAGAAAAACAAAAAGTTGAAGAAGGAAAACAAAATTATGCAAAGAGAGATTATCAGCTTAAAATACAAAATTCTCATGAGAAAACCTAGAATGCCAATAACTGCCAAAAAGAAGAAAGAAATGAAACATGGAGGAGATAAGCAGGAGGCACACAACTGACAAGGAAGAAGTGTATGAGGACATACAAAATCTCTAGTCTGGCGGAGTGTAGAGTCCGAATATTGTCTTACTGTGACATTCCTTTTTGCCTAATATTCCTCTATTTTCCTATATATTTACCACCTAAATAAAGCCATATCCACTAGGTTTTGATGAAGGTATGCAATAATATGTCTTCTTATTCATGTTTGACTTTATACCCTATTGTTTTGTTAAAGAATGCAATTGGATACTGAATTGGTTTGTTTCCACAACTAATCCAGATTTCTGTAGCTTTCTCCATTGTTTGCAAGGTTTAGAAGCTCCAGGTCAGCAGCAAAGGATGTGGATGGATAGGGAATGGTTTCCTCATGGATCCCTTCCTATCCCTTGAAAATATTCATTAAGATAAGCATAGGAGATCATGGTCAAACCCCAAGTCAACTGAAAGATTGTCACCGAAATGAAATCCGAGTTTAATCAAAATCTTATCGATTTGTTTTCAGAATAGCAAATCGAAGATTTAGCGATATAGTTTAGCTAAGATAAAGATATTAGGCTTAAATTACTCATGTTGTTATGTCAGAGACCTATTATAAAACTTATAGCCTCATTGTGATTTGGGTGCGCGTCGAATGATGTAATTTTGAAACAGTTTGTGAATTTCATTTTCCAGCAATAGAATTGGTTTTGTGTGTATGCGTTGCATTGATTGGAGATTATGAACTAATCTGTGGAGGGTCCCTATGAACAATGACATGTCTGAACCAATTTCAATTCAATTTCTTTTCATTCCTAGAATACTCTGGATTGTGTGGAAATGCAACATGATGAATTCATCAATGAATTGTTATTTGCATAAGTAATTTCATTTGTTTCATACCTAGTTTAGTCTGTTACATGAATTGCTTTATACCTGATACAACATGGTTGCTTCATTTGCTTAATATCTAGCATAGTTTAACTGTGTTTACTTCATAGTACAGATGTTGTTTGAAATATCTTGTTTGAATGAAAATTGAGTAAGTAAAGGTGTGATAACCTTCTTCTTAACAATTGAATTTAGATGATACTTCTTTTTAGTCTACTAGAATAGATTTCTCTTAGTGAATTAGAGTTGCAGCCTAAAAACTCAATACAAAAAACCCAAAACAATCCAACACAAGTAGCAGTTAGAAGCACTCTCATATCATCCATAAACTAATAAAAACTAGCTCTTAAGAAATTAGCTGATAACTTTAGGATTGAGACATTAATATAATCAATGACACCACCTCCATATTAATCTTAAGTTTAGGCCCTAACAAGAACATAACGACATAAGAAATAACTTCTAGCACACATAGTGCATTTGTACTTCATCAGTCTACCCACCCTGGTTGAGAATTTGTGATTGACAATTTCAAGACATTAAATTGGCCAAACAATGCCAATTTGACTTGTGCATCCTAATGGTGTGCTGAAGCATTGTAACGAAGACCTTGTTCACATCTTCAACTTGGCTGTTGGCTTGAGGGTAATACGGGGTTGAGCCATCATGGTGCAAGCCCAACATAGAAGTCAACTCAGCCATCATGTAATCTCTAAATGGGATCCATGGTTGGTGACAATGGCCCGAGGCGCTCCAAACCTAGAAATAACGTGATTGAATAGAAATTGAGCTACCGTTTTACCGTGACTAGAATATGTAGGCATTGCTTCGGCCCATTTGTTGAAATAATCCACAACAACGATAATATAACCATGTCCCATGGCCGAATGAGGGTTACATGTCATATAGTCAATGCACCATTTGGCAAAAGAACCAATAGCAATAACGGGGTGAAGGTGAGTGGGTGGGGCACGCATTTTACGCTAATAAATTTGGCACTCATGGCATTTGTGAAAAACAAGGATGCAATCCTTGAAGATCGAGGGCCAGAAATAACCAACACGGAGTATCTTTTGAGTAGTAGCATATCCAGAGAGATGACCTCCACATGCACTAGAATGGCAGTCATTCAAGACTCTCTCAGCCTCCTCGAGAGTTGACATCGACAAAGAATTGAATCGACACCGACACAGTATAAAGTATCTCCAATGATACGGTAAGGTTGGGATTGATGCCGAATGCGTCGGTGATCATCCTTGGCCAACACAGACTAGAAGGTGGATGTCTAGAGATACACGATGATATCACCGTACCAAGGGTCAAGAGTGCTAATCAGGAAAAGAGTCTCGTTGGGAGCTTCTCATCAGCACCAACAGGAAGAGAGGCAGAGGGAAGAGAGAAAATCAACTCAGCGAAGACAAGTGATTTCCTAGACTTGGTAGTAGTAAACACCAAATTTAATTATTGGAGGATGACAATCCACTTAGAATACTTTCCCCCCAACAACTGACAAGTTAGGATGTAGGTCATGGGGTTGCACTCAGAAATCAAAGTTTTAGTGCGGAGGAGAATGTAATGCCGAAAGCGTTGAACAACCTACACGACATCCAAGGGAAACTTTTCAACATGATCATAACGTGTCTCGGTATCGAGAAGATTGTGACTGAGGTAGTAAATAACATGTTCATTACCTTTGTCATTGTCTTGTACCAACACAATAGCGATGGTACTAGAGGCAACAACTAGATAAAGGAAGTAATCGCGATGATAGTTCGGAGGGTGCAACAAAGGAGCATTAATGACGACAACTTTTAAGTCATTGAAATACTTTTGGGTAGCTTCATCCCAAACGAATGGCATTCCTTTCTTAAGCATCCAGGTGAACCCTGAAGCTAGCTCAACATAGTTCGGTACAAAATGACAAAGGAAATTTTCTTTCCCTTGTAGACTCTGAAGTTGATGCAACGAAGATGGAAGGGGTAAATTAACAATAGCCTTGACTTTAAGAGGATCAAGGGGAATGCCTCCTTTCGAAACAATAAAGCCGAGGATTCATCCAGATTTGACACATAAGACAAATTTATGCGGATTCAACTGAATTTTGTAGTGTCTACAGTGAATAATTTTTTTTTGGTGGAGATGATTAGGATGATCATGGCGCTTACGTGAATGAGCGGGAAGGTCATCCAAATAAGGCTTAACAATGTTTCAAATGTCGTGGAATGCATAAGACATCGCTATTTGAAATGTAGCCCCAACATTCTTAAGGCCAAAAGGGAGCTTTTTATAAGCGAAGGTCCCCCAAGGATAGATAAAGGTTGTATTATCTTGATTAGCCAGCGCAATGTTTATCTCGTTGTAACTAGAAAAACCATCCATAAAGGAAAATATTTCACTCCCAATGCATTCATTAATGATCTGGTCAATGAAAGGAGTGGGGTAATTATCCTTTGGACAGGCACGATTGAGATCACGGTAATCAATGCAAACACGAGTAGTACCTTGTTTCTTTGTCACCGGTACGATATGAGACACCCAATCTGTAAGAGGGATTGGATAAATAAATTCGGTTTTGAGAATTTTTTCAACTTCACCCTTGATGGCGGCCGCTTTTCAAAGTTGCACTGGATGAAACCATTGGCGAATGGGATAAGCATGAGGGTAAGTCGGAATTTAGTGCACGACTATACTTGGGTTAATGTCGAGCATTTCTTCATATGACCATGCAGAAACATCTCAGAATTCCTAAAATAGATGAGTATAAAGCTTGATTTCATCAGGAGAACAAGTTACCCCGATATGGACATTTTCAACGACTCAGGCTTGGCATTGTTTGTGTAATTTTACCCATGTTCCCTTCTGACCAAACTTCATGAGTCATGATCAACGTCTGAAGTGGTAGGGTCGGGAACTGAGAAGAGAAATTCTCAAGACATGACTGCTGCATAGGCAAGGACGAGGAACGATGATGAGTGTCATTCCAAGGTACTTCCTCCAGAGACATAACTTCCATGATACTCTCGTTAGAAAGAAAAGTCTCGACTAAGGGATTAGGAGAGTCCAAAGAACCAAGCCACGGGGATTGAGAATAAGTGTCGAGAGATGCACTCGAAACAGAATGATCAGAGGATGCTGAAGGTGAAGCTGAAACAATCTCCACATAGTTAATTTCGGTAGGGCTAAGCGACATAACCTCACCCCATGTATCAACAAGATCCGGTGAGGGAATGACCCAAGGATCAGACTTGACCGAAATCATGTTGACAGAGCCAACATACAGAGGCAGGAGAGGAAAAATACCCATCAAGGTGGGATCTTTAAAAAGTCCTGTCCCCACACTCTCATAAGGAGCACTGGTGTGCTTGGCATAACGAACATTGTCGTCTGAGGAGGAAGAGGCAAAGAAGGACAGTTGGTCAACTGTGACTGTATTCCCTTGATGGGGAAAACGAATCACGTGAAAAACAGAGGAGGCTACAACATGCATGGCATGGGTCCAACTCCCTCTGAGTAGAAGACTATAGTTCAAATTGGCGTCAACAATCTCCACTTCAATGTGAACAATCTTGCCCTCCAAAGTAATGGTAAGGTTATGGAGAACACCGAATGGTCACAAATCACGTCCGTTAAAAGCTTCCAAAGTGTTGGAGGACTGGTTCGGAGTAGGATAACCAATTGCCTTCTAACAAGAGACATACATGATGCAGGTGGAAGAACCTTCATCGATGACGGTCCTGTGAATGGTTTTCTCATTTATGATCACCTAAATGAGAAAGGAAATCTAATGAGGTAAATGCGGAACGTGGTTTTGTAGATAAAAAAAATGAGTTTAGAGTCAGTTGGATCAATACCTCCAATAACCAACAATAATGGTTTCTGCTGAGAAGGACAACTTTAAAGGACCTTGAGAGCATACATAGCTATTGGCGCTTGGGCCAAATCCTCAACAATGTTATAATGCTGAGTGGCTTGAGTGTTTGGATTGTACGAGGACTTTCACAGCACACCTCGAGAAGGTGGTCGAACAATGGAATTAGGACTAGGTCGCACTATATGGAGAGGACTAGAACTTGACGGGATAGAAGAGGAAGGGTACCTTCTTTCTCTTTCCCTACTATCAGGGTAGGTGTTTGATAATATTTTGATCTGGTAGCCACATTGATAGGTGTATTCATCATGAACACTTGGGAACCTGAAGAAACAGACGATTGGGGTTGGTCTACCATTTTGGTCTATTAGGATAGAAAGGGCTCTTTCAAGACAGCTGGGGTCCCTTTGAGAAAATGACTAACTTCGGATCACCTGGGACAATCCTTAGTATAATGATCCTCCTCACATATGAGGCATGGATACTTAGGATTCTATTGAGAAACATCACCAGTGGATGACTTAGGAGGGCCCTGTTTCAGGGCATTGACTTTACCCTTGCCTTTGCCTTTCTTCTTACCCTTAGAGGATTTGTCTGTTGTGGTAGACTGGACAGTGTGAACTTCTGAGGTTTTACCAGGACCAAGTGAATTGCGAGAGGAATCATTAGAAGCAGTGTTGAAGACCGACTTCTGCTTGGAAGAAGATTTTGCGCAGGTTTGGGACACTGAACGGATTAATCCATCAACAGGAGGTGTAGCCAGAGACTTGGATGTTGCCATATTAGATGATGGTCTGGGCGCATCAGGTAACATATCATATAACGTGCCGGATTGCGAATAGACAAGGTCTAGATACTGGGCACGCGCGATGGCTTGTTCCTTAGTGACACATCCACCCATAGCAATGTCCTCAGTGAGTTTGTTGATGAATGATTTGGTAAACCACTCGGTCAAGAACTAATCAACAATCTCAAACTTGATCAGGCGACGCCGACGTCTCCATTCATGGATGTGATCAAAGATGTGGGTCACAATGTCTTGCTTGAGTGACGTAAGGAGATGGGTGCCAATTTCATAATGAATCGGTAACTCGAAATTTGTGAGAAAGGCCATGGCGAGAGTGTTAAAGTCATGATAGGTACTTCGAGGAAGTTCGATGTACCATTTGGCTGTGTCACCCGTGAGAGTTTGTTGGAAAAGCCGGAGATGAATGGAATCATCAATGTAGGAATTTGAGGAGCTCGAAAGGTGATATGTCATCACGTGGGCTTGTGGATCCTCTTTTACTTTTCCTTCAAACTTCAGACAATCGCTCGGATCTTGGATGGAACTGGAGGCCAGTACGACGAATGAAGAATTGGATCATTTGTGAGTCTAGACACATCTGGCAATTCCAATGTGGCCAAGAACAACAATTGGGTATTGAAAGGTATTTGAGGCCTATAAGCAGGCCCGACCGGTAGAATCCATCCCTACTGGTAAGGATTTTGTCCCCATAGTGGAGGGTTTTGTCCATATGGCATTTGATTTTGCCCCACTGTAGGTTACCTTGCCCGTAAGGAGGATTATGGCCTTGAAAGCCTTGAAACTGTCCAACCATAGGTTGTTGATAAGCAACATACGGGTTAAAATGCTGTTGAGCCTGTTGACCTTGGACAAATTGATGTTGCACCTGCTGCCCCTGGGCGTAAGGGTGTTGAACCTTTTGCCCCTGGATAAAAGGGTTTTGGACTTGCTACCCTTGGACATAAGGATTATGTACTTGTTGCCCTTGGACATAATGAATTTTTACCTACTGCTGTAGGACTTGACCCTGACCTTGCCCTTGCAAAGGTTGACCTTGTTGATATGAATTAAGGGTTGCTGCTACCTGGGTTGACCTTGTTGCTACAAGGGATGACCTTGAGGCTATAAAGGTTGTCCCTGTGGCTGCAGAGGTTGACCTTCTGAGGGCATAGGTTGGGAGGGTTGCTGAACATACTGCATCTGTGGCTGCAAGGTTTGCTGCAACTATTGCAAGGGTTGACCCTGAGGTTGTTGCAGTTATCCTTGTTGCTGCATTATTTGCCCTTACTACTGCACTATCTGCCCTTGTTGCTGCGTGGATGGCCCTTGTTGCTGTGAAGGTTGCCCTTGTTGCTGCAAGGGTACTTGGACAGTTTCCGGAGTGACACCTTGAAAGTTCTCGAACTGGATCTGGCCGTATCCACCAGGAGCGACGGACGAACTAGGCTGAACATGAGGTCTAGCTTGAGGGACATAAGGTGGATTTACCATCGCTTATGAACCATATGGAACATAATGAGGTTGGTATTGAACCTGAGCCACATAAGGCTGCTAGTACTGGACGTTACTTGATCCAGATGGACCAGCAGGGTTTTGTTGCTATTACTGGATTGCTTGATCCCGCAGGACCAACAGGGTTTGGAATGGCACTAGAAAAGGGCTGGTTCATCCCAACCATGTGAGTTTGTGAGCCACTCACATTGGTTGTGCTAGACATCATAGAAACATTCGGGTTCCCCCCCAGGCGGTGTTATAGCCTGTCCACTTGCTAGAGGGATCGAAGAACTAATAGAGACATGACTTGAGACCGTCGGTTGAACCAGATAGGTTACTTGGACCGACGAAACAAGAGGATTCAGAACGGTGGGTTGCACCGTGTTGTGGTAAAAACACAACCCCCCCATTATTGATGTGTTTACTTCAAATAATGGGGACCCTTCCTATAAAAATTTTGGTTAAACACCTTTTTGGATTTTTATTTAGTTGATTGCCCTATGCTTTTGTTAACTTTTCATTTTCTTTGGATTCTTGTTTGGATTGCTTTGTTAAAATCGATTTTTTATAAGCTTCCCATTGACGCTTGTTTCGCCTCATTTGGTCAACTGGTTCGTAAATGACACTCCTTTGAAGTCTCATCATTTATCTAGCCTGGGTTAAAAATGCATAAAATGTACAATATTGCATTTTGTAAATAAATTAGTTCAATAATGAATTTATTTTAAATATTAACCCCTAGTGATTTTTTACTAACATTTTTCCATTTTTACTTAAGCAGCCAAATTATTAAGCATCAGGATTTAAGAAATTTACTCCAATTTCCAAATCAATTACTAATCTTAAAAAACCCATAATATCCAAGTGACTGTAGTTTATATTTATTCTTTTTATTTATTTTCTGAGTGGCTGTAGTTTAGAAACTAAAATTCATAAAATAAAACCAAAATAAAATTGATATTTAATGTTAAATTTTAAATTAATTAAATTAATTAATAATTAATTTAATTAAAATAAAATTTAATACATAAAATATGAATATAATAAAAAATATATAATAAAAATTTCCCGATCGCATCAGAAGCTTTGATCGCATCGGATATTTTAATCGCATCGGAAGCTTTGATTGCATCGGGAGTTTTCAAGTGACACATTTCTAAAAACCCCGATAGACTCAATCCTCCCGATCCCGATAAGCATAAGTCAAAAGGGCATTAACCAAGTCACATTATTAGGTTTATGTCATGTTTTAATTTCAAACTCATTCGAATGAGTTAATCGGATTGGAGCTTCCGTATGAGATAAGTTTAAAGAACTCCTCCATCCTCCCGATTGCGAAAAGGCATAGCACGACTAGTTAAAGCCTCATGTGTAATTCGTTGTGTAATATGAGTTTCAAAGGATTTGTTTTTTCACTCATACGTATGAAGAGTGGAGTGGTAGGTTAGTGTATTTTAGTTTAGTTTAAAATATTTAATATGTAATTAATAAATTTTAAATTAGTTAGATTAATTAATTTATAACATTTAATTAATTTGGTTAAATTTAAATTAAAATATCATTTAGATTAATATTAATTAGTTTTTGATTAGATTAAATTTGTTTATAAATAATTAATTATATATCAGTTAGTTAGATTAATTAATTAGTTTAGTTCATAATTAACAATTAAATTAGAGTTAATTAGAGATTAATTTAGGATTAGATTTTTAATTAAAATTCTGATTTTTAACCCAGCGACAGAATTTCCAGATTTATGCCAGATTTGACTCATCAACTTTGGAAGCTCAGTGATTGAGTTTTACTTGGCCAAATGAGGTCCATGACTGCTCATTGGAAAGATAAAAGCAAGGAGAACATTTTTGAGGAGGTTTCACTAACAGATTTGGTCATTTATTGGGTCGAAAATCATACAGAAGATCAAGCTCCGAATTTTCAAAACAAAATCAATTTTCTGAGTTTTATTTTCTGCATTTTCATTTGTCCAAGCCTATTCTAAGTGCAGATTCATTCATTAATAATATCCTTGGCCAATTAAACCATCTCAGGCATCAATAGAAAGCTTATATTTTATTTTTAATTATTTATTTAATTGTATTTGATTGGATTTGTTTTAAATGCCAGAAATGACATTTTGATTTTATTGTTGCATTTTAATTTATTTTGATTTCTTCTTGTAGGAAAACAGTAGAAGAGATATGGAGAAAAAGATTTCAATCAATGAGAATGTTCCAGCAATTAAAGATTGGAATTTTGAGCAAATAAAAATTGGATTGAGCAGATTTTTCTTCAACAAACTCTCATTTTACGAATTCCTTTGCAAATAGTATAAATAATAGATTGTAGAATGGAATTAAGGGCTGCTCTCCTCTGCAATTTTAGACTTCTAAAAGCACTACTGTAATAGGAATTTAGAGTTGTAGGAGGGAGGAGAGAAAATCTCAGATTTGGGGATTATTGAGGATTTTTCCTTTGTATCTTGAATTATGTATGAGGGGCAGAGTTTGCATTATTGTGGCTCTAGTTTTGAAGACAAAAGTTCAAGCAATGTAAAGGACTGTTGGAGACTAAGGTCAGAGAAATAGATGCAATAAATTGGTATTCTAATACTACTGTTTCAAATATCAGTTTCATTTTTATGGTAACAGGAATGTCTCATTTTATTCATGTTTGTGGACTATTGTAAATATGAGTAATTTGTCTCAATGTTGTTATTATGTATCTCTGTTCTTATGAATTAATTTCTGATTTCTGAGTAACTATTTACTCAGAAATATGCCTTATAAACTGATTTATTGAATGGTAATGTGTTGTGAACTATTTTCACATATTATTGTTTAATCACTGGATTCACTGATTTGATAATCAATATAATTTTTGTGAACTACTTCTTGAGTGTTGTTGGTTTATTATTTCAGTTAATATGTCTCAATAGGATGTGTTTTGATATCCATAATATCAGTTAATTGAACTACTTCATTAACTTGATATTCATTAGAAACAAGACATATTTAAAATCTCAATACTTTAAATATCTTGCTCTTGGTTGGGTTAGATCTATATCTGCCTAATTAAGATAGGATTAAGATTAGTTTATCTTGCTTTCATTATAGAATAAGTTTGCATTTAGAGTAATTTCTACATTTCTTGTAAGTCCTCTTCTCAAAGAGGCAAAAATTTAGTTGTGGCTTGGCTAAACCCAAATTAGCTTAAGGGTCATTCTCTTGCCTGATCAGCAAGAAGAAGTGATCTGATATCCCTATCTATTGGTAGTTAAAGATACATAATAAAACAATAGCGATAGGGAGAAGGTAACTGGACCTAGTTAAACCAGTCAGAGCCACCACACCAAACAGAAAAGGAGCTGCTTTAAGGTCCGGACCGGGTGGTTATCCCCCATTGTTGTTGCAGCGATTTTCGAGGCATCAACACACCGGAACTGAAGTAACTGTAGAATGCAGAAGCGACTGAGAGGTCAGGTTCTGAATTAATGGACCTGAGGTAGGCATAGTGCTAGATGACTAGATAGGGTTGTGATATAACGACGAGGCACTAGGCATACCTGAAACCAACTAACCCAAAGTTACGTAATTATGCGGTAAATTAGGATGAACACTGGTCAGAATTCTTCCCGTGTAAGGGAAACCTTAAGGAGGGAAAGGATATTCCTGCTCGTTGATAGTGTGTGGAGTGTGTCTAGCAGAAACCTCCAGTGACCTGGAGAAAATACTAGAGTCTCGCCTTTTGATTCCATGGGTGGAAACAAATGACGATGGGCAACCAAAGATGTTTGAGGGGATAATTCCAAAGGAATACCCGACTGATCGTACAGATTGTACGGACACTGCAGTGATATCACAATAGGATTGAGAAAGTGACTTAGTATTTGAGGGAGGAGGAGGATGAGATGACAAAGGTTGAATACTCAGAATAATTCCAAGTTCAACACCTTGGTCCTCAAGTGACTACGACAATTCAGGAAAAGGCTCCTCAAAAGATTTTTCAGACAAAGGAGAGGAAGAGGAACTAGGCGAACTTGATGGTTCAGCCACGATGACTTTGTCTCAATTAACAAGAAGAGAGAGATTAATTCCAAGGTTTTTTAAAATGTATTTAAAGGTATACGCACGACGTGGTCTAGAAAAAGACTAACATGAATGTTATGTGATCATGGGCAAATTTTTTTTTAAGACATTGACCAGTGAATTTTCATGTTTTCAGAGTCGAGAAAAGGGCAAAGGTGACTCTATCACTTTCAATTTGAAATGAGTTTGAAAGGACAAGTGCTCGGGTGATCTTTTAAGTTTAAAGAGTCAAAAAGATCAAATGACTACTTAGGATAATCTAGGAAAAAAAGATTACTAGGTAACCGTGAACTACAGAATACCTATCGGTGAACCAAGAAGTACAGGCAAGAAATCTCCTCGAATGCTATGTTTGGTGTGTCACGTTTACAAGGCGGAAGACTTAGCTTCCAACGGATAAAGGATTGCAACCTAGTGGTGTCGCCCTTTATATACGCGATGGTACGGGGAGCACAAGTCCGTACTAGCGTTGTCTAGTGCCGAAGCGAACGGTAGATGCTAGGTTTAAAGACGTCGGAAAACGTCTCGAGCCTAGACCTTCTAAATGTGAACGTTAGGTTTCAAATGTGCCTTTAGGTTAATTGAATTCATTTTAAAGTTTATCTTGAAATTATGCTTCAATTTTCAGGCCTTATTGATGTGACTCAAAAAAAACTCCTCTATGCAGCTAATATGAGACAAAATCCTTTCAATTCGATGAATGTTTACACTAATGAGAGTAGAGAACACAATCAATGCAACAAACAAGCAACTGAAAACAAAATGTCCTTTTCACTACTTCGCTTTTTGAAAACAAAAATAATGAAAAACTCTTTCCAATTCCTAGCTTTCCTATCAAATGCACTTCAAGTAGTCATTTCAACAATAAAGAGGATTCATTTCTTTTCAAATGAAAATTATGATGCAACTCTAGTCTTCAATGATGCTAGCTAATGTAACATATTGTTCAACAAACTAGAATTATATATTTTTCAAGGAAATGACAAAATGAATCTTTCACAAACACTTTAATGAAAAATCTTCAAAACAATCAAGCTCAATCAAATGCAAAGCACAAAAGAGAATTCCTTCCAAACTAATGATGCAACAATTCAATCAAGAACAAGATGAGAAATGTAATCTATGCCCGAAAAGAGATGCTTAAACAACAAACGAAACTTTTCAAACTTGTCTAATTGAAACCAAAGCAATAAAAGGACTAAAAAACGAAATGCAAGGAGAAACTAACCAACAAATTGACTTTCTGAGCACTCAAACAACTGAATGGACGATGACCTAGATGCCCTAGGTCCTCAAAACACCCAAATACTCAAAAAAATCAAGTAAAGAGAAAGCAAACCAAACAAGCACACAAACCAGGCAAATGAAGCTTTCCAGTCAGGGAGAACACAGGCAAAATAAGCTGAGAGGAAAAAATTAAGAGGGAAAGACACACTGGTTATGATCTAGGGGAAACCCTGATCTTCACCTATAGGAATTGGCACAACTACCTAACTGACAACAAGCGCCAGAAGGGGGTCAACACAACTGTTTTAGAGAAACTCCCGCTGATCGATGTGACTGTCAGAAAAATAAACACGCTGATCGAGGATTCCAAGAAAAAACAAAAAAAATTCAAGGGCTAAAACCAGACTTTCCACTGTAAATTTTAGACTCAGAGTAGTAAACCAGGCAAAGCAGGGAAAACTAAAGGGAAAAGGTGATACTAGAATAGTTCACACAAAACCATGAAATGACAATCAATTAAACAGGAGGATTGGCTCCCCAGCAGAATCGCCAATTTGTGGTGTAGGTAAATTCTCGATGCGTACAAAAACAATTCCTCTAGCCCGAGAGAGCGGGTCTAGCCACAAACAAACAATCTATGGAAAACTTCCTTAAGCTAGAATCAAATAAGAGGGACTACCTCTTAGAACGCTATTTCACTTGATGATGATCCTACGTCCTTACTCTAGCTACCTTTCATTTCCTTCCTTCGAATACCTGGAACAAGCAAACAAACAACAACAACAAATGTGATAGCATAAAAATTGTATTCAACCTACTTAAAAGATCAAGGAATATTAAGCCATCAAATGTAAGATAACACTTAATGTAGGAAATCAATCAATAGTTGTATTCATATAAGTTCATAAAGAGATTACAACCAAAGCCTTGACGTTGCTGGTCTTCTCCAACGTATCCGGGTTCCCACACCTCCGCTAGCATCTCATGGATAGCCCCAACAATGGAAGTTTTAAGGCTTCTTCCCTTTAGTCTCAAACCAAACCAAACACACTATTCTCCCTCCACAAACATAAACTAGAAGGCTACAAGCTATGATATCTTGCTAGTTATTCAAGCTCCAAAAATACTAAGACTGAAACTAGTTTAGCTTGTAAAAGGAGGGGTTTATATAGCTTGGATGGAGGGGATATGGTTCCTCTTATCATGGGAGAGGCCTTATCTCTTGGGTTTGTTCCATCTTAATAGGGGAAAGGAGCCCAAATTGACTTCCTCGGCTCCATCCAACCCAACCATTTACCAGACTTCCATTACAAAGATTCTATACCTGGAAGCTTTGACTCCATATTTAGAAAACTTGCCAAAAGAGGATCGACGTGATTGAGAAAAGGCTTGATTGTGCCATATGACGCTAATCCTGGTTTTAACCTCTACAAAGCGGTGTGAGGAGGAAATAGGTCATTAGCGCTGGTTTGGTAAACTGGGGTAAAAGGAAGATTCTTGGGAAGTGATGCAAAAGGGAATTGTTCTGCTCATGAAGAGGGACATAATGGGAGTTTCTTCATGATGGGAAAGCATGTAGGGTTCATTGTAGAAGTCCTCCAAGATCATGGAATGGGGAGTACAGGGATAGTGACAAAATGTTGTGTAACAAGATTGCATGAGAAATGATCCGTAGTGTTGGCTATGGAAATATTTGCCAAGAGGACATGGTTATAAGAAAAGATAAAACCAATAAATGCTCACATAAATACCAATTATGTCTTTAATAATAGTCAAATTAAAAGATATCAACATTGATATAATTTTTGTTTAGACCATTGGCATGTACAAGAGTGCCAGGGGAAGGGCTCCTTGGGTTATTAATTTTTTTTTTGGCTATTGAGCTTGTTGGAATTTATAAGGAATCCTAAAAAATATTACTACATATGATTTATATGCTAAAGTCTAGATGGAACTTGAAAAATTTCCTTGATGAGCTGAACCAGAGGGCATATTTGAATAAAGAATCAATAAAGGAGAGATTGGCTAAGTCAACATAGATAGCCAAACAATGAAGTCACAACTGAGAGAAATGCTAATAAGGGAGTCTCCTCGTGTTTAATATTTATGTAGTGGTTGATATATTTTTATAGAAATGGAAAAAGATAATTTGTGAAATGAATTAAGCTCGAGAATGCTTGATTAGTTGTTTATTTAAAATGCATTATACACTGAATTTGACTATAGATTTGGAGTGTTGTAGCACATATATTTTAGTTGATTGAATTAAAACTAACATGCAGATGATCCCGTCGTTAAAGCATCTTTGCTATTGAGAGGGTTCAATTCTATCGGCACTCTTGGGGTTAGGCTCCATGGTTGATCCAAAAGGAAGTGATCCCTTTAAGTGATTTGTCTGGTAAAAATATTACATGGATGTAGAAATCACCGATCTCTAGAGTCTGTGAACCACATAGAATAAAAACAAAAAACAAAAAAAAAAAATCCATGGATGATGTTTTGCATTAAAAGAAAAAAATTCAGATTGTTCTTAAGAATTTGTTATTAAAGACCACTTATTTGAAGTAGAAGTTGAGGCAACATAAGTGCCTTTATCCATTAAATATATTAAGGATAGCGAAAAGAGGATGCTTTTCAAGAATCAACTAAGTATACACAATGATGGCAACCATGTAAGTATGGAAACCAGCCATGCAACAATGAAGGGTAAGTTGAAGTAACTAGGTAAGAATTCCTTAAGGTTAAAATTATATTTTGATGAAATGTTTTTCCATTTGGATGCATGAATTGCATGATACCCACTTGAGGTATGATCAAGGCAGGAAGTTGGCAACACACAAGATATGGTAAAAATATTAACAATATGTGCATATGTGAGTTGTCATAATGGATAATAGTTACATAAGTGATTGATACACTCATAGGTAAAAATTGTATGTTTGATAATGCATGGTTATGCATGATGCATGAAGTAAATGCAATGACTATAGTATATGTTGAGGTTATGGGTAACAGCCAAAGAGATTCTAAATATGAAGCAAATAATTTCATTACATAGTGATGATTGTATAAGATGCTACCATATGCATGAATGCTTGAAGGTTCTAGGTTGATGTGAGTGGTTGTGGAAACTATTAATGCTATAAGTGTTATTCTATCGCATGAACATGTTTTTTTTTTGTCCTTATTTGATGCGAATGTGCATGGGACTACTCATATGTGAATACTTGTATGGCATTAATATTCACTAGAGTGTGACGAAGACATGGAACTCTCAGTGTAGATAAATTGTTGAAATATTTAACAATGCATAATCTTGATGCATGTTTGTATGGGACAGGCAATTGCATGAATGGATGTGATGAAAATAAATTATTACTAATGTTTTGAGAAATTGTTGAGTTTTGAAATGAGTGGTGTGAACCCCCCACTCATAGAATGTAATAGTGGGAAAACTAATTGCTAAGAAAATCCTAAGAAAGGAATCTTAGTGGGGAGAGTAATTATGACACTCTCAACCTTGCATTATTATTTGAATTGCTACAATAAATGCTTGAATGCATTGTGAAGCGTTTGAATGGATAACAGGTAAGTGAATGATGTAATAATGATTATGTGTATTTATATAATACAATGAATATTTCCTTCAATTTAAAATGGTAATAGTTGAACATGCTTTGATTGTTGAGTATATGACAATTTGGAGGCCCTTTCAGTGGTTGCAATGAATATTATATCGAAAGGATTTTATTTATGGAGATTAATAAGTGTTTGGATAAGTGAAAATGCATATTGCAAGTAAAATGGCCATGGGCATGCCATTGATTGTAAGCCCATAAAAACATTGGGTATCATCACCTTACACTTGGTGTTATGACTTGAAAAATATCCAAACATTATGGGAAAGGGTCTCATAAATGTGAAACATTGTTTCTATAAGGAATAGATTGAAATCAAAGATTTTTTTTATCTGAATTATTATGATTAATCACACAAATTGTATACATGTGATATAGATGAGATGATGTGTATATCTAGGGATGATAAATGATGGTCGTGAATCTGAAATCCCAGTAACAAGGCCATCATGGTACCATTAGAACCTTATGACATTCCTTGATTTCCATTCATATGTGTTATGTCGTGTTAGAGAAAGCTAAATGTATGCCTTGACTATAAGACTCTACAAGTTTCTTTAACCTTCTTATGCAAGGAAGGCTTGGTAATAGATGGATTGCATAGGGGATTGCATAATAGTGAAGGGGATCCCTAAGCCTAAAAGGAGAGTGATTGCAAGGAAGAGGAGAATTGGATGAATATATTGTGTGGAATTCATGTTACATGCTAGATAGGGTCATGAATACAATTGGGTGTGCTTGAGAAAGCAATGAACTAAACTTGTTTCAGACAGAAACCTTGTGAAGCAAAACACAACCACAGATATTGTTATTTAATTCAAATTTCATATGTTGAAATTCATGTATATTTGTAATTAAATTTGTTTAAAGCTATGCATGTATATTTTCATTTTGTGATATATTAAGCAACATGGGTTAGATATACCATGGTAATGTAAATGTAATAAATATTTTATTTTTGCATTTAATAAAATGATGATAACCAAGGCCAACAGACTATGAGTGCTTATGGGAGGTATGATACCATAAGTGGCGAAAGGTAAGGGGGTCCAATGGATTTATCTATTATTCCTCTATCTATTCTGCTTTATCATCTTCACCTTATTAAAACTATGAATAATATAGAAAACTAATTCCTACAGTTAAGCCATCACTACTATACTTTATCAAGGTGTCTTCCCTACATTCTTTGAATGAGAAGTAGTGGGCAGGTCTTCTTGTTAAGTGATTATGCATGGGAAATTTGAATAAAAGAAGAGAGATTTGGCAAAGGGGAAGATAAAGAAAGTTGTGGAGAAGAGAAGAGCAGAAAATATGAAAAAAAATTGTGACACCTATTGGACCTTTCTTTGATTTCTTTGAAAAAACACAAGAAGAAGAGACTTCCAAGGGACTGAAAAGAAAAGAAAGAAGTCCTATTATGCAATGAGAGACAAGTAATATGGGTGACTTTAGTTGCTTTATCATTTTCAAATCTTGATAGTTAAAATTACTTTGGTTGAATCTCATGTAGACTAGACTCAAAGCCATTGTTCCTACTTCACCCTCGTGGCATCATAACTTGGATAGGGAGCGGAGTTCTACAACAAAATTGCGCATATTTGTGTCGAAATCGCCCAGTTTTTTAGTTTTTACAAATCATCCTTATCATATTAAGATAAAATATTATTTATATATTTGTTAATATATTGTATTTGTAGAAATATGGTGATAGAATTGCAACTGCTCAAGAAATTTAATCTAAATCAAGAGACACAATCAACTCTACCGCTCTGTGGAAATTAATTCACAATTTAGAACAACATTCGCAAACATGAAACAATCATATAGACAAGTACACAAATTTATATAGGGGAAACCAACTAGTAAAAACCCCTTAAGTATACTTGCATTAATCAGATGAATAGAGAATGTATTGCAATTGGTTTCTCGCTCTGAGTTCAACCTACAAGTGAATAAGTGTTCTCTTTGCTCAATGAAATCTTTGACCCAAATTTATTCAATTTATGCCCCCACCTAAGCTCCTATTTCCTTGCACAAATATTGAGGAAATTGGCCCCTATTCTTTAGGAATTTCCTCCAAATTGATTGTGCAATTCCCAAGGATTGATCACTGATTGCATGCAACACCTGTACACTCAAAACTAGTCTACAATTGATGTTACACTGCCTTAGAATCTCCACCACAATTGAGAAATTTGAATTCCTTGCATGCATGAGCTATTTTTGGTTGATTTATTAGTTAACTGGATGATCTCTGAGTTAGACTACTATCCCACTGCACAACTGACCTCCAACTAGTTCTATTAACTGTTAGAACTAGTTTAATTGAGTACAACTAGAAATAACTGAACTGGATTGCTACAAATTAGCAATCAACACATGTAAACTGAACTCCAAGCCCACTAACTCAAATTTATTGAGCTAACTGAGTGATAAGAGCCATGTCACCTTAGTTAACTACCTCCAAGTTGTTTGTTGATGTGGAAATTTCGAATTTACTCAATTTGACCAAGGCTAAGTCAAATTGAGCCTTTCTTGCTACACTTCTCAACACTCCCTCTTAGCAAGAAAGGGATTTTCAACCACCCCTATCCTGCACCTGTGGAATTCAAACTTCCCTCTTGAAAAAGCCTTTTTCAAGATGTCAGCATCTTGTTCCTTTGTCAGAATGTATTGTAGCAACATTATCCTCCTCTGCACACAGTCCCGTAAATGATGATATTGAATATTTATATGCTTGGATCGATTGTGAAATATTGAATTCTCAGAGAGCTTAATGCAACTCTGATTATCACAATATATCATAGTTGGATCCATCTCCTGACCAAACAATCCCACAAGTATCTTTCTCATCCATATCACCTCACATGTTGCTTGACTTGCATCCATGTATTCAGATTTTGCTGAGTTGAGCGCCACAAACCTTTGCTTCTAGTTGTACTAGGAAATTGTTGCAGACCCAACACTAAAAATTACACCTGATGTACTCTTTCGGTCGGATGGACTCCCTTCCTGTTAATATGGAAAAATCGTACACATATTTGTACAAGTTAGATAACACTCGGAGTCAAACAACAACATGTAAAAATGAAGATCTTCTAGTTGATGACATCATGAAAATAAAAAAATCAAAAGTTTTCCAAGGTCCAATTTAAAAATCAGAACAATATTGGTACTCCAAAGGCATAAATTAGCAATTGTGCCACGATTTCTTCGATATCCATGCGGGTCAACCAAAGTTTGAGTTGGTGATCCGAGACCACTTCACACAAGTTTGGAGTGGGATTCCTTAACATGTACCATCCGAAGATAACTAAAAAGCATCAAATTTGATATATTAAACCCCCAAGGGATTCTATTGTCCTTCTCTCGAGTCATTTTCTCATTAATGAGATAAGGGAGGGAAGGATTAGTTCAAAATTCTATATAAACAAGCCATTGGAAGACAAAAAACAAGAGGCAAAGTTATGTTGGAAAAATTTATCCCTAAGTAATCATGCATTTCATCATAAAGAGAGTTATACCACCGTTGAGAATTCTCTTAGCTTATTTTAGATAGGGGAGTCTTGAATAGGAGATTGAAGAAAGGAATTCCTTGTTGAGAGCTCTTGAGCACCTTTACTCAAAGACCTCTCTCCAAATATTTAGATATCTCATATTGCATCTCTTCTACCAATAATCAATAAAGGTCATTATGTTCCTTTGTCTTTTTGTTGATGTGTTTATGCTTTACTAAGCAATTTTATGTTTTATTGTCTGTAGTTTTCGTTTATGTATGTTTATGCATTGTTTACATTGCTTACAATGTTTTGTTTACCCATGTTTGTTCACTAACAACATCCAATTATTTTGTATACTATTTGTAGGTAAAACAAAACTACAAAGAAAGGTGTTTTGGGACTCATGCTCAACAAAACTCCAATTACAAAAATGGTGACTCCACTAATTGCCTTTATTTGATCTAATTGGTTGTGTGCAGGACCTTTCTCTCTGGATTTTCATTTAATTTTTCCACTGTAATTTCTATGGAATTTTGCAGGTCCCACTCAAACCTATTCCTAACCCAAACAGAACCTGAATAAAAAATTTCAAGTCAGTTGTGCGGCTATTCCTACATACATGTGCATGGTTGCGCATCTGTTCACAGAAAAAACCCTCGCAGGTTACAAAATGCCAAAAATCATTGTAATTTTTTCTTTCTTGAGTGCTTTGGCAACACCTAATGAACTTCCTCCACTCCTATGTTTTTTCACAGTTCAGATGGGTTGATTAGTTACTTTGTTATCCCATTATTAGTATGGTCATTTCTTATTTTTACTTAGCAAAAAATTACAACTTACATAGCTTAGTTAGGGGAAGTAAGTGTCCCATTATCCACACACCTTTTCTATCTTGTTTTGCTTAAATCAATCATCACACATAGCTTAATTAGGAGAAGAGTAAGTGGCATATTATCCACACATCTTTTTGACTAACCAAAGATTTTCATTTTTTCCAAAATTTTATCGGGACTAGGAGCGGGTGTTAGTAAGAAAGGGAGTAGCCCATGCTTCCCTTGCATCCTTGTGATGATCATGGGCCTATATATGAAACCTTTCTCAAAACACTCGTTTTTCCGTCTCCTTGTATGCTCACATAGTGTAATTAGGCAAGAAGTAAGTGGCCCATCATCCACACAAGATTTATTTTCTTGCAAGGAACAATCCAAACATATCATAATTAGGGGAATTGTAAAGGACCATTGCATGTCCACATTGCCTCACACTCTTGGATTCTCACATGATTCACTTGCAAACACTTTCACTCCAAACTCTAAGCTCATCTAAACTTTGTACCAAGGGTATCCGCCTTTTGGAATCTTGATACTTAGTTTATTTGGAAGATTACATTATCACACCCTAAGTGAATAAGCCTCTTTAAAAGAAATTCTAACACTTGAAAACATTAAATTCCCCACAAGGTCACAAAATAATTTATAATTTAGGTTAAGACCATGGTTAGGCATCTCATAAGTCATCTTGGTTACTTACATTCTGAAACATAGAAGATTACTTATAGGGTGCTTAAAAGCTTTCATCATTTCATGGAAAAGAATACCCAGGCATGTCAGAATCCCGATTCAGAGGGGGTTCAACTTAGGTCCCAGTGCATGCGGTCCTATACACGGCTACCCAACCTATATAATTTATGGTACTAACGACTGACTACCCAGAACCTAAAGACTCAGCTACCCCTGTGGGACGAAGGTATATTAGTGGCCAATATTAGGTAATTGTTCCCTATAGATGGAGGTGTGGGATGCACTAAAGCATCTTCATTACCTTGGTTGATTCCTTTTGCTACTGGAAAGTGTCACTAGCTCTTCCGGGACGTTGCCCCAGTACCCACCAAAAAGGATATCATCACAAGGCTTAGTTACTTTGAGAGTGGAAAGGACACATACATATTCTATTATTTCTATCATACGCAAACAAACAAAAACTCTTTTTTTTATTAATCACATAGTATAACTTAAAGGGAAATAACCATTTATTTTTCACTTTGTTTTATGTATGTGATTCATTTCCTTTGATACATACCCCACCCACACCCCGCCCCCCCAATCATAAGTAGCATACCCCATTTGGACACAATAGGGGACCCGAAATTTCCCCATCATTCTAGGTGCTTTCAAACCCACCCTCCTTTACCAGGAGATGTGCCAACTATCTTGGCATTTTGGCATAGAATACATCATAAAACCACTATTATTGGATCATATTTTATTGGAGCAACAATTTCTAGGACCCCTTCTCGTCAAGGAACCCCTTTCACTACTCCTCAGGGGATTCCACTCACTACCCCTAAGGGGAGTCCACTCAACACCCCTCAAGGAAGCCCACATGTTACCCACCCCCTGGGGAAGTCCATCTCATACTTCCACACAAGGAACCCCTTCGCACACAGCTGTTTAAAATCGTTTTACGATGACGAACAATCCCAAAATATCATTTCTTGCTTCCTTAAACATTCTAGACTTAAGCAAGCCCATGAATGACGCCATTGCTCATAGCCCAAATTGGCCCCCTATTCCAACTAAGTTACCTTCAGATATAAAGAAATTAGAAAGGAAATAGGGGGAAGATGTAGGAAACCATATAATGACCTTTCATCTATGGAGCTCATCAAATAGCATCACATATGACTCAATTTTCGTACGTCTATTCCAACGCACCCTCATCGGACCTGCAACACAATGGTACGTAAACTGGCCCTTAAGTTCCCATGGAACCTTCGACTCTCTAGCTGGGTCATTTATCACATTTTTCCATCTCCTAGTTCACCATGATACTGGTTTAGAGCTACTCACCCATTTCAGGCATTCAAATGCAACTCATATCTCAGATCATGTTCATGAATGGCAGAAACGTCGTTGCCTCTGTAAGGTAAATGTAACCGAGGATCTTCTCCTTGACCTCTTTCTAAAATCTCTTGTACCAATGATCTCAAAATACGTGGCCACCATGTTGCCACAAAATTAAGAAGAGGCTATTAGAAAATCTCAACAATTTGAGCTTATCTACACTCAATAAGGGTACCTCTATTACATTTTACTAGATGCCCCTTACCTATAGTCTTTAATACAAGAGAAATTGGGGGCATCAAACTCCTCAAATAGTTTGATCATAAACGTCAATCACAATCAATCCGTAAATGCTTTCCAACAGTCTGGAAATATGTACAGTGGACGAACCAATTACCAGTCATATGGTGCTCCATCTACAGTCCAAAACCCGCCTAATGTGGGATTTTACCCCAATCCACTTGTGTCATTGCACTACCCTACCATTCGGAGTAATCAACACCATCCCATGCAAAGTTCTCAATACCCTATACATAATGTAGAGGCAATTTCTACCTCCCAAAGCACTTACGCTAACCCAAGATAATGGAAACCATACCTCCCTTTTACACCACCCAACCAAATAACCCACCAACACAATCTAATGCAGAGGTTAATTTTATGCAACCTTCCTTCTCTCAAGAACAAAAATGTTTTGAAAGGATGAATATGGAAAACCCACCTAATGCCACCAAGAAGAAATGAAAGAACAAACAAAAAGGGGAACCTGGGCAGGGGGGCACTAACAACCAATGACCTCTGCAGGAAATGGCTTGGGGAAATCCTCCTAATTGAAACCAAAACCAAGATTAGTCCAATGAAAACCCATAAAATCCAAACAAGAACACAAGTATGAGGACTAATCATGCTTATGCTATTTTTGGGGAATATGGCCATTACACCCACCATTTTCCCCAACTCCCCGAGATAAAGAGGATGAAAATAGCTAGGGGGCAGGGAGGACCCAACCAACCAACTGTTGTCATGAAAAACCCTTTCCCACACTAGGGGTTATTGAATACTCAGCTGGAATAGACCCCCCAACATTTTATAAACACGTCTAGAAGCAGTACCAAAGATCCCACCAACCACAATATTTACATGGTTGGAGAAGACATTCCCTTACAAATGCAGAATAGGGATTACGGGACCCCTCCAAATACCAACCCTTCCTCGTCAACTACCTCTACAACGATGGAACCTTTGACGTTACCTTGATCGCCCCTAGAAACCATCCCATGTATGGTTAAAATACCACTACATCGAATATGACATAGTTCAAAATCCACTCATATTTATAGCATCATTGATGATTTAGCTCAACCTCCATCTACTATGTCGGCAATGCAATTTTTACAAACATGCTCAACCCAACGAAAATCCCTCCTCTTCGCATTAGGTGCAGTCAACCCTGCTGACTTGCGCATGATGACTTTTGATTTGGATAATGTTACACCACGCCTTCCCTTGTTAGTCACTTTCCAAATCCTGGTCACCATCTAAAATATCACCATTCATCATTACATCATTGATGAAGGGGAATCCACATATATCACGTCAAAATATGTTACAGAGAAACTTGGATCCCCTGAGCTAACTGCTTCACCCATAACACTCAGAGCATACAACAAGTGCCCCTCAGCCCCCATAGGACATTTCCAGAATGTCCTAATAGAGCTTGCAGGTAAAACAATTATCATTTATATATAATTCCTCGATGCACAACTATATTATAATATCTTGTTGGGTTGTAGCTATATGTATGCCATGAAAACAATGGAATCTTTCGTGTTTTGCATTATGATGTTCCTGCATGATGAGAAGATCATCACAATTGATCAACTAAAATACTACAAGAAAAGGGCATCTACTACTCCTGGTGGCATGTTATCCTTTGTAGGATCTCATAGAGAGTTGGTCCCATCCTTTACCGAAGTTAGTCCAGGGATGTTCAAGAGCTCATCTCTCCTTGGTTTGATTGAGCCAGCACCGACAACCCCAGTGTGTATGATGAGCTCATCTAACACACCGCAACCCCAAGAGCTAGATTCAGATACACCTAGTACCACAACTATCGAATCTACGTTGTTACCATACGCTATCACTTAGAAACCCTTCTTATATCCCCCACCTAGTTTCATCTTGCACCAAGTCATGGTAAAACTAACATTGCAAATATGGCTCTTGCGATACTTGTCTAGTATATGGCCCCATAAGCCATGTCAACAAGCTCAAGTATCACCTCGACGGGCGTTATTCCTATAGCCACCCCTCAGGAAACCACCCCAAACTGAGCTATGTCTGTGTCGACACCAGAAAGTACCAGCAAAAGAGATAAGAAAAAATGGAAGAAGGTGGAAATTGCAACCACTACCTCATCAAGGGTACCACCACACTATGCATTATGAGAAGTATCAGGGCACCCTACCAACCTATGCCCTGAGATAGAAGAGTTAAAAACTCTTCTCCATGCCCTAACAACACAGGTAGTCCCACCTCAACCTTCAGGAGAAAAGACCACAGTAGCTCAAAATAAGGCATTACATACTAATCACCCATGCTTTCTATGCATCGAGTATGGACATTACACACATCATTGTCCTGAAATCCCTCACTATCAAGATGCATTGGGATCTCTCGCCCAAGCCAACGTTGAGACAACTTCGTTACCCACCGTGCTAGTGGCAGATGATGGTTCCAAGACCATTTTTTGTGTCTTTGAGGAAGAAGCTTCAAGCTGATATTCCTCTTACACATGGTCACCAAACATCCCATCATATGAGGAGGCAACCAGAATCAATGTCACTTCAACCTTCTTACGATTGTGCTTTATGTGACGATCCTGGACATCCGATTAAATAATGTCCTTATTTACAGGAACTTGAGAAGTGGCACGAGGTTCCTCAAGTTGTCCGTAACAATAAAACTAGGTGCAAACTCCACAACTATTACATTTTTACATGAAATGATCATACTCAGTTTTGCCTTCACCTCCCCCGATTCCGAGAAATATGGGCTCATTCACAACAACGTAATTTTGGTACCTTGGCATCTTTCTAAACAAACACTCAACCATAAATCAATATGCGACATACACCTCTCACTAGTACCCAACAAGCTCATTGACGGTAGCTACGGGAGACGTTGCAACACATACCATATACCACATTAGCTCCAACAACTACCATTAGGCACCCATAAGATAAATTTTACCCCCACCAGGGGCTGATTACATGCAACACCACATACAATTCATTCCCTCGACTATAGGAACCCTGGTTTGTGTTGTATTCTCATCATTTTTTGGTGTCAAGACAACGACACCCACTACAAAGGTGGTTCCACCTTTGACCATGTATACCCATGCAATCTATGCATTGTCAACATCAATGGGTTCTATAGTGGAAACCAAAGAATCAATATATTATTTGTCAACCAACACTACTGAACCCCAATACCATCCTCATGACCTCCAACAACATCTTGCACCTTTAGACCATTTTTTTCATTCAGATGAAGATATATTAGAGGCCATGACAGAGCTTGAGTTCCCATGGGATTCCATGCATCACCAATCTTTCTTTTAACCCGAGAAGGCATTTACTCCTACTGATGCACCAAGCCACAACGTTTTCACAGTAGAAACAAAATAATTTCTACCCCCAGGACATGTAGACTGGTTTAGAAATCCCATTCCTGTACTAGATGCATTTGAGGAAGGGAACATGTGAAATATATCACCTACCATCAAGGTGGATATCTCCACTAAACGTGGCATAGTTGAGGAAATCACATTAGGGGCAACCTACTACCCATAAGAGGTAGAGTTATATAAATCCCTATTTCAGGAGTATAGGGACAACTTTGAATGGTCTTACTCAGAGATGACAAGCATTAGTCCCACCATCGTGGAGCACCACATTGACACGTGGCCTGATTCCATCAGGAAAAAATAACGATAGCTCCACCCCTCGAAAGAAGAAGCCATTATGCAAGAAATAGACAAGCTTCAAAAAGTCAATTTCATCTACCCAATTTCTTACACATCTTGGTTTTCTAACCCTATACCTGTCATGAAAAAAAAAGGCACCATTCGAGTTTGTATTGATTTCTGAGATCTAAAAAAAGCATGTCCTAGATAAAACTATCCAAAACCATTCATTGATTAGGTCATTGATGCATGTGCAGGACACGAAGCCTTGTCCTTTATGGACGAATTTTCGAATATAACCGAATCTAAATCCACCACATAGATCAGTACAAAATTGTCTTCACAACCCCATGGTACTTTTGCCTACCGTGTTGTGCCCTTTGGCCTAAAAAATGTTGGAGCTGTGTTCTAGTAGGTCATGAACTATATATTTTATGACCTAGCTCATCTCATCTTAGCCTATTTGGATGCCCTCACGGTCCGCTCCAAAAAATGCTTTGATCATCTAGAGGATGTTTGCTTGATTTTTTAGAGATGTTGACAATAAAACCTATGCTTGAACCCTCTTAAGTGTGCCTTCTATGTCAGCACAGAGAGACTGTTGGGATTCATAGTCTCCCAACAAGGTATCCGTATAGACCCCCTAAAGATCTAAGCCATATGGGAGATCCTGCCACCAAACACCTTACAGCAGTTACAAATCATGAAAGGAAAGGCCAATTTCTTGCACGCTTTATACCAGATTATGCCACACGTGTGCATGGTTTATTGCACCTCCTGTGTCAAGACATTCCCTTCCATTGGGATTCCAAAGCCCAAGAATCATTTGAGGCCTTAAAAGACACCTATCATAGGCACCTATGATTAGCCCCCCTAACTAAACCAAGGACTATACCCTCAACCTATCATCTTCAAATGTAGCCATCATAGGGGTATTGGTCCAATAGGAGACAACAATCATGAACACATCATTTACTACAAAGCAAGAACCTTTCTGGATCTACGTTAAAATATGATCCAACAGAAAAAACTGCCTTAGCACTCGTACACTCAGTACAAAAGTTTCAACACTACATCATCTTATGAACCACTACCATAGTTGCAAACATTAATCCCATGCACTACTTTCTTACCTGTCATATGATGAACCACAAATACACCCGATGGGTAGTTATTTTGCAAGAATTCAACTTACAATTTGCTTCCCCCAAAAGAAAGAAATCCTTAATCTTTGTTGAGTTCATCGCAAATCTCCCCATAGAGTCCTAAGGGTCTCCAGTCAATGACTCTTTTTGAGATGAGCATTTGTTCGTCATATCTATCGATGATCCTTGGTACGCTGATATTCTACTATTCCTTCGAACCCAAAAGTTCAACCCTCAGCTCACTCGATGATCGTCGACGCATTCGCCAACAATCCCCCCGCTACCTCCTTATGGGGGACATGTTATACATATGTGGACTTTACACTGTCCTTCGACGATGTTTTATCCTTAAGGAAGTTGAAAAATTCTTAAATGACTGTCATAATGGAGCCTGCAACGAAAACCTATCAAAGATGGCCAACACCCAAAAAATTCTATGCACATGTTATTTCTGGCCCGCTTTGTTTCGCGACTCTATCCAAGCAGTCCAATGATGTGAATGTTACCAATGATATGCTCACAAAGTACGATTCCCACCAACTCCCATGCACCCAATCATCGTCGTCAACCGCTTCTGTAAATGGGGCATCAAATTTATGGCTTTCAAAACCCATTCACAAGGTGGTCACAAGTACATTGTGGTTTTCATTGATTACTTTACCAAATGGGCGGAATCCATGGCCACATATAACAAAATTGCCGATACTGTTGCAAGCTTTTTCTTTAACCATGTCATCACATGGTTTGGTGTTTCTAAGGAGTTAGTCTTAGACCACAACAAACATTTCGAGAATGAATTTTTCTAAGAACTATCCCAGCTCCTAATATTTTCACATGAATTTGCATCCCCATACTATCCCCGGTCCAACAAAGTTCTCAAGACAATGTTACAATGTATGATGAACAAGCATAAAATCAACTGGCGCAACATGTTATTCTCTACCCAGTGGGAAGATCGCACCTCGATCAAAACGTCTAAAGGGTTTACACCTTTTGAACTAGTATATGGAATTAAGGTCATACTCCCTATAGAGTGTGAGATTCCCACCTTACACTCAGCCATCGAAATTCTCTCAAACACCTCACCTTTAGAACAACGGATAATACAAATGGAACATGTTGACGAAAGTCAGCGAGAATCTCTCCAGCATAATGAAGCCCACAATAAGAGGACCAAAGCCTCCTTTCATCATAATGTCACCCCTTGATCATTCACAAAGGGGAATTAGTCTTGTGCTATGACATCACCCAATAAGCCTTTGGACTAGGAAAGTTCGAAACCTTATGGAAATGCCCATATATAATTAAACATTGTCTCCTCAAAGGAGCATACATGTTAGCATAAATTGATGGGACTTGCCTCAAAGACCCCGTTAAGGGGATCTACCTCAAAAAATTCTATCCATAGACACTCAACTCTGCCTTAGAATATAAATGTGTGCACTAGGATGTATTTTTATGATGATCACCTCCTCAGGATGTATGTTGAAATGATTATCTCATCATGTGTCACAAATGGATCATCTGCCAACTTATCATTATGGGTTCATTAATGATGCTTCTTGATGGTTGCAAAATCTCGCTGTAGCATCCTGGGCCATATACTCTCCTGACCTAACACCCTTCCACCAAAATGGGATTTGCATCAAAATAACCTCAAATAATCAAGTCGAATACAATGTCATCATAGGCCTCTTGGTCGATGCCTCCCACTTAGGCATCAATCACTTGCATGTGTTCCTTGACTCCCAGCTTGTTGTATTGCAGTTGAAAATAACCTTCAGGGTATGTGACCCTTGTCGTTTAAAAAAATACTTGCATGCACAAGCGTTAGCTCACGACTTTGATCATATCACATTATCCATATACCAATAAATCAAAATCATGTAGTTCACTGCATAGCTAATCAAATCCTATATTGACATGTCTCACATACACATAATTGAGACACACAAAGCATATAGAGCATATCCATCAATAAATGTTAAAAGTGCATGACATGTACAAAAATCATATCACAAAGACATATCATGAGACCTGCAAAAATCATCTCAGATATATATAAATATCATTGTTAAAAATGTATATACATTTGCTGGCTCAAGCCAGAAAAAATAAGTCATAAAAAAGGGGAGCATCCTCATAATGGGTGCTTCCCCTATTACATACAAAAATATATCTAGGGATGGGGTTCAACACCCCAAACACCACATGACCCCCCTACATGAGGCCCTCCTGCCTCATCTGGTGCAGGAGCCAAGATTGGTGGCGCAATAACCATTGCTACTGCAAGTTGTCG
The DNA here is from genome assembly GCA_031772625.1 of Pinus tabuliformis. Lineage (NCBI taxonomy): Eukaryota > Viridiplantae > Streptophyta > Pinopsida > Pinales > Pinaceae > Pinus > Pinus tabuliformis. The sequence goes on from CM062816.1 coordinate 1,207,405,536, forward strand.
AAGGACAAGGCGTCTCTCCCTGTCCTGGGACATCATCCTCTCCATCGTAATCTCATATGACATCCCCCACCCAAAAATAGGCATACCTTGGAGTAGGGAAATCATGTTACCCCATGCATCGTCCTTACCCTTAGCATGAGCCTCGACTGCCTTTGTACGTGCCGATAGTCTCTCCACCTCAGCGTGAAGAGATGAAGCCTCCCCTCCGCAAAGGGGCCACCAATATCTAAATAGCAATGTCGAGTCAGCCGCTTAAGGTCCTCCTCTATCCTGTCATCTCTCCACCGTCATGCTCCACCAGTCATGCTAACTCCACCCGGACGACGAGGATCATTTCCCACCAGTTTGTCTAAAGGGCGTCCAGTAGGTCACATGTCTGCAATCAAACATACATAGTATCAATATGGTGATATATCATAAATCATAAATACATATAAACCATCCAAAATGTAGAAAGTATAAGCACATACATGTTGGTCCCCAAGCATCACCTAGGGGCAACCCCATCTCTGGATCTCCATGAAAATCCACACCAACATAAGGAAACTCAAGGAGCATTTGATGGTTGGAATTAAACCAACCCTCTACCATGGTCGTCCAGTAGTGCTCTACCTCCCCCCCCACCTAATTGAGGCATCACGGGTGCCCATCGACATATCCATGGATCTATCTAGGGCCCTGGAGGCACTGCTAGTACGAGACGCAACATCATGACCCTCTCGTATAGCATACTTCATATCTAGTAAAAACTCCTAGACTCGCCTATGTGAACCTAGGTTAATGAGCCATCATCCACCTATGCAGGAAGCCTAGACAATCATAAAAAAACCTCGCCTAAATCTATTGAAGAACTTCTAATTATGGCCTTGAGATCCTATGAGGAGATGTTGTCCCTAATATTCAGACAATCATAGCTTACATTGCCTGCTCAACTACATCCAAGATAGTTTCAATCCAAATAAACCCCTCTAGAAATGGGTGGGGCCCTGAGGACATGTGTTTGTTGTCTACACAGCCATGCATTGCGCACAAATTTTCCATACATATTCGTGCTCACCGTGTAAGTCTCATCCACTAAGTTGCGAGGTCCTCGTCCCGAGACCCTCACGACTTTATCACTGACAATCTCGCACATCGCATGATTGTATCAAACTTTCCCGCGCGACTTCCATCACATCATCCATGCGTTTTGTCAAAAAATACCATAAAAATGGTTGTGCATGTCATACTTGTATGACCTATCTAACCTAAGCTACTGAAATCGAAAAGGTGGGGTCACGATCTCTTACCTCGCTCTCCTCACACTCTTCTTGGGTGCTCAGGCTGACCGTTACAAAGGAAAATGGATCCTAGACTTACTTCTAGAGTCCACATCAACAAGTTCAAATGAGTTGGCATGTGGCCCATTCCGCCATATATATTGTTATGAAACCAGCTCAAGAAAAGATAGAAAAGATAGATCAACGCCTTAGAATTCAGCCTCTTCGAGGGGGCAACCTCCTTTACATTACATAAATGAACAATTCTTGGATCATACAAATGAAAAGACCTCCTTTCTATATATAGGAGTCTAAGGGGTCATAACATAATCAGAGCCGACATAAAAATAATAATGTAAGGGCACAATAATAACAATAGTGGGCTTCTATGGGGCACAATAGTAATAATATGGGCACTACATGGGTACATAGATATAATAAGTGGGTTATACTAATAACAATAAGGGGTTACACTAGTAGTATAGGGGCCTAACATGCCCCTCTCCTTCAAAAAGTGTTGTCCTCAACGCTTGAGTAGTTCTTGATGCTTCTGTATAAAATTCTTGTCCTCCCATGTGGAATATTCAGCGGGTAAGTTCTTCCACTTGATGAGATACTCTGAAATTGATCGATTTCGTAGCTGTCGGGTTCTTTTTTTTGTGACTGCTTCAGGTTCCAATATGATTTTTCCTTCCTCTTCAATTTCTGGCAATATTGTTTGAATTGGGATCTTTTGCAACTTTTGAATAAGTGGCCATACTGCTTCGTCCTTCTTCCATTCATCCCTTGCTTCGTTTATCCAATCTGGTTGGATAATATAAATAGCACAAAAAAATGCTTCCACATCCTCATCCTTGAAGAGTCTTCCCATTCGGTAAGGTTGCCAATTTTTAAGTGCATGTAGTATTGCCAACATTTCCTTCTCATAAATAGCTTGCTTGAGATGTAGTGGTAAAAATAACCAATCAACTACATCAAAACATTTTTCACTACGATGTTGATCTACCTGTTGTTTCGTTTGATTTTGCACCGAAGTGGCATTATCCTTTAAAAGTTGGAGAACTTGTTGTTGATGCTCGATGTGATCTTTCACTGCTTGAACCTTTTTCTTCTTGATATGTCCTTCTATATCTAGAGGTTGAGGAGTGGTAATTTCTTCCAATCCTTTACAAGATATGGTCGGATTCATTTCTTGATGCTCGATGTGATCTTTCACTTCTTGAACATTTTTCTTCTTGATATGTCCTTCTATCTTGATAGTTTGAGGAGTGGTAATTTCGAACAATGAATTACAAGATATGGTTGGATTAATTTCTTCTTTCTCGATGTCATCTTTCACTTCTTGCACCTTTTTCTTCTTGATATGTCCTTCTATCTTGAGAGTTTGAGGAGTGGTAATTCCCGCCAATGCATTACAAGATATGGTCGGATTTATTTGTTCTTCATCTAGGCTTTGTTCCTGGAGTATATCCTCTTCTTTTGACCTTTCTTGCTCCTTTTCTTCTTCCTCTTCACAATCTATGTAGAATAATTTCTTCTCAGCACACTTATGACCTTTTGTGTATTTGCTATCACAATTGTAACAAAGCCCTTTTGCTCTTTTTTCTTCCAATTGTTGTGGTGTAACCCTTGTAGGTTGTGGAAGGCTAGGAGAAACAACACTTCCATCTTTACAGTTGTGAGGGGTACGCTTCCTGGTTTTCATAATTTTGCTTTCCACTATGTCACAAAGCCCTTTTACTCCTTCCAATTGTTGTGGTGTTGCTCTAAAGAAGGTGTTGCTCTTTGTATCCTCATAATGTGCTATCATTTCCTCCGTGAAAATTGACCACGTAACAAGTTGTTTACGAGAACAAAGCCCTTTGTACCATAAAAATTGATCTGGTTCTAAATATGAAGATGCAATACATACCTTTTGTAACAGTTGTACACCATGTAGATCAAAATATTGCTCCATCTGAAGTATCCAATTTACCGGATCCTTGCCATCAAACTTCCTCATCTTTCTTTTTCTTGATTTTAGGAGCTCGACCTTGAAACGATTGTAACTCTATACTTTTGGATCTTTATGTTCTGAAATTGCAACCTATAGTAGCCTTCTGTGTCCTCTTTCCAATGCCACTAGTCTAATCCAAATTGGATTCTCCAAGAAAGAGTTATGCACAATCTCCCGCAGTGACCTGATTGTAGACTAGTTCAGTAGAGCGAAATTGTATGAAGTTCCACGTGTCACTTTTTCAATCTTTGACTCTAAAAAATATATAAAAGACAACTACAGTCCGTCCTCTTTTTGTACCTTCTTTCGAAATTTCAATCCGATGCTCAGAAAGAAAGTTATGACGATTTTCCCCAGGTCACCTGTTTCGAATGTAATTCAGGAGTCTGCAAAAAGACCAACTTCCTCAGATCATATCTCCGTAAATATCGCGCGAAAAGATCTGAAATTCGGACCCAAGGTTCAGCGCGATTTCTTCTCAAAAGCCATACAGTCAGAGGGCCGCACTCAAATGTTTAACTGATGCTATCAGTTGCATGATCCCCGAGATCCAAGATGCCACATATTCAGCTCAACTGAATTCTCGACTAAGTCGCCCTCCAGAGTTGCAACCGATGCTAGATATCTGCCAGCTCAAGCCGAAGGGAGATCATCCGAAACAAGGAATCATGCTGCCAACTGAAGACAAGTCGATTTTGAGGAGATATTCATAATATAGTTGTACCAATTAAATAGCACTTTTATTTTGTAATTAGTTAGCTTAATTAGTATTTATAGGCCCTTTCATGCATTTGGAAAGGGTCCTCAGTTTTTGTATAAACTCAAATCAGTAAGTCACACTATTGTGCTTCTGATCTATTTTTTATGAAGACTGGGCCAGTATTCTGAATTTTGACGAAGAAAGCTTTGATGACATGTGCACTATTGCCTTTTGTGGAAGTGTTTCTAAGTTAAAAGAAGGAATTTGAATGCGGTTGATATCGGGAGTGATTCAAATAACATATGGTACTATTATCTATGCTCTTGTGTCATTTTTTATGTGAATCGGCATTCGTTTAAATTTTGCTATCATTGAATATATGTATGTGTTTTAACAACAATCCTTGTACTTTTCACTATTGAATGTCTAAGGACTGTTCTTCTTTCAATCATATCTATGTCTATGATATATATGAGGAATAGTGTAATAATGTTTGCTTGATTGCTTTGTTCAACTATTTGGGCTTAGTAATTATCATATGAATAAATATCTTTGTTTACCAACAAGAGTCATCTATATGCCTATTTGTGGATGAAGACCATCAAAAGTTACGCTAAAAGCAACAATTTCCCGGGATAGGATAGTTGTTTATAATTTTAATTTTAGATTAAATCATTCATCCATTATCATTATATATTAGAGAATTAATCATTTATCTATCCTATATACCAATCATTGGGAAACTGGTCCCATTATATCCAGTCGGAGCCACCACACCAAATGGAAAAGGAGCTGCCTTTAAGGTCCGGACCGGGTGGTTATCCCCGATGTTGATGCAACGATTTTCGAGGCATCAACACAGCCTAATAAATTTTTGGAGCCTACAAGGACAGTTGGTTATTTGGATTAAAGGACAGCTAACAGAGAAAAGTACCTGCAAGAGATCAAAGGACAACAAATAAGGTTAGCAAAAGAAGATCAAAGGTACATACTACTTTAATTTAACAATAGGGAAGGTTATATTGTATATATGATTAAGAAGATATAATACTGCTGGAAATTAAAATGCAATCATTATAACCTAAGGGTGATGGCCGCCTAACAAAAATATCATATGCCACCACTTAAAAAGTTATGTCACGTCCCCATTCCAAATCCGCTGAAGTAATTACCAAATCATCAGTTTAAATGCACCTAACGGTTGGATTCATTCCTATAACCGTTATGATAATTCACCTGTTCTTCCCTATTCTTACACTCCTCTGAACTTTCATAGCTGCTCCATCTTTCCACCACTTAACAAACCATACCAGCTCCATTTTATTGTCAAGGTAACCAGCCTTCGAGGCAAAGCATCCTTCAAAAAGGGGATAATTGTTCGAACTAAGCCAGCAGGGAAGCAATTCTTGGAGGGGTACCCACAGACTAAGGAGCTACTGCAAAAGAGAAAATGGTTGCGGTTCATTGAAAAATTGAATGGTTTTCACAGGGAAGTAACCAAGACATTTGTGCACTCATTTGATGGGACTGAAGTCAAAATAGGGGACATTAAGCTCACCATAACAGAGTCCATGATCACGAAGGGTACTGAGCTACCAAGGAGTGGGGAAAATGGTTTAAGAATAGGGGAATTGATGGCGAGGATTGGAAGGTATTCCTCAAAAATCCGAACATGGACATTACTATGTACAAGAAAGGTATTTCCAGCACAACTCTTAAGAATAAATGGAGAAACTTATTACTTGTGCTTCAAAAATTTGTCACTTGTGAGGGTAGGTTTGGGCAAATGTATTTTTATCATGTTAGGATGATGATGCATTTCCTTGAAAATCACTAGATGAACCTTCCCTACTTCCTCTTAAATAGTCTTAAGAAAATGTCTACAAACGTTCAAAACAAAATTTAGTGTAGAGAAAACACCATGTATCATCATGGCCTGATAAAAATATTGGTCGAATTTCATCTCCAAAGTATAGGGGATAACTGGGAGAGTTTCCTGGTGAGGAATCCCTTTGAAGAAAAATCCCTAGAAAAAGCAAGCAGCAGCAGGGCCCCTAGAGGAAGAAAGAGAACCATAGAAATAATAAAGGAGCAGACACCTCAGACTCAGACAAAAGTATCAAAAGAAGAGTTTCCTGTAGTGAAGATTTTGCAGAGAATGAATAGGGGAAACCTTAGAAGAAAGAAAGCTAGCAAAAGTAAAGAATAATTTTGACAAACTAAGCCCCCTCCTCAAGAAGAAAAATCAGAGACTAAAAGAAGGAAAGTACAGGAAATACAAACCTCAGGATTGAGGAGGAGTACAAGGCTGAGCACAGTCCCACAGACAATCTCAAAAATTGCAGAGTACGTTGATCTTGAGGGAAATAAGCCAATAGAAAATGAGCTAACAAAGAATGATCCATCAGAGAATGAACCAACAAAGGAGGAGCTAGTCGAAAACCTTGGAAGTTCTCCAAAAGGGTCACCGAGATCATCATCGAGAGTATCACCACAACTTACAACTCACCTCTAAGAAGCCCAGTGCATAGTCCAGGTATTGAACCTGTTCAACAGGAAATATATGACTATATAGAGTCATTGGAAAGGAAAGAGACAACAACAAAAGAAACAATTCAGAGTCCTGGAGAAGGGAGAAACCAGGTAAATGAACAATCAGCCTCAAACATCTTAAAGCAGGAGATCTTTGAATTAGAAACGTTGAAGCGGTATCTCAAGAATGAGAATCAAGCATTGAAGACACAAAGTGAGATACCTATTGCAAAAAGTGACAATCTCATCCTTCATCTGAGCTTATGGTATAAGAAAAACAAAAAGTTGAAGAAGGAAAACAAAATTATGCAAAGAGAGATTATCAGCTTAAAATACAAAATTCTCATGAGAAAACCTAGAATGCCAATAACTGCCAAAAAGAAGAAAGAAATGAAACATGGAGGAGATAAGCAGGAGGCACACAACTGACAAGGAAGAAGTGTATGAGGACATACAAAATCTCTAGTCTGGCGGAATGTAGAGTCCGAATATTGTCTTACTGTGACATTCCTTTTTGCCTAATATTCCTCTATTTTCCTATATATTTACCACCTAAATAAAGCCATATCCACTAGGTTTTGATGAAGGTATGCAATAATATGTCTTCTTATTCATGTTTGACTTTATACCCTATTGTTTTGTTAAAGAATGCAATTGGATACTGAATCGGTTTGTTTCCACAACTAATCCAGATTTCTGTAGCTTTCTCCATTGTTTGCAGGGTTTAGAAGCTCCAGGTCAGCAGCGAAGGATGTGGATGGATAGGGAATGGTTTCCTCATGGATCCCTTCCTATCCCTTGAAAATATTCATTAAGATAAGCATAGGAGATCATGGTCAAACCCCAAGTCAACTGAAAGATTGTCACCGAAATGAAATCCGAGTTTAATCAAAATCTTATCGATTTGTTTTCAGAATAGCAAATCGAAGATTTAGCGATATAGTTTAGCTAAGATAAAGATATTAGGCTTAAATTACTCATGTTGTTATGTCAGAGACCTATTATAAAACTTATAGCCTCATTGTGATTTGGGTGCGCGTCGAATGATGTAATTTTGAAACAGTTTGTGAATTTCATTTTCCAGCAATAGAATTGGTTTTGTGTGTATGCGTTGCATTGATTGGAGATTATGAACTAATCTGTGGAGGGTCCCTATGAACAATGACATGTCTGAACCAATTTCAATTCAATTTCTTTTCATTCCTAGAATACTCTGGTTTGTGTGGAAATGCAACATGATGAATTCATCAATGAATTGTTATTTGCATAAGTACTTTCATTTGTTTCATACCTAGTTTAGTCTGTTACATGAATTGCTTTATACCTGATACAACATGGTTGCTTCATTTGCTTAATATCTAGCATAGTTTAACTGTGTTTACTTCATAGTACAGATGTTGTTTGAAATATCTTGTTTGAATGAAAATTGAGTAAGTAAAGGTGTGATAACCTTCTTCTTAACAATTGAATTTAGACGATACTTCTTTTTAGTCTACTAGAATAGATTTCTCTTAGTGAATTAGAGTTGCAGCCTAAAAACTCAATACAAAAAACCCAAAACAATCCAACACAAGTAGCAGTTAGAAGCACTCTCATATCATCCATAAACTAATAAAAACTAGCTCTTAAGAAATTAGCTGATAACTTTAGGATTGAGACATTAATATAATCAATGACACCACCTCCATATTAATCTTAAGTTTAGGCCCTAACAAGAACATAACGACATAAGAAATAACTTCTAGCACACATAGTGCATTTGTACTTCATCAGTCTACCCACCCTGGTTGAGAATTTGTGATTGACAATTTCAAGACATTAAATTGGCCAAACAATGCCAATTTGACTTGTGCATCCTAATGGTGTGCTGAAGCATTGTAACGAAGACCTTGTTCACATCTTCAACTTGGCTGTTGGCTTGAGGGTAATACGGGGTTGAGCCATCATGGTGCAAGCCCAACATAGAAGTCAACTCAGCCATCATGTAATCTCGAAATGGGATCCATGGTTGGTGACAATGGCCCGAGGCACTCCAAACCTAGAAATAACGTGATTGAATAGAAATTGAGCTACCGTTTTACCGTGACTAGAATATGTAGGCATTGCTTCGGCCCATTTGTTGAAATAATCCACAACAACGATAATATAACCATGTCCCATGGCCGAATGAGGGTTACATGTCATATAGTCAATGCACCATTTGGCAAAAGAACCAATAGCAATAACGGGGTGAAGGTGAGTGGGTGGGGCACGCATTTTACGCTAATAAATTTGGCACTCATGGCATTTGTGAAAAACAAGGATGCAATCCTTGAAGATCGAGGGCCAGAAATAACCAACACGGAGTATCTTTTGAGCAGTAGCATATCCAGAGAGATGACCACCACATGCACTAGAATGGCAGTCATTCAAGACTCTCTCAGCCTCCTCGAGAGTTAGACATCGACAAAGAATTGAATCGACACCGACACAGTATAAAGTATCTCCAATGATACGGTAAGGTTGGGATTGATGCCGAATGCGTCGGTGATCATCCTTGGTCAACACAGACTAGAAGGTGGATGTCTAGAGATACACGATGATATCACCGTACCAAGGGTCAAGAGTGCTAATCAGGAAAAGAGTCTCGTTGGGAGCTTCTCATCAGCACCAACAGGAAGAGAGGCAGAGGGAAGAGAGAAAATCAACTCAGCGAAGACAAGTGATTTCCTAGACTTGGTAGTAGTAAACACCAAATTTAATTATTGGAGGATGACAATCCACTTAGAATACTTGCCCCCCAACAACTGACAAGTTAGGATGTAGGTCATGGGGTTGCACTCAGAAATCAAAGTTTTAGTGCGGAGGAGAATGTAATGCCGAAAGCGTTGAACAACCTACACGACATCCAAGGGAAACTTTTCAACATGATCATAACGTGTCTCGGTATCGAGAAGATTGTGACTGAGGTAGTAAATAACATGTTCATTACCTTTGTCATTGTCTTGTACCAACACAATAGCGATGGTACTAGAGGCAAAAACTAGATAAAGGAAGTAATCGCGATGATAGTTCGGAGGGTGCAACAAAGGAGCATTAATGACGACAACTTTTAAGTCATTGAAATACTTTTGGGTAGCTTCATCCCAAACGAATGGCATTCCTTTCTTAAGCATCCAGGTGAACCCTGAAGCTAGCTCAACATAGTTCGGTACAAAATGACAAAGGAAATTTTCTTTCCCTTGTAGACTCTGAAGTTGATGCAACGAAGATGGAGGGGGTAAATTAACAATAGCCTTGACTTTAAGAGGATCAAGGGGAATGCCTCCTTTCGAAACAATAAAGCCGAGGATTCATCCAGATTTGACACAGAAGACAAATTTATGCGGATTCAACTGAATTTTGTAGTGTCTACAGTGAATAATTTTTTTTTGGTGGAGATGATTAGGATGATCATGGCGCTTACGTGAATGAGCGGGAAGGTCATCCAAATAAGGCTTAACAATGTTTCAAATGTCGTGGAATGCATAAGACATCGCTATTTGAAATGTAGCCCCAACATTCTTAAGGCCAAAAGGGAGCTTTTTATAAGCGAAGGTCCCCCAAGGATAGATAAAGGTTGTATTATCTTGATTAGCCAGCGCAATGTTTATCTCGTTGTAACTAGAAAAACCATCCATAAAGGAAAATATTTCACTCCCAATGCATTCATTAATGATCTGGTCAATGAAAGGAGTGGGGTAATTATCCTTTGGACAGGCACGATTGAGATCACGGTAATCAATGCAAACACGAGTAGTACCTTGTTTCTTTGTCACCGGTACGATATGAGACACCCAATCTGTAAGAGGGATTGGATAAATAAATTCGGTTTTGAGAATTTTTTCAACTTCACCCTTGATGGCGGCCGCTTTTCAAAGTTGCACTGGATGAAACCATTGGCGAATGGGATAAGCATGAGGGTAAGTCGGAATTTAGTGCACGACTATACTTGGGTTAATGTCGAGCATTTCTTCATATGACCATGCAGAAACATCTCAGAATTCCTAAAATAGATGAGTATAAAGCTTGATTTCATCAGGAGAACAAGTTACCCCGATATGGACATTTTCAACGACTCAGGCTTGGCATTGTTTGTGTAATTTTACCCATGTTCCCTTCTGACCAAACTTCATGAGTCATGATCAACGTCTGAAGTGGTAGGGTCGGGAACTGAGAAGAGAAATTCTCAAGACATGACCGCTGCATAGGCAAGGACGAGGAACGATGATGAGTGTCATTCCAAGGTACTTCCTCCAGAGACATAACTTCCATGATACTCTCGTTAGAAAGAAAAGTCTCGACTAAGGGATTAGGAGAGTCCAAAGAACCAAGCCACGGGGATTGAGAATAAGTGTCGAGAGATGCACTCGAAACAGAATGATCAGAGGATGCCGAAGGTGAAGCTGAAACAATCTCCACATAGTTAATTTCGGTAGGGCTAAGCGACATAACCTCACCCCATGTATCAACAAGATCCGGTGAGGGAATGACCCAAGGATCAGACTTGACCGAAATCATGTTGACAGAGCCAACATACAGAGGCAGGAGAGGAAAAATACCCATCAAGGTGGGATCTTTAAAAAGTCCTGTCCCCACACTCTCATAAGGAGCACTGGTGTGCTTGGCATAACGAACATTGTCGTCTGAGGAGGAAGAGGCAAAGAAGGACAGTTGGTCAACTGTGACTGTATTCCCTTGATGGGGAAAACGAATCACGTGAAAAACAGAGGAGGCTACAACATGCATGGCATGGGTCCAACTCCCTCTGAGTAGAAGACTATAGTTCAAATTGGCGTCAACAATCTCCACTTCAATGTGAACAATCTTGCCCTCCAAAGTAATGGTAAGGTTATGGAGAACACCGAATGGTCACAAATCACGTCCGTTAAAAGCTTCCAAAGTGTTGGAGGACTGGTTCGGAGTAGGATAACCAATTGCCTTCTAACAAGAGACATACATGATGCAGGTGGAAGAACCTTCATCGATGACGGTCCTGTGAATGGTTTTCTCATTTATGATCACCTAAATGAGAAAGGAAATCTAATGAGGTAAATGCGGAACGTGGTTTTGTAGATAAAAAAAATGAGTTTAGAGTCAGTTGGATCAATACCTCCAATAACCAACAATAATGGTTTCTGCTGAGAAGGACAACTTTAAAGGACCTTGAGAGCATACATAGCTATTGGCGCTTGGGCCAAATCCTCAACAATGTTATAATGCTGAGTGGCTTGAGTGTTTGGATTGTACGAGGACTTTCACAGCACACCTCGAGAAGGTGGTCGAACAATGGAATCAGGACTAGGTCGCACTATATGGAGAGGACTAGAACTTGACGGGATAGAAGAGGAAGGGGTACCTTCTTTCTCTTTCCCTACTATCAGGGTAGGTGTTTGATAATATTTTGATCTGGTAGCCACATTGATAGGTGTATTCATCATGAACACTTGGGAACCTGAAGAAACAGACGATTGGGGTTGGTCTACCATTTTGGTCTATTAGGATAGAAAGGGCTCTTTCAAGACAGCTGGGGTCCCTTTGAGAAAATGACTAACTTCGGATCACCTGGGACAATCCTTAGTATAATGATCCTCCTCACATATGAGGCATGGATACTTAGGATTCTATTGAGAAACATCACCAGTGGATGACTTAGGAGGGCCCTGTTTCAGGGCATTGACTTTACCCTTGCCTTTGCCTTTCTTCTTACCCTTAGAGGATTTGTCTGTTGTGGTAGACTGGACAGTGTGAACTTCTGAGGTTTTACCAGGACCAAGTGAATTGCGAGAGGAATCATTAGAAGCAGTGTTGAAGACCGACTTCTGCTTGGAAGAAGATTTTGCGCGGGTTTGGGACACTGAACGGATTAATCCATCAACAGGAGGTGTAGCCAGAGACTTGGATGTTGCCATATTAGATGATGGTCTGGGCGCATCAGGTAACATATCATATAACGTGCCAGATTGCGAATAGACAAGGTCTAGATACTGGGCACGCGCGATGGCTTGTTCCTTAGTGACACATCCACCCATAGCAATGTCCTCAGTGAGTTTGTTGATGAATGATTTGGTAAACCACTCGGTCAAGAACTAATCAACAATCTCAAACTTGATCAGGCGACGCCGACGTCTCCATTCATGGATGTGATCAAAGATGTGGGTCACAATGTCTTGCTTGAGTGACGTAAGGAGATGGGTGCCAATTTCATAATGAATCGGTAACTCGAAATTTGTGAGAAAGGCCATGGCGAGAGTGTTAAAGTCATGATAGGTACTTCGAGGAAGTTCGATGTACCATTTGGCTGTGTCACCCGTGAAAGTTTGTTGGAAAAGCCGGAGATGAATGGAATCATCAATGTAGGAATTTGAGGAGCTCGAAAGGTGATATGTCATCACGTGGGCTTGTGGATCCTCTTTTACTTTTCCTTCAAACTTCAGACAATCGCTCGGATCTTGGATGGAACTGGAGGCCAGTACGACGAATGAAGAATTGGATCATTTGTGAGTCTAGACACATCTGGCAATTCCAATGTGGCCAAGAACAACAATTGGGTATTGAAAGGTATTTGAGGCCTATAAGCAGGCCCGACCGGTAGAATCCATCCCTACTGGTAAGGATTTTGTCCCCATAGTGGAGGGTTTTGTCCATATGGCATTTGATTTTGCCCCACTGTAGGTTACCTTGCCCGTAAGGAGGATTATGGCCTTGAAAGCCTTGAAACTGTCCAACCATAGGTTGTTGATAAGCAACATACGGGTTAAAATGCTGTTGAGCCTGTTGACCTTGGACAAATTGATGTTTCACCTGCTGCCCCTGGGCGTAAGGGTGTTGAACCTTTTGCCCCTGGATAAAAGGGTTTTGGACTTGCTACCCTTGGACATAAGGATTATGTACTTGTTGCCCTTGGACATAATGAATTTTTACCTACTGCTGTAGGACTTGACCCTGACCTTGCCCTTGCAAAGGTTGACCTTGTTGATATGAATTAAGGGTTGCTGCTACCTGGGTTGACCTTGTTGCTACAAGGGATGACCTTGAGGCTATAAAGGTTGTCCCTGTGGCTGCAGAGGTTGACCTTCTGAGGGCATAGGTTGGGAGGGTTGCTGAACATACTGCATCTGTGGCTGCAAGGTTTGCTGCAACTATTGCAAGGGTTGACCCTGAGGTTGTTGCAGTTATCCTTGTTGCTGCATTATTTGCCCTTACTACTGCACTATCTGCCCTTGTTGCTGCGTGGATGGCCCTTGTTGCTGTGAAGGTTGCCCTTGTTGCTGCAAGGGTACTTGGACAGTTTCCGGAGTGACACCTTGAAAGTTCTCGAACTGGATCTGGCCGTATCCACCAGGAGCGACGGACGAACTAGGCTGAACATGAGGTCTAGCTTGAGGGACATAAGGTGGATTTACCATCGCTTATGAACCATATGGAACATAATGAGGTTGGTATTGAACCTGAGCCACATAAGGCTGCTAGTACTGGACGTTACTTGATCCAGATGGACCAGCAGGGTTTTGTTGCTATTACTGGATTGCTTGATCCCGCAGGACCAACAGGGTTTGGAATGGCACTAGAAAAGGGCTGGTTCATCCCAACCATGTGAGTTTGTGAGCCACTCACATTGGTTGTGCTAGACATCATAGAAACATTCGGGTTCCCCCCCAGGCGGTGTTATAGCCTGTCCACTTGCTAGAGGGATCGAAGAACTAATAGAGACATGACTTGAGACCGTCGGTTGAACCAGATAGGTTACTTGGACCGACGAAACAAGAGGATTCAGAACGGTGGGTTGCACCGTGTTGTGGTAAAAACACAACCCCCCCATTATTGATGTGTTTACTTCAAATAATGGGGACCCTTCCTATAAAAATTTTGGCTAAACACCTTTTTGGATTTTTATTTAGTTGATTGCCCTACGCTTTTGTTAATTTTTCATTTTCTTTGGATTCTTGTTTGGATTGCTTTGTTAAAATCGATTTTTTATAAGCTTCCCATTGACGCTTGTTTCGCCTCATTTGGTCAACTGGTTCGTAAATGACACTCCTTTGAAGTCTCATCATTTATCTAGCCTGGGTTAAAAATGCATAAAATGTACAATATTGCATTTTGTAAATAAATTAGTTCAATAATGAATTTATTTTAAATATTAACCCCTAGTGAGTTTTTACTAACATTTTTCCATTTTTACTTAAGCAGCCAAATTATTAAGCATCGGGATTTAAGAAATTTACTCCAATTTCCAAATCAATTACTAATCTTAAAAAACCCATAATATCCAAGTGGCTGTAGTTTATTTTTATTCTTTTTATTTATTTTCAGAGTGGCTGTAGTTTAGAAACTAAAATTCATAAAATAAAACCAAAATAAAATTGATATTTAATGTTAAATTTTAAATTAATTAAATTAATTAATAATTAATTTAATTAAAATAAAATTTAATACATAAAATATGAATATAATAAAAAATATATAATAAAAATTTCCCGATCGCATCAGAAGCTTTGATCGCATCGGATATTTTAATCGCATCGGAAGCTTTGATTGCATCGGGAGTTTTCAAGTGACACATTTCTAAAAACCCCGATAGACTCAATCCTCCCGATCCCGATAAGCATAAGTCAAAAGGGCATTAACCAAGTCACATTATTAGGTTTATGTCATGTTTTAATTTCAAACTCATTCGAATGAGTTAATCGGATTGGAGCTTCCGTATGAGATAAGTTTAAAGAACTCCTCCATCCTCCCGATTGCGAAAAGGCATAGCACGACTAGTTAAAGCCTCATGTGTAATTCGTTGTGTAATATGAGTTTCAAAGGATTTGTTTTTTCACTCATACGTATGAAGAGTGGAGTGGTAGGTTAGTGTATTTTAGTTTAGTTTAAAATATTTAATATGTAATTAATAAATTTTAAATTAGTTAGATTAATTAATTTATAACATTTAATTAATTTGGTTAAATTTAAATTAAAATATCATTTAGATTAATATTAATTAGTTTTTGATTAGATTAAATTTGTTTATAAATAATTAATTATATATCAGTTAGTTAGATTAATTAATTAGTTTAGTTCATAATTAACAATTAAATTAGAGTTAATTAGAGATTAATTTAGGATTAGATTTTTAATTAAAATTCTGATTTTTAACCCAGCGACAGAATTTCCAGATTTATGCCAGATTTGACTCATCAACTTTGGAAGCTCAGTGATTGAGTTTTACTTGGCCAAATGAGGTCCATGACTGCTCATTGGAAAGATAAAAGCAAGGAGAACATTTTTGAGGAGGTTTCACTAACAGATTTGGTCATTTATTGGGTCGAAAATCATACAGAAGATCAAGCTCCGAATTTTCAAAACAAAATCAATTTTCTGAGTTTTATTTTCTGCATTTTCATTTGTCCAAGCCTATTCTAAGTGCAGATTCATTCATTAATAATATCCTTGGCCAATTAAATCATCTCAGGCATCAATAGAAAGCTTATATTTTATTTTTAATTATTTATTTAATTGTATTTGATTGGATTTGTTTTAAATGCCAGAAATGACATTTTGATTTTATTGTTGCATTTTAATTTATTTTGATTTCTTCTTGTAGGAAAACAGTAGAAGAGATATGGAGAAAAAGATTTCAATCAATGAGAATGTTCCAGCAATTAAAGATTGGAATTTTGAGCAAATAAAAATTGGATTGAGCAGATTTTTCTTCAACAAACTCTCATTTTACGAATTCCTTTGCAAATAGTATAAATAATAGATTGTAGAATGGAATTAAGGGCTGCTCTCCTCTGCAATTTTAGACTTCTAAAAGCACTACTGTAATAGGAATTTAGAGTTGTAGGAGGGAGGAGAGAAAATCTCAGATTTGGGGATTATTGAGGATTTTTCCTTTGTATCTTGAATTATGTATGAGGGGCAGAGTTTGCATTATTGTGGCTCTAGTTTTGAAGACAAAAGTTCAAGCAATGTAAAGGACTGTTGGAGACTAAGGTCAGAGAAATAGATGCAATAAATTGGTATTCTAATACTACTGTTTCAAATATCAGTTTCATTTTTATGGTAACAGGAATGTCTCATTTTATTCATGTTTGTGGACTATTGTAAATATGAGTAATTTGTCTCAATGTTGTTATTATGTATCTCTGTTCTTATGAATTAATTTCTGATTTCTGAGTAACTATTTACTCAGAAATATGCCTTATAAACTGATTTATTGAATGGTAATGTGTTGTGAACTATTTTCACATATTATTGTTTAATCACTGGATTCACTGATTTGATAATCAATATAATTTTTGTGAACTACTTCTTGAGTGTTGTTGGTTTATTATTTCAGTTAATATGTCTCAATAGGATGTGTTTTGATATCCATAATATCAGTTAATTGAACTACTTCATTAACTTGATATTCATTAGAAACAAGACATATTTAAAATCTCAATACTTTAAATATCTTGCTCTTGGTTGGGTTAGATCTATATCTGCCTAATTAAGATAGGATTAAGATTAGTTTATCTTGCTTTCATTATAGAATAAGTTTGCATTTAGAGTAATTTCTACATTTCTTGTAAGTCCTCTTCTCAAAGAGGCAAAAATTTAGTTGTGGCTTGGCTAAACCCAAATTAGCTTAAGGGTCATTCTCTTGCCTGATCAGCAAGAAGAAGTGATCTGATATCCCTATCTATTGGTAGTTAAAGATACATAATAAAACAATAGCGATAGGGAGAAGGTAACTGGACCTAGTTAAACCAGTCAGAGCCACCACACCAAACAAAAAGGAGCTGCTTTAAGGTCCGGACCGGGTGGTTATCCCCCATTGTTGTTGCAGCGATTTTCGAGGCATCAACACACCGGAACTGAAGTAACTGTAGAATGCAGAAGCGACTGAGAGGTCAGGTTCTGAATTAATGGACCTGAGGTAGGCATAGTGCTAGATGACTAGATAGGGTTGTGATATAACGACGAGGCACTAGGCATACCTGAAACCAACTAACCCAAAGTTACGTAATTATGCGGTAAATTAGGATGAACACTGGTCAGAATTCTTCCCGTGTAAGGGAAACCTTAAGGAGGGAAAGGATATTCCTGCTCGTTGATAGTGTGTGGAGTGTGTCTAGCAGAAACCTCCAGTGACCTGGAGAAAATACTAGAGTCTCGCCTTTTGATTCCATGGGTGGAAACAAATGACGATGGGCAACCAAAGATGTTTGAGGGGATAATTCCAAAGGAATACCCGACTGATCGTACAGATTGTACGGACACTGCAGTGATATCACAATAGGATTGAGAAAGTGACTTAGTATTTGAGGGAGGAGGAGGATGAGATGACAAAGGTTGAATACTCAGAATAATTCCAAGTTCAACACCTTGGTCCTCAAGTGACTACGACAATTCAGGAAAAGGCTCCTCAAAAGATTTTTCAGACAAAGGAGAGGAAGAGGAACTAGGCGAACTTGATGGTTCAGCCACGATGACTTTGTCTCAATTAACAAGAAGAGAGAGATTAATTCCAAGGTTTTTTAAAATGTATTTAAAGGTATACGCACGACGTGGTTTAGAAAAAGACTAACATGAATGTTATGTGATCATGGGAATTTTTTTTTTTAAGACATTGACCAGTGAATTTTCATGTTTTCAGAGTCGAGAAAAGGGCAAAGGTGACTCTATCACTTTCAATTTGAAATGAGTTTGAAAGGACAAGTGCTCGGGTGATCTTTTAAGTTTAAAGAGTCAAAAAGATCAAATGACTACTTAGGATAATCTAGGAAAAAAAGATTACTAGGTAACCGTGAACTACAGAATACCTATCGGTGAACCAAGAAGTACAGGCAAGAAATCTCCTCGAATGCTATGTTTGGTGTGTCACGTTTACAAGGCGGAAGACTTAGCTTCCAACGGATAAAGGATTGCAACCTAGTGGTGTCGCCCTTTATATACGCGATGGTACGGGGAGCACAAGTCCGTACTAGCGTTGTCTAGTGCCGAAGCGAACGGTAGATGCTAGGTTTAAAGACGTCGGAAAACGTCTCGAGCCTAGACCTTCTAAATGTGAACGTTAGGTTTCAAATGTGCCTTTAGGTTAATTGAATTCATTTTAAAGTTTATCTTGAAATTATGCTTCAATTTTCAGGCCTTATTGATGTGACTCAAAAAAAACTCCTCTATGCAGCTAATATGAGACAAAATCCTTTCAATTCGATGAATGTTTACACTAATGAGAGTAGAGAACACAATCAATGCAACAAACAAGCAACTGAAAACAAAATGTCCTTTTCACTACTTCGCTTTTTGAAAACAAAAATAATGAAAAACTCTTTCCAATTCCTAGCTTTCCTATCAAATGCACTTCAAGTAGTCATTTCAACAATAAAGAGGATTCATTTCTTTTCAAATGAAAATTATGATGCAACTCTAGTCTTCAATGATGCTAGCTAATGTAACATATTGTTCAACAAACTAGAATTATATATTTTTCAAGGAAATGACAAAATGAATCTTTCACAAACACTTTAATGAAAAATCTTCAAAACAATCAAGCTCAATCAAATGCAAAGCACAAAAGAGAATTCCTTCCAAACTAATGATGCAACAATTCAATCAAGAACAAGATGAGAAATGTAATCTATGCCCGAAAAGAGATGCTTAAACAACAAACGAAACTTTTCAAACTTGTCTAATTGAAACCAAAGCAATAAAAGGACTAAAAAACGAAATGCAAGGAGAAACTAACCAACAAATTGACTTTCTGAGCACTCAAACAACTGAATGGACGATGACCTAGATGCCCTAGGTCCTCAAAACACCCAAATACTCAAAAAAATCAAGTAAAGAGAAAGCAAACCAAACAAGCACACAAACCAGGCAAATGAAGCTTTCCAGTCAGGGAGAACACAGGCAAAATAAGCTGAGAGGAAAAAATTAAGAGGGAAAGACACACTGGTTATGATCTAGGGGAAACCCTGATCTTCACCTATAGGAATTGGCACAACTACCTAACTGACAACAAGCGCCAGAAGGGGGTCAACACAACTGTTTTAGAGAAACTCCCGCTGATCGATGTGACTGTCAGAAAAATAAACACGCTGATCGAGGATTCCAAGAAAAAACAAAAAAAATTCAAGGGCTAAAACCAGACTTTCCACTGTAAATTTTAGACTCAGAGTAGTAAACCAGGCAAAGCAGGGAAAACTAAAGGGAAAAGGTGATACTAGAATAGTTCACACAAAACCATGAAATGACAATCAATTAAACAGGAGGATTGGCTCCCCAGCAGAATCGCCAATTTGTGGTGTAGGTAAATTCTCGATGCGGACAAAGACAATTCCTCTAGCCCGAGAGAGCGGGTCTAGCCACAAACAAACAATCTATGGAAAACTTCCTTAAGCTAGAATCAAATAAGAGGGACTACCTCTTAGAACGCTATTCCACTTGATGATGATCCTACTTCCTTACTCTAGCTACCTTTCATTTCCTTCCTTCGAATACCTGAAACAAGCAAACAAACAACAACAACAAATGTGATAGCATACAAATTGTATTCAACCTACTTAAAAGATCAAGGAATATTAAGCCATCAAATGTAAGATAACACTTAATGTAGGAAATCAATCAATAGTTGTATTCATATAAGTTCATAAAGAGATTACAACCAATGCCTTGACGTTGCTGGTCTCCTCCAACGTATCCGGGTTCCCACACCTCCGCTAGCATCTCATGGATAGCCCCAACAATGGAAGTTTTAAGGCTTCTTCCCTTTAGTCTCAAACCAAACCAAACACACTATTCTCCCTCCACAAACATAAACTAGAAGGCTACAAGCTATGATATCTTGCTAGTTATTCAAGCTCCAAAAATACTAAGACTGAAACTAGTTTAGCTTGTAAAAGGAGGGGTTTATATAGCTTGGATGGAGGGGATATGGTTCCTCTTATCATGGGAGAGGCCTTATCTCTTGGGTTTGTTCCATCTTAATAGGGGAAAGGAGCCCAAATTGACTTCCTCGGCTCCATCCAACCCAACCATTTACCAGACTTCCATTACAAAGATTCTAGACCTGGAAGCTTTGACTCCATATTTAGAAAACTTGCCAAAAGAGGATCGACGTGATTGAGAAAAGGCTTGATTGTGCCATATGACGCTAATCCTGGTTTTAACCTCTACAAAGCGGTGTGAGGAGGAAATAGGTCATTAGCGCTGGTTTGGTAAACTGGGGTAAAAGGAAGATTCTTGGGAAGTGATGCAAAAGGGAATTGTTCTGCTCATGAAGAGGGACATAATGGGAGTTTCTTCATGATGGGAAAGCATGTAGGGTTCATTGTAGAAGTCCTCCAAGATCATGGAATGGGGAGTACAGGGATAGTGACAAAATGTTGTGTAACAAGATTGCATGAGAAATGATCCGTAGTGTTGGCTATGGAAATATTTGCCAAGAGGACATGGTTATAAGAAAAGATAAAACCAATAAATGCTCACATAAATACCAATTATGTCTTTAATAATAGTCAAATTAAAAGATATCAACATTGATATAATTTTTGTTTAGACCATTGGCATGTACAAGAGTGCCAGGGGAAGGGCTCCTTGGGTTATTAAATTTTTTTTTGGCTATTGAGCTTGTTGGAATTTATAAGGAATCCTAAAAAATATTACTACATATGATTTATATGCTAAAGTCTAGATGGAACTTGAAAAATTTCCTTGATGAGCTGAACCAGAGGGCATATTTGAATAAAGAATCAATAAAGGAGAGATTGGCTAAGTCAACATAGATAGCCAAACAATGAAGTCACAACTGAGAGAAATGCTAATAAGGGAGTCTCCTCGTGTTTAATATTTATGTAGTGGTTGATATATTTTTATAGAAATGGAAAAAGATAATTTGTGAAATGAATTAAGCTCGAGAATGCTTGATTAGTTGTTTATTTAAAATGCATTATACACTGAATTTGACTATAGATTTGGAGTGTTGTAGCACATATATTTTAGTTGATTGAATTAAAACTAACATGCAGATGATCCCGTCGTTAAAGCATCTTTGCTATTGAGAGGGTTCAATTCTATCGGCACTCTTGGGGTTAGGCTCCATGGTTGATCCAAAAGGAAGTGATCCCTTTAAGTGATTTGTCTGGTAAAAATATTACATGGATGTAGAAATCACCGATCTCTAGAGTCTGTGAACCACATAGAATAAAAACAAAAAACAAAAAAAAAAAATCCATGGATGATGTTTTGCATTAAAAGAAAAAAATTCAGATTGTTCTTAAGAATTTGTTATTAAAGACCACTTATTTGAAGTAGAAGTTGAGGCAACATAAGTGCCTTTATCCATTAAATATATTAAGGATAGCGAAAAGAGGATGCTTTTCAAGAATCAACTAAGTATACACAATGATGGCAACCATGTAAGTATGGAAACCAGCCATGCAACAATGAAGGGTAAGTTGAAGTAACTAGGTAAGAATTCCTTAATGTTAAAATTATATTTTGATGAAATGTTTTTCCATTTGGATGCATGAATTGCATGATACCCACTTGAGGTATGATCAAGGCAGGAAGTTGGCAACACACAAGATATGGTAAAAATATTAACAATATGTGCATATGTGAGTTGTCATAATGGATAATAGTTACATAAGTGATTGATACACTCATAGGTAAAAATTGTATGTTTGATAATGCATGGTTATGCATGATGCATGAAGTAAATGCAATGACTATAGTATATGTTGAGGTTATGGGTAACAGCCAAAGAGATTCTAAATATGAAGCAAATAATTTCATTACATAGTGATGATTGTATAAGATGCTACCATATGCATGAATGCTTGAAGGTTCTAGGTTGATGTGAGTGGTTGTGGAAACTATTAATGCTATAAGTGTTATTCTATCGCATGAACATGTTTTTTTTTTGTCCTTATTTGATGCGAATGTGCATGGGACTACTCATATGTGAATACTTGTATGGCATTAATATTCACTAGAGTGTGACGAAGACATGGAACTCTCAGTGTAGATAAATTGTTGAAATATTTAACAATGCATAATCTTGATGCATGTTTGTATGGGACAGGCAATTGCATGAATGGATGTGATGAAAATAAATTATTACTAATGTTTTGAGAAATTGTTGAGTTTTGAAATGAGTGGTGTGAACCCCCCACTCATAGAATGTAATAGTGGGAAAACTAATTGCTAAGAAAATCCTAAGAAAGGAATCTTAGTGGGGAGAGTAATTATGACACTCTCAACCTTGCATTATTATTTGAATTGCTACAATAAATGCTTGAATGCATTGTGAAGCGTTTGAATGGATAACAGGTAAGTGAATGATGTAATAATGATTATGTGTATTTATATAATACAATGAATATTTCCTTCAATTTAAAATGGTAATAGTTGAACATGCTTTGATTGTTGAGTATATGACAATTTGGAGGCCCTTTCAGTGGTTGCAATGAATATTATATCGAAAGGATTTTATTTATGGAGATTAATAAGTGTTTGGATAAGTGAAAATGCATATTGCAAGTAAAATGGCCATGGGCATGCCATTGATTGTAAGCCCATAAAAACATTGGGTATCATCACCTTACACTTGGTGTTATGACTTGAAAAATATCCAAACATTATGGGAAAGGGTCTCATAAATGTGAAACATTGTTTCTATAAGGAATAGATTGAAATCAAAGATTTTTTTTATCTGAATTATTATGATTAATCACACAAATTGTATACATGTGATATAGATGAGATGATGTGTATATCTAGGGATGATAAATGATGGTCGTGAATCTGAAATCCCAGTAACAAGGCCATCATGGTACCATTAGAACCTTATGACATTCCTTGATTTCCATTCATATGTGTTATGTCGTGTTAGAGAAAGCTAAATGTATGCCTTGACTATAAGACTCTACAAGTTTCTTTAACCTTCTTATGCAAGGAAGGCTTGGTAATAGATGGATTGCATAGGGGATTGCATAATAGTGAAGGGGATCCCTAAGCCTAAAAGGAGAGTGATTGCAAGGAAGAGGAGAATTGGATGAATATATTGTGTGGAATTCATGTTACATGCTAGATAGGGTCATGAATACAATTGGGTGTGCTTGAGAAAGCAATGAACTAAACTTGTTTCAGACAGAAACCTTGTGAAGCAAAACACAACCACAGATATTGTTATTTAATTCAAATTTCATATGTTGAAATTCATGTATATTTGTAATTAAATTTGTTTAAAGCTATGCATGTATATTTTCATTTTGTGATATATTAAGCAACATGGGTTAGATATACCATGGTAATGTAAATGTAATAAATATTTTATTTTTGCATTTAATAAAATGATGATAACCAAGGCCAACAGACTATGAGTGCTTATGGGAGGTATGATACCATAAGTGGCGAAAGGTAAGGGGGTCCAATGGATTTATCTATTATTCCTCTATCTATTCTGCTTTATCATCTTCACCTTATTAAAACTATGAATAATATAGAAAACTAATTCCTACAGTTAAGCCATCACTACTATACTTTATCAAGGTGTCTTCCCTACATTCTTTGAATGAGAAGTAGTGGGCAGGTCTTCTTGTTAAGTGATTATGCATGGGAAATTTGAATAAAAGAAGAGAGATTTGGCAAAGGGGAAGATAAAGAAAGTTGTGGAGAAGAGAAGAGCAGAAAATATGAAAAAAAATTGTGACACCTATTGGACCTTTCTTTGATTTCTTTGAAAAAACACAAGAAGAAGAGACTTCCAAGGGACTGAAAAGAAAAGAAAGAAGTCCTATTATGCAATGAGAGACAAGTAATGTGGGTGACTTTAGTTGCTTTATCATTTT
The DNA here is from genome assembly GCA_031772625.1 of Pinus tabuliformis. Lineage (NCBI taxonomy): Eukaryota > Viridiplantae > Streptophyta > Pinopsida > Pinales > Pinaceae > Pinus > Pinus tabuliformis. The sequence goes on from CM062816.1 coordinate 1,207,429,872, forward strand.
CAAATCTTGATAGTTAAAATTACTTTGGTTGAATCTCATGTAGACTAGACTCAAAGCCATTGTTCCTACTTCACCCTCGTGGCATCATAACTTGGATAGGGAGCGGAGTTCTACAACAAAATTGCGCATATTTGTGTCGAAATCGCCCAGTTTTTTAGTTTTTACAAATCATCCTTATCATATTAAGATAAAATATTATTTATATATTTGTTAATATATTGTATTTGTAGAAATATGGTGATAGAATTGCAACTGCTCAAGAAATTTAATCTAAATCAAGAGACACAATCAACTCTACCGCTCTGTGGAAATTAATTCACAATTTAGAACAACATTCGCAAACATGAAACAATCATATAGACAAGTACACAAATTTATATAGGGGAAACCAACTAGTAAAAACCCCTTAAGTATACTTGCATTAATCAGATGAATAGAGAATGTATTGCAATTGGTTTCTCGCTCTGAGTTCAACCTACAAGTGAATAAGTGTTCTCTTTGCTCAATGAAATCTTTGACCCAAATTTATTCAATTTATGCCCCCACCTAATCTCCTATTTCCTTGCACAAATATTGAGGAAATTGGCCCCTATTCTTTAGGAATTTCCTCCAAATTGATTGTGCAATTCCCAAGGATTGATCACTGATTGCATGCAACACCTGTACACTCAAAACTAGTCTACAATTGATGTTACACTGCCTTAGAATCTCCACCACAATTGAGAAATTTGAATTCCTTGCATGCATGAGCTATTTTTGGTTGATTTATTAGTTAACTGGATGATCTCTGAGTTAGACTGCTATCCCACTGCACAACTGACCTCCAACTAGTTCTATTAACTGTTAGAACTAGTTTAATTGAGTACAACTAGAAATAACTGAACTGGATTGCTACAAATTAGCAATCAACACATGCAAACTGAACTCCAAGCCCACTAACTCAAATTTATTGAGCTAACTGAGTGACAAGAGCCATGTCACCTTAGTTAATTGCCTCCAAGTTGTTTGTTGATGTGGAAATTTCGAATTTACTCAATTTGACCAAGGCTAAGTCAAATTGAGCCTTTCTTGCTACACTTCTCAACACTCCCTCTTAGCAAGAAAGGGATTTTCAACCACCCCTATCCTGCACCTGTGGAATTCAAACTTCCCTCTTGACAAAGCCTTTTTCAAGATGTCAGCATCTTGTTCCTTTGTCAGAATGTATTGTAGCAACATTATCCTCCTCTGCACACAGTCCCGTAAATGATGATATTGAATATCTATATGCTTGGATCGATTGTGAAATATTGAATTCTCAGAGAGCTTAATGCAACTCTGATTATCACAATATATCATAGTTGGATCCATCTCCTGACCAAACAATCCCACAAGTATCTTTCTCATCCATATCACCTCACATGTTGCTTGACTTGCATCCATGTATTCAGATTTTGCTGAGTTGAGCGCCACAAACCTTTGCTTCTAGTTGTACTAGGAAATTGTTGCAGACCCAACACTAAAAATTACACCTGATGTACTCTTTCGGTCGGATGGACTCCCTTCCTGTTAATATGGAAAAATCGTACACATATTTGTACAAGTTAGATAACACTCGGAGTCAAACAACAACATGTAAAAATGAAGATCTTCTAGTTGATGACATCATGAAAATAAAAAAATCAAAAGTTTTCCAAGGTCCAATTTAAAAATCAGAACAATATTGGTACTCCAAAGGCATAAATTAGCAATTGTGCCACGATTTCTTCGATATCCATGCGGGTCAACCAAAGTTTGAGTTGGTGATCCGAGACCACTTCACACAAGTTTGGAGTGGGATTCCTTAACATGTACCATCCGAAGATAACTAAAAAGCATCAAATTTGATATATTAAACCCCCAAGGGATTCTATTGTCCTTCTCTCGAGTCATTTTCTCATTAATGAGATAAGGGAGGGAAGGATTAGTTCAAAATTCTATATAAACAAGCCATTGGAAGACAAAAAACAAGAGGCAAAGTTATGTTGGAAAAATTTATCCCTAAGTAATCATGCATTTCATCATAAAGAGAGTTATACCACCGTTGAGAATTCTCTTAGCTTATTTTAGATAGGGGAGTCTTGAATAGGAGATTGAAGAAAGGAATTCCTTGTTGAGAGCTCTTGAGCACCTTTACTCAAAGACCTCTCTCCAAATATTTAGATATCTCATATTGCATCTCTTCTACCAATAATCAATAAAGGTCATTATGTTCCTTTGTCTTTTTGTTGATGTGTTTATGCTTTACTAAGCAATTTTATGTTTTATTGTCTGTAGTTTTCGTTTATGTATGTTTATGCATTGTTTACATTGCTTACAATGTTTTGTTTACCCATGTTTGTTCACTAACAACATCCAATTATTTTGTATACTATTTGTAGGTAAAACAAAACTACAAAGAAAGGTGTTTTGGGACTCATGCTCAACAAAACTCCAATTACAAAAATGGTGACTCCACTAATTGCCTTTATTTGATCTAATTGGTTGTGTGCAGGACCTTTCTCTCTGCATTTTCATTTAATTTTTCCACTGTAATTTCTATGGAATTTTGCAGGTCCCACTCAAACCTATTCCTAACCCAAACAGAACCTGAATAAAAAATTTCAAGTCAGTTGTGCGGCTATTCCTACATACATGTGCATGGTTGCGCATCTGTTCACAGAAAAAACCCTCGCAGGTTACAAAATGCCAAAAATCATTGTAATTTTTTCTTTCTTGAGTGCTTTGGCAACACCTAATGAACTTCCTCCACTCCTATGTTTTTTCACAGTTCAGATGGGTTGATTAGTTACTTTGTTATCCCATTATTAGTATGGTCATTTCTTATTTTTACTTAGCAAAAAATTACAACTTACATAGCTTAGTTAGGGGAAGTAAGTGTCCCATTATCCACACACCTTTTCTATCTTGTTTTGCTTAAATCAATCATCACACATAGCTTAATTAGGAGAAGAGTAAGTGGCATATTATCCACACATCTTTTTGACTAACCAAAGATTTTCATTTTTTCCAAAATTTTATCGGGACTAGGAGCGGGTGTTAGTAAGAAAGGGAGTAGCCCATGCTTCCCTTGCATCCTTGTGATGATCATGGGCCTATATATGAAACCTTTCTCAAAACACTCGTTTTTCCGTCTCCTTGTATGCTCACATAGTGTAATTAGGCAAGAAGTAAGTGGCCCATCATCCACACAAGATTTATTTTCTTGCAAGGAACAATCCAAACATATCATAATTAGGGGAATTGTAAAGGACCATTGCATGTCCACATTGCCTCACACTCTTGGATTCTCACATGATTCACTTGCAAACACTTTCACTCCAAACTCTAAGCTCATCTAAACTTTGTACCAAGGGTATCCGCCTTTTGGAATCTTGATACTTAGTTTATTTGGAAGATTACATTATCACACCCTAAGTGAATAAGCCTCTTTAAAAGAAATTCTAACACTTGAAAACATTAAATTCCCCACAAGGTCACAAAATAATTTATAATTTAGGTTAAGACCATGGTTAGGCATCTCATAAGTCATCTTGGTTACTTACATTCTGAAACATAGAAGATTACTTATAGGGTGCTTAAAAGCTTTCATCATTTCATGGAAAAGAATACCCAGGCATGTCAGAATCCCGATTCAGAGGGGGTTCAACTTAGGTCCCAGTGCATGCGGTCCTATACACGGCTACCCAACCTATATAATTTATGGTACTAACGACTGACTACCCAGAACCTAAAGACTCAGCTACCCCTGTGGGACGAAGGTATATTAGTGGCCAATATTAGGTAATTGTTCCCTATAGATGGAGGTGTGGGATGCACTAAAGCATCTTCATTACCTTGGTTGATTCCTTTTGCTACTGGAAAGTGTCACTAGCTCTTCCGGGACGTTGCCCCAGTACCCACCAAAAAGGATATCATCACAAGGCTTAGTTACTTTGAGAGTGGAAAGGACACATACATATTCTATTATTTCTATCATACGCAAACAAACAAAAACTCTTTTTTTTATTAATCACATAGTATAACTTAAAGGGAAATAACCATTTATTTTTCACTTTGTTTTATGTATGTGATTCATTTCCTTTGATACATACCCCACCCACACCCCGCCCCCCCAATCATAAGTAGCATACCCCATTTGGACACAATAGGGGACCCGAAATTTCCCCATCATTCTAGGTGCTTTCAAACCCACCCTCCTTTACCAGGAGATGTGCGTATAATACATCATAAAACCACTATTATTGGATCATATTTTATTGGAGCAACAATTTCTAGGACCCCTTCTCGTCAAGGAACCCCTTTCACTACTCCTCAGGGGATTCCACTCACTACCCCTAAGGGGAGTCCACTCAACACCCCTCAAGGAAGCCCACATGTTACCCACCCCCTGGGGAAGTCCATCTCATACTTCCACACAAGGAACCCCTTCGCACACAGCTGTTTAAAATCGTTTTACGATGACGAACAATCCCAAAATATCATTTCTTGCTTCCTTAAACATTCTAGACTTAAGCAAGCCCATGAATGACGCCATTGCTCATAGCCCAAATTGGCCCCCTATTCCAACTAAGTTACCTTCAGATATAAAGAAATTAGAAAGGAAATAGGGGGAAGATGTAGGAAACCATATAATGACCTTTCATCTATGGAGCTCATCAAATAGCATCACATATGACTCAATTTTCGTACGTCTATTCCAACGCACCCTCATCGGACCTGCAACACAATGGTACGTAAACTGGCCCTTAAGTTCCCATGGAACCTTCGACTCTCTAGCTGGGTCATTTATCACATTTTTCCATCTCCTAGTTCACCATGATACTGGTTTAGAGCTACTCACCCATTTCAGGCATTCAAATGCAACTCATATCTCAGATCATGTTCATGAATGGCAGAAACGTCGTTGCCTCTGTAAGGTAAATGTAACCGAGGATCTTCTCCTTGACCTCTTTCTAAAATCTCTTGTACCAATGATCTCAAAATACGTGGCCACCATGTTGCCACAAAATTAAGAAGAGGCTATTAGAAAATCTCAACAATTTGAGCTTATCTACACTCAATAAGGGTACCTCTATTACATTTTACTAGATGCCCCTTACCTATAGTCTTTAATACAAGAGAAATTGGGGGCATCAAACTCCTCAAATAGTTTGATCATAAACGTCAATCACAATCAATCCGTAAATGCTTTCCAACAGTCTGGAAATATGTACAGTGGACGAACCAATTACCAGTCATATGGTGCTCCATCTACAGTCCAAAACCCGCCAATGTGGGATTTTACCCCAATCCACTTGTGTCATTGCACTACCCTACCATTCGGAGTAATCAACACCATCCCATGCAAAGTTCTCAATACCCTATACATAATGTAGAGGCAATTTCTACCTCCCAAAGCACTTACGCTAACCCAAGATAATGGAAACCATACCTCCCTTTTACACCACCCAACCAAATAACCCACCAACACAATCTAATGCAGAGGTTAATTTTATGCAACCTTCCTTCTCTCAAGAACAAAAATGTTTTGAAAGGATGAATATGGAAAACCCACCTAATGCCACCAAGAAGAAATGAAAGAACAAACAAAAAGGGGAACCTGGGCAGGGGGGCACTAACAACCAATGACCTCTGCAGGAAATGGCTTGGGGAAATCCTCCTAATTGAAACCAAAACCAAGATTAGTCCAATGACAACCCATAAAATCCAAACAAGAACACAAGTATGAGGACTAATCATGCTTATGCTATTTTTGGGGAATATGGCCATTACACCCACCATTTTCCCCAACTCCCCGAGATAAAGAGGATGAAAATAGCTAGGGGGCAGGGAGGACCCAACCAACCAACTGTTGTCATGAAAAACCCTTTCCCACACTAGGGGTTATTGAATACTCAGCTGGAATAGACCCCCCAACATTTTATAAACACGTCTAGAAGCAGTACCAACGATCCCACCAACCACAATATTTACATGGTTGGAGAAGACATTCCCTTACAAATGCAGAATAGGGATTACGGGACCCCTCCAAATACCAACCCTTCCTCGTCAACTACCTCTACAACGATGGAACCTTTGACGTTACCTTGATCGCCCCTAGAAACCATCCCATGTATGGTTAAAATACCACTACATCGAATATGACATAGTTCAAAATCCACTCATATTTATAGCATCGTTGATGATTTAGCTCAACCTCCATCTACTATGTCGGCAATGCAATTTTTACAAACATGCTCAACCCAACGAAAATCCCTCCTCTTCGCATTAGGTGCAGTCAACCCTGCTGACTTGCGCATGATGACTTTTGATTTGGATAATGTTACACCACGCCTTCCCTTGTTAGTCACTTTCCAAATCCTGGTCACCATCTAAAATATCACCATTCATCATTACATCATTGATGAAGGGGAATCCACATATATCACGTCAAAATATGTTACAGAGAAACTTGGATCCCCTGAGCTAACTGCTTCACCCATAACACTCAGAGCATACAACAAGTGCCCCTCAGCCCCCATAGGACATTTCCAGAATGTCCTAATAGAGCTTGCAGGTAAAACAATTATCATTTATATATAATTCCTCGATGCACAACTATATTATAATATCTTGTTGGGTTGTAGCTATATGTATGCCATGAAAACAATGGAATCTTTCGTGTTTTGCATTATGATGTTCCTGCATGATGAGAAGATCATCACAATTGATCAACTAAAATACTACAAGAAAAGGGCATCTACTACTCCTGGTGGCATGTTATCCTTTGTAGGATCTCATAGAGAGTTGGTCCCATCCTTTACCGAAGTTAGTCCAGGGATGTTCAAGAGCTCATCTCTCCTTGGTTTGATTGAGCCAGCACCGACAACCCCAGTGTGTATGATGAGCTCATCTAACACACCGCAACCCCAAGAGCTAGATTCAGATACACCTAGTACCACAACTATCGAATCTACGTTGTTACCATACGCTATCACTTAGAAACCCTTCTTATATCCCCCACCTAGTTTCATCTTGCACCAAGTCATGGTAAAACTAACATTGCAAATATGGCTCTTGCGATACTTGTCTAGTATATGGCCCCATAAGCCATGTCAACAAGCTCAAGTATCACCTCGACGGGCGTTATTCCTATAGCCACCCCTCAGGAAACCACCCCAAACTGAGCTATGTCTGTGTCGACACCAGCAAGTACCAGCAAAAGAGATAAGAAAAAATGGAAGAAGGTGGAAATTGCAACCACTACCTCATCAAGGGTACCACCACACTATGCATTATGAGAAGTATCAGGGCACCCTACCAACCTATGCCCTGAGATAGAAGAGTTAAAAACTCTTCTCCATGCCCTAACAACACAGGTAGTCCCACCTCAACCTTCAGGAGAAAAGACCACAGTAGCTCAAAATAAGGCATTACATACTAATCACCCATGCTTTCTATGCATCGAGTATGGACATTACACACATCATTGTCCTGAAATCCCTCACTATCAAGATGCATTGGGATCTCTCGCCCAAGCCAACGTTGAGACAACTTCGTTACCCACCGTGCTAGTGGCAGATGATGGTTCCAAGACCATTTTTTGTGTCTTTGAGGAAGAAGCTTCAAGCTGATATTCCTCTTACACATGGTCACCAAACATCCCATCATATGAGGAGGCAACCAGAATCAATGTCACTTCAACCTTCTTACGATTGTGCTTTATGTGACGATCCTGGACATCCGATTAAATAATGTCCTTATTTACAGGAACTTGAGAAGTGGCACGAGGTTCCTCAAGTTGTCCGTAACAATAAAACTAGGTGCAAACTCCACAACTATTACATTTTTACATGAAATGATCATACTCAGTTTTGCCTTCACCTCCCCCGATTCCGAGAAATATGGGCTCATTCACAACAACGTAATTTTGGTACCTTGGCATCTTTCTAAACAAACACTCAACCATAAATCAATATGCGACATACACCTCTCACTAGTACCCAACAAGCTCATTGACGGTAGCTACGGGAGACGTTGCAACACATACCATATACCACATTAGCTCCAACAACTACCATTAGGCACCCATAAGATAAATTTTACCCCCACCAGGGGCTGATTACATGCAACACCACATACAATTCATTCCCTCGACTATAGGAACCCTGGTTTGTGTTGTATTCTCATCATTTTTTGGTGTCAAGACAACGACACCCACTACAAAGGTGGTTCCACCTTTGACCATGTATACCCATGCAATCTATGCATTGTCAACATCAATGGGTTCTATAGTGGAAACCAAAGAATCAATATATTATTTGTCAACCAACACTACTGAACCCCAATACCATCCTCATGACCTCCAACAACATCTTGCACCTTTAGACCATTTTTTTCATTCAGATGAAGATATATTAGAGGCCATGACAGAGCTTGAGTTCCCATGGGATTCCATGCATCACCAATCTTTCTTTTAACCCGAGAAGGCATTTACTCCTACTGATGCACCAAGCCACAACGTTTTCACAGTAGAAACAAAATAATTTCTACCCCCAGGACATGTAGACTGGTTTAGAAATCCCATTCCTGTACTAGATGCATTTGAGGAAGGGAACATGTGAAATATATCACCTACCATCAAGGTGGATATCTCCACTAAACGTGGCATAGTTGAGGAAATCACATTAGGGGCAACCTACTACCCATAAGAGGTAGAGTTATATAAATCCCTATTTCAGGAGTATAGGGACAACTTTGAATGGTCTTACTCAGAGATGACAAGCATTAGTCCCACCATCGTGGAGCACCACATTGACACGTGGCCTGATTCCATCAGGAAAAAATAACGATAGCTCCACCCCTCGAAAGAAGAAGCCATTATGCAAGAAATAGACAAGCTTCAAAAAGTCAATTTCATCTACCCAATTTCTTACACATCTTGGTTTTCTAACCCTATACCTGTCATGAAAAAAAAAGGCACCATTCGAGTTTGTATTGATTTCTGAGATCTAAAAAAAGCATGTCCTAGATAAAACTATCCAAAACCATTCATTGATTAGGTCATTGATGCATGTGCAGGACACGAAGCCTTGTCCTTTATGGAGGAATTTTCGGAATATAACCGAATCTAAATCCACCACATAGATCAATACAAAATTGTCTTCACAACCCCATGGTACTTTTGCCTACCGTGTTGTGCCCTTTGGCCTAAAAAATGTTGGAGCTGTGTTCTAGTAGGTCATGAACTATATATTTTATGACCTAGCTCATCTCATCTTAGCCTATTTGGATGCCCTCACGGTCCGCTCCAAAAAATGCTTTGATCATCTAGAGGATGTTTGCTTGATTTTTTAGAGATGTTGACAATAAAACCTATGCTTGAACCCTCTTAAGTGTGCCTTCTATGTCAGCACAGAGAGACTGTTGGGATTCATAGTCTCCCAACAAGGTATCCGTATAGACCTCAAAAAATTCTATCCATAGACACTCAACTCTACCTTAGAATATAAATGTGTGCACTAGGATGTATTTTTATGATGATCACCTCCTCAGGATGTATGTTGAAATGATTATCTCATCATGTGTCACAAATGGATCATTTGCCAACTTATCATTATGGGTTCATTAATGATGCTTCTTGATGGTTGCAAAATCTCGCTGTAGCATCCTGGGCCATATACTCTCCTGACCTAACACCCTTCCACCAAAATGGGATTTGCATCAAAATAACCTCAAATAATCAAGTCGAATACAATGTCATCATAGGCCTCTTGGTCGATGCCTCCCACTTAGGCATCAATCACTTGCATGTGTTCCTTGACTCCCAGCTTGTTGTATTGCAGTTGAAAATAACCTTCAGGGTATGTGACCCTTGTCGTTTAAAAAAATACTTGCATGCACAAGCGTTAGCTCACGACTTTGATCATATCACATTATCCATATACCAATAAATCAAAATCATGTAGTTCACTGCATAGCTAATCAAATCCTATATTGACATGTCTCACATACACATAATTGAGACACACAAAGCATATAGAGCATATCCATCAATAAATGTTAAAAGTGCATGACATGTACAAAAATCATATCACAAAGACATATCATGAGACCTGCAAAAATCATCTCAGATATATATAAATATCATTGTTAAAAATGTATATACATTTGCTGGCTCAAGCCAGAAAAAATAAGTCATAAAAAAGGGGAGCATCCTCATAATGGGTGCTTCCCCTATTACATACAAAAATATATCTAGGGATGGGGTTCAACACCCCAAACACCACATGACCCCCCTACATGAGGCCCTCCTGCCTCATCTGGTGCAGGAGCCAAGATTGGTGGCGCAATAACCATTGCTACTGCAAGTTGTCGAAGGACAAGGCGTCTCTCCCTGTCCTGGGACATCATCCTCTCCATCGTAATCTCATATGACATCCCCCACCCAAAAATAGGCATACCTTGGAGTAGGGAAATCATGTTACCCCATGCATCGTCCTTACCCTTAGCATGAGCCTCGACTGCCTTTGTACGTGCCGATAGTCTCTCCACCTCAGCGTGAAGAGATGAAGCCTCCCCTCCGCAAAGGGGCCACCAATATCTAAATAGCAATGTCGAGTCAGCCGCTTAAGGTCCTCCTCTATCCTGTCATCTCTCCACCGTCATGCTCCACCAGTCATGCTAACTCCACCCGGACGACGAGGATCATTTCCCACCAGTTTGTCTAAAGGGCGTCCAGTAGGTCACATGTCTGCAATCAAACATACATAGTATCAATATGGTGATATATCATAAATCATAAATACATATAAACCATCCAAAATGTAGAAAGTATAAGCACATACATGTTGGTCCCCAAGCATCACCTAGGGGCAACCCCATCTCTGGATCTCCATGAAAATCCACACCAACATAAGGAAACTCAAGGAGCATTTGATGGTTGGAATTAAACCAACCCTCTACCATGGTCGTCCAGTAGTGCTCTACCTCCCCCCCCACCTAATTGAGGCATCACGGGTGCCCATCGACATATCCATGGATCTATCTAGGGCCCTGGAGGCACTGCTAGTACGAGACGCAACATCATGACCCTCTCGTATAGCATACTTCATATCTAGTAAAAACTCCTAGACTCGCCTATGTGAACCTAGGTTAATGAGCCATCATCCACCTATGTAGGAAGCCTAGACAATCATAAAAAAACCTCGCCTAAATCTATTGAAGAACTTCTAATTATGGCCTTGAGATCCTATGAGGAGATGTTGTCCCTAATATTCAGACAATCATAGCTTACATTGCCTGCTCAACTACATCCAAGATAGTTTCAATCCAAATAAACCCCTCTAGAAATGGGTGGGGCCCTGAGGACATGTGTTTGTTGTCTACACAGCCATGCATTGCGCACAAATTTTCCATACATATTCGTGCTCACCGTGTAAGTCTCATCCACTAAGTTGCGAGGTCCTCGTCCCGAGACCCTCACGACTTTATCACTGACAATCTCGCACATCGCATGATTGTATCAAACTTTCCCGCGCGACTTCCATCACATCATCCATGCGTTTTGTCAAAAAATACCATAAAAATGGTTGTGCATGTCATACTTGTATGACCTATCTAACCTAAGCTACTGAAATCGAAAAGGTGGGGTCACGATCTCTTACCTCGCTCTCCTCACACTCTTCTTGGGTGCTCAGGCTGACCGTTACAAAGGAAAATGGATCCTAGACTTACTTCTAGAGTCCACATCAACAAGTTCAAATGAGTTGGCATGTGGCCCATTCCGCCATATATATTGTTATGAAACCAGCTCAAGAAAAGATAGAAAAGATAGATCAACGCCTTAGAATTCAGCCTCTTCGAGGGGGCAACCTCCTTTACATTACATAAATGAACAATTCTTGGATCATACAAATGAAAAGACCTCCTTTCTATATATAGGAGTCTAAGGGGTCATAACATAATCAGAGCCGACATAAAAATAATAATGTAAGGGCACAATAATAACAATAGTGGGCTTCTATGGGGCACAATAGTAATAATATGGGCACTACATGGGTACATAGATATAATAAGTGGGTTATACTAATAACAATAAGGGGTTACACTAGTAGTATAGGGGCCTAACATGCCCCTCTCCTTCAAAAAGTGTTGTCCTCAACGCTTGAGTAGTTCTTGATGCTTCTGTATAAAATTCTTGTCCTCCCATGTGGAATATTCAGCGGGTAAGTTCTTCCACTTGATGAGATACTCTGAAATTGATCGATTTCGTAGCTGTCGGGTTCTTTTTTTTGTGACTGCTTCAGGTTCCAATATGATTTTTCCTTCCTCTTCAATTTCTGGCAATATTGTTTGAATTGGGATCTTTTGCAACTTTTGAATAAGTGGCCATACTGCTTCGTCCTTCTTCCATTCATCCCTTGCTTCGTTTATCCAATCTGGTTGGATAATATAAATAGCACAAAAAAATGCTTCCACATCCTCATCCTTGAAGAGTCTTCCCATTCGGTAAGGTTGCCAATTTTTAAGTGCATGTAGTATTGCCAACATTTCCTTCTCATAAATAGCTTGCTTGAGATGTAGTGGTAAAAATAACCAATCAACTACATCAAAACATTTTTCACTACGATGTTGATCTACCTGTTGTTTCGTTTGATTTTGCACCGAAGTGGCATTATCCTTTAAAAGTTGGAGAACTTGTTGTTGATGCTCGATGTGATCTTTCACTGCTTGAACCTTTTTCTTCTTGATATGTCCTTCTATATCTAGAGGTTGAGGAGTGGTAATTTCTTCCAATCCTTTACAAGATATGGTCGGATTCATTTCTTGATGCTCGATGTGATCTTTCACTTCTTGAACATTTTTCTTCTTGATATGTCCTTCTATCTTGATAGTTTGAGGAGTGGTAATTTCGAACAATGAATTACAAGATATGGTTGGATTAATTTCTTCTTTCTCGATGTCATCTTTCACTTCTTGCACCTTTTTCTTCTTGATATGTCCTTCTATCTTGAGAGTTTGAGGAGTGGTAATTCCCGCCAATGCATTACAAGATATGGTCGGATTTATTTGTTCTTCATCTAGGCTTTGTTCCTGGAGTATATCCTCTTCTTTTGACCTTTCTTGCTCCTTTTCTTCTTCCTCTTCACAATCTATGTAGAATAATTTCTTCTCAGCACACTTATGACCTTTTGTGTATTTGCTATCACAATTGTAACAAAGCCCTTTTGCTCTTTTTTCTTCCAATTGTTGTGGTGTAACCCTTGTAGGTTGTGGAAGGCTAGGAGAAACAACACTTCCATCTTTACAGTTGTGAGGGGTACGCTTCCTGGTTTTCATAATTTTGCTTTCCACTATGTCACAAAGCCCTTTTACTCTTTCCAATTGTTGTGGTGTTGCTCTAAAGAAGGTGTTGCTCTTTGTATCCTCATAATGTGCTATCATTTCCTCCGTGAAAATTGACCACGTAACAAGTTGTTTACGAGAACAAAGCCCTTTGTACCATAAAAATTGATCTGGTTCTAAATATGAAGATGCAATACATACCTTTTGTAACAGTTGTACACCATGTAGATCAAAATATTGCTCCATCTGAAGTATCCAATTTACCGGATCCTTGCCATCAAACTTCCTCATCTTTCTTTTTCTTGATTTTAGGAGCTCGACCTTGAAACGATTGTAACTCTATACTTTTGGATCTTTATGTTCTGAAATTGCAACCTATAGTAGCCTTCTGTGTCCTCTTTCCAATGCCACTAGTCTAATCCAAATTGGATTCTCCAAGAAAGAGTTATGCACAATCTCCCGCAGTGACCTGATTGTAGACTAGTTCAGTAGAGCGAAATTGTATGAAGTTCCACGTGTCACTTTTTCAATCTTTGACTCTAAAAAATATATAAAAGACAACTACAGTCCGTCCTCTTTTTGTACCTTCTTTCGAAATTTCAATCCGATGCTCAGAAAGAAAGTTATGACGATTTTCCCCAGGTCACCTGTTTCGAATGTAATTCAGGAGTCTGCAAAAAGACCAACTTCCTCAGATCATATCTCCGTAAATATCGCGCGAAAAGATCTGAAATTCGGACCCAAGGTTCAGCGCGATTTCTTCTCAAAAGCCATACAGTCAGAGGGCCGCACTCAAATGTTTAACTGATGCTATCAGTTGCATGATCCCCGAGATCCAAGATGCCACATATTCAGCTCAACTGAATTCTCGACTAAGTCGCCCTCCAGAGTTGCAACCGATGCTAGATATCTGCCAGCTCAAGCCGAAGGGAGATCATCCGAAACAAGGAATCATGCTGCCAACTGAAGACAAGTCGATTTTGAGGAGATATTCATAATATAGTTGTACCAATTAAATAGCACTTTTATTTTGTAATTAGTTAGCTTAATTAGTATTTATAGGCCCTTTCATGCATTTGGAAAGGGTCCTCAGTTTTTGTATAAACTCAAATCAGTAAGTCACACTATTGTGCTTCTGATCTATTTTTTATGAAGACTGGGCCAGTATTCTGAATTTTGACGAAGAAAGCTTTGATGACATGTGCACTATTGCCTTTTGTGGAAGTGTTTCTAAGTTAAAAGAAGGAATTTGAATGCGGTTGATATCGGGAGTGATTCAAATAACATATGGTACTATTATCTATGCTCTTGTGTCATTTTTTATGTGAATCGGCATTCGTTTAAATTTTGCTATCATTGAATATATGTATGTGTTTTAACAACAATCCTTGTACTTTTCACTATTGAATGTCTAAGGACTGTTCTTCTTTCAATCATATCTATGTCTATGATATATATGAGGAATAGTGTAATAATGTTTGCTTGATTGCTTTGTTCAACTATTTGGGCTTAGTAATTATCATATGAATAAATATCTTTGTTTACCAACAAGAGTCATCTATATGCCTATTTGTGGATGAAGACCATCAAAAGTTACGCTAAAAGCAACAATTTCCCGGGATAGGATAGTTGTTTATAATTTTAATTTTAGATTAAATCATTCATCCATTATCATTATATATTAGAGAATTAATCATTTATCTATCCTATATACCAATCATTGGGAAACTGGTCCCATTATATCCAGTCGGAGCCACCACACCAAATGGAAAAGGAGCTGCCTTTAAGGTCCGGACCGGGTGGTTATCCCCGATGTTGATGCAACGATTTTCGAGGCATCAACACAGCCTAATAAATTTTTGGAGCCTACAAGGACAGTTGGTTATTTGGATTAAAGGACAGCTAACAGAGAAAAGTACCTGCAAGAGATCAAAGGACAACAAATAAGGTTAGCAAAAGAAGATCAAAGGTACATACTACTTTAATTTAACAATAGGGAAGGTTATATTGTATATATGATTAAGAAGATATAATACTGCTGGAAATTAAAATGCAATCATTATAACCTAAGGGTGATGGCCGCCTAACAAAAATATCATATGCCACCACTTAAAAAGTTATGTCACGTCCCCATTCCAAATCCGCTGAAGTAATTACCAAATCATCAGTTTAAATGCACCTAACGGTTGGATTCATTCCTATAACCGTTATGATAATTCACCTGTTCTTCCCTATTCTTACACTCCTCTGAACTTTCATAGCTGCTCCATCTTTCCACCACTTAACAAACCATACCAGCTCCATTTTATTGTCAAGGTAACCAGCCTTCGAGGCAAAGCATCCTTCAAAAAGGGGATAATTGTTCGAACTAAGCCAGCAGGGAAGCAATTCTTGGAGGGGTACCCACAGACTAAGGAGCTACTGCAAAAGAGAAAATGGTTGCGGTTCATTGAAAAATTGAATGGTTTTCACAGGGAAGTAACCAAGACATTTGTGCACTCATTTGATGGGACTGAAGTCAAAATAGGGGACATTAAGCTCACCATAACAGAGTCCATGATCACGAAGGGTACTGAGCTACCAAGGAGTGGGGAAAATGGTTTAAGAATAGGGGAATTGATGGCGAGGATTGGAAGGTATTCCTCAAAAATCCGAACATGGACATTACTATGTACAAGAAAGGTATTTCCAGCACAACTCTTAAGAATAAATGGAGAAACTTATTACTTGTGCTTCAAAAATTTGTCACTTGTGAGGGTAGGTTTGGGCAAATGTATTTTTATCATGTTAGGATGATGATGCATTTCCTTGAAAATCACTAGATGAACCTTCCCTACTTCCTCTTAAATAGTCTTAAGAAAATGTCTACAAACGTTCAAAACAAAATTTAGTGTAGAGAAAACACCATGTATCATCATGGCCTGATAAAAATATTGGTCGAATTTCATCTCCAAAGTATAGGGGATAACTGGGAGAGTTTCCTGGTGAGGAATCCCTTTGAAGAAAAATCCCTAGAAAAAGCAAGCAGCAGCAGGGCCCCTAGAGGAAGAAAGAGAACCATAGAAATAATAAAGGAGCAGACACCTCAGACTCAGACAAAAGTATCAAAAGAAGAGTTTCCTGTAGTGAAGATTTTGCAGAGAATGAATAGGGGAAACCTTAGAAGAAAGAAAGCTAGCAAAAGTAAAGAATAATTTTGACAAACTAAGCCCCCTCCTCAAGAAGAAAAATCAGAGACTAAAAGAAGGAAAGTACAGGAAATACAAACCTCAGGATTGAGGAGGAGTACAAGGCTGAGCACAGTCCCACAGACAATCTCAAAAATTGCAGAGTACGTTGATCTTGAGGGAAATAAGCCAATAGAAAATGAGCTAACAAAGAATGATCCATCAGAGAATGAACCAACAAAGGAGGAGCTAGTCGAAAACCTTGGAAGTTCTCCAAAAGGGTCACCGAGATCATCATCGAGAGTATCACCACAACTTACAACTCACCTCTAAGAAGCCCAGTGCATAGTCCAGGTATTGACCCTGTTCAACAGGAAATATATGACTATATAGAGTCATTGGAAAGGAAAGAGACAACAACAAAAGAAACAATTCAGAGTCCTGGAGAAGGGAGAAACCAGGTAAATGAACAATCAGCCTCAAACATCTTAAAGCAGGAGATCTTTGAATTAGAAACGTTGAAGCGGTATCTCAAGAATGAGAATCAAGCATTGAAGACACAAAGTGAGATACCTATTGCAAAAAGTGACAATCTCATCCTTCATCTGAGCTTATGGTATAAGAAAAACAAAAAGTTGAAGAAGGAAAACAAAATTATGCAAAGAGAGATTATCAGCTTAAAATACAAAATTCTCATGAGAAAACCTAGAATGCCAATAACTGCCAAAAAGAAGAAAGAAATGAAACATGGAGGAGATAAGCAGGAGGCACACAACTGACAAGGAAGAAGTGTATGAGGACATACAAAATCTCTAGTCTGGCGGAATGTAGAGTCCGAATATTGTCTTACTGTGACATTCCTTTTTGCCTAATATTCCTCTATTTTCCTATATATTTACCACCTAAATAAAGCCATATCCACTAGGTTTTGATGAAGGTATGCAATAATATGTCTTCTTATTCATGTTTGACTTTATACCCTATTGTTTTGTTAAAGAATGCAATTGGATACTGAATCGGTTTGTTTCCACAACTAATCCAGATTTCTGTAGCTTTCTCCATTGTTTGCAAGGTTTAGAAGCTCCAGGTCAGCAGCGAAGGATGTGGATGGATAGGGAATGGTTTCCTCATGGATCCCTTCCTATCCCTTGAAAATATTCATTAAGATAAGCATAGGAGATCATGGTCAAACCCCAAGTCAACTGAAAGATTGTCACCGAAATGAAATCCGAGTTTAATCAAAATCTTATCGATTTGTTTTCAGAATAGCAAATCGAAGATTTAGCGATATAGTTTAGCTAAGATAAAGATATTAGGCTTAAATTACTCATGTTGTTATGTCAGAGACCTATTATAAAACTTATAGCCTCATTGTGATTTGGGTGCGCGTCGAATGATGTAATTTTGAAACAGTTTGTGAATTTCATTTTCCAGCAATAGAATTGGTTTTGTGTGTATGCGTTGCATTGATTGGAGATTATGAACTAATCTGTGGAGGGTCCCTATGAACAATGACATGTCTGAACCAATTTCAATTCAATTTCTTTTCATTCCTAGAATACTCTGGTTTGTGTGGAAATGCAACATGATGAATTCATCAATGAATTGTTATTTGCATAAGTACTTTCATTTGTTTCATACCTAGTTTAGTCTGTTACATGAATTGCTTTATACCTGATACAACATGGTTGCTTCATTTGCTTAATATCTAGCATAGTTTAACTGTGTTTACTTCATAGTACAGATGTTGTTTGAAATATCTTGTTTGAATGAAAATTGAGTAAGTAAAGGTGTGATAACCTTCTTCTTAACAATTGAATTTAGACGATACTTCTTTTTAGTCTACTAGAATAGATTTCTCTTAGTGAATTAGAGTTGCAGCCTAAAAACTCAATACAAAAAACCCAAAACAATCCAACACAAGTAGCAGTTAGAAGCACTCTCATATCATCCATAAACTAATAAAAACTAGCTCTTAAGAAATTAGCTGATAACTTTAGGATTGAGACATTAATATAATCAATGACACCACCTCCATATTAATCTTAAGTTTAGGCCCTAACAAGAACATAACGACATAAGAAATAACTTCTAGCACACATAGTGCATTTGTACTTCATCAGTCTACCCACCCTGGTTGAGAATTTGTGATTGACAATTTCAAGACATTAAATTGGCCAAACAATGCCAATTTGACTTGTGCATCCTAATGGTGTGCTGAAGCATTGTAACGAAGACCTTGTTCACATCTTCAACTTGGCTGTTGGCTTGAGGGTAATACGGGGTTGAGCCATCATGGTGCAAGCCCAACATAGAAGTCAACTCAGCCATCATGTAATCTCGAAATGGGATCCATGGTTGGTGACAATGGCCCGAGGCGCTCCAAACCTAGAAATAACGTGATTGAATAGAAATTGAGCTACCGTTTTACCGTGACTAGAATATGTAGGCATTGCTTCGGCCCATTTGTTGAAATAATCCACAACAACGATAATATAACCATGTCCCATGGCCGAATGAGGGTTACATGTCATATAGTCAATGCACCATTTGGCAAAAGAACCAATAGCAATAACGGGGTGAAGGTGAGTGGGTGGGGCACGCATTTTACGCTAATAAATTTGGCACTCATGGCATTTGTGAAAAACAAGGATGCAATCCTTGAAGATCGAGGGCCAGAAATAACCAACACGGAGTATCTTTTGAGCAGTAGCATATCCAGAGAGATGACCTCCACATGCACTAGAATGGCAGTCATTCAAGACTCTCTCAGCCTCCTCGAGAGTTAGACATCGACGAAGAATTGAATCGACACCGACACAGTATAAAGTATCTCCAATGATACGGTAAGGTTGGGATTGATGCCGAATGCGTCGGTGATCATCCTTGGTCAACACAGACTAGAAGGTGGATGTCTAGAGATACACGATGATATCACCGTACCAAGGGTCAAGAGTGCTAATCAGGAAAAGAGTCTCGTTGGGAGCTTCTCATCAGCACCAACAGGAAGAGAGGCAGAGGGAAGAGAGAAAATCAACTCAGCGAAGACAAGTGATTTCTTAGACTTGGTAGTAGTAAACACCAAATCTAATTCTTGGAGGATGACAATCCACTTAGAATACTTGCCCCCCAACAACTGACAAGTTAGGATGTAGGTCATGGGGTTGCACTCAGAAATCAAAGTTTTAGTGCGGAGGAGAATGTAATGCCGAAAGCGTTGAACAACCTACACGACATCCAAGGGAAACTTTTCAACATGATCATAACGTGTCTCGGTATCGAGAAGATTGTGACTGAGGTAGTAAATAACATGTTCATTACCTTTGTCATTGTCTTGTACCAACACCATAGCGATGGTACTAGAGGCTACAACTAGATAAAGGAAGTAATCGCGATGATAGTTCGGAGGGTGCAACAAAGGAGCATTAATGAGGACAACTTTTAAGTCATTGAAATACTTTTGGGTAGCCTCATCCCAAACGAATGGCATTCCTTTCTTAAGCATCCAGGTGAACCCTGAAGCTAGCTCAACATAGTTCGGTACAAAATGACAAAGGAAATTTTCTTTCCCTTGTAGACTCTGTAGTTGATGCAACGAAGATGGAGGGGGTAAATTAACAATAGCCTTGACTTTAAGAGGATCAAGGGGAATGCCTTCTTTCGAAACAATAAAGCCGAGGATTCATCCAGATTTGACACAGAAGACAAATTTATGCGGATTCAACTGAATTTTGTAGTGTCTACAGTGAATAATTTTTTTTTGGTGGAGATGATTAGGATGATCATGGCGCTTACGTGAATGAGCGGGAAGGTCATCCAAATAAGGCTTAACAATGTTTCAAATGTCGTGGAATGCATAAGACATCGCTATTTGAAATGTAGCCCCAACATTCTTAAGGCCAAAAGGGAGCTTTTTATAAGCGAAGGTCCCCCAAGGATAGATAAAGGTTGTATTATCTTGATTAGCCAGCGCAATGTTTATCTCGTTGTAACTAGAAAAACCATCCATAAAGGAAAATATTTCACTCCCAATGCATTCATTAATGATCTGGTCAATGAAAGGAGTGGGGTAATTATCCTTTGGACAGGCACGATTGAGATCACGGTAATCAATGCAAACACGAGTAGTACCTTGTTTCTTTGTCACCGGTACGATATGAGACACCCAATCTGTAAGAGGGATTGGATAAATAAATTCGGTTTTGAGAATTTTTTCAACTTCACCCTTGATGGCGGCCGCTTTTCAAAGTTGCACTGGATGAAACCATTGGCGAATGGGATAAGCATGAGGGTAAGTCGGAATTTAGTGCACGACTATACTTGGGTTAATGTCGAGCATTTCTTCATATGACCATGCAGAAACATCTCAGAATTCCTAAAATAGATGAGTATAAAGCTTGATTTCATCAGGAGAACAAGTTACCCCGATATGGACATTTTCAACGACTCAGGCTTGGCATTGTTTGTGTAATTTTACCCATGTTCCCTTCTGACCAAACTTCATGAGTCATGATCAACGTCTGAAGTGGTAGGGTCGGGAACTGAGAAGAGAAATTCTCAAGACATGACCGCTGCATAGGCAAGGACGAGGAACGATGATGAGTGTCATTCCAAGGTACTTCCTCCAGAGACATAACTTCCATGATACTCTCGTTAGAAAGAAAAGTCTCGACTAAGGGATTAGGAGAGTCCAAAGAACCAAGCCACGGGGATTGAGAATAAGTGTCGAGAGATGCACTCGAAACAGAATGATCAGAGGATGCCGAAGGTGAAGCTGAAACAATCTCCACATAGTTAATTTCGGTAGGGCTAAGCGACATAACCTCACCCCATGTATCAACAAGATCCGGTGAGGGAATGACCCAAGGATCAGACTTGACCGAAATCATGTTGACAGAGCCAACATACAGAGGCAGGAGAGGAAAAATACCCATCAAGGTGGGATCTTTAAAAAGTCCTGTCCCCACACTCTCATAAGGAGCACTGGTGTGCTTGGCATAACGAACATTGTCGTCTGAGGAGGAAGAGGCAAAGAAGGACAGTTGGTCAACTGTGACTGTATTCCCTTGATGGGGAAAACGAATCACGTGAAAAACAGAGGAGGCTACAACATGCATGGCATGGGTCCAACTCCCTCTGAGTAGAAGACTATAGTTCAAATTGGCGTCAACAATCTCCACTTCAATGTGAACAATCTTGCCCTCCAAAGTAATGGTAAGGTTATGGAGAACACCGAATGGTCACAAATCACGTCCGTTAAAAGCTTCCAAAGTGTTGGAGGACTGGTTCGGAGTAGGATAACCAATTGCCTTCTAACAAGAGACATACATGATGCAGGTGGAAGAACCTTCATCGATGACGGTCCTGTGAATGGTTTTCTCATTTATGATCACCTAAATGAGAAAGGAAATCTAATGAGGTAAATGCGGAACGTGGTTTTGTAGATAAAAAAAATGAGTTTAGAGTCAGTTGGATCAATACCTCCAATAACCAACAATAATGGTTTCTGCTGAGAAGGACAACTTTAAAGGACCTTGAGAGCATACATAGCTATTGGCGCTTGGGCCAAATCCTCAACAATGTTATAATGCTGAGTGGCTTGAGTGTTTGGATTGTACGAGGACTTTCACAGCACACCTCGAGAAGGTGGTCGAACAATGGAATCAGGACTAGGTCGCACTATATGGAGAGGACTAGAACTTGACGGGATAGAAGAGGAAGGGGTACCTTCTTTCTCTTTCCCTACTATCAGGGTAGGTGTTTGATAATATTTTGATCTGGTAGCCACATTGATAGGTGTATTCATCATGAACACTTGGGAACCTGAAGAAACAGACGATTGGGGTTGGTCTACCATTTTGGTCTATTAGGATAGAAAGGGCTCTTTCAAGACAGCTGGGGTCCCTTTGAGAAAATGACTAACTTCGGATCACCTGGGACAATCCTTAGTATAATGATCCTCCTCACATATGAGGCATGGATACTTAGGATTCTATTGAGAAACATCACCAGTGGATGACTTAGGAGGGCCCTGTTTCAGGGCATTGACTTTACCCTTGCCTTTGCCTTTCTTCTTACCCTTAGAGGATTTGTCTGTTGTGGTAGACTGGACAGTGTGAACTTCTGAGGTTTTACCAGGACCAAGTGAATTGCGAGAGGAATCATTAGAAGCAGTGTTGAAGACCGACTTCTGCTTGGAAGAAGATTTTGCGCGGGTTTGGGACACTGAACGGATTAATCCATCAACAGGAGGTGTAGCCAGAGACTTGGATGTTGCCATATTAGATGATGGTCTGGGCGCATCAGGTAACATATCATATAACGTGCCAGATTGCGAATAGACAAGGTCTAGATACTGGGCACGCGCGATGGCTTGTTCCTTAGTGACACATCCACCCATAGCAATGTCCTCAGTGAGTTTGTTGATGAATGATTTGGTAAACCACTCGGTCAAGAACTAATCAACAATCTCAAACTTGATCAGGCGACGCCGACGTCTCCATTCATGGATGTGATCAAAGATGTGGGTCACAATGTCTTGCTTGAGTGACGTAAGGAGATGGGTGCCAATTTCATAATGAATCGGTAACTCGAAATTTGTGAGAAAGGCCATGGCGAGAGTGTTAAAGTCATGATAGGTACTTCGAGGAAGTTCGATGTACCATTTGGCTGTGTCACCCGTGAAAGTTTGTTGGAAAAGCCGGAGATGAATGGAATCATCAATGTAGGAATTTGAGGAGCTCGAAAGGTGATATGTCATCACGTGGGCTTGTGGATCCTCTTTTACTTTTCCTTCAAACTTCAGACAATCGCTCGGATCTTGGATGGAACTGGAGGCCAGTACGACGAATGAAGAATTGGATCATTTGTGAGTCTAGACACATCTGGCAATTCCAATGTGGCCAAGAACAACAATTGGGTATTGAAAGGTATTTGAGGCCTATAAGCAGGCCCGACCGGTAGAATCCATCCCTACTGGTAAGGATTTTGTCCCCATAGTGGAGGGTTTTGTCCATATGGCATTTGATTTTGCCCCACTGTAGGTTACCTTGCCCGTAAGGAGGATTATGGCCTTGAAAGCCTTGAAACTGTCCAACCATAGGTTGTTGATAAGCAACATACGGGTTAAAATGCTGTTGAGCCTGTTGACCTTGGACAAATTGATGTTTCACCTGCTGCCCCTGGGCGTAAGGGTGTTGAACCTTTTGCCCCTGGATAAAAGGGTTTTGGACTTGCTACCCTTGGACATAAGGATTATGTACTTG
Organism: Pinus tabuliformis; assembly: GCA_031772625.1. Taxonomy (NCBI): domain Eukaryota; kingdom Viridiplantae; phylum Streptophyta; class Pinopsida; order Pinales; family Pinaceae; genus Pinus; species Pinus tabuliformis. The sequence continues at coordinate 1,207,453,651 of CM062816.1, forward strand.
TTGCCCTTGGACATAATGAATTTTTACCTACTGCTGTAGGACTTGACCCTGACCTTGCCCTTGCAAAGGTTGACCTTGTTGATATGAATTAAGGGTTGCTGCTACCTGGGTTGACCTTGTTGCTACAAGGGATGACCTTGAGGCTATAAAGGTTGTCCCTGTGGCTGCAGAGGTTGACCTTCTGAGGGCATAGGTTGGGAGGGTTGCTGAACATACTGCATCTGTGGCTGCAAGGTTTGCTGCAACTATTGCAAGGGTTGACCCTGAGGTTGTTGCAGTTATCCTTGTTGCTGCATTATTTGCCCTTACTACTGCACTATCTGCCCTTGTTGCTGCGTGGATGGCCCTTGTTGCTGTGAAGGTTGCCCTTGTTGCTGCAAGGGTACTTGGACAGTTTCCGGAGTGACACCTTGAAAGTTCTCGAACTGGATCTGGCCGTATCCACCAGGAGCGACGGACGAACTAGGCTGAACATGAGGTCTAGCTTGAGGGACATAAGGTGGATTTACCATCGCTTATGAACCATATGGAACATAATGAGGTTGGTATTGAACCTGAGCCACATAAGGCTGCTAGTACTGGACGTTACTTGATCCAGATGGACCAGCAGGGTTTTGTTGCTATTACTGGATTGCTTGATCCCGCAGGACCAACAGGGTTTGGAATGGCACTAGAAAAGGGCTGGTTCATCCCAACCATGTGAGTTTGTGAGCCACTCACATTGGTTGTGCTAGACATCATAGAAACATTCGGGTTCCCCCCCAGGCGGTGTTATAGCCTGTCCACTTGCTAGAGGGATCGAAGAACTAATAGAGACATGACTTGAGACCGTCGGTTGAACCAGATAGGTTACTTGGACCGACGAAACAAGAGGATTCAGAACGGTGGGTTGCACCGTGTTGTGGTAAAAACACAACCCCCCCATTATTGATGTGTTTACTTCAAATAATGGGGACCCTTCCTATAAAAATTTTGGCTAAACACCTTTTTGGATTTTTATTTAGTTGATTGCCCTACGCTTTTGTTAATTTTTCATTTTCTTTGGATTCTTGTTTGGATTGCTTTGTTAAAATCGATTTTTTATAAGCTTCCCATTGACGCTTGTTTCGCCTCATTTGGTCAACTGGTTCGTAAATGACACTCCTTTGAAGTCTCATCATTTATCTAGCCTGGGTTAAAAATGCATAAAATGTACAATATTGCATTTTGTAAATAAATTAGTTCAATAATGAATTTATTTTAAATATTAACCCCTAGTGATTTTTTACTAACATTTTTCCATTTTTACTTAAGCAGCCAAATTATTAAGCATCGGGATTTAAGAAATTTACTCCAATTTCCAAATCAATTACTAATCTTAAAAAACCCATAATATCCAAGTGACTGTAGTTTATATTTATTCTTTTTATTTATTTTCTGAGTGGCTGTAGTTTAGAAACTAAAATTCATAAAATAAAACCAAAATAAAATTGATATTTAATGTTAAATTTTAAATTAATTAAATTAATTAATAATTAATTTAATTAAAATAAAATTTAATACATAAAATATGAATATAATAAAAAATATATAATAAAAATTTCCCGATCGCATCAGAAGCTTTGATCGCATCGGATATTTTAATCGCATCGGAAGCTTTGATTGCATCGGGAGTTTTCAAGTGACACATTTCTAAAAACCCCGATAGACTCAATCCTCCCGATCCCGATAAGCATAAGTCAAAAGGGCATTAACCAAGTCACATTATTAGGTTTATGTCATGTTTTAATTTCAAACTCATTCGAATGAGTTAATCGGATTGGAGCTTCCGTATGAGATAAGTTTAAAGAACTCCTCCATCCTCCCGATTGCGAAAAGGCATAGCACGACTAGTTAAAGCCTCATGTGTAATTCGTTGTGTAATATGAGTTTCAAAGGATTTGTTTTTTCACTCATACGTATGAAGAGTGGAGTGGTAGGTTAGTGTATTTTAGTTTAGTTTAAAATATTTAATATGTAATTAATAAATTTTAAATTAGTTAGATTAATTAATTTATAACATTTAATTAATTTGGTTAAATTTAAATTAAAATATCATTTAGATTAATATTAATTAGTTTTTGATTAGATTAAATTTGTTTATAAATAATTAATTATATATCAGTTAGTTAGATTAATTAATTAGTTTAGTTCATAATTAACAATTAAATTAGAGTTAATTAGAGATTAATTTAGGATTAGATTTTTAATTAAAATTCTGATTTTTAACCCAGCGACAGAATTTCCAGATTTATGCCAGATTTGACTCATCAACTTTGGAAGCTCAGTGATTGAGTTTTACTTGGCCAAATGAGGTCCATGACTGCTCATTGGAAAGATAAAAGCAAGGAGAACATTTTTGAGGAGGTTTCACTAACAGATTTGGTCATTTATTGGGTCGAAAATCATACAGAAGATCAAGCTCCGAATTTTCAAAACAAAATCAATTTTCTGAGTTTTATTTTCTGCATTTTCATTTGTCCAAGCCTATTCTAAGTGCAGATTCATTCATTAATAATATCCTTGGCCAATTAAATCATCTCAGGCATCAATAGAAAGCTTATATTTTATTTTTAATTATTTATTTAATTGTATTTGATTGGATTTGTTTTAAATGCCAGAAATGCCATTTTGATTTTATTGTTGCATTTTAATTTATTTTGATTTCTTCTTGTAGGAAAACAGTAGAAGAGATATGGAGAAAAAGATTTCAATCAATGAGAATGTTCCAGCAATTAAAGATTGGAATTTTGAGCAAATAAAAATTGGATTGAGCAGATTTTTCTTCAACAAACTCTCATTTTACGAATTCCTTTGCAAATAGTATAAATAATAGATTGTAGAATGGAATTAAGGGCTGCTCTCCTCTGCAATTTTAGACTTCTAAAAGCACTACTGTAATAGGAATTTAGAGTTGTAGGAGGGAGGAGAGAAAATCTCAGATTTGGGGATTATTGAGGATTTTTCCTTTGTATCTTGAATTATGTATGAGGGGCAGAGTTTGCATTATTGTGGCTCTAGTTTTGAAGACAAAAGTTCAAGCAATGTAAAGGACTGTTGGAGACTAAGGTCAGAGAAATAGATGCAATAAATTGGTATTCTAATACTACTGTTTCAAATATCAGTTTCATTTTTATGGTAACAGGAATGTCTCATTTTATTCATGTTTGTGGACTATTGTAAATATGAGTAATTTGTCTCAATGTTGTTATTATGTATCTCTGTTCTTATGAATTAATTTCTGATTTCTGAGTAACTATTTACTCAGAAATATGCCTTATAAACTGATTTATTGAATGGTAATGTGTTGTGAACTATTTTCACATATTATTGTTTAATCACTGGATTCACTGATTTGATAATCAATATAATTTTTGTGAACTACTTCTTGAGTGTTGTTGGTTTATTATTTCAGTTAATATGTCTCAATAGGATGTGTTTTGATATCCATAATATCAGTTAATTGAACTACTTCATTAACTTGATATTCATTAGAAACAAGACATATTTAAAATCTCAATACTTTAAATATCTTGCTCTTGGTTGGGTTAGATCTATATCTGCCTAATTAAGATAGGATTAAGATTAGTTTATCTTGCTTTCATTATAGAATAAGTTTGCATTTAGAGTAATTTCTACATTTCTTGTAAGTCCTCTTCTCAAAGAGGCAAAAATTTAGTTGTGGCTTGGCTAAACCCAAATTAGCTTAAGGGTCATTCTCTTGCCTGATCAGCAAGAAGAAGTGATCTGATATCCCTATCTATTGGTAGTTAAAGATACATAATAAAACAATAGCGATAGGGAGAAGGTAACTGGACCTAGTTAAACCAGTCAGAGCCACCACACCAAACAGAAAAGGAGCTGCTTTAAGGTCCGGACCGGGTGGTTATCCCCCATTGTTGTTGCAGCGATTTTCGAGGCATCAACACACCGGAACTGAAGTAACTGTAGAATGCAGAAGCGACTGAGAGGTCAGGTTCTGAATTAATGGACCTGAGGTAGGCATAGTGCTAGATGACTAGATAGGGTTGTGATATAACGACGAGGCACTAGGCATACCTGAAACCAACTAACCCAAAGTTACGTAATTATGCGGTAAATTAGGATGAACACTGGTCAGAATTCTTCCCGTGTAAGGGAAACCTTAAGGAGGGAAAGGATATTCCTGCTCGTTGATAGTGTGTGGAGTGTGTCTAGCAGAAACCTCCAGTGACCTGGAGAAAATACTAGAGTCTCGCCTTTTGATTCCATGGGTGGAAACAAATGACGATGGGCAACCAAAGATGTTTGAGGGGATAATTCCAAAGGAATACCCGACTGATCGTACAGATTGTACGGACACTGCAGTGATATCACAATAGGATTGAGAAAGTGACTTAGTATTTGAGGGAGGAGGAGGATGAGATGACAAAGGTTGAATACTCAGAATAATTCCAAGTTCAACACCTTGGTCCTCAAGTGACTACGACAATTCAGGAAAAGGCTCCTCAAAAGATTTTTCAGACAAAGGAGAGGAAGAGGAACTAGGCGAACTTGATGGTTCAGCCACGATGACTTTGTCTCAATTAACAAGAAGAGAGAGATTAATTCCAAGGTTTTTTAAAATGTATTTAAAGGTATACGCACGACGTGGTCTAGAAAAAGACTAACATGAATGTTATGTGATCATGGGCAAATTTTTTTTTAAGACATTGACCAGTGAATTTTCATGTTTTCAGAGTCGAGAAAAGGGCAAAGGTGACTCTATCACTTTCAATTTGAAATGAGTTTGAAAGGACAAGTGCTCGGGTGATCTTTTAAGTTTAAAGAGTCAAAAAGATCAAATGACTACTTAGGATAATCTAGGAAAAAAAGATTACTAGGTAACCGTGAACTACAGAATACCTATCGGTGAACCAAGAAGTACAGGCAAGAAATCTCCTCGAATGCTATGTTTGGTGTGTCACGTTTACAAGGCGGAAGACTTAGCTTCCAACGGATAAAGGATTGCAACCTAGTGGTGTCGCCCTTTATATACGCGATGGTACGGGGAGCACAAGTCCGTACTAGCGTTGTCTAGTGCCGAAGCGAACGGTAGATGCTAGGTTTAAAGACGTCGGAAAACGTCTCGAGCCTAGACCTTCTAAATGTGAACGTTAGGTTTCAAATGTGCCTTTAGGTTAATTGAATTCATTTTAAAGTTTATCTTGAAATTATGTTTCAGTTTTCAGGCCTTATTGATGTGACTCAAAAAAAACTCCTATATGCAGCTAATATGAGACAAAATCCTTTCAATTCGATGAATGTTTACACTAATGAGAGTAGAGAACACAATCAATGCAACAAACAAGCAACTGAAAGCAAAATGACCTTTTCACTACTTCGCTTTTTGAAAACAAAATAATGAAAAACTCTTTCCAATTCCTATCTTTCCTATCAAATGCACTTCAAGTAGTCCTTTCAACAATAAAGAGAATTCATTTCTTTTCAAATGAAAATGATGATGCAACTCTAGTCTTCAATGATGCTAGCTAATGTAACATATTGATTCAACAAACTAGAATTATGTATTTTTCAAGGAAATGACAAAATGAATCTTTCACAAACACTTCAATGAAAAATCTTCAAAACAATCAAGCTCAATCAAATGCAAAGCACAAAAGAGAATTCCTTCCAAACTAATGATGCAACAATTCAATCAAGAACAAGATGAGAAATGTAATCTATGCCCGAAAAGAGATGCTTAAACAACAAACGAAACTTTTCAAACTTGTCTAATTGAAACCAAAGCAATAAAAGGACTAAAAAACGAAATGCAAGGAGAAACTAACCAACAACTTGACTTTCTGAGCACACAAACAACTGAATGGACGATGACCTAGATGCCCTAGGGCCTCAAACCACCCAAAGACTCAAAAAAATCAAGTAAAGAGAAAGCAAACCAAACAAGCACACAAACCAAGCAAATGAAGCTTTCCAGTCAGGGAGAACACAGGCAAAATAAGCTGAGAGGCAAAAATTAAGAGGGAAAGACACACTGGTTATGATCTAGGGGAAACCCTGATCTTCACCTATAGGAATTGGCACGACTGCCTAACTGACAACAAGCGCCAGAAGGGGGTCAACACAACTGTTTTAGAGAAACTCCCGCTGATCGATGTGACTGTCAGAAAAATAAACACGCTGATCGAGGATTCCAAGAAAAAACAAAAAAAATTCAAGGGCTAAAACCAGACTTGCCACTGTAAATTTTAGACTCAGAGTAGTAAACCAGGCAAAGCAGGGAAAACTAAAGGGAAAAGGTGATACTAGAAAAGTTCACACAAAACCATGAAATGACAATCAATCAAACAGGAGGATTGGCTCCCCAGTTGAGTCGCCAATTTGTGGTGTAGGTAAATTCTCGATGCGGACAAAGACAATTCCTCTAGCCCGAGAGAGTGGGTCTAGCCACAAACAAACAATCTATGGAAAACTTCCTTAAGCTAGAATCAAATAAGAGGGCCTACCTCTTAGAACGCTATTTCACTTGATGATGATCCTACTTCCTTACTCTAGCTACCTTTCATTTCCTTCCTTCGAATACCTGAAACAAGCAAACAAACAACAACAACAAATGTGATAGCATAAAAATTGTATTCAACCTACTTAAAAGATCAAGGAATATTAAGCCATCAAATGTAAGATAACACTTAATGTAGGAAATCAATCAATAGTTGTATTCATATAAGTTCATAAAGAGATTACAACCAAAGCCTTGACGTTGCTGGTCTTCTCCAACGTATCCGGGTTCCCACACCTCCGCTAGCATCTCATGGATAGCCCCAACAATGGAAGTTTTAAGGCTTCTTCCCTTTAGTCTCAAACCAAACCAAACACACTATTCTCCCTCCACAAACATAAACTAGAAGGCTACAAGCTATGATATCTTGCTAGTTATTCAAGCTCCAAAAATACTAAGACTGAAACTAGTTTAGCTTGTAAAAGGAGGGGTTTATATAGCTTGGATGGAGGGGATATGGTTCCTCTTATCATGGGAGAGGCCTTATCTCTTGGGTTTGTTCCATCTTAATAGGGGAAAGGAGCCCAAATTGACTTCCTCGGCTCCATCCAACCCAACCATTTACCAGACTTCCATTACAAAGATTCTATACCTGGAAGCTTTGACTCCATATTTAGAAAACTTGCCAAAAGAGGATCGACGTGATTGAGAAAAGGCTTGATTGTGCCATATGACGCTAATCCTGGTTTTAACCTCTACAAAGCGGTGTGAGGAGGAAATAGGTCATTAGCGCTGGTTTGGTAAACTGGGGTAAAAGGAAGATTCTTGGGAAGTGATGCAAAAGGGAATTGTTCTGCTCATGAAGAGGGACATAATGGGAGTTTCTTCATGATGGGAAAGCATGTAGGGTTCATTGTAGAAGTCCTCCAAGATCATGGAATGGGGAGTACAGGGATAGTGACAAAATGTTGTGTAACAAGATTGCATGAGAAATGATCCGTAGTGTTGGCTATGGAAATATTTGCCAAGAGGACATGGTTATAAGAAAAGATAAAACCAATAAATGCTCACATAAATACCAATTATGTCTTTAATAATAGTCAAATTAAAAGATATCAACATTGATATAATTTTTGTTTAGACCATTGGCATGTACAAGAGTGCCAGGGGAAGGGCTCCTTGGGTTATTAAATTTTTTTTTGGCTATTGAGCTTGTTGGAATTTATAAGGAATCCTAAAAAATATTACTACATATGATTTATATGCTAAAGTCTAGATGGAACTTGAAAAATTTCCTTGATGAGCTGAACCAGAGGGCATATTTGAATAAAGAATCAATAAAGGAGAGATTGGCTAAGTCAACATAGATAGCCAAACAATGAAGTCACAACTGAGAGAAATGCTAATAAGGGAGTCTCCTCGTGTTTAATATTTATGTAGTGGTTGATATATTTTTATAGAAATGGAAAAAGATAATTTGTGAAATGAATTAAGCTCGAGAATGCTTGATTAGTTGTTTATTTAAAATGCATTATACACTGAATTTGACTATAGATTTGGAGTGTTGTAGCACATATATTTTAGTTGATTGAATTAAAACTAACATGCAGATGATCCCGTCGTTAAAGCATCTTTGCTATTGAGAGGGTTCAATTCTATCGGCACTCTTGGGGTTAGGCTCCATGGTTGATCCAAAAGGAAGTGATCCCTTTAAGTGATTTGTCTGGTAAAAATATTACATGGATGTAGAAATCACCGATCTCTAGAGTCTGTGAACCACATAGAATAAAAACAAAAAACAAAAAAAAAAAATCCATGGATGATGTTTTGCATTAAAAGAAAAAAATTCAGATTGTTCTTAAGAATTTGTTATTAAAGACCACTTATTTGAAGTAGAAGTTGAGGCAACATAAGTGCCTTTATCCATTAAATATATTAAGGATAGCGAAAAGAGGATGCTTTTCAAGAATCAACTAAGTATACACAATGATGGCAACCATGTAAGTATGGAAACCAGCCATGCAACAATGAAGGGTAAGTTGAAGTAACTAGGTAAGAATTCCTTAATGTTAAAATTATATTTTGATGAAATGTTTTTCCATTTGGATGCATGAATTGCATGATACCCACTTGAGGTATGATCAAGGCAGGAAGTTGGCAACACACAAGATATGGTAAAAATATTAACAATATGTGCATATGTGAGTTGTCATAATGGATAATAGTTACATAAGTGATTGATACACTCATAGGTAAAAATTGTATGTTTGATAATGCATGGTTATGCATGATGCATGAAGTAAATGCAATGACTATAGTATATGTTGAGGTTATGGGTAACAGCCAAAGATATTCTAAATATGAAGCAAATAATTTCATTACATAGTGATGATTGTATAAGATGCTACCATATGCATGAATGCTTGAAGGTTCTAGGTTGATGTGAGTGGTTGTGGAAACTATTAATGCTATAAGTGTTATTCTATCGCATGAACATGTTTTTTTTTTGTCCTTATTTGATGCGAATGTGCATGGGACTACTCATATGTGAATACTTGTATGGCATTAATATTCACTAGAGTGTGACGAAGACATGGAACTCTCAGTGTAGATAAATTGTTGAAATATTTAACAATGCATAATCTTGATGCATGTTTGTATGGGACAGGCAATTGCATGAATGGATGTGATGAAAATAAATTATTACTAATGTTTTGAGAAATTGTTGAGTTTTGAAATGAGTGGTGTGAACCCCCCACTCATAGAATGTAATAGTGGGAAAACTAATTGCTAAGAAAATCCTAAGAAAGGAATCTTAGTGGGGAGAGTAATTATGACACTCTCAACCTTGCATTATTATTTGAATTGCTACAATAAATGCTTGAATGCATTGTGAAGCGTTTGAATGGATAACAGGTAAGTGAATGATGTAATAATGATTATGTGTATTTATATAATACAATGAATATTTCCTTCAATTTAAAATGGTAATAGTTGAACATGCTTTGATTGTTGAGTATATGACAATTTGGAGGCCCTTTCAGTGGTTGCAATGAATATTATATCGAAAGGATTTTATTTATGGAGATTAATAAGTGTTTGGATAAGTGAAAATGCATATTGCAAGTAAAATGGCCATGGGCATGCCATTGATTGTAAGCCCATAAAAACATTGGGTATCATCACCTTACACTTGGTGTTATGACTTGAAAAATATCCAAACATTATGGGAAAGGGTCTCATAAATGTGAAACATTGTTTCTATAAGGAATAGATTGAAATCAAAGATTTTTTTTATCTGAATTATTATGATTAATCACACAAATTGTATACATGTGATATAGATGAGATGATGTGTATATCTAGGGATGATAAATGATGGTCGTGAATCTGAAATCCCAGTAACAAGGCCATCATGGTACCATTAGAACCTTATGACATTCCTTGATTTCCATTCATATGTGTTATGTCGTGTTAGAGAAAGCTAAATGTATGCCTTGACTATAAGACTCTACAAGTTTCTTTAACCTTCTTATGCAAGGAAGGCTTGGTAATAGATGGATTGCATAGGGGATTGCATAACAGTGAAGGGGATCCCTAAGCCTAAAAGGAGAGTGATTGCAAGGAAGAGGAGAATTGGATGAATATATTGTGTGGAATTCATGTTACATGCTAGATAGGGTCATGAATACAATTGGGTGTGCTTGAGAAAGCAATGAACTAAACTTGTTTCAGACAGAAACCTTGTGAAGCAAAACACAACCACAGATATTGTTATTTAATTCAAATTTCATATGTTGAAATTCATGTATATTTGTAATTAAATTTGTTTAAAGCTATGCATGTATATTTTCATTTTGTGATATATTAAGCAACATGGGTTAGATATACCATGGTAATGTAAATGTAATAAATATTTTATTTTTGCATTTAATAAAATGATGATAACCAAGGCCAACAGACTATGAGTGCTTATGGGAGGTATGATACCATAAGTGGCGAAAGGTAAGGGGGTCCAATGGATTTATCTATTATTCCTCTATCTATTCTGCTTTATCATCTTCACCTTATTAAAACTATGAATAATATAGAAAACTAATTCCTACAGTTAAGCCATCACTACTATACTTTATCAAGGTGTCTTCCCTACATTCTTTGAATGAGAAGTAGTGGGCAGGTCTTCTTGTTAAGTGATTATGCATGGGAAATTTGAATAAAAGAAGAGAGATTTGGCAAAGGGGAAGATAAAGAAAGTTGTGGAGAAGAGAAGAGCAGAAAATATGAAAAAAAATTGTGACACCTATTGGACCTTTCTTTGATTTCTTTGAAAAAACACAAGAAGAAGAGACTTCCAAGGGACTGAAAAGAAAAGAAAGAAGTCCTATTATGCAATGAGAGACAAGTAATGTGGGTGACTTTAGTTGCTTTATCATTTTCAAATCTTGATAGTTAAAATTACTTTGGTTGAATCTCATGTAGACTAGACTCAAAGCCATTGTTCCTACTTCACCCTCGTGGCATCATAACTTGGATAGGGAGCGGAGTTCTACAACAAAATTGCGCATATTTGTGTCGAAATCGCCCAGTTTTTTAGTTTTTACAAATCATCCTTATCATATTAAGATAAAATATTATTTATATATTTGTTAATATATTGTATTTGTAGAAATATGGTGATAGAATTGCAACTGCTCAAGAAATTTAATCTAAATCAAGAGACACAATCAACTCTACCGCTCTGTGGAAATTAATTCACAATTTAGAACAACATTCACAAACATGAAACAATCATATAGACAAGTACACAAATTTATATAGGGGAAACCAACTAGTAAAAACCCCTTAAGTATACTTGCATTAATCAGATGAATAGAGAATGTATTGCAATTGGTTTCTCGCTCTGAGTTCAACCTACAAGTGAATAAGTGTTCTCTTTGCTCAATGAAATCTTTGACCCAAATTTATTCAATTTATGCCCCCTCCTAATCTCCTATTTCCTTGCACAAATATTGAGGAAATTGGCCCCTATTCTTTAGGAATTTCCTCCAAATTGATTGTGCAATTACCAAGGATTGATCACTGATTGTGTGCAACCCCTGTACACTCAAAACTAGTCTACGATTGATGTTACATTGCCTTATAATCTCCACCACAATTGAGAAATTTGAATTCCTTGCATGCATGAGCTATTTTTGGTTGATTTATTAGTTAACTGGATGATCTCTGAGTTAGACTTCTATCCCACTGCACAACTGACCTCCAACTAGTTCTATTAACTGTTAGAACTAGTTTAATTGAGTACAACTAGAAATAACTGAACTGGATTGCTACAAATTAGCAGTCAACACATGTAAACTGAACTCCAAGCCCACTAACTCAAATTTATTGAGCTAACTGAGTGATAAGAGCCATGTCACCTTAGTTAATTTCCTCCAAGTTGTTTGTTGATGTGGAAATTTCGAATTTACTCAATTTGACCAAGGCTAAGCCAAATTGAGACTTTCTTGCTACACTTCTCAACACTCCCTCTTAGCAAGAAAGGGATTTTCAACCACCCCTATCATGCACCTGTGGAATTCAAACTTCCCTCATGATAAAGCCATTTCCAAGATGTCAGCATATTGTTCCTTTGTCAGAATGTATTGTAGCAACATTATCCTCCTCTGGACACAGTCCAGTAAATGATGATATTGAATATTTATATGCTTGGATCGATTGTGAAATATTGAATTCTCAGAGAGCTTAATGCAACTCTGATTATCACAATATATCATAGTTGGATCCATCTCCTGACCAAACCATCCCAAAAGTATCTTTCTCATCCATATCACCTCACATGTTGCTTGACTTGCATCCATGTATTCATATTTTGCTGAGTTGAGCGCCACAAACCTTTGCTTCTAGTTGTACTAGGAAATTGTTGCAGACCCAACACTAAAAATTACACCTGATGTACTCTTTCGGTCGGATGGACTCCCTTCCTGTTAATATGGAAAAATCGTACACATATTTGTACAAGTTAGATAACACTCGGAGTCAAACAACAACATGTAAAAATGAAGATCTTCTAGTTGATGACATCATGAAAATAAAAAAATCAAAAGTTTTCCAAGGTCCAATTTAAAAATCAGAACAATATTGGTACTCCAAAGGCATAAATTAGCAATTGTGCCACGATTTCTTCGATATCCATGCGGGTCAACCAAAGTTTGAGTTGGTGATCCGAGACCACTTCACACAAGTTTGGAGTGGGATTCCTTAACATGTACCATCCGAAGATAACTAAAAAGCATCAAATTTGATATATTAAACCCCCAAGGGATTCTATTGTCCTTCTCTCGAGTCATTTTCTCATTAATGAGATAAGGGAGGGAAGGATTAGTTCAAAATTCTATATAAACAAGCCATTGGAAGACAAAAAACAAGAGGCAAAGTTATGTTGGAAAAATTTATCCCTAAGTAATCATGCATTTCATCATAAAGAGAGTTATACCACCGTTGAGAATTCTCTTAGCTTATTTTAGATAGGGGAGTCTTGAATAGGAGATTGAAGAAAGGAATTCCTTGTTGAGAGCTCTTGAGCACCTTTACTCAAAGACCTCTCTCCAAATATTTAGATATCTCATATTGCATCTCTTCTACCAATAATCAATAAAGGTCATTATGTTCCTTTGTCTTTTTGTTGATGTGTTTATGCTTTACTAAGCAATTTTATGTTTTATTGTCTGTAGTTTTCGTTTATGTATGTTTATGCATTGTTTACATTGCTTACAATGTTTTGTTTACCCATGTTTGTTCACTAACAACATCCAATTATTTTGTATACTATTTGTAGGTAAAACAAAACTACAAAGAAAGGTGTTTTGGGACTCATGCTCAACAAAACTCCAATTACAAAAATGGTGACTCCACTAATTGCCTTTATTTGATCTAATTGGTTGTGTGCAGGACCTTTCTCTCTGCATTTTCATTTAATTTTTCCACTGTAATTTCTATGGAATTTTGCAGGTCCCACTCAAACCTATTCCTAACCCAAACAGAACCTAAATAAAAAATTTCAAGTCAGTTGTGCGGCTATTCCTACATACATGTGCATGGTTGCGCATCTGTTCACAGAAAAAACCCTCGCAGGTTACAAAATGCCAAAAATCATTGTAATTTTTTCTTTCTTGAGTGCTTTGGCAACACCTAATGAACTTCCTCCACTCCTATGTTTTTTCACAGTTCAGATGGGTTGATTAGTTACTTTGTTATCCCATTATTAGTATGGTCATTTCTTATTTTTACTTAGCAAAAAATTACAACTTACATAGCTTAGTTAGGGGAAGTAAGTGTCCCATTATCCACACACCTTTTCTATCTTGTTTTGCTTAAATCAATCATCACACATAGCTTAATTAGGAGAAGAGTAAGTGGCATATTATCCACACATCTTTTTGACTAACCAAAGATTTTCATTTTTTCCAAAATTTTATCGGGACTAGGAGCGGGTGTTAGTAAGAAAGGGAGTAGCCCATGCTTCCCTTGCATCCTTGTGATGATCATGGGCCTATATATGAAACCTTTCTCAAAACACTCGTTTTTCCGTCTCCTTGTATGCTCACATAGTGTAATTAGGCAAGAAGTAAGTGGCCCATCATCCACACAAGATTTATTTTCTTGCAAGGAACAATCCAAACATATCATAATTAGGGGAATTGTAAAGGACCATTGCATGTCCACATTGCCTCACACTCTTGGATTCTCACATGATTCACTTGCAAACACTTTCACTCCAAACTCTAAGCTCATCTAAACTTTGTACCAAGGGTATCCGCCTTTTGGAATCTTGATACTTAGTTTATTTGGAAGATTACATTATCACACCCTAAGTGAATAAGCCTCTTTAAAAGAAATTCTAACACTTGAAAACATTAAATTCCCCACAAGGTCACAAAATAATTTATAATTTAGGTTAAGACCATGGTCAGGCATCTCATAAGTCATCTTGGTTACTTACATTCTGAAACATAGAAGATTACTTATAGGGTGCTTAAAAGCTTTCATCATTTCATGGAAAAGAATACCCAGGTATGTCAGAATCCCGATTCAGAGGGGGTTCAACTTAGGTCCCAGTGCATGCGGTCCTATACATGGCTACCCAACCTATATAATTTATGGTACTAACGACTGACTACCCAGAACCTAAAGACTCAGCTACCCCTGTGGGACGAAGGTATATTAGTGGCCAATATTAGGTAATTGTTCCCTATAGATGGAGGTGTGGGATGCACTAAAGCATCTTCATTACCTTGGTTGATTCCTTTTGCTACTGGAAAGTGTCACTAGCTCTTCCGGGACGTTGCCCCAGTACCCACCAAAAAGGATATCATCACAAGGCTTAGTTACTTTGAGAGTGGAAAGGACACATACATATTCTATTATTTCTATCATACGCAAACAAACAAAAACTCTTTTTTTTATTAATCACATAGTATAACTTAAAGGGAAATAACCATTTATTTTTCACTTTGTTTTATGTATGTGATTCATTTCCTTTGATACATACCCCACCCACACCCCGCCCCCCCAATCATAAGTAGCATACCCCATTTGGACACAATAGGGGACCCGAAATTTCCCCATCATTCTAGGTGCTTTCAAACCCACCCTCCTTTACCAGGAGATGTGCCAACTATCTTGGCATTTTGGCATAGAATACATCATAAAACCACTATTATTGGATCATATTTTATTGGAGCAACAATTTCTAGGACCCCTTCTCGTCAAGGAACCCCTTTCACTACTCCTCAGGGGATTCCACTCACTACCCCTAAGGGGAGTCCACTCAACACCCCTCAAGGAAGCCCACATGTTACCCACCCCCTGGGGAAGTCCATCTCATACTTCCACACAAGGAACCCCTTCGCACACAGCTGTTTAAAATCGTTTTACGATGACGAACAATCCCAAAATATCATTTCTTGCTTCCTTAAACATTCTAGACTTAAGCAAGCCCATGAATGACGCCATTGCTCATAGCCCAAATTGGCCCCCTATTCCAACTAAGTTACCTTCAGATATAAAGAAATTAGAAAGGAAATAGGGGGAAGATGTAGGAAACCATATAATGACCTTTCATCTATGGAGCTCATCAAATAGCATCACATATGACTCAATTTTCGTACGTCTATTCCAACGCACCCTCATCGGACCTGCAACACAATGGTACGTAAACTGGCCCTTAAGTTCCCATGGAACCTTCGACTCTCTAGCTGGGTCATTTATCACAATTTTCCATCTCCTAGTTCACCATGATACTGGTTTAGAGCTACTCACCCATTTCAGGCATTCAAATGCAACTCATATCTCAGATCATGTTCATGAATGGCAGAAACGTCGTTGCCTCTGTAAGGTAAATGTAACCGAGGATCTTCTCCTTGACCTCTTTCTAAAATCTCTTGTACCAATGATCTCAAAATACGTGGCCACCATGTTGCCACAAAATTAAGAAGAGGCTATTAGAAAATCTCAACAATTTGAGCTTATCTACACTCAATAAGGGTACCTCTATTACATTTTACTAGATGCCCCTTACCTATAGTCTTTAATACAAGAGAAATTGGGGGCATCAAACTCCTCAAATAGTTTGATCATAAACGTCAATCACAATCAATCCGTAAATGCTTTCCAACAGTCTGGAAATATGTACAGTGGACGAACCAATTACCAGTCATATGGTGCTCCATCTACAGTCCAAAACCCGCCCAATGTGGGATTTTACCCCAATCCACTTGTGTCATTGCACTACCCTACCATTCGGAGTAATCAACACCATCCCATGCAAAGTTCTCAATACCCTATACATAATGTAGAGGCAATTTCTACCTCCCAAAGCACTTACGCTAACCCAAGATAATGGAAACCATACCTCCCTTTTACACCACCCAACCAAATAACCCACCAACACAATCTAATGTAGAGGTTAATTTTATGCAACCTTCCTTCTCTCAAGAACAAAAATGTTTTGAAAGGATGAATATGGAAAACCCACCTAATGCCACCAAGAAGAAATGAAAGAACAAACAAAAAGGGGAACCTGGGCAGGGGGGCACTAACAACCAATGACCTCTGCAGGAAATGGCTTGGGGAAATCCTCCTAATTGAAACCAAAACCAAGATTAGTCCAATGACAACCCATAAAATCCAAACAAGAACACAAGTATGAGGACTAATCATGCTTATGCTATTTTTGGGGAATATGGCCATTACACCCACCATTTTCCCCAACTCCCCGAGATAAAGAGGATGAAAATAGCTAGGGGGCAGGGAGGACCCAACCAACCAACTGTTGTCATGAAAAACCCTTTCCCACACTAGGGGTTATTGAATAATCAGCTGGAATAGACCCCCCAACATTTTATAAACACGTCTAGAAGCAGTACCAAAGATCCCACCAACCACAATATTTACATGGTTGGAGAAGACATTCCCTTACAAATGCAGAATAGGGATTACGGGACCCCTCCAAATACCAACCCTTCCTCGTCAACTACCTCTACAACGATGGAACCTTTGACGTTACCTTGATCGCCCCTAGAAACCATCCCATGTATGGTTAAAATACCACTACATCGAATATGACATAGTTCAAAATCCACTCATATTTATAGCATCGTTGATGATTTAGCTCAACCTCCATCTACTATGTCGGCAATGCAATTTTTACAAACATGCTCAACCCAACGAAAATCCCTCCTCTTCGCATTAGGTGCAGTCAACCCTGCTGACTTGCGCATGATGACTTTTGATTTGGATAATGTTACACCACGCCTTCCCTTGTTAGTCACTTTCCAAATCCTGGTCACCATCTAAAATATCACCATTCATCATTACATCATTGATGAAGGGGAATCCACATATATCACGTCAAAATATGTTACAGAGAAACTTGGATCCCCTGAGCTAACTGCTTCACCCATAACACTCAGAGCATACAACAAGTGCCCCTCAGCCCCCATAGGACATTTCCAGAATGTCCTAATAGAGCTTGCAGGTAAAACAATTATCATTTATATATAATTCCTCGATGCACAACTATATTATAATATCTTGTTGGGTTGTAGCTATATGTATGCCATGAAAACAATGGAATCTTTCGTGTTTTGCATTATGATGTTCCTGCATGATGAGAAGATCATCACAATTGATCAACTAAAATACTACAAGAAAAGGGCATCTACTACTCCTGGTGGCATGTTATCCTTTGTAGGATCTCATAGAGAGTTGGTCCCATCCTTTACCGAAGTTAGTCCAGGGATGTTCAAGAGCTCATCTCTCCTTGGTTTGATTGAGCCAGCACCGACAACCCCAGTGTGTATGATGAGCTCATCTAACACACCGCAACCCCAAGAGCTAGATTCAGATACACCTAGTACCACAACTATCGAATCTACGTTGTTACCATACGCTATCACTTAGAAACCCTTCTTATATCCCCCACCTAGTTTCATCTTGCACCAAGTCATGGTAAAACTAACATTGCAAATATGGCTCTTGCGATACTTGTCTAGTATATGGCCCCATAAGCCATGTCAACAAGCTCAAGTATCACCTCGACGGGCGTTATTCCTATAGCCACCCCTCAGGAAACCACCCCAAACTGAGCTATGTCTGTGTCGACACCAGCAAGTACCAGCAAAAGAGATAAGAAAAAATGGAAGAAGGTGGAAATTGCAACCACTACCTCATCAAGGGTACCACCACACTATGCATTATGAGAAGTATCAGGGCACCCTACCAACCTATGCCCTGAGATAGAAGAGTTAAAAACTCTTCTCCATGCCCTAACAACACAGGTAGTCCCACCTCAACCTTCAGGAGAAAAGACCACAGTAGCTCAAAATAAGGCATTACATACTAATCACCCATGCTTTCTATGCATCGAGTATGGACATTACACACATCATTGTCCTGAAATCCCTCACTATCAAGATGCATTGGGATCTCTCGCCCAAGCCAACGTTGAGACAACTTCGTTACCCACCGTGCTAGTGGTAGATGATGGTTCCAAGACCATTTTTTGTGTCTTTGAGGAAGAAGCTTCAAGCTGATATTCCTCTTACACATGGTCACCAAACATCCCATCATATGAGGAGGCAACCAGAATCAATGTCACTTCAACCTTCTTACGATTGTGCTTTATGTGACGATCCTGGACATCCGATTAAATAATGTCCTTATTTACAGGAACTTGAGAAGTGGCACGAGGTTCCTCAAGTTGTCCGTAACAATAAAACTAGGTGCAAACTCCACAACTATTACATTTTTACATGAAATGATCATACTCAGTTTTGCCTTCACCTCCCCGATTCCGAGAAATATGGGCTCATTCACAACAACGTAATTTTGGTACCTTGGCATCTTTCTAAACAAACACTCAACCATAAATCAATATGCGACATACACCTCTCACTAGTACCCAACAAGCTCATTGACGGTAGCTACGGGAGACGTTGCAACACATACCATATACCACATTAGCTCCAACAACTACCATTAGGCACCCATAAGATAAATTTTACCCCCACCAGGGGCTGATTACATGCAACACCACATACAATTCATTCCCTCGACTATAGGAACCCTGGTTTGTGTTGTATTCTCATCATTTTTTGGTGTCAAGACAACGACACCCACTACAAAGGTGGTTCCACCTTTGACCATGTATACCCATGCAATCTATGCATTGTCAACATCAATGGGTTCTATAGTGGAAACCAAAGAATCAATATATTATTTGTCAACCAACACTACTGAACCCCAATACCATCCTCATGACCTCCAACAACATCTTGCACCTTTAGACCATTTTTTTCATTCAGATGAAGATATATTAGAGGCCATGACAGAGCTTGAGTTCCCATGGGATTCCATGCATCACCAATCTTTCTTTTAACCCGAGAAGGCATTTACTCCTACTGATGCACCAAGCCACAACGTTTTCACAGTAGAAACAAAATAATTTCTACCCCCAGGACATGTAGACTGGTTTAGAAATCCCATTCCTGTACTAGATGCATTTGAGGAAGGGAACATGTGAAATATATCACCTACCATCAAGGTGGATATCTCCACTAAACGTGGCATAGTTGAGGAAATCACATTAGGGGCAACCTACTACCCATAAGAGGTAGAGTTATATAAATCCCTATTTCAGGAGTATAGGGACAACTTTGAATGGTCTTACTCAGAGATGACAAGCATTAGTCCCACCATCGTGGAGCACCACATTGACACGTGGCCTGATTCCATCAGGAAAAAATAACGATAGCTCCACCCCTCGAAAGAAGAAGCCATTATGCAAGAAATAGACAAGCTTCAAAAAGTCAATTTCATCTACCCAATTTCTTACACATCTTGGTTTTCTAACCCTATACCTGTCATGAAAAAAAAAGGCACCATTCGAGTTTGTATTGATTTCTGAGATCTAAAAAAAGCATGTCCTAGATAAAACTATCCAAAACCATTCATTGATTAGGTCATTGATGCATGTGCAGGACACGAAGCCTTGTCCTTTATGGACGAATTTTCGGAATATAACCGAATCTAAATCCACCACATAGATCAGTACAAAATTGTCTTCACAACCCCATGGTACTTTTGCCTACCGTGTTGTGCCCTTTGGCCTAAAAAATGTTGGAGCTGTGTTCTAGTAGGTCATGAACTATATATTTTATGACCTAGCTCATCTCATCTTAGCCTATTTGGATGCCCTCACGGTCCGCTCCAAAAAATGCTTTGATCATCTAGAGGATGTTTGCTTGATTTTTTAGAGATGTTGACAATAAAACCTATGCTTGAACCCTCTTAAGTGTGCCTTCTATGTCAGCACAGAGAGACTGTTGGGATTCATAGTCTCCCAACAAGGTATCCGTATAGACCCCCTAAAGATCTAAGCCATATGGGAGATCCTGCCACCAAACACCTTACAACAATTACAAATCATGAAAGGAAAGGCCAATTTCTTGCACGCTTTATACCAGATTATGCCACACGTGTGCATGGTTTATTGCACCTCCTGTGTCAAGACATTCCCTTCCATTGGGATTCCAAAGCCCAAGAATCATTTGAGGCCTTAAAAGACGCCTATCATAGGCACCTATGATTAGCCCCCCTAACTAAACCAAGGACTATACCCTCAACCTATCATCTTCAAATGTAGCCATCATAGGGTTATTGGTCCAATAGGAGACAACAATCATGAACACATCATTTACTACAAAGCAAGAACCTTTCTGGATCTACGTTAAAATATGATCCAACAGAAAAAACTGCCTTAGCACTCGTACACTCAGTACAAAAGTTTCAACACTACATCATCTTATGAACCACTACCATAGTTGCAAACATTAATCCCATGCACTACTTTCTTACCTGTCATATGATGAACCACAAATACACCCGATGGGTAGTTATTTTGCAAGAATTCAACTTACAATTTGCTTCCCCCAAAAGAAAGAAATCCTTAATCTTTGTTGAGTTCATCGCAAATCTCCCCATAGAGTCCTAAGGGTCTCCAGTCAATGACTCTTTTTGAGATGAGCATTTGTTCGTCATATCTATCGATGATCCTTGGTACGCTGATATTCTACTATTCCTTCGAACCCAAAAGTTCAACCCTCAGCTCACTCAATGATCGTCGACGCATTCGCCAACAATCTCCCCGCTACCTCCTTATGGGGGACATGTTATACATATGTGGACTTTACACTGTCCTTCGACGATGTTTTATCCTTAAGGAAGTTGAAAAATTCTTAAATGACTGTCATAATTGAGCCTGCAACGAAAACCTATCAAAGATGGCCAACACCCAAAAAATTCTATGCACATGTTATTTCTGGCCCGCTTTGTTTCGCGACTCTATCCAAGCAGTCCAATGATGTGAATGTTACCAATGATATGCTCACAAAGTACGATTCCCACCAACTCCCATGCACCCAATCATCGTCGTCAACCGCTTCTGTAAATGGGGCATCAAATTTATGGCTTTCAAAACCCATTCACAAGGTGGTCACAAGTACATTGTGGTTTTCGTTGATTACTTTACCAAATGGGCGGAATCCATGGCCACATATAACAAAATTGCCGATACTGTTGCAAGCTTTTTCTTTAACCATGTCATCACATGGTTTGGTGTTTCTAAGGAGTTAGTCTTAGACCACAACAAACATTTCGAGAATGAATTTTTCTAAGAACTATCCCAGCTCCTAATATTTTCACATGAATTTGCATCCCCATACTATCCCCGGTCCAACAAAGTTCTCAAGACAATGTTACAATGTATGATGAACAAGCATAAAATCAACTGGCGCAACATGTTATTCTCTACCCAGTGGGAAGATCGCACCTCGATCAAAACGTCTAAAGGGTTTACACCTTTTGAACTAGTATATGGAATTAAGGTCATACTCCCTATAGAGTGTGAGATTCCCACCTTACACTCAGCCATCGAAATTCTCTCAAACACCTCACCTTTAGAACAACGGATAATACAAATGGAACATGTTGACGAAAGTCAGCGAGAATCTCTCCAGCATAATGAAGCCCACAATAAGAGGACCAAAGCCTCCTTTCATCATAATGTCACCCCTTGATCATTCACAAAGGGGAATTAGTCTTGTGCTATGACATCACCCAATAAGCCTTTGGACTAGGAAAGTTCGAAACCTTATGGAAATGCCCATATATAATTAAACATTGTCTCCTCAAAGGAGCATACATGTTAGCATAAATTGATGGGACTTGCCTCAAAGACCCCGTTAAGGGGATCTACCTCAAAAAATTCTATCCATAGACACTCAACTCTGCCTTAGAATATAAATGTGTGCACTAGGATGTATTTTTATGATGATCACCTCCTCAGGATGTATGTTGAAATGATTATCTCATCATGTGTCACAAATGGATCATCTGCCAACTTATCATTATGGGTTCATTAATGATGCTTCTTGATGGTTGCAAAATCTCGCTGTAGCATCCTGGGCCATATACTCTCCTGACCTAACACCCTTCCACCAAAATGGGATTTGCATCAAAATAACCTCAAATAATCAAGTCGAATACAATGTCATCATAGGCCTCTTGGTCGATGCCTCCCACTTAGGCATCAATCACTTGCATGTGTTCCTTGACTCCCAGCTTGTTGTATTGCAGTTGAAAATAACCTTCAGGGTATGTGACCCTTGTCGTTTAAAAAAATACTTGCATGCACAAGCGTTAGCTCACGACTTTGATCATATCACATTATCCATATACCAATAAATCAAAATCATGTAGTTCACTGCATAGCTAATCAAATCCTATATTGACATGTCTCACATACACATAATTGAGACACACAAAGCATATAGAGCATATCCATCAATAAATGTTAAAAGTGCATGACATGTACAAAAATCATATCACAAAGACATATCATGAGACCTGCAAAAATCATCTCAGATATATATAAATATCATTGTTAAAAATGTATATACATTTGCTGGCTCAAGCCAGAAAAAATAAGTCATAAAAAAGGGGAGCATCCTCATAATGGGTGCTTCCCCTATTACATACAAAAATATATCTAGGGATGGGGTTCAACACCCCAAACACCACATGACCCCCCTACATGAGGCCCTCCTGCCTCATCTGGTGCAGGAGCCAAGATTGGTGGCGCAATAACCATTGCTACTGCAAGTTGTCGAAGGACAAGGCGTCTCTCCCTGTCCTGGGACATCATCCTCTCCATCGTAATCTCATATGACATCCCCCACCCAAAAATAGGCATACCTTGGAGTAGGGAAATCATGTTACCCCATGCATCGTCCTTACCTTAGCATGAGCCTCGACTGCCTTTGTACGTGCCGATAGTCTCTCCACCTCAGCGTGAAGAGATGAATCCGCAAAGGGGCCACCAATATCTAAATAGCAATGTCAAGTCAGCCGCTTAAGGTCCTCCTCTATCCTGTCATCTCTCCACCGTCATGGTCATGCTAACTCCACCCGGACGACGAGGATCATTTCAGTTTGTCTAAAGGGCGTCCAGTAGGTCACATGTCTACAATCAAACATACATAGTATCGTCCAAAATGTAGAAAGTATAAGCACATACATGTTGGTCCCCAAGCATCACCTAGGGGCAACCCCATCTCTGGATCTCCATGAAAATCCACACCAACATAAGGAAACTCAAGGAGCATTTGATGGTTGGAATTAAACCAACCCTCTACCATGGTCGTCCAGTAGTGCTCTACCTCCCACCCCACCTAATTGAGGCATCACGGGTGCCCATCGACATATCCATGGATCTATCTAGGGCCCTGGAGGCACTGCTAGTACAAGACGCAACATCATGACCCTCTCGTATAGCATACTTCATATCTAGTAAAAACTCATAGACTCGCCTATGTGAACCTAGGTTAATGAGCCATCATCCACCTATGCAGGAAGCCTAGACAATCATAAAAAAACCTCGCCTAAATCTATTGAAGAACTTCTAATTATGGCCTTGAGATCCTATGAGGAGATGTTGTCCCTAATATTCAGACAATCATAGCTTACATTGCCTGCTCAACTACATCCAAGATAGTTTCAATCCAAATAAACCCCTCTAGAAATGGGTGGGGCCCTGAGGACATGTGTTTGTTGTCTACACAGCCATGCATTGCGCACAAATTTTCCATACATATTCGTGCTCACCGTGTAAGTCTCATCCACTAAGTTGCGAGGTCCTCGTCCCGAGACCCTCACGACTTTATCACTGACAATCTCGCACATCGCATGATTGTATCAAAATTTCCCGCGCGACTTCCATCACATCATCCATGCGTTTTGTCAAAAAATACCATAAAAATGGTTGTGCATGTCATACTTGTATGACCTATCTAACCTAAGCTACTGAAATCGAAAAGGTGGGGTCACGATCTCTTACCTCGCTCTCCTCACACTCTTCTTGGGTGCTCAGGCTGACCGTTACAAAGGAAAATGGATCCTAGACTTACTTCTAGAGTCCACATGAACAAGTTCAAATGAGTTGGCATGTGGCCCATTCCGCCATATATATTGTTATGAAACCAGCTCAAGAAAAGATAGAAAAGATAGATCAACGCCTTAGAATTCAGCCTCTTCGAGGGGGCAACCTCCTTTACATTACATAAATGAACAATTCTTGGATCATACAAATGAAAAGACCTCCTTTCTATATATAAGAGTCTAAGGGGTCATAACATAATCAGAGCCGACATAAAAATAATAATGTAAGGGCACAATAATAACAATAGTGGGCTTCTATGGGGCACAATAGTAATAATATGGGCACTACATGGGTACATAGATATAATAAGTGGGTTATACTAATAACAATAAGGGCTTACACTAGTAGTATAGGGGCCTAACATGCCCCTCTCCTTCAAAAAGTGTTGTCCTCAACGCTTGAGTAGTTCTTGATGCTTCTGTATAAAATTCTTGTCCTCCCATGTGGAATATTCAGCG
Organism: Pinus tabuliformis; assembly: GCA_031772625.1. Lineage (NCBI taxonomy): Eukaryota > Viridiplantae > Streptophyta > Pinopsida > Pinales > Pinaceae > Pinus > Pinus tabuliformis. Next base: position 1,207,478,663 of record CM062816.1, read on the forward strand.
GGTAAGTTCTTCCACTTGATGAGATACTCTGAAATTGATCGATTTCGTAGCTGTCGGGTTCTTTTTTTTTGTGACTGCTTCAGGTTCCAATATGATTTTTCCTTCCTCTTCAATTTCTGGCAATATTTTTTGAATTGGGATCTTTTGCAACTTTTGAATAAGTGGCCATACTGCTTCGTCCTTCTTCCATTCATCCCTTGCTTCGTTTATCCAATCTGGTTGGATAATATAAATAGCACAAAAAAATGCTTCCACATCCTCATCCTTGAAGAGTCTTCCCATTCGGTAAGGTTGCCAATTTTTAAGTGCATGTAGTATTGCCAACATTTCCTTCTCATAAATAGCTTGCTTGAGATGTAGTGGTAAAAATAACCAATCAACTACATCAAAACATTTTTCACTACGATGTTGATCTACCTGTTGTTTCGTTTGATTTTGCACCGAAGTGGCATTATCCTTTAAAAGTTGGAGAACTTGTTGTTGATGCTCGATGTGATCTTTCACTGCTTGAACCTTTTTCTTCTTGATATGTCCTTCTATATATAGAGGTTGAGGAGTGGTAATTTCTTCCAATCCTTTACAAGATATGGTCGGATTCATTTCTTGATGCTCGATGTGATCTTTCACTTCTTGAACATTTTTCTTCTTGATATGTCCTTCTATCTTGATAGTTTGAGGAGTGGTAAGTTCGAACAATGAATTACAAGATATGGTTGGATTAATTTCTTCTTTCTCGATGTCATCTTTCACTTCTTGCACCTTTTTCTTCTTGATATGTCCTTCTATCTTGAGAGTTTGAGGAGTGGTAATTCCCGCCAATGCATTACAAGATATGGTCGGATTTATTTGTTCTTCATCTAGGCTTTGTTCCTGGAGTATATCCTCTTCTTTTGACCTTTCTTGCTCCTTTTCTTCTTCCTCTTCACAATCTATGTAGAATAATTTCTTCTCAGCACACTTATGACCTTTTGTGTATTTGCTATCACAATTGTAACAAAGCCCTTTTGCTCTTTTTTCTTCCAATTGTTGTGGTGTAACCCTTGTAGGTTGTGGAAGGCTAGGAGAAACAACACTTCCATCTTTACAGTTGTGAGGGGTACGCTTCCTGGTTTTCATAATTTTGCTTTCCACTATGTCACAAAGCCCTTTTACTCTTTCCAATTGTTGTGGTGTTGCTCTAAAGAAGGTGTTGCTCTTTGTATCCTCATAATGTGCTATCATTTCCTCCGTGAAAATTGACCACGTAACAAGTTGTTTACGAGAACAAAGCCCTTTGTACCATAAAAATTGATCTGGTTCTAAATATGAAGATGCAATACATACCTTTTGTAACAGTTGTACACCATGTAGATCAAAATATTGCTCCATCTGAAGTATCCAATTTACCGGATCCTTGCCATCAAACTTCCTCATCTTTCTTTTTCTTGATTTTAGGAGCTCGACCTTGAAACGATTGTAACTCTATACTTTTGGATCTTTATGTTCTGAAATTGAAACCTATAGTAGCCTTCTGTGTCCTCTTTCCAATGCCACTAGTCTAATCCAAATTGGATTCTCCAAGAAAGAGTTATGCACAATCTCCCGCAGTGACCTGATTGTAGACTAGTTCAGTAGAGCGAAATTGTATGAAGTTCCACGTGTCACTTTTTCAATCTTTGACTCTAAAAAATATATAAAAGACAACTACAGTCCGTCCTCTTTTTGTACCTTCTTTCGAAATTTCAATCCGATGCTTAGAAAGAAAGTTATGATGATTTTCCCCAGGTCACCTGTTTCGAATGTAATTCAGGAGTCTGCAAAAAGACCAAATTCCTCAGATCATATCTCCGTAAATATCGCGCGAAAAGATATGAAATTCTGACCCAAGGTTTAGCGCGATTTCGTCTCAAATGGGTTTTTTTTTTTGACTTCTGAAACGTCACAGAAAAAAAGTTATAGCGAAAATGCCACGATGACCTGTTTGGAGCAGCGAAACCCTAGAATCCAAAGCTTTGATACCAAATGTTATGAAACCAGCTCAAGAAAAGATAGATCAACGCCTTAGAATTCAGCCTCTTCGAGGGGGAAACCTCCTTTACATTACATAAATGAACAATTCTTGGATCATACAAATGAAAAAACCTCCTTTCTATATATAGGAGTCTAAGGGGTCATAACATAATCAGAGCCGACATAAAAATACTAATGTAAGGGCACAATAATAACAATAGTGGGCTTCTATGGGGCACAATAGTAATAATATGGGCACTACATGGGTACATAGATATAATAAGTGGGTTATAATAATAACAATAAGGGGTTACACTAGTAGTATAGGGGCCTAACATATATCGTCCTATTTTTCATTTTCTAGCGTCTCGTTCAGGATCTCAGGACCTCCATTCACAAAACCTTAAGCGACATTAGGATCAAGACGACATCATACACATCATCATCTGCTCCATTTCTTTTTAGTATCATATTAATTTTTGGACATGTTTCACTTTTTAGAGTACTCGTCAGGTGCACATTTACATTTTGCTTCAGGAATTATGTTCAGTTATTTTAGATTACACATAGTTCTATCTAGATGCTTTCACTTGGAGTATTGCCTGTCAAATTTGTAGGTTCCTCGCGATTTCTCAGCAACATTAGTATCCCAGTAACAATCGATGGTTAGGATATCATTCTCCACTTAGTATGATGGGCTTCCCTAAAAGCTATGCATATCTTGACATCATTTCTCGGAAATAAACCATAGGGTCCATCATCTCGACCACATTTACCACCACCTTCACATGGTAAACATCCACAAAAGTCAATAGCACCTACCCCACATGAATCACCTCATTTCATTGTTCACCTTACACCATTGGTTTTTGTGACCATTCCCCTAGGCCCGAGATCCATTTTACGACCATGCCTCAAAGATCAACCTCATACTTCTCTTCTTTGCATTTTTCTTACCTCCCCCACTCCCGAGCCGTCACTCTTGTTCCCAAATGGATCAAACCACATACACCACCGCATACTACACTTGGCCTCGATTCATCCATCTTATCGTAGACCATCAGTGTCATTCCATTTGCTTCACCAATCCAACATCGAGACTAGCCAAAGGGGCTCCTACCCACAACACAAAAACCTACCTACATCATTACACATGCCACCATTTTTTCTTGGGGGCACCTGTCTCTATTTTTGTACATTCCAAACCACTTTTACATTCTTTTGGCAGGTGCACAATTTTTTTTAAGGAATATAATCCCCACCCTTATTTTTGTGTTAGTTACCCAGTGGCAGTCTTGATTCGCCCTTGGTTGGAGCTAACTTTTCATCACTTCCACGACTACCATTGCCTCTCACTATATTATGATAGTCAGGACAAACATTTATCCACCACCCTTGGAGGTCCTACCAGTTGTAGGGGCACTGCCTTCATCACTATTGTTTTGATTGTCGCCACTTGCATCAATGCTCCTACCTCGGGCCAAATTTGTGTATCCCTTGCGTACCATCAGTTCTCGTCATCATGCATATGGACCCCTCTCATCACAAATATTTGCACCAAATATTTCTCAGAACCATCATCTAGATGATCATCGCTTCATTCTGTTGACACCAACACTCATCTTCCAAAATTGAAGCAATACCTTGTTTACTCCCATCTTGTAGGGATAATCTCAAATGACACAGTGGGAACCATAATTTTCCCACTGATGTCATTTATCTCCCCTACATTCGACTTCAACACCTTATTTCATCCAGTCGAAGACCCATGCATCTAGGGGCATACCCCCTTTCAACAATACTTTACCTCTAATGCATGGGGGCATCCACAACAACATGTTTGTTAGAAAAGCCCCCAAGGGCGAAAGCAATTATCTTTATTGGTTATCAGCATGTCAGCTACCACATCGCTGACTTGAAAATATTATTTCCTATATATTTGTTGTATGATAGTCCTAGTCATCCTAACGAGCATGGGACATGCCTGCCTTGTACAGACACTTTTTGTATAATTATTTATTCATAGCATTAGTTATCTATGAGTTCTCAGTTAAGGACACTTCCCTAATCATCTTCATAGTGATCTACTCTCTCTCAAAAATCATGTTAGACTCACAGTCAGAATAACAAAAATGTGATGTATTTCAGTTATACACTTGCTGCTATGTCATACATCATGGGGCAATTATTAATATGGAAAAAGTGTACACACATTTGTACATGTCAGATAACACTTAGTGTCAGTCAGTAACATGTACAAGTGAAGCTCTTACATATGAAGACATCATGAAATTAAAAAATAAAAAGTTTTCCAAGTTCCAATTCAAAAAATCAGAACCACGCAGGAACTGCAAAGGCAAAAATTAACAACCGCATAGCTATTTTTTCGATAGTCGCACGGGTCAACCAAAGTTCGAGTAAGAAATCTGATACCACTTCACATAAGTTTGGAATGTGATTCCTTTACATGTACCATCCTAGGGCAACTAATTTCAAGTCGACTTGGAGATATTTAGCCCCCAAGGGATCCTCTTATCCTTCTCTCAAGTCATTTTCTCATTAATGAGATAAGGGAGGGAAGGAGGAGTTCAAAATTCTATATAAATAGGCCATTGGAAGACCAAAAACAAGAGGCAAAGTTATGCTGGAAAAATTTCTCCCTAAGCAATCCTGCATTTCATCATAGAGAGAGTTCTACCATCATTGAGAATTATCTTAGCTTCTTTGAGAGAGAGGAGTCTTGCATAGGAGATTGAAGAAAGGAGTTCCTTGCTGAGAGCTCTTGAGCACCTTTGCTCAAATACCTCTCTTCAAGTGTTTGGATATCTCATATTGTATCTCTTCCACAAGCAATCAATAAAGGGAATTATGTTCCTATGTCTTTTGTTGATGTGTTTATGCTTCATTAAGCAATTTTATGTTTTATTGTGTGTAGTTTTAGTTTATGTATGTTTATGCATTGTTTACATTGCTTACAGTGCTTTGTTTACCCATGTTTGTTCACTAACAACATCCAATTGATTTTTATACTCTTTGTAAGTACAAACAAACTACAAAGAAAGGTGTTTTGGGACTCATGCTCAACAAAACTCCAATTACACTTCCCACTTTGCATATGTGAAGCCACACAACTTCACTCCCTCTATTCATATGTACCATAATCCATACTAGGTAGTGCCTCTCAGGTACCATAAAACATGCTTAGTTACCCTCCAATACAATTTGGTTGGCCTAACCATAGCTTGGCTCAATTAGTTGACTACATATCACATACCTTGTCATGTGTTCACAAGATACATCAATGAACCCACTAACTGTCGGTAAATGGTAGCATCAACCTCTTCACCTGAAGTGACATTCTCCTTCCTCCAATTGGTCACTAGAGGTGTCTCCACGGGCTTACAACCCTCCATGCGACATCTTTACAAAATCTTGGTGGCATACTTGCTTCGAGACACAAACATTTCCCCATCACCTTTCCATACTTCCAAATCAAAGAAGTAGTGCATGAGACCCACGTCTTTCATCTCAAATTCCCTTGCAAGGTGCTCCTTGCAAGAGCTGATCAACAACTCATCACCTCTCAATATTAAATCATCAACATATAAAACAATGATAAGCAATTTAACTTCTACTAAAATATGATAGAGGTTCGCATCTGCTTCACTTTTGGTGAAGCCCAATCTAGTGAGATAACTATCAATCCAAGTGTACCAAGCTCAGGGTGCTTGTTTGAGACCATAAAATGATCTCTTGAGTCTACACACATGAGACTCCCAATAAAATGTCTCAAAACCTTATGGTTTCTCTATGTACACTTCCTCCTCAATAACACCATTGAGAAATGTTGTTTTTACATCCATCTGGCGGATCTTCCACTCCATTTGTGCAGCTAGTGAAAGAATTGATCTAATGGATGATTATCTTTCTACGGGAGCAAGGGTTTACTCATAGTCAATTCCCTCAACTTGAGAGAATACTTTGGCCACAAATATAGCCTTGTACTTCTATATGCTCTGTCTCCTACATGCTTAACCTTGAAGATCCATATTGAACCCACAACTAATTTATCTTCCATTCTTGGGACCACTTCCCAAACAATGTTGTTCATGATAGATTCATATTCTTCCACCATTACATCAACCCAAACTAGTTGCTCAACTGATTCCTCAAAAGAGGATGGCTCAGTCTCTACAAGCTCAATCATTATATCCATGTAGCCAATGTACCTCTCAGGTGACCTCCTTTGCCTGCGCAAATTTTAAGGAGTACCATGTTCTCTCTCACATCCAACACCAATCTATCAATTTCCCTAGTTCTTTTTCTACATTCTCTAGATGTTTATGCTTGAGTGGATGTCACCACTCTGCCTCCTTCCTCCTCCTCCATTTTTGGCTACTCCACAACTTCCCAAGGCTCCTCCTTTGGAGCTAAAAACTCCTCTTATGGTGGTATTTTAAACTCCCTCTCAAGAAAGCATCTCATTTCTTTCTCCTCATCAAACTTTTTTTTTAACATAAACAGTTAGAGATTTTATTGCCAAACTAGGAGCGAGCTCCAATTACAAGTAGCAGTAGCTTATGAAAACTATGTTTAATTTCAAAATTACATCGAATACTTTGGCTGCTTTTGATTTCTGTCTTGTTTTCTGAATACTGATCCTTCTGGCACTATTCTTGATGTTTCTTTTGTTGGCTGTTCTATCAACATAATACTTGGCATTCCTGTAAGTGAATTTCTGGAGTCCTAATGTCAATCCCGAATAGAAAAGAGACCCTTGGGATCGATTAACTCAAGCGTGCCTATGGCAGAGGGTGGTTCAAGTAGGGTCCTCCATTGAGACTAAGAGATCCTTGAGATAACAGGTAGCCTTTGTTTGCCAGGGAGTCTGCAAGCTTATCGAGATCTCGCAAAATATGATATATTGCCACAGAGTCAAAATATTTCATTATATTTCTGATTCTCTGCAGTGTATTATTTAAAACAACATTGCAAAAATTGTTTTTAGAATTTAAGAGCTTAAGCAAGAGCTCTGAATCTCTAAAGGTTTGGATTCTTTTATGTCCTAAATCCTTCGCGATTTGGCAGGCTTTTAGGAGGCTGTAGCTTTCAGCTTGGTTGTTTGTGTTTATGCCCAGGTCCCAACTGAAGCTCGTGTTGTTCGCTCTATCTGGGGAAATGATCAAACCACCTGTGCCTGAGTTTCTAGGATTCCCATTAGATGCACCATCGAAGAAGATTGTGGCATCCGACATCCCCTGCCACCTCGAAAGGAAGCCTCTTCGGAGATACGCAAGTGCCACAGAGGGTCTGTCACAGGTTTTCTAAGTGCGCATTTTCTTTCTCCTGTCTCGCAGGGTCTAAGCCAGGCAGAGGATTCTACAGGTAACTTGAAGTCAGAATCTATGTTGGCAATGATTTCCAGAAGGAGGCATTTGATTTTGGATGCCTCATCCACCTCCTTGGGAAACTTGTCATTGAAAATCCTCTCATTTCTTATAATCTAGACTTTCCACCAAAGGCATTTGGGAATTACTTGCCAAATATTATTCCACTCTGCATTTTTGATTTTGAGCTCAGGATTTCGATCTGCCCAGGAGATATAGAGAGAGACAATAGATATCTGAGAAGGGATTAGGATGCTGAGGCCTTGGAGAACCAACTTCCAAACAACTTGTGTGAAAACACAGTCAACCATTAAATGATCAGTAGTTTTGGTTGCCGAGTTGCATAGGTAGCATCTAAATTCCAAGAGACGATCCACATTATTTATTGGAGAGAGGAGGAGCAGACCCTCCCTTTGGGAGATGGGTCCTTGTATTTCTGCCTAATGACATTTCAATTGTGGACTGAGAGCCCTGCATCTTTAATTGCTCTGCTTCTTCCTCTCTGATCTCCTTGCAAGACTTCCTTCCTGCCTTTTTATTGGATTGTTCAAGAGGTTCATCTTCAGAAGAACATGGGATTTCTATCAGCTTTTTCTTTTTGATCATCTTTGTGTAGGAGGGAGGGGAACTTGTAGCTACTGGAGCCCCCTGGATTTCTTGATGGATTGCATCTACACACAGGGTTGGTATGGCTTCTGCAAATTGTTCCTGAGGTCCTTCATTTGTTCCATTGTCTGTTACCTGCTCCATATGCTGTTGCACCTCTCCTTCTTCTAAATCTGGTTGATCTTCTGGGGTATGAAGAGCAACGAAGGGATTTGAGAAGGTTTTCGCATTTGCTACTGCTTGGCCTTCTAATAAACTCATCCCAACAGAGGGGCCTCCATTCTCTGGATTCCCTCCTTTCTTTTTTGTTCTATAGTTTTGTTTTGTTGTGCCAGTTTTTCTTACTTGTGTCCACTGTTCTCCCTTTTCCTTTTCAGAGTCTTCATCGATTTTCTTCTTATAGTTTCGAGCAAAGTGACCATAGCCGTGATAGAGTCGGCACTTGAAAGGAAGCTTTTCATAGTCCAGTTCCTGAATATGAGACCAGCCAACTATGGTTAGCTTGATCGCCTCTGGTAGTCCTATCTCCAGGTCTACTTCAACACATATTCTGGCACACGAATATTGATCTCTCCTTTCAGCCCTGTCTATGTATTTACCTAATTTATTCCTGATTGTTTCCATTGATTCCGAGTTCCAACAATGAAGGGGCAGATGGGGAAGCCTTACCCAGACTGGAACGACAGAAGGGGTGTCCTGAGCGGGATCAAAGTCCGGAGTCCACTTATTTAGGTAAAGCCCTTGGGGACCCATGAAATAAGGACTGTTTCTGAAGATGAGGTCTCGATCTTCTGCAGATTCGAAAACAAAGACATAATAACCTCTGCCTACTAGATGATTTCGAATACCTTCAGAGATAAGAGGCCTCCAATTTCACTAGACCCATCCTTCAATAGCTTTCGGAGAGGGCCAGAGACCCGTAAATTGGCCGATGAGTCCTCTTTCTGCTAGATTCAACACAGTCCTGCATAGTTGGTCTGCTGGAAATTCGACAGTGGGGATGGAGTCTGATTTCTTGACAAACTTCTGTTGATTCGTGTTCAGTTTCCTTTTTCCACTCGAGGCTACCAGTCTTTTAAAGGCTTCGATCTTAGGGGGGAGTGGAGGGGGACCCTCCCCAGCTTCCATGATGGCTGTAGTCAGCAAAAAAAGAGGTAGGACAGGCCGTGCAAAGGAGTCTGGCAGGCAAGGAGGCCTCAATAGCAGGAGGCTGCCGAGGGAGCGCTGCAGGGGCAACGACAGGAAACGCTCACCAGTGGTTCAAATGCCCAATCGATCTAGGGCCATGCTTGATTCTATCAATTAATAGGTTTTTTTTTCTCCTCATCAAACTTACTAACCCTTCACACAACTACAATTATAAGGGAAGGTAAATACACCTAGTAATTGTGTAGAGTTTTGGTGTAACCCACAAAAATTCTTAATTCTGTTGTCGGCTCAAGTTTATTCCTCGAATATTTGGAGACATGGCAATAAACAGAGGCTCTAAAAATTATGAAATGAGACACATCTATCTTTCTCCCCAAGAAAGCCTCCTCTGGTGTAATCATACCAGGAATCTGATGAGGAATCTGGTTCTACAAGTAGATTATTGTGTCACATGCCTTTTCCCACAAATGCACTGGCAGGCCTTGGTCATGTAGCATAGCTCTCGCAACTCCCACAATGCTAAGGTTCTTCTCTAAGCTACCCCATTATGTTGTGGGTTGTGGGGAGTTGTAAGTTCTCTTTGAATTCCTTCTTTGGCACATAAGTCGTTGAAGTCATTCGAAACATACTCACCTCCATTTTCACTCATGAGAGACTTCACCTTCTTTCTAGTCTCTTTCTCAACTAGTGCCTTGAATTCTAAACTTTTTGAGAATGTCTCATCCTTCTTCTGAATGAATAAGATCCAACACTTTCTTGAGAAATCATCAATAAAAATAACATAGTACTTATTTATGGCAGTGTAGGATGTCGATAAGGGTCCACAAACATCAGAGTGGAATCTCTCTAAGGCTCTCTCCAAGACTGCATGTGCTTCGCTGTCTCGATCACAAAATGTGGATTTTACATACTGCCCCAAGTTACAACCCTTACATACATCTTGTTGCTCAAGTGATCCTTTAGGGAGGGGAATGGTAATTTGATGCATAATTTTGAAGGCGAAATGATGAAAATGGCCCAATCTCCTATGCCAGAGTTCACCAGCATCGCGACTCTTCACTTTCTCTTCCTCACCGCTTAATGCAACACAATATTCCACATCAAGTTTATACTGGTTCTTCACATGAACCCCGATCTGCTTCACCTACCCAGTAGTTATGTGTCTCAGAAAGGCTTTCCCTTTACTGAAGATCATATCATAGCCAAAATCTTCCAAATATGCTAATAGAGATGAGGTTCTTCTTTAGGTCTAGTACAAACATGACATATTTGAGGTGAAGAAGGGATCCCGACTCCCTCTTAAAGGTTATTGCACCAATCATGGTAGCATTGTACCTTTCTTCGTCCCCAATCTCAATATGCATCTGGAGATCTTTCTCCTCTGGGTCATAGAAAAACACTCTACACCATGTCATGTGGAACGAGGCACTTGATTCCAAGTACCATGTTAGCACTTAGTTTGTACTTTCAAAAAAGGGGTCAAAATTTGTTGAAAATTAGTTAAGACTTTTATTTCAAGCAAAGTGGGCTTAAGTGTAGGGTTAGGTAAAATTTTGGTGTAAAAAGGTGGCATAAGGATTAAGAAACATGTTAAGAAAGTGATTTTTTCCATACCAAAGTTTTTACTCAAGCCTTGCACCAATCATATGCCAAAAAACAAATAGCACTATGAAATTTTTTCTTAGCATGCTACAAAATATTTTTGTAGCGCTTACAAGGTCGTGCTACAAAGAATTTTCATAGCATCTGTAGCGTTATGAAAAAAATAAAGTTTAAAGCCATCATTTGTGTAATTTAAAAAAATTAAAGGTCTTTGATGTGACTTAATATGTGATATGACTTGATGTGATGGTTTGAGGCAATTTCAAAACATTAAAGTAGCTTTGGAGAAGAAAAGTTGAAACCATAATTGTTCACAAACCCACTATTTCCATCAAACCCAAGTTGTTTGCTGGTAGCAAACAACAAAATTTTTAGCAGTTTTTCATAGTGTGTGGAAAAGTTATCAGTTTTTATCATTCAAGCAATGGGAAAGTCAAGTCATGTAAGACAATTTGAACTAGTTGGAGTATGGTTCTAGGTCTATGATGAGGTTGTACCTTTATTCAAAAATTCTGGATGGCAGTCGGTTTTCCAGTGGTTTGATGATTACAATCTGAGTTGGTATTATGATTTTATTCACTCTTTTGATGGCAACAGAGCTCGTATAAGAGGAATGGAGTTTGCAGTCACTGAATATTCGATAGAAGAAGCCACAAGCTTGCCTACCGAGGGTGAGAAGTAGTTTAAGAAACGAATGATGCGGAATGTGGATCTCATCTTCTTCTTAAAAGGACAATATTAGAATCCTAATTGGAGTGTGGGAATCCCTTAGAAGATGTTGAAGCCTGAATGGTCTAGCACTCTAAAGATTGTGCATCTTTTCTTCACATGTGAATGTAGGTATTCCAAAATCTACCTTTACCATATGAGATTTTTATGTCATTTAGTTGGGTTTGGGAAGATGAGTCTGCCTTATTTATTGCATCAAAGTTTATTTAAAATGGAAACTAGGATAGAACCAGGGCATAGCTATTGTCTCATGATATATGTCATCATGACTTAATTAAGATATTATACATACATTAATTGAATAAGAAAATATAGCAGTTGAGGAGAATAACTTTAGTGAACCCTACACCTAGAAGACAAAGAAAGGTTGAGGTTGCAACCAATACTAAAACCCTATTTCTAGAAATAGAGGGAGAACCTAGTCATATCCTTGTTGAAGGACAAACTGAAAACCACAGATTGAAAACCTTGTAAATCAACCAGAGATTAAGGTATATGAGAAGAGAAGAAGAAGACAACAAAAGAAAATGTTAGAAAGAGAGGAGGCAAAGCATAAAGCAATGAAAAGTGAGAAAGGGAAACATAGTATGGAAATAGGGGATGAATACACAGAAACAAAGCCTAGGGTTTCCTATAGGAAACCACATACTCGTCCTATAAATAAATTAAGACTAAGTTTTAAAGAAAAGCTTAATCCTAAGCTAAAGGAACCAATGATAATTGATGAAGAGGAAAATGTAAAGTCTTCAAAGCGCAAGAAAAAGGCTACAAGACAGGGGAAAACATAATATGCGGGTAGAAAAGTGAAAAGCGATCTAGAAGCTAGTAGAATCATATAGAAAGGTAATATAAAGATGACAAGAAGCCGAGACAAGTTAAAACTCCTTGCTCAAGCTCCAGAAGGTATGGAAGAATGATAAACTTACCTCATTGACAGAGCAATATATGAAACCCTAATTTTGTTGAAAAAACCCCAATTTTACATCAACATTTTGGCACGCTCCATTTATCTTTTCGATAGTTAGTTTATATTCAATATATTATGGTAATATTTCATAAAGTGTTGTGAATTAAGAAGAGCATAGAATACGAGTCAACACAAGAGAGAATGACCTTAAAGAGTGCAAACAATTGCATAACTTCAACCGATTTAATAGGTTCATGTATCAATTTTGCTACAAGGGAGGAATGTGAGTCACTGTTCCACATATGAAGCCTACAAAGGTGTGGACAGTTCCAAATCCTACACTACATTTATGACTCATCTTTTTCCTAGAAGAATAAAAGAGGATGCGTACAATGGTTTCAAAATGCTTTGAACAATGTTTAAATGACAAATAGAGATCTGAATGGCTAGAAGGATAGGATTTTAATTATGTTTTGCAATTTAAACTCTCAAATATTGTAAATATTTTACAGTTATGCTACCAAACTTTGTGGATCTTAATTTTTATGCATTTTTCCTATATAATACATTAGAAAGAAGGAAAAAAGGTTGTATTTTGAAAAAAAATTAGTCTTTATTGTTATGCGTAATCAATTTGTTATCTTTTCAAGTACCAAGATGACTAGAATATTATGTTCATGATACATAGATTCTTGTGATGGTATGCTCAGTCAGTTCTTCTACTGTGATAGTTTCATTTCTATGTGATATCATTTATATTTTATCTTCTGATGTTTAAATGAGACTATGTGATATGATTTGTTAGTTAATGCTATGGTTCATATGGTTTAGGCATATGTATTATTTCTCCTAAAACTTGTAGGATTCATGTTTCATGCCCTGCTATAGTGGATTTTTTTCTCCTTCTATTACCATTCAGATCATGTTTGATATGTATACAATTTTCCATCTATCTTGCCTCTGTCCCTCTTGATTCATACATTCAAGATCTTGGTATCTATTTTTGAAAACTAATTTGTTGACCCCATTTCCTAATGGATTAATTTCTTCATCCCAACCAAACCCTATTTTTAGCACAACCATATTGAATATCTAGCCATTGTTTGAAGACACAACCAGTTGCTAAGCTTAATGATTAGGTTGTCAGAGAGAGGCCTCTTTGGATTGAAGGGTCTAGCCTTCAATCTATAAGACTGGTTGGAAAAGGTTACCCTAGGACTTCCTCTTTTATAGCCAAGAGGACATTTCTGAGTGATAACACACCACACACTCCCCATCACAGTGTTGTTCATGCATGAAATCAGTGTGAAGTCTAGCTCAAACTATGAAGCCAATGCTTCACCTCTTGCTCCTCCTTAGTTCTTCTTGCTAGACTTTTTTGTGGACACTTTGTAGCATAGTGCCCAAATTCATGACAACTGAAGCATTTAATTTTGGGCAAGTCTTTCTTCTTGCCCCTTTGGATGGATTATGGTTTGGTTTGATTTTTCTTCCCTTTTCCCTTCTTTCCCTTTCCAACCAACGCAAAATTTTCTCCATCCTCTCCCTTTATTAACTTCCATATCTGGTATTCTGCTAGATTTCTTCTTATACCAAATTAGACCATAAATGTTCCAAATTCGGTAATCTCTTCCTCTCATTCATTGAGTCGTGGTAGATTTTCTAGCTTTTGGGAAGGCCTAGAAGTGCTAGGATCACCAGGTCATCTTTTGCAACATTCACACCAACCTCTCCAAGCTCATCCATAACTTATGTAAATCTAGTGAAATATCGTGGAATAGTATCATTCTTCTGCATCTTAATGTTTCAAAGTTTGTATTTGAGGACCATTTTTCTATGGTCACTACTATTCTCGAATATCTTAGTCAATTCCTTCCACATTGTGAAAGGAGTTTCTTTTCCATGGAGATTTGAGACAATATGGTCTCTCATTCCCTTTAGGATTATTCTCCTAGCATTGGCTACACATTTCTTCCATTGGTTGGGTTTTGGGCATCAATGATCCTAGTTTTAGAATATTTGACTTGACATATTCCAACAACCCATTGTTATCAAGCACGAGCTCCATGTGATTCTTCTAGGAAATGAAATTTGAGTTGCCTTCCAAGGCATACTCTAACCTCAGTCCACTAAAGACCATTCTCCCAACTCTGAAGAAATCCTGCTACACTAAAGCTGCAAATTTGAACTTCTGGAGGAATAAATTCAAAATTCTTGTTCTAATGTGAATCCTACTTTGATACTATGTAGAAATATGGTGATAGAATCACATCTTCTCAAGAAATTTAATCTAAATCAAGAGATACAATTTTACTCTACTCCTCTACGAAAATTAATTCACAATTTAGAACAACATTCACAAACATGCAACAATCACATACACAAGTACACATATCTATCTAGGTGAAACCAACTAGTAAAAACCCCCCTAAGCCTGCTTGAGTTAATAAGATGAATAGAGAATGTATTACATTGCTTGCTTGCTCCGAGCTCAATCTACAAGTGAATAATTGTTCTCTCTGCTCAATGAAAAGATTTGATCTAGACTTAGTCAATTTTTGACCCCACCTAAGCTCCTATTTCCTTGCGTAAATCCTAAGGAAATTGGCCCCTATTATTTAGGAATTTCCTCCAAATTGATTTCGTAATTCCCAAGGATTGATCATTGTTTGCATGCAACACTTGTACACTCAAAACTAGTCTACAACTGATGTTACACTTCCTTGGAATCTCCCTTGCAACTAAGAAATTTTAATTCCTAAATGCATGAGCTATTTTTGGTTTATTGATCAATTAACTATATGATCTCTGAGTTATATTTTTATCCCACTAAACAACTGACCTCCCACTACTTCTATTATTTGTTAGAACTAGTTTAAATGAGTACAACTAGAAATAACTGAACTGGATTGCTACAAGTTAGCAATCAACACATGAAAATTGAACTCCAAGCCCACTAACTTGAATTTACTAAGCTAACTGAGTGACAAGATCCATGTCACCTCAGTTAACTGCCTCCAAATTGTCTATTGATGTGGAAATTTCTAATTTACTCAATTTGACAAAGGCTAAGTCAAATTGAGCCTTTCTTACTACACTTCTCAACAATATTGGTTTGGCTATTAATTTTAAATATGTTATGGATGGATAAATAGAGAAATTGTTGGGATATAATTCAAATTCTTAAACTTGTTAATTTTTTGCATGTTGTTAGAAGAAATTCTTATTATATCACTTTGTAGCTTCTTCTCTTTTCTATTATGAAAATTCATGTATAAATGAGTATTTTCATTTTTGTTAGTTGTCAACAATCTCTTTTTTTCCTTCCTTATGATATGATCACAAACTTTGTATATGAAATTACTTGTTTTAGTGTTGAAATTCATTGCATTGTTTAGATCTAGGCATTGGATTTTTTATTCTTTTAAATGAAGAATAAGGAGTATCTTTATACATGTTTACGAAGATGAAATCCTATTTTGACTATGTAAATAATGTTTAACTGAAATCCATAAACCTTTGAATCTTGTTAAGTTGTATAACTCTTCTTTTTACAGTCACAACTAACCTTATAATTTGTTATAGTTTTGGAAAATTTGGGGATTGGAGCGTTAAACCTCGACCCCTCGTCACATGGGCCAAATCAAGGGTTGTGATCAAGGACTAAAAATAAAAGGGATGAAAGAGGAAGAAATTTAGGCATCCAGAAAAAATTATAAAAACTTAGATGTCGAATGGTGGAACCTAGTACAATTGAACTAAGACCTGCTAGAGGTATCAATGTCATGTGTTGTAGACTAGGCACTAGGATCTATCAAGCATTGGTGATTTGGCATCAGGTTCTATTCAGTGGTGGAAGACTGAGAAACTGGGGAAAAATTAATAACAAACTTAATTAAAAACCTAAATCTTGATAATAAGATAATCCAAAATCTGACAATGACCTTTTCTCTGTATCTTCCTAATAAATGATAGAATATGTATGTTTAGTAAATTTGAAATTCAAAATGGTTCTTTTCCATAAATTAATAGGACTCTTGCCATTTGTTGACAAATCCTGGCATCCAAAGGTCACATGTTAATAGATCTAGAATTCCAAAGATGCGGAATTTATTTAAATAATGTTTTTATGAAAAACCCATATACGGATTCCAGTAGGGCAGAGGACATGGAACCACGTAATTTGGAGTACGATGTGGTAAATGATGTGACATAGAGGATAAATCAAGATGACATGGCATGTTGACATTTAATGGCAATGTGACAATAAGATGATGTGGTGCATGTGTGGTGGGAATGATGTGGAATCGATAAAGTATAATCTAGATTCTAGAAATATAGATTTTTGGAAAAATGAGCATTTAAGATTTTCCCAGATCCAAATGTGTCTGACAAAATCCAAAATAGTTTTTTTTAGTTTTCATCATCATGAATTGTTCCTTCTTCTAAAAAATTTGTTTGAATTTTGGAAAGTGGACCTTTAAATATTTTATTAGATGTGTTTTACATAATATAGATATATGTTTATCAACTACCGTGACCATCTAATAATTTTCATCAATTGTGAAAAATCAAATCTGGAGTCCATCATACCAGAAATCTAACTTTTGAAGAAATTGCACAACTTGGTTTTATTGGATCCACATTTATGATCTATCATTTGTGTTGGATATTTCCATCTAATGATGAAAGTCAAATCCATATTCCATTAATCCATAGATATAACTTTTCAAATAAATTGTCTTTTGCAATTTTTTCTAGACTTCGATGTTGATGGGTAGTTTACTTGTCTACCCCATGGAGTTGTCACAATATGGTGTTGAAACATGGGTGCATGAATGCCATGCATTAATCACATGTCATGTGACATCGAAAAATGTGTTGTTGACACATGGACATGATGCCATGTATTAGTTGTTGATGTGGCATATGTTGGAAATAATATTGAGAAGGCGGGGTGAATCAGTATTAGAAAATCACTAACTCTTTCATTTCCATACTTAGATTCATATATCCTACTTCAGTTAAGGGAACCCGCGTGTACACGCAACTGTGTTTAATGCAAGTAGTGTATATCCAGTAAACTTATGATTCGGTTAATCCATTATATGTTGATCTTTAATCAATGCATCAGAACTTCATTAACCATATGAATAGTAAATAGGTGCAATAAAACAGAACATATCATCACACATAAGAAGCACACATGAACACCATGATATAAGGTGGAAACCCAATACGGGACAAAAACCACCTGCTGCTGTTTTCTTTAATATAAGAAAAACCTGTTTACAATCTTGTACTGGCGCAGACTCATACCAGTACGCAAGCACCCACCTATAGAAGGCTACAACCTTCTCTCATTCTCTAGCTACTACTGGAAGAGAGCTGCAACCCCCTAGCTCTTGTACTAGCTGATCCATTTACTAGTACGTAGGCGCCGACCTACTGAAGGCTACAACCTTCTTGATCTCAACATCATAATATGAAGGCCATGTTTCATCCAATTTTCATACTGGACCCATCAACAACATTGAAGCATAAATTAATCATTACTACAATACAATCATCAACTACACCTGCATCATCAATCTCTGAATCACCCAATACTGAATCACTGAAACCCTGTCATCAATACACAGTCACCAGAACACAGAACTCTGCAACAACCAAACCCAACTGCAACTTCAAATAACATACTTCATACTATATAAGAGACTTTAATAAGACGAACCTGCATGTATACACGCTTTTACCAAAGATAACCTACGTATACATCTGTAAATATTAACTCAGAATTTTGTAGCTATACCAAACATCAGTCATACCTAGATCATAACATTTATACAATAAAACATGCGTCAATAATTCAGATCTAGTCTATCCATGATCAAACCACATACTGATAATACATTCCAAGCCTTATGATCCCGATCCACCATCCATCTTCAAACGTATAGGTGAATCCTTGGTTTAGATCAAGCAAAGCATCACAAACCCATAACCAGCATACTAGATCTCAAACTTCATCAGATATTCAATCCTTTGCACACTTGCACCTCTTGGCCTAATGATCTTCTCCTTATATAGGTTTAGGCTTCTCTCAATACCATGGTCCAAAACCACGTAGAACAAATACCTTGGACCTAATACCTGGGGTCAACACTTCGGACCAAATACCATGGAGCAATACCAAAATACCATGGACCAAATACCACGGACCAAATACCACAGACCAAAACTTAGTTTTCCAACATGTACGCACCTTTCCTTCTGTGAACCTGCGTGTGTACGTATACACACCTTTTGTTCTTCTAACTCGCGTGTATATGCACTTTCATCAAGGTTAACCTGCGTATACCTCTCTCTTGACCTACTGCACTATGATCTGTCATCTGAGTGAGTTGCCATCAAGGACAACACCTGTATCATACCTCTAAGTGAGTTGCTATCAAGGACAACACCTGTATTATAATGCCAACAACATAAGGATTTAAAACTTCTCGGGGCCATAACTTTATGTTTATACCCCAGTTTTAGATGATATTTATATCATCATAGAGCTCACGATGAGAAAAATACAATAGTAATCTTGAAAAATAATTTTAAAGTGATTTGAAGAAGAATAAATTTGATAACCCCATTTCCTTAAAGTAGATTAAAGAGTTGTAATTTAAACACAACAATAATACAATATCAAGAAATTACATATCAAGTTTTTTATATTACCATTTCTCATATTAAATCTCGTTATTTTATAAATTTTTCTTTTTAAATTATTGGGTGTGTTACAAATTTGTTGTAGGCTAAGCAAGTAGTTGAACAAGTCTAAGATGCTAGGGGAATTGATTGGTTTAGAAGGTGGAAATAATTCTTGTTGTTGAGATGTCAATTTACAATTTTGGTAAGTTTTCCAAGGTTTATGTCCAACAAAGCATTGAATTTGTTGGGGCTATTGATAAGGAAAGAAAGGTGGTGGTTTATTTTGGAAATTTGAATATTGCTATTGTTGATGGGGTGGAAATGGATTTGGATAAGGCTATGAATACCAATTTGTCAAGGGATCAAATTTATGACTCCAAGAATAATGTAAACATTGAAGATATTCATATGGCATATCCTAAGTTATGCATGTAGTCCTAGTCTTGGTTGGTTGATGGAACAACCCTACTCCACATTTTAATATGCTCCTCCATACAAAGCCTTCAAACATTGCAATTGTGGGAATTGATTAATGTCATGTTTATCTTTGCAAATGCTACAAAATCATGTGATGTTCGATGGGAATTCACAAAAAACATGATTTTTTGTACACTTTGCACAAAAAATTGCCAACTCTTTTTCAATTCCCTCTTTCTTCTTCTTGAATTGGAGTGTATCAAACAACATTGTTAATGGATGTATTTGTCTCCATATCCTCCACTATATTCCAATCGTACTTTTATTATGCCAAATATGGTCCTAGAGGTTTGTGCAACAATTCCTTTGATTCCTTTATTGTTTTTAGTAATAGTTGTTGAATAGTTTTTTGCAAACATTTCTTATTTAATCTAAAGCGCATTTGGAAATGTCTCCAAATGATATTAAATTTTAAAACTCTGTAGAATCATCTCTTACTCTTCTCAATAGAATCGTCTTAAGGGAGTCTTTATAAATCATGCAATTTATTTATCCCTTATAAGTAAAGTGAAATCTCTTGACATAGTCCTCCAATGATTCATCCTCTCCTTGAATCACTCAAAAAATTTCATCTCTCAAGTCTCTTATATTTTCATTATTCTTTTTATTCTCCATGTTCAATCCATCTAGACCCATGAACCATTTGAGAGTTACTTCTTTCAATGTAGAGGGGAATAATCTTATTTTTTAGGTATCTTTATTATAGTCATAATTCCTATAGAGGAATTTGAATTCATAGAGAGAAATGTTTAGGTCCTTAGCGATCATTTTAAGAAAAAGGGGAGAAGCTACTAGATTTATGTTTTTCACTCTTACTTGCTCCCCAGTGTCCGAGATAGGAAACCAAAAAAATCTCTTGGTATTATTCATTTCTTCCTTCCACCCTTCCTCGTGCTCTCTTGTCAATAATAGCGAACATGGAAAAATATGAAAATAAAGAAGCTTCCCAATACTAAATTATTTAGTACTTTCTTCATGGATTTGTTCTAGACTTTATTTAATAGTCATAAACTCGGGGACCAATTCTTATTCTTACATCTTGCTTCTTGTTGGACTTGCATTTGGTTATATAATATTAGTAGAAATATTCCTAATTCATCCCTATTGTGATGTATGCTTTTTTCCAAAAAAAAAAATATTAAATACAAAGAAAAAGGCCACTTTGTAGAACGAAACTCTTGGGAACCTTGTTCCTTCTCTTTATTATAGTTGAATCCCTATTCAAAAGTTCTTTCTTCCTTGAATATTTTAGTACCTCCTTGATAATGACAACCAAAAAGTGGTGAAATCAAGTTGATGGTAACAAAAGCTACTAAATCTTGGGTAAGCACCCATGAATTATCAACTAGGGGAATTGTAGACTTCTGAAGCACTACAAAAAGTTGATGAATGACAAGTGTAGACATGAGTCATTGAATGAATTTTATAGTTTTTTCTTTGTTAGAGAAAAAAAACTATATGATTAATGTGTACCTACTTGCAATAAAGGACTATAACTCTATAGCATGGGTATTTTGGACATAAAATATTAGGTCTTGTTAGTTGATGCTACATAAATCTTTGTCTCCTTTATAACAAATAAAGTAAAAATACAAGTGCTTCATGCTACAGAAAGATAATGGAATTTGGAAAGTAAATTCAATGTTATATGATACATATATTCTACAACACATTGAATCACATGACACATCCCTTACCAATTGTGGGTTCATGACATGCTAGCAAAGGAATAAATCACATTAGCAAAGATAAACAATTGTTCTGGCCAGTTAATTGGGGTTATCTCAGGTGGATGAGCAGAATGGTTATTACCGCCCTCACCCAGGTTCAATTCCCTGAGAGTGACACGATGATGATAATGTTGGAAATAATACTGAGAGGGGGGGGGTGAATCAGTATTATCAAGTTCTTTTAATAAATCTTCCTTATTTATACTTTGAATTATTTTTGCATGTCAGTACCATAAAATAATGAGCATGAACAAGAAAAACAGATAGTCACACCAAAGAACACCAGATATAAGGTGGAAACCCAATGTGGGTGAAAACCACCTGCTGCAATATGTATCTATCTTCTTTCAAATTAGAAACTCCTTTTACAATGGTTTTGTACTGGTGCAGTCCTTTACCAGTACGCAGGCTGCAACCTGCAGAGAGCTACAACTCTCTCTCGTTTTCCAGTCTCTCCTGGAAGGGAGCTACAACCCCCTACTTCTTTTCTTTCAAGGACCACTTTTCATAAATTTTCAAACTGGATCCATAAACATCAAGAGATCATCAAGTACAAGTAAATCACCCAGTCAACTGCAGTAACCAGATCAACAATAACAGTAAACTAAACCCAGAACACCTTATCAACAGAAAAATTCAGCCAACAAAAGTCTTAAGACAGATCCGCAGTTTTTCTTTATCTGGCCTGCGTGGCTCCGCACTTCACCTTCTGCTCCCCTGCGTATACCCGCAGAGAGCCTTCTGCTGCACTGCGTATCTACGCACTTGCACCTTCTGTCGCGCCGCGTACATATACTGTAGCTTCGCACCTACGGCTTCTATCGCTCCGCATACCTCTACTGTAGCTCCGCACCTGCAGCTTCTGTCGCGCCGCGTATCTCTACTATGCCTCCGCACCTGAACCTTCTAACGCACTGCGTACCCACGCACTGCACCTTCTTCTGCTGTGCGTACCCACGCACTGCGCCTTCTTCTGCTGTGCGTACCCACGCACTGCGCCTTCTTCTGCTGTGCATACCCTCGCACTTGCACCGTTAATTACCTGCGTACCTCTGATTAGGGCCAAATTGGCAGTCCACCAGTGTGCCACAGATAGTCAGATGCCCAGATCTGATCATGCGCCCGAGAGATCACACTTCATAGATTCACTTTCAACTTCACTTTTATATAGATCAAGCTTTTAAACCGATAACCCAATATTTCAGATCTTAAGATATTCAATTTGCAAAAGATACATTAGCCAAGTGATCTCCTTCCCTATTTATAGTCAAGCCCTTATTCACACCATGGGACAAAACCATCAATAACCAATACAAGGGATCCAAACCGGGGCTAAATTAGATCCTACACCACGGGCCAAAACCATAGAATCAAGAACGACGGGCTAAATACCACGGGCTAAACATAAGAAACCCCACGTGAGCGCGCTTCTCTGCCTTGAAGTGAGTGAACTGGGGGTCCGCACCTCATGAACGGGTAACCTGCGGGTATGTACGCACTTTATCTATGATATTCCTGCGGGTCCGTAGCTTTTGTACGGTGTACCTGCGTACCTCTTATTTTCCAACATTTTGAGAGCCTGAACAGAGCATTGCCACTTAAGAGAGTTGCCATCAAGTACAACACCTGTAACATAGAGCCATACCAGAATCATAATGCCAACAATCTCCCCCTTTGGACTTGATGGCAACCTCAAGATCTTCAATGTCATTCTCCCCCTTTGACATCAAGGGCAAAGGGTTATGCTCCCCCTAAGAACATGCTCCCCTTGACTATAAACCAGATCTGTAAAGAAGAACCATAATCCACCAAACACCATAAATGACCATGAAAGAGATAGAGACATATTGTAGCAATATTCAGACCAGCATCCATGATCTTCTTCTGTACTTCCTCCATAATGCCAACAATGCATTATATGCTCCCCGTGAACCTATGCCATTCGATCTTCGACCAATCCGCAACCCAGCACATGTACGCATATACCCCAGATGAGCCTTGCGTACAACCAACCATCAGAAGAGATTCAACAACAAGATGATGCATCAATAACCCCCAGCTTTTTCTTGAGGTATTCAAAGGTCTCCCTGGGCAATGGTTTGGTGAGTATATCAGCAACTTGTTCCTTAGAAGGAACATACTCCAACTTGACCTTTTGTTCAAGTACTTGTTCCCGGAGAAAATGATACTTGATCGATATGTGCTTGGTCTTTGAATGCATGACTGGGTTCTTTGAAATGCTGATTGCACTTGTATTATCACATAAGATGGAGATGGGTGGTATACAAGTGATTTGAAAATCCTGCAAGGTCTGCATCATCCAAAGGAGTTGAGTGCAGCAAGATGCAGCAGCAACATATTCCGCTTCAGCTGTAGACAAGGCAATCGAACTCTGTTTCTTGCTGAACCAAGATACTAATCTGGAACCCATAAAGAATGCACCACCGCTTGTGCTCTTCCTGTCATCCACGCTTCCGGCCCAATCTACATCTGTATAAGCATGAAGTGTGAGATCTGTATCTCTAGGATACCATAAGCCATAGTTTTGAGTTCCTTGAAGATATTTGAAGATTCTCTTTACTGCCTGAAGATGAGTTTCCTTTGGATTTGCCTGAAATCTTCCAACTATTCCTACTGCATGCATTATGTCTGGTTGGGTACCTGTCAAATAAAGTAGACTTCCAATCATAGATCTGTAGGTTGGTTGATACACTACTGCTGATTCATCATTTGCACTGAGGCTACATCCTGTGACCATGGGTATACATACTGGTTTTGCATCTTCTATGCCATATTTCTTCAAAATCTGCTTGAGATACTTGGTTTGAGACAAAAAGATCCCTCCTTCTTTTTGTTGGATTTGCAAACCAAGAAAATATGTCAGTTCTCCTAGCAAGGACATTTCGAATTCTTTCTACATTACCAAGGCAAAGCTTTGACTCATAGCTTCTTCATTGCTGCCAAAAATAATGTCATCTACATACACAACAAGTATTAGCAATTTGTCGTTTGCAACTTTTATATAAAGATTGCTATCTGCTGATCCTTTTGAAAAACCTTGTTGATGAAGATATTTGTCCAAACGATAGTACCAAGCCCTTGGAGCTTGTTTGAGACCATAGAGAGCCTTTTTCAATCTGCATACAAGATTTGGATCATTTCCAAGAATGAAACCATCTGGCTGCTCAAAAATACTTCTTCTTCCAAGTCTCCATTCAGAAAGGCTGATTTCACGTCCATTTGAAATACTTTGAAGTTTTGAAAGCTTGAGAGAGAAAGGAACATTCGGATGGCCTCAAGTCTTGCAACAGGAGCAAAAGTTTCTTCAAAATCTATTCCTTATTGCTGCGCATACCCTTTACAAACAAGTCTGGACTTGTTTCTAATTACTTCTCCATTTTCATTCAATTTATTTTTGAAGACCCATTTTGTCCCTATAACATTCTTATCCTTTGGTCTAGGAACTAACTCCCAAGTGTTGTTCTTTTCGATCTGCTCAAGTTCTTCATCCATTGCTTTGACCCAACATTCATCTTTGCATGCCTCTTTCACATTTTGTGGTTCAGTGGAAGAGAGTAATGCCAAATAGCTTGAAGCTTCTGCAATTGTTCTTCTTGTTTGTACACCTCCTTCTTTCTGCCCCAAAATCTGAGATTCTGGATGATTCTTCTGAACATATCTGGATGGAGTCTTCTCTTCTATCCTTATCTACTCCTCTGGTTCTTCTTGAGGTTCTTCTTCTTCATCATTCTGTCTTTGAGGGTAGTCTTCATCTTCTTCGATATCTTCATGATTTACTTGCCTAGGAATGTATCCCTTCTCATCAACCACTACATCAATGCTGTCAACAATTCTTCCAAGTCTTTTATTGTAGCACTTGTATGCTTTGCTGTGTGGAGAATAACCAATAAGAATGCCTTCATCTGCTCTAGATTCAAGTTTGCCAAGTTGCTCATCAGTATTCTTAATATAGAATTTTCTCCCAAAGATTTTGAAGTGCTTTACCGAAGGAGTCTCACCATACCAGAGCTCATGAGGGGTTTGAGTGCTGTTCACCCGGACATTTGTTTTGTTGAGAATAACAACTGCAACATATGCTGCTTCACCCCAGAAAGTTGCGGGAGTTCCAGACTCATCAAGCATAGCACGAGCCATTTGTTGGACTGTGTTATGAAACCAGCTCAAGAAAAGATAGAAAAGATAGATCAACGCCTTAGAATTCAGCCTCTTCGAGGGGGCAACCTCCTTTACATTACATAAATGAACAATTCCTTGATGATTCAAATGACAAAACCTCCTTTCTATATATAGGAGTCTAAGGAGTCACAATATAATCCAGCCGACCTAACAATAATAATATAAAGCCACAAAAATAACAATAGAGGGATTCTATGGGGCACATAAATAACAATAAGGGGGTAATAGGGGCACAACAATATAAATAAGGGGTATAACTATAATAGTAATGGGGTAATCACTAGTATTATAGGGACCCAACATGCCCCTCTCCTTCAAAAAAGTGTTGTCCTCAACGCTTGAGTAATTCTGGATACTTCTGCATAAAATTCTCATCCTCCCATGTGGAATCTTCAGCGGATAAGTTCTTCCACTTGATAAGATACTCTGAAATTGATCAATTTCGTAGCTGTCGAGTTCTTGTTTCTGTGACTGCTTCCGGTTCCAATATAATTTTTCCTTCCTCGTCAAGTTTTGGCAATATTGTTTGAATTGGGAGCTTGTCGCCTATAACCTTCTTTAAACATGAAACATGGAAAACTGGGTGCAATAGAGAAGCTGCAGGAAGCTCCAATTTGTATGCCATAGTACCAATCTTTTGCAACACCTTGTACGGACCATAATACTTTGGTGATAGTTTATTATCCTTCTTAGCTTGCTTTAGGGACATTTGCTTATATGGTTGTAGCCGTAGGAATACCCAATCACCTACATCAAAACTTCTTTCACTGCGATGTTGATCTGCCTGTTGTTTCATTCTATTTTGTGCCAACACGAGATTATCCTTTAAGAGTTGGAGGACTTGTTGTTGATGTTCGATGTGATGTTCCACTGCCTGAACCTTAGAATTTTCTCTTAAATATGATGTGATGGATGGTGGTTGATACCCATAAAGTGCCATAAATGGGGTCATTTTTGTTGCTGTATGGAAGGAAGTGTTATACCACCATTCAGCTAGAGGCAACCATTTGACCCATTGTGTCTGTTTATCAGATACAAAGCAACGAAGATATCCTTCCAAACATTTGTTTACTATCTCAGTTTGCCCATCAGATTGAGGATGATAAGATGAGCTATGAGCTAACTGAGTACCAAGACAAGAAAATAATTCTGTCCAAAAATTTCCAGTGAAAATGGGATCTCTGTCACTTACAATAATCTTTGGGTTTCCATGTAGCTTTTGAACTGTTTCCATAAATGCAGTAGAAACTGTACTGGCTTTAAATGGATGTGATAATGCACAAAAGTGTGCATACTTGGTAAGTCTGTCAACTACCACCATGATGACACTCTTTCCCTCAGACTTGGGTAAACCTGTGATAAAATCCATTGAAACCTCCTCCCAACGTTGGCTTGGAATGGATAAAGGTTGTAATAGACCCGGTGTCTTAATTGTTTCAACTTTATTTTGTTGGCAAACCAAACATTCCGCCACAAACTTTTGAATATCTGATTTAAGGCCATCCCAAAAAAAATTCCTTCTTAACCCTGTGGTAAGTTTTTAAAAATCCTGAGTGCCCTCCTAAGGGAGAAGTGTGCAATTCCATAAGAATCTTTTGTTTTAGCTGGGAATTCTTACAGAGGTATAAGCGATCTTTGTACCATAACGAATCATTTTGCTAGCTAAATGTATCAGAAGTACTGGAATCTTGTTGTAGCTTTCGAATAAGTGCCCACACTTCTTCGTCATTCTTCCATTCCTCCCTTGCTTCGTTTATCCAATCTGGTTGGATAATAGAAATGGCACACAACAATGCTTCCACATCCTCATCCTTTCTTGAGAGTGCATCTGCCACCACATTTTGCTTCCCTTTTTTGTAGATGATTTCAAAGTCATAACCCAACATCTTTGTGACCCACTTTTGTTGCTCTTCAGAGGATAATCTTTGTTCTAAAAAGTATTTAAGGCTATCATGATCCGTTTTTACCTTGAAGTGTCTTCCCATTAGGTAGGGTCGCCATTTCTTAAGTGCATGGAGTATTGCCAACATTTCCTTCTCATAAATAGCTTTGCTTAAAAACTTTCCCTTGATTGGACGACTTTCAAAAGCAATGGGTCTTTCATCTTGCATTAGAACAACACCAATTCCATTTCCTGAAGCATCACATTCCACAATAAAGGTTTTTGTGAAGTCCAGTGTAGCTAAGACCGGTGCTTGGCACATTGCCTCTTTAAGATGTTCAAAGGCCTTTGTTGCTTCCGGAGTCCATGAAAATGAATCTTTCTTCAATAATGTTGTTAGAGGTGCTGCTATTCTCCCATAATTCTTAACAAACTTGCGATAATACCCTGTCAACCCAAGAAATCCTCGCAGATGCTTTATGGATGTGGGGATTTTCCATTCCTTAATGGCTTTAATTTTGCTAGGGTCTACCTTAACTCCTTCATGAGATACAATATGACCCAAATATTCCACCTCCTGGACTCCAAAGAAACATTTGGATCTTTTTGCATATAATTGTTTCTCCTCCAATAGTTGTAGCACCCTGTCAACATGTTCAACATGATCCTTCCAAGACTTGCTGTAGATTAGTATATCATCAAAAAATACTAACACAAATTTTCTAAGGAATGGTTTGAAAATTGAATTCATCAAACCTTGAAATGTTGAAGGTGCATTGGTAAGGCCAAAAGGCATGACCAAAAATTCATAATGACCCTCATGAGTTCTAAATGCCGTTTTCGGAATGTCTTCAATCTTCATTCTGATTTGATGATATCCCGAACGAAGATCCAACTTGGTGAAGTAAATTGATCCATGCAATTCATCCAGTAATTCATCAATGACAGGAATGGGGAACTTATCTTTAATAGTGAGCTTGTTGAGCTCCCTATAATCTGGACACATGCGCCATGATCCATCCTTCTTGTGCACCAATACTACTGGAGCTGAGAAAGAACTTTGACTCGGTTGAATTATACCAGCCTCTAGCATTTCTGCAACCATACGTTCAATTTCACTTTTTTGGACATAGGGATATCTGTACGGCCTGATGTTTGGAGGAACACTTCCTGGAATCAGATGAATAGCATGATCATGATCACGCATAGGTGGGAGACCTTTGGGAGTCTCAAATACCTTGGAGTGATTGTCCAGGACTTTTTGGAGATCTGGAGCAATAGATGATTCCAATGTGGAAACATCTAGCGAACATAATTGTGCAATTACACCTCTTTGCTCCTTTTTTAGAAGCTTAGTCATGCCATTAGAGCTGATTATCTTTCCTGGTTTCCCTGCAATACCCCTTAATTCAACTTCCTTTCCTTCCACAGAAAATTTCTTGAAAATTAAAAGCTATTGTACCCAAGGATTGTAGCCATTGGACTCCTAGTACAACATCGGCACCTCCCATTGGAATGGAAAGCATTGGGCTAGTCAATACATATTCTCCCATGGATAGCTTGATATTATGGCACTTTCCAGAGCAATTTATTGTTCCTCCATTTGCAATCATCACTTGACACTCTGGTGCTGGATATAGGAAGCAATTCAATTCTTTTGCTACCCTACAATGAATAAAATTGTGGGTGCTTCCTGAATCAATCAACACTATTACCTTTTTCTTCTTGATTTGTCCTTCTATCTTGATGGTTTGAGGAGTGGTAATTCCTGCCAATGCATTACAAGATATGGTCGGATTTATTTGTTCTTCATCTAGGCTTTGTTCCTGGAATATATCCTCTTCTTTTGACCTTTCTTTCTCCTTTTCTTCTTCCTCTTCACAATCTATGTAGAATAATTTCTTCTCAGCACACTTATGACCTTTTGTGTATTTGCTATCACAATTGTAACAAAGCCCTTTTGCTCTTTTTTCTTCCAATTGTTGTGGTGTCAACCTTGTAGGTTGTGGAAGACTAGGGGCAACAACACTTCTGTAAAAATTTCCCAAGTGATAAATTGTTTACGAGAACAAAGCCATTGATACCATACAAACTGATTTGGTTCCAAATATACAGTTGCCATACGTACCTTTTGTGCATTTTGCACATTATTGAGATCGAAGAATTGCTCCATCTGTAATATCCATGTGGCAGGATCCTTTCCATCAAACTTCCTCATATCGATTTTTGGAATATGGTGATTCTTCGATCCAACATTAGCGTCTATGGAATCATGATTAACATTTCTTTTGTTCTCATCATGAGTTTCCTTTACTACCTTTTCACCATTAGTAAGTATTTCTTGTAGAAAATTTGTCAAATCTGTCTTCAAATCTGCAATGCCTGTCTTCAAATTTGTGTTCAAATCTATCTTCAAATTGTCCATCTTAGCTTCCACGCCATTTATCTTAGCTTCCACGCCATTTATCTTAGCATCTGTTAACTTTTGTGAGCGTGACATTTGTTGCACTTGTTCTTGTAATTTTGATATATCATGTAGCATTTCTTCCTCTTCTTCATGAGTCATGCTAGAGCTTTCAGGTTCCTTACTAGGTGTTTGCATTTTCTTTCCTCGGGGCATCAGTTACCGATAATAATGCTCTACTATGCCCTTTGAATTCCTTCAAAATAAATTTTCAAACCAAGCTTAAGCAAAAATTTAAAAAAATCTACACAACTTTTTTCACTTTGTAGGAGCTCTATATTGCCTCTAATGTATCTCTGTACTTTCCAATCATCTAGTTTTGAATTTGTGACCTATAGTAGCTCTCTGTGTCCTCTTTCCAATGCCACCAGTCTGATCCAAATTGGATTCTCCAAGAAAGAGTTATGCACAATCTCCCAAGATGACCTGATTATAAACCTTTCCAGAAGAGCGAAGTTGTATGAAGTGCCACGTGTACAATTTTCGATATTTGGTTCTGAAAATGATATACAAGAAACTGCAGTCCGTCCTCTTTCTGTACCTTCTTACGAAATTTCAATCTGATTTTCAGAGAGAAAGTTATGACAATTTTTCCTAGGTAACCTGTTTTGAATGTAATTCAGGAGTCTGTAAAAAGACCAACTTCCTCAGATCATATCTCCGAAAATATCGCGCGAAAATCTCTGAAATTCGGACCCAAGGTTCAGAACGATTTCTTCTCAAATGGGTTTTTTTTGCGACTTCTGAAACGTCACAGATGAAAAGTTATAGCGAAAATTCCACGATGACCTGTTTGGAGCAGCGAAACCCTAGAATCCAAAGCTCTGATACCAAATGTTATGAAACCAGCTCAAGAAAAGATAGAAAAGATAGATCAACGCCTTAGAATTCAGCCTCTTCGAGGGGGCAACCTCCTTTACATTACATAAATGAACAATTCCTTGATGATTCAAATGACAAAACCTCCTTTCTATATATAGGAGTCTAAGGAGTCACAATATAATCCAGCCGACCTAACAATAATAATATAAAGCCACAAAAATAACAATAGAGGGATTCTATGGGGCACAAAAATAACAATAAGGGGGTAATAGGGGCACAACAATATAAATAAGGGGTATAACTATAATAGTAATGGGGTAATCACTAGTATTATAGGGACCCAACAGACTGTTCTGTTCATTCTTTCCACCACTCCATTTTGCTGAGGAGTTCTAGCTATAGAGAATTCTCTTCTTATCCCATGTTCTTCACAGAAATCGAAAAATTCATTTGAGGTGAACTCCCCACCTCTGTCGGATCTGAGGCACTTAATTTTGTATCCTGACTCATTTTCAACCAAGGCTTTAAAGGATTTGAATTTTTCGAATGCTTCATCTTTGTGCTTCATAAGTCCTAACCAGACAAACCTGGAGAAATCGTCAATAAATAATATCAAGTATTCTTCTCCTCGAGGTGTCCTTTTCCTGAATGGACCACATACATCTATATGTACTAGCTCAAGAGGCATGCTAGTTGATCCTTCCTTCTCCGGAAAGTTAGTTCTGGTTTTCTTTCCAAACTGACATGATTTGCATATGGTGTTGTCTGGAATTTTGATATCTGGAAGACCGCGAACTGCCTGATATTTGCATGCTTTCCTTATTTGTGAAAAGCTTAGATGCCCCAACCTCCGGTGCCATAACCAGTGTTCATCATCCTTGCTTAGATAGCATTGTTGTTGTCCTTCTTCAAATATGTATAGATTATTTAGAGTTCTTTCACCTTTGATCACTGTTTTACCTGTATCAAGATCACGAACAAGACATCCATTTGATCTAAATATCACCTCGGTTCCTTGATCACACATCTGGCTGACACTCAGAAGATTATGCTTCAATCCATCAACATACAAAACATTTCCAGCTTTGACTTTTTCTTTTAACTGAGCAGTGCCTTTTCCTTTTATAGCTGCAGGAGTATCATTTCCAAAAGAAACTTTCTTTCCCTTTTCTAAAGCAGAATATGATTCAAGTTTTTATTTATCACCTATCATATGCTTCGAACATCCACTGTCAATGTACCATAGATTTTCCTATCCCTCTGCATAAAATACTATCCCACATCTTTCTGTTTGTGGTTCCTTTATTCTCCATGTTTTGGTGCTTGAGGCTTGTTCCTTTGTCTGCTGAAACCTGCTCCTGCATTCAGAATCTTCATGACCAAAGTTATTGCAAATAGAACATTCAACTTCATTTTCAAGAGCCGAAAAGTTGTTATAGGTCCTTTTTGTAATCCCGGTCATACTTCTTTGTTTTTGAGCTTCTCTAGTCATGATTGTTTTATATGCAACACATTGAGCTGCTTTGTGACCAAAGTTATGGCAAGAGAAACATTGTCCATTGAAGAAACTTCTGCGGTTATCAAATCTACCGGCCAAATGATTGTAATTTCTATTGTCATCCATTCTTGAACCAAATTGAGAAGATTTTACCTATGGATGGTTGTAGCTTTTTTTCACCCTTATGACGGATTGCCCCTGATAGTATTTGTTTGCAATTCGTCCCTACTTTACCTGGTGATCTCCATTGTGCTTTTGCTCATTCCTTCTTGCTGCATCAAGATAACTTCTTGAGGTGGATGCTTGAGAAGTTTCTCCATTATAGCCTAGACCTGTCTTGTTTAGAGGAGAACGCTACATTGATGATCTCATCCAAAGTTTCAGATCCTTTGACAAACTTAAGATTAATAGCCTTTATTTTCTCAATCTCTTTTCTAAGACCAACAATTTCACCTTCTAACTTTTCAAGATATTTTTCTTTTTCATCAATTTGAAGTTGTAGGGTATCAATGATCCTATTCTTTTCTTCTATACATGTCTTGAGTCTAGAAATTTCTTCATAAAAGCTATCCACATCTATAGCATCCATGTAATCATCATCTTCAAATGCCATTAAAAGTTTATAGTCATTACCTCGTTCATCTTCATCACTATTTGATAGACCAACACTATCTTCATGAGTGTAGTAGCTTTTCTTATTTGCATTCTGTTTCTTGTTCCATCTAGCAGGTTCCTTTCCTTTGTCAATCTTATCCTTATGAGGACATTTCGCAGCATAATGACCTACTCTTCCACAAGCAAAGCATTTAAAAGGTAACTTACCTCTGAACCTTCCAGTACCCCTTTGAAGATTTCTGACAAAATTTGATTCTTCTTCTTCTTCTTCTGGCACGTGACTTGCTTCATAGTAGTCTCCTTTGCCTGAAGCCTTGAAAGCAGCTTCTCTTCTGTCTGATGGACCTCCCTTTCTCATTTCATAAGCAGTTAGGATTCCGTGTAGCTGAGACATAGTAAGAGTTCGTAGATTTTCTTTTTCTTCTATTGCAGACACTTTAGATTCAAACTTGGGGGACAATGATCTTAGAACTTTTTCAACCACAATAGCCTCTTTTATTTCTTCACCCAAGTTTTTCATGCAATTAACAATCTCGTCTACCCGAAGGAAATAGTTAGCCACACTTTCATCATTATACATTCTGAGATTCTCATACTGAATCCCGAGGGTTTGAAGTTTAGCACACTTTACCTGTTCATCTCCTTCGTAGCTCAAGACAATCTTGTCCCATATTTCTTTTGTGGATTTATATTGCATAACCTTCACGAATTCTATTTGAGATAAGCATCCTAGCAGAGTATTGACTGCTTTAGCATTTGTTTCATATTTCTTCTTTTCGATCGAATCTGTAAGAGTAGCTGAAGGAAAAGTGTAGCCTGTATCTATGATATCCCAAACTTCTGTACCAAGAGATTGAAGATAGGCAGTAACTCTTACCTTCCAATAATTGAAGTTTGTCCCATCAAAAATTGGTGGCCTGATTGATGCTTCCCTCTCGTAGTTGCTCATGATGAGTGATCTTCCTTCAAGCGATCAAGCTTCTCTGAAGGACCTGCTCTGATACCAATTGTTGGAAATAATACTGAGAGGGGGGGGGGTGAATCAGTATTATCAAGTTCTTTTAATAAATCTTCCTTATTTATACTTTGAATTATTTTTGCATGTCAGTACCATAAAATAATGAGCATGAACAAGAAAAACAGATAGTCACACCAAAGAACACCAGATATAAGGTGGAAACCCAATGTGGGTGAAAACCACCTGCTGCAATATGTCTCTATCTTCTTTCAAATTAGAAACTCCTTTTACAATGGTTTTGTACTGGTGCAGTCCTTTACCAGTACACAGGCTGCAACCTGCAGAGAGCTACAACTCTCTCTCGTTTTCCAGTCTCTCCTGGAAGGGAGCTACAACCCCCTACTTCTTTTCTTTCAAGGACCACTTTTCATAAATTTTCAAACTGGATCCATAAACATCAAGAGATCATCAAGTACAAGTAAATCACCCAGTCAACTGCAGTAATCAGATCAACAATAACAGTAAACTAAACCCAGAACACCTTATCAACAGAAAAATTCAGCCAACAAAAGTCTTAAGACAGATCCGCAGTTTTTCTTTATCTTGCCTGCGTGGCTCCGCACTTCACCTTCTGCTCCCCTGCGTATACCCGCAGAGAGCCTTCTGCTGCACTGCGTATCTACGCACTTGCACCTTCTGTCGCGCCGCGTACATATACTGTAGCTCCGCCCCTACGGTTTTTATCGCGCTGCGTACCTCTACTGTAGCTCCGCACCTGCGGCTTCTGTCGCGTCGCGTATCTCTATTGTGCCTCCGCACCTGAACCTTCTAACGCGCTGCGTACCCACGCACTGCGCCTTCTTGTGCTGTGCGTACCCACGCACTGCACCTTCTTCTGCTGTGCGTACCCATGCACTGCGCCTTCTTCTGCTGTGCGTACCCTCGCACTTGCACCATTAATTACCTGCGTACCTCTGATTAGGGCCAAATTGGCAGTCCACCAGTGTGCCACAGATAGTCAGATGCCTAGATCTGATCATGCGCCCGAGAGATCACACTTCATAGATTCACTTTCAACTTCACTTTTATATAGATCAAGCTTTTAAACCGATAACCCAATATTTCAGATCTTAAGATATTCAATTTGCAAAAGATACAATAGCCAAGTGATCTCCTTCCCTATTTATAGTCAAGCCCTTATTCACACCATGGGACAAAACCATCAATAACCAATACAAGGGATCCAAACCGGGGCTAAATTAGATCCTATACCACGGGCCAAAACCATAGAATCAAGAACGGCGGGCTAAATACCACGGGCCAAACATAAGAAACCCCATGTGAGCGCGCTTCTCTGCCTTGAAGTGAGTGAACTGGGGGTCCGCACCTCATGAATGGGTAACTTGCGGGTATGTACGCACTTTATCTATGATATTCTTGCGGGTCCGTAGCTTTTGTACGATGTACCTGCGTACCTCTTATTTTCCAACATTTTGAGAGCCTGAACAAAGCATTGCCACTTAAGAGAGTTGCCGTCAAGTACAACACCTGTAACATAGAGCCATACCAGAATCATAATGCTAACAGATAAATTTGTTGTAATGGTTATGTGCTATGAATATTATTGTATTGACCCTCACTCTTACCCTTAGGCTGAGACAAAGGATGATTTTCCTTGAAAAAAATGTTATAACTACAAGGAAATAACAATGTTCTCACCATAAACTACATATGAAAT
Organism: Pinus tabuliformis; assembly: GCA_031772625.1. Classification (NCBI taxonomy): domain Eukaryota; kingdom Viridiplantae; phylum Streptophyta; class Pinopsida; order Pinales; family Pinaceae; genus Pinus; species Pinus tabuliformis. The sequence goes on from CM062816.1 coordinate 1,207,514,115, forward strand.
GCACAATAAATGTGAAGTTGGACCAAAAACCTCTCCAAGTAGGCCATGTGTGAGGAGAATCAATGAATCCCTTCCTTACAAAAATCCAATTAACTCGAAAAGAAGATAGTCTTTTATTTCATCAAAATTGATTCAAAATTACATACTCTAATTTGTAGCTCTTCATCCCTAGTCATAAGCCAACTCAAACCTAGGATTATCTACTCTAATAGAGATACAAACACACATATTATACTAATATACCTTTGGATCATTGTTGAGGAAATCCAAGCCATGAACCAATAATGTTACCCCCAAAATCACGAGTTCCTCCTCCATAGTTAAGGTAGTTGATGAGGAATGCAATATAGAGGTGCATGATATTTGTATGTTGTAGGATAAGGGATTTGCTTAGAGGATTTGTGGCACCATTTGTCTTTCAATCTATTGTGTTAAATGGATGTTGTGGAGTGAGTGGCCATCTCTCTCCTTCTCAGGTTAGGGTCATATTCTTGTTGGAAACCTCATGGTGCTAGTCTCTTCATTGATATGATTCTTTAAATGGGTTGTTGTAAAGTGCACAACCATCTCCCTTCTTCCTTAGGTTGGGGAATTGAGGAACACATCTCTATAGCCTTGATTTTTGCTCCCCTTGGTTACTAGGACTAATTGATTAGTGCCCTAATTACTTACTAGTAAAGCATCACCTTCTCCATCACATTGATGAGTTTGTATCAGCTTGTCCTTCTCCTAGTTCTAGCAAGGACATATCTCAAAGGTAGGAACAAAGTTAAAAAACAAAGAAAGTACATATTCGATAGCCATAGGGGTCAAAGCTATAGAGAGTAGGTCAGAACCATGCATATCTCAAACCCATACTCATCGATATAGAAAAAATCAAACACGCATACATAATAATCTCATGAAATGCAAATAAAATAAATTACTACAAATTGTTAATCAACACATTGTCATTAGCTACACAAAAGGTCAATTTAGAAACACTCAACCCACTAATAGAGAAGTTGCAGGATTATGTAATGGCCTTTATTTATGAGCCCATCAATAAAATCCACTTGTCATCCATGTAATTATGCTTTTAACTTTAATTATCCTTTACTTAATCATAATAACTTTGATTAGTTTTTACTTTAAATTCTACTTTATTTAATATGCAACATTTTTTTTTTTTAAATTTAATACTTTATAATTGACTCATTTGTTGTTGTTAATATTATTTTTATTTTTCTATCATATCAAATGCAAATTAATATATCTACACATAATGTAGGGCATTACATTAAAGGCAGTGTGGGAATTCCACTAAAACATGGTTTGGGCCATATAACATAAATCAAGAGAGCTTAAGTATCATGAGATTAACTATCCAAAATAGATATGATTTGGAGCTTCTGGTAATTGTTCATGCATTTAGAGTATGGAGACATTATCTTATATATAAAAAATTGAATTCAAGGTTTGATCATGAGAATTTTAAGTTTTTGTTTACACAACCACATTTAAATGCAACACAAACAAAGTGATTGTGGTTTGCTAATAAATATGATTTTTAGTTCAAGCATGTGAAATGAAAACAATGTAGTTGATTCGCTGATTAGAAGGATGCACCTAACTATTGCAAGCTCACTTAACTCTAATTTTAAGTTGCAAATACTTGAAAAACTTACACATAATAATATTTCCATAAATTAAAGAACTTTCAAAGACTAAAAATAATATTTCAAGGATAAGTATAAAGTCTTTGAAATTTTTAGCTAACATGTTCTTCATGTATAAAGGAAAAATTTATACACCTAATAATGTAAAAAATGAGGAGTCTTGCCTTACGCGAAGTGTATGATCTACTAGATATAAATCATCTTAGATACCAAATACTACATTTTTTTGGGAATAAATACTTTTTCCCAAATAGGAAGAAAGATACAAATGGATAAATGGCCATATATCTAGAAATTGACAAAAGATGAATGTGCACCATTACATTTCTATTGGATTTTTGCATCCCTTATTCAAGAATATAAATAGAAACACATATGCATTGATTTTGCGACAAGTTTTCTTAAGACAACTACGTAGTGAAGTTCTATCATGGTTTTTATGGATAAGCTCACAAAGGTTATTCTCTTCATTTATGTGTGAATAGCACACAAGGATATAAACATTGCTCAAGTTTTTATAAGAGAGATTGTTCACTTACATGGAGCTCTTAAGAAGATTCTTTTAAATAGAGACACCAAGTTCACTTCTAATTTTTGGAAGATAGTGTTTCAAGTTATGACTCCTCGTTGAACTTTATCGCTACTTAGCATCCACAATTTTATGGGAAAATTAAAATATGTAAATCATGTTCTAGAAGATATATTGTAAATACGTCAATAGTGAATTATCCAATAAAGAGGAGTACATCTATCTTCTTGAGTTTACATATACCAATGGCTTTTATGCATCACTTGGCACAATCCATTTAAGCCACTTTACAAGAGAAGTTCTTAAGCCCCTCTAAATTAGGATGATCTAAAAACAAGAATTGATTGAGCTAGATACATCAAGAGGGAGGGAAGAATGAGTTACCAACAATATGGAACATGTAAAGGTAACCAAGGAGTGAAAAAACAATTATGCATATGCTCATAAGATTTATAGGAAATTTTCAACAACGGATCATGTGTTACAAATTAAATTTAATAGTAGTTCTCACCTAGATGTTATGGTGAACTTGCAACACTAGATAAGAATGGGTTAGTTGGATATCATATTGCATTGCCACATGAAATTAGAGTGAATATCGCAATTTTATCTTTGCTAAAGGATTATGTACATGATCTTAATCATGTTCTTGATTACTTTATAATTTAGGTGGAATCAAATTGAGAGCTCTAGATAGATCGTGTCCTCATCCTTGATAGGAAGGTCAAAATGTCATGGAATCAATTCATTGGTCAAGTAAATGTCTAGTGGAAACATTAGAAACTTGATGAGGTTAGTTGGAAAAAGGTGGGTTTGTGCAGGAGTTGTTATTCTTGATATTGGTATAAAGGTTCTCTAATACTTTTTATAGGAATGTGTTCACGCAAATAGATGGATTGTGTTTACATTGCTTGATTTGAATAAACTTTGCATGGATTTTTCACTAAAGTTACCCTTCTCCTTGATTGAATTGTCGCTAGTTTTTTATATACTAAACTTAGCCTTCTCCTTGATTTAATTGTGGCTAGTATGGGTTTTATGGAATTCATGTGATCATTATGGTGACTTGTGTGAATCTTTAGTTTTGTGCATTTAATAAAGGTTTTGATGATTTCATGTCATTTATTTTATGAAGTTTATTTATGATGACTTCGTGTGAATCTTTTATTTTGTTCATTTAATAAATTTACATAAAGGTTATAAAATATGCCCTCATCACAATATGTCCATTAGTTTGTTGGTAAGAGAAAGAGCATACTAATAGGTAATGGCTCCACAGTGTGATTCTTCAAATTAATGGTTCAATTTTATAATCGCAAGTTTCATCAAATTCAAGTGTAATAAGAAATATATAATACAATTTTATTTTTCTTATTATAATTAATATTGTTGATATATAATTTTAAAGCCATATTGTATATTTAAGAGTAATACATATATATCTTATATCTAAGAGTCATTTGCTTGACCTTAAATTTCCAAGAATTCATTTCTTCAACCTTAAAGTTAGTCTTTACTTATTTCTTTTGTCATTTCTATCTTATCAAAATGGATAACATGTTAAGATGGAAAATATTTTATGATGTTGTAAATGTAATTTAACCAGCCTAGATCCATCTTAACCCCAGACCTAGCAAGCGTCGAGAGGGATTAAATCTCTCAAGGAAAAAACCTCTTTTTTGAGTGCAAAACTTGAGGAAAGGTTTGCACCTCAAGAGATTTGATCCCTCTTGACGCTTGATAGATCCAGGGTTAAGATGGATCTAGGTTTCAGTCGTGTGCACTCATACAAAATTTGTTAAACATATAATTATTTTGATAATTTTAAATATGCTAAATATGTCTAATATTAATTTGGTCAATTTAACTTTAACTTTGCTTAGTTACCTCAGTTTGTTGAGATGAGAGAGACTCAAGTGCAAAGTGACAATGTTACAATGCTGAACGATAAAAAACGTGAATAATAAGAATATAGTGAATTACAAACAATCATCAATGTGATCAATCTGAAACTATTTTCTTCTACTATTCTTATTTTCATGCCTATTAGTTATTTTCTATTGTCGCATTTGAATGTAAAGTGATTAGCAATGTTGAATGATGGAAAATGGGAATAATAAGAATGTAGCTAATCACAAATAGTTTATAGTTTTAAGAAGAAGACATTTAAGGTAAGTGAAAATTTTATTTAGGATGGAAATTCAAGTATTGTATTTATGGTTGAATTATTGTAACAAAGAAGTTAATTCACATCATGAATAATGTTTATGTGTACACATTGAGAGAGAGTTTGTATGTTTTTGGGGTGAGATAGAGATATAGATGGAGGGAGCAGAGAAGAGATGTGCTTACACTGAAATCAATGCACACTATTAATCTAATTACTTTGAAATTAATGTACATCATACATCTAGTTGCATCAAATTAGAAATCAACATCTACACTGAAATCAATGCATCTAGTGCAAACAATCAAATAGGATTAGAAATCAACATCTACACTAAAATCAATGCATCTAGTGCAAACAATCAAATAGGATTAGAAATCAACATCTACACTAAAATCAATACATTGGCGCAAACAATAAAATCGGATTAAAAATCAACATCTACACTAAAATTAATGCATCTAGTGAAAGTTATCAAATATGATTAGAAATCAATATCTAGATTGAAACCAATGCATCTGGTGCAAGCAATCAAATAGGAGTAGAAATCAACATCTACACTCAAATCAATGCATATAGTGTAAGGTATTAAATAGGATTAGAAATCAACATCTACGCTAAAATCAATACATCTAGTGCAAGCGATCAGATAGGATTAGAAATCAACAACTACACTAAAATTAATACATCTATTTTAGTGGAAAACCAAAATATCCATGACTTTCTATATCTAACTTCTATGTCTGTATTTATCTTTGTGCGTTTCTTTCTTCTTCCCTCTCTCTTCGCCTTCCATTATGTGTCTATCTCCCTACCTTTCTCTATTTTTCTCTTCTTCCCTCTTCCCCTTGCCACCTATATCTATACCTCCCTCCATCTTTCCTTATTTGTCTCTCTATCTCAGCACCCTAAACACACCTCTCTCTCTCTCTCTCTCTCTCTCTCTCTCTCTCTATATATATATATATATATATATATATATATCTTCCTCCCTCCCTTTATTTGTCTCTCCTTCTTTATCTCTCTATATTAGCCTGCATACACACTCTCTCTCCATATATATATATATATATATCCCTCTTCCTCTCCCTCTCTATTTCTTCCCCTCTCTCTCTCTCTCTCTCTCTCTCTCTCTCTCCACCCCCTCCCTCTATATCTATATCTCATCTCCCAAACATAAACACTCTCTCTCCATATCTATCTATCTATCTCTCTCTCCCTCCCTATTCCTCCCCCCCCTCTCTCTCTCTCCATATCTATCTATCTTCCTCTCTCCCTCTCTTTGTCTCTCTCTTTTTCCCTCTCCCCCCCTCCATCTATATATCTATCTCCCCTTATCTCTCCTTCTCACCCCCAAAACATACTCCATCTCTCTATCCACCTCTATCTCTTAATGTATTTGTTCTTCCCTCCCTCTCTTTCCCCCTTCCAACTCCATCTCTCTCCCCCCCTCTCTTTCTCTTCTCTCTTCCTTCCTCTCTCTCCCTTTCTCTCCCACCTCCCTCTGTCTCTCCCCCCCATCACACACACGCCCTCTCTCCCCCTCCAACTTTGTCACTATCTCCCTCTCTCCCCCTCCATATCTATGTCTCCCTATCTCTCTCTTCCCCTTCTTTCCCTATATTTATCCTCTCCTTTTCTCCTCCTTCCCTCATCTCCTCTCTCCCTCATTCCATATTCATCTCTCCCTTATCACTCCCTCTGTCTCTCCAACTCTACCTCTCAATGTCTTTGTTCGTCCCTCCCTCTATTTCCCCCTCCAAATCCCTCCCTCTCTCCTCCTCTCTCCCTCCTCCTCTCTCTCTTCCTTCCTCTCTCTTGTGTCTCTTCGACCTCTATGACTCTCTCCCCCACTGCATCTCTCTCTTAAATATGATCCCATTATATTGTATTTAAGAAAGTATCTAAATTAAAAATATATATAATTGGTTGTAAAATATTAAACCTATATTTTGGACCAATCATGTCAAAGAAAATACAATAATAAAAACTTAAAAGAATCATGCAATATATTTCCTCTATCATTGTTAGTCACTTTGTTTTCTATCTTTTCTTGGATCCTTGGTTAAAATGAATCTACCTCAAAAGTAATTATAACCTTTTTGCTTTTAGATTTAATTAAAAAATGTTATAAAATTAAATTAAATTTAAGTATTTGTAAAATATTTTGATTTTGAAATAAGTTATGGTTTTGGGCATGTGGTATTGATAGGAAATGGTATTGTAACAGTATAATTAAAAGCCTAGATCCATAACATAATAATCAAAAGCATAGATGACCTATGGTATTATGATTTTCTTCCCTCCTCTCCCTCTCTCCCTTATTAACTAAATTTAAAGATGGTTATGTGATCATTATTTTAATTTATATGGTAAAATGGATGTTAATTTATAACTATTATTTATATGTTATATATTTTAATGTGATATGTATATTATACTTTCTTTTATCTAAAAAAATGTTTATAATTTTATTAATAATTAATAAGTTATGGTTTTTGGGCATCTGGTATTGATAAGCCATGGTATTGGCCCATGGTATTATAATAGAATAATTAAACGCCTATATCCATAACATAATAATCAAAAGCATAGATGGCCCATGGTATTATGATTTTATATTGTAAATATTAAAATTTTATCTGCTTATTAATTAAATTTAAAGATGGTTATGCAATCATTATTTTAATTTATATGGTAAAATGGATGCTAATTTATAAGTACTATTTATATGTTATATATTTTAATGTGATGTGTATATTATAATTTATTTTATATAAAAAAATGTTCATAAATTTATTAATAAAAAACAAAGTTACAATATATATATAAATGAATTTAAAAAATATCTCACATCTAAAGCTCCCACATCTAACACTCACCCATCCACCCTAAACTGAGTTGTAGAGCACCTCTCTACTCAAAAATATATTTATTTAAATTTTAAAAAATAATTGATATCATCTTAAACTTAAACTAGTGCAACTGTACCTCCCCATAGAGGGTGTTTAGAAGGAAACAATGTTTCAATTCATGCAGATGAAGGATCATATCATTTATAAAGGGTGTGTTACGCAACCCAGATGGATCAATGCATTCCTCTAGCATCACATTTGGGTGGTGAAAGGAAAGTTTCAATCAAGTGAATGAGGTTTCATTATTAATTGAGGTAACTTTGTTGCCATGAAATTGGGAGCACAACTTCCTCTTCCTAAAAAGTGATCGTCCTCTAACATTTTGCAAGTAAAAATGGGTCTTATGAAACACATGTTTTAAAGGTCTCTTCAAGGTTAATGAGTTAGTTTACATGTGAACGTCTAAATAAGCACATATCATCACTTAACTCATAAAGGCATTCAAGAAAAGAAACAACACAAAATTTGGTGACGAAGTTCACCTATCCTAGGCTACATCTACGGGCCTCCTAACATAGCTAGATGACTCCATAAATTCAGTGAAGAAGAGTACATAAAATTTGCTGACAATATGACTGGCTAGTTTCCCCTTCAAGGAAACGTTCTACTGCAAAAAAATCTCACTCTAAAAAGCATGACAACCTACAGTCAATCATGAAACAATCAACAAGAAAAACATTCTCCTACAAAGACCATGTACTTCATCTGAAAATGAGCATACAAGTACTACAATTCCACATTGAAATACAAAAAGAGAGCTTTCCTCAACAAGACATAGTGAAAAAATACAAACATATGCTGCTGCAGTAAACACATGAAGGCTAGAAAACTCATACAAGGTCCTCTCCATGCTCAAAAGCCTTCAATAACTTCTCCAAAACACTGATTCATAATGACACCCATAGACTCAAACCTACAAAAAGTATCTTCATATGTGCTCCAATCAGTAAAAAAAGGTCTCCATTGGATCCATAATGTCCAAAAACCCCTATCTGGACACTTCTTGAGCTCCAAAAGGCCAAAAACTCATCTTGTTATGGCTCTCTCAACCATTCTCTTGTTATCCATCCTACAAACTAGATAAATCTACAAAAAGAGTGACAATTTCGCCCTTAAATCTGCTCAAGAGGGAACAATTTCGCCCGCCAAAGGTGAAAATTGCTGGATCTTTTAAATGCCCATTAACACCCGTGAACGCAAATCCATTGTCACATGGGCCATACGGTTAAGGGTTTGGTTAACTGCTCGCCATCGCTGGCCTTGGAGCCAATTTCTCTGGGTTGTTGGTCACATGGCAGCTGATATGGTCAGGGCTCGGGGCTAACCACCCACCCCCATCATCAGAGCTCCTGGTGGTGGTCACATTGAGCACCGGGAATCGAGATCTAGTACTACCTGCCCTCACCCTCCGTCGTAACTCCTCCGCTTTAGTCGCATGAGTGGCAATGGGGCCTGGCACTAGGGCCTATAGTCCAACCCCTCCGCTAAGCGCCTCAACTCTTCCACGCTTGATCTTGTGGGAGGTACCATGATAAAGGGTTGGGGCTGGTCCCCAAGCCCTCCTTCAATTTCACTCTCCGATAGTCCCGTGGGATTAAACATGACTAAGGGTTCGTGCTTAATGCCTATCCCTCTCCACCGATCGCCCTTTCCACTTGTCGATGCTCCTTTGGACATACACTATGACCAGGGGCTAGTCCCAACTCTTATTCTTTGACACCAGACACTGTGGTCATATGCCCATTACCGTGACCAAGGGATGGGGATGGTTCCTGCCCCTTTCTGCTATGCTCCTTCGCTAGGTATCATGGACAGTGACACGACCGGGGGCTAGGGATAATGCTCGGCCCCTTTCCCTAAATGTGAAATCATATGACTTCAAATATATGCAGAGAAGTATATGGGTAAGTAATGACCTGTAGGTGAGATGGTGGATTTTTGGAATATGTTGCAGTAGGTCATGCGTTCGATTTCTGTTAAGACCTTGGAGCCCATAATTTTTTTTGACCAGTGTGGAGATGCCATGTGGCGACCTTCAGTTGGGCCACGTGGCAGCTTCCCATTGGGCCACCAAAACCCATTGCAACCAATCAAATTCGACCAACTCATGTTTGTACGAGGATGCCACTTGGAAAGCTAGGATTGGTCTGTATGCACCCAGTAGATGTGCTGATATCAACGATACCACTGCCTAGTCAATGACCCAGTTAGCCAACCCTGTAAAATTTTTAGTTGTTGAGTCAAATGATAAGAACATCATAACCTTTTCATATGGCATCGGATTGAGGTGAAACAAGTGTCGTTGGAATCAGAAAAACAAATACTATGACTTAACACAAGTTTCAAAATATTCTAGGCATTTCATTTTTGAGAAAAATTTTGATCTCCAGATCATACCTCCATACTAGGAACTTTTGGACTCCAAAAGTTTGCTTCTCCTAGTAAACAAAATGAGGCAAAAACTCAAAATTTTCCCAAACTCAATCCTTAATGCTCTATTTTCAATTGGTGCCTTCAATTTACAATCAAGGTACTCCACCTATCCTTTGTGTGAATACCTTACCTTCTTGTCAAGAATCAAGCCACAATTCTTATCATCATGTAGGAACAAAAACATTGATGAGTGGAATCTGAACATTCTCTTTAAACCCATCTTTCACAACTCAAACAACTTCATATTGAAGTTCCATTATTCAAGACAAAATTAAATTTACATCTTGGAAATCAGAAGCAATTCAATGTCTGCCATGCACTAATTCAAACTTTGCTTTACTATCCTCAAACTGAGCTTGTACACAAAAGTACTCTGGCTGCAAAAATTCAATGACACATTTGGCTTTGTCCACAAAACATAGTCATTTCTTTGTACAATCTTTAACAAAGATTTCATTAACAACAAGTTTCACCTTGAACACTTGTATCGGTGAGTATATGACAAAACTGTAGACAAACTAAACGACAAACATTGTTCATCCCAAAATTCCTTAAACATTTTGACTTATAAACAAGCCAACAAAATAACATGTCAAAGAAAAACATACTTGTTGCAAAATTGATTATTCTTGTTCACTTTACAAAGTACCCAAAAAAAGGTAATGACAATAACAAACTTTTACAATTTACAATGCAACAAACTATACAAACAATTTACCCAATCTTTGCCTCTCCTAAGCCTATGGGTTCTCGTTCTGCATTTATTCTTCTTTGAAGGTTGCCTTAGGAACTATGCCAATTTCCTCTTTGCCACTTGTTGTGCTCCTTGCATTAGTTTTCATAACCTCTTTATCCTTCTTCGGACAAAGTTCTGGATGTAGTTTCTGACATCTTTCATTCCCATGCCCATGCATGTTGCAATGGGTACAAAAGTACTTTTGCTTTCCCACTGACACAGAAGTATTCAAATGTGAGGGAGGTTCTTCATGCTTGATGCCAAGAATTTGCTCCATTATTTTGACCATCACCATGTGTTTCTCGCAAACAACCACACAATGGTGAACTCCATCACAAAAAGTGTAAGGGTACATGTCCTATAAATAATCAAAATTACCAGCATTTGGAAAATTCCCATGAGATTTATACCTATCCCTAGTGCTACAACTTGATGATGTGGATTAGACAATGAAATGCAAGGTCCTTTGAAGCATTCATCTCTCTTGGGAGACAAATTGACATTATCACTACCATATTGGTGTGACATATCATCCTCTGATGATTTCTTTGCCTCAAATAGTTTAGAACACTCTCCAAACTCTTTATGACCATATCCCAATCCTTGATATCTTGGTCTCTCTTTCACCATGATAGGATTAGTAATCCCTTGGCCATTTATTCTGAGGCCTCCTCCTTCATAACCCATCCGAGCTAGCAACTTCATACCAATGCCTTTAGTATGTTGTTCAAATGTTGCAAAAGATGTGTTATTAACATAAACAAAAGGATTTGAACTTGAGATGTTGATTACCTCCTTGGACTTTCCACCCATCTTTTTTGCTTTAGATGTTGATGATGAGTTTGAATATGACTCAAGCCATCTACTTTTACCAACAAGCATATGATGAGAATATTTGAGATGCTGGCAAAATGAAAATGCATCATTCTCCACATAAGGTCCATAACCTTTGTTTGAACCATGCCCATAATATGGCTTCACTTCGAAGGTATCCTTTGAAATCAATGGAGTGGAACTCTCACCAACTTGTTCCTCAAACACTTGCTGCAACTGAAGGTGCATATGCCTCTTCTCATCTTCAACAATTTCAAGCATTCTTCTCAATTCAACATTCTCCATTCGAAGAGACAAATTCATCTCCTATAGATCTTGGAGAGTCTCCATCTTTTTTCCCATTACTGCAACTTGGTCAAAACCAACTCTGATACCAATTGATCTGAAATTGGGAGGACAACTTCCTCTTCCTAAAAAGTGATCTTCCTCTGACACTTGGCAAGTAAAAATGGGTCTTATGAAACACAAGTTTTAAAGGTCTCTTAAAGGTTAATACGTTAGTTTACATGGGAGTGTCTAAATAAGAACATATCATCATTTAACTAATAAAGAAATTCCATAAGAGAAACAACACAAAATTTGGTGACGAAGTTCACCCCTCTTGGGCTACATCTATGGCCTACTAACCCAGCTAGACCGCTCCATATATTCAGTGAAGAAGAGTATATAAAATTTACTGACAATATGAGTGGCTAGTTTCCCCTTTAAGGAAATGTTCTCCTGCAAATAACTCTCACTCTAAAAATCATGACAACCTACAATCAGTCATGAAACAATCAATAAAAAAGGGTTCTCCTACAAAGACCTTGTACTCCATCTAAAAATGAGCATACAAGTACTACAATTCCACATTGAAGTACAAAAAGATAACTTTTCTCAACAAGACATAGTGAGAAAATACAAACATGAGTTGTACCATACAAGTCATAACTGCTACAGTAAACATCAGAAGGCTAGAAAATCCCTACAAGGTCCTCTCCATGCTCAAAAGACTTCAATAACTATCCAAAACACTGATTGATCATGACACCCATGGACTCAAATCTTAAAAAAGTCTCTTTAGATGTGCTCCAAAAACCCCTATCTGGCCTCTTCTTGAGCTCCAAAAGGCCCAAAACTCATTCTGTTATGGTTCTCTAAACCATTTTCCTACTATCCATCCTACAAACTAGATAAACCTGCAAACAGAGCGACAATTCTGCCCTGAAATCCACTTCGGAGGTGACAATTTCGCCCGCCAAAGGTGAAAATTATCAGATCTTTTAAATGCTCATTAACCCCCATGAGCACAAAGTCAGGGCCACATGGGCCATAAGGTTGAGGGTTGGGCTAACTACATGCCCCCGCCAATCTTGGCGCTTCTTTCTTCGAGATGTTGGTCGCATGGCAACTGATATGGTGGGGGACTGGGGCTAACCGCTTACCCCCGCCGCTAGAGATCCTGGTGGTGGTCACATTGAGTGCCAAGAACCAAGGACCGGCGCTACATTCCCTCACCCTCCAGCGTAACTCCTTTACTTTGGTCACATGAGTGGAAATGGGTCCCACGGCTAGGGCCTACAATTTTCCCCCTTTGTTGAGCACTTCAACTCCTTCGCGCTCGGTCCTGTGGGAGGTCCCATGACCAAGGGTTGGGGCTTGTTGGGTGTGGAGCTTGATAATATTCTTTATTAAGAGGTATCGCCATGTTGGACCCTAGTTCGTAACGGGGGGGCAACGTCGCTCATTTGATCGCCGTTAGGGGGGTCCAGGGCCCCCAAAGCTAAAAATAGATGTAAAATTACCTTGTAAAATATTGTAATTTCATTGTCAATCTGAGTTGTTCATTAGGTGGATGATCTAACGGTATAAGTTATGTTTAATTTATGGTTTTTTTCCCTAGAATGAAACCCCTCGCTATATATGAGGGAATTGTATTGTGGCTGTGTATATGTATATTCTGAGTGAGAAAGATAGAGGAGACTGTGTGAGAGCGAAGAGGAAATTACATGGAATCTATTGCAGGTTGTATCTCTTCATTTTGTTGGATAACATAAAGGAAGGACTAACTCTTTCGTCGTGGACGTAGCCCAAATTGGGTGAACCATGTATGTTTGTGTCTCTATTATTTTATGTGTGTTTCTATTTCTGCAATATTTTATTTGTTCCATTTCTCTATAATATATAATTTTATAACAAGGATTAATTCCTAGCTCGCTCCACCGAGCGCACTTTCCACTTGTCGATGGTCTTATGGACATACACTGTGACCAGGGGTTAGTCCCCACTTTATGCTCTGACACTAGGCGTTGTGGTCATATGGCCATTACCATGACCAGGGGATGAGGCTGGTACTTGCCCCTCTCTACTACGCTCCTACACTAGGTCTCATGGAGAGTGACACGACCAAGGGCTAGGGCTAACACTCGGCTGCTTTCCCCATATCTGAAATTATATGTGGAAAATTATATGGGTAAGAAACAACTTGTAAGTGAGATGATGGAGGTCTGGATTGTGTTGTGGAAGGTCATGCATTCAATTCATGTCGAGACCTCACAGCCCATAAACAAATTTTTGACTAGTGTGGAGGCGCCATGTGGCAGCCTCCAATTGGGCCACCAAAACACACTGCAACCAATCAAATTCGACCAAATCACACTTGTACGTGGCTACCACTTAGCAAGACAGGATTGGTTCATACGTTCCCAGTAGATGTGCTGACATCAATGGTACATCTTCCCAGTTAACCAACCCTTAAATATTTTTAGCTATTGAGCCAAACAATCATAGCATCATAACTTTGTCATACGACACATATTGAGGCGAAACAAGTGTCGTTGGAATCAGAACAATGAACACTACAACTTGACACTAGTTTTGAATTATTCTGGGCACTTTAATTTTTGAGCAAAATTTTGATCTTCGGATTAGTCTACACCAAGGATTGAATTTTGAGCCTACTTTGGGTATGATGCAATGGGAATCCATCGACGAGTGGAGGAATTATGATAAAAGGTGGGAGGAAATGCCAAGGATGAGAGAACATAATTTAAATTGGGTTCAGGACTAGTGGAAACTACAACATTGGAGGCTGCCTATTAGAAATTCAATTCACTATGGATTACTTCTTCTACTTTCTTATTGCTCTTCATGGCAATGATTTTGGAAGCTACAAGTTATATGGTTTAGGTGGAAACTATGTTTTAGCAACTAGCTTGTAGAGTCTCTACCAGTAGCATGTCATTAGAAACATCCATATTTCAAGTCGACAAAATTATAGTAGTGTGTTGTGGTTTCAATAGTTCTAAGGCAAGGCTTGGACGAGAAACAATTCAAAACTATGGTCTCAAGATAAACCTAACATGCATCGATTTGATAATGAATTTTTCTTTTTCAGTGGTAAATTTTAAATTGTTGTTTTTAGGAATATAGCTATTGTGTTAGTCCCTCAACTTACCAACGAATTTATGTTTTATTTTGGTGTTTCTTGTACTTCCCCTATCTAACTTCTAGCTCTTTTTCACTCTTCCTCTTCTACTATATACTCCCTCATGGTCATCCCTCTTTGGTCCCATCTTTGGTTTTCCCTTTCCCCTCCCCTGACCACCTCCCTCTATACCACCTGTACTTTTTGTGCCTTCCCCCTGAAGATCTCTAGCTCTCCTAGGCCTCTCTTTTATTATTTTGATACATCTTTACTTCAAACCTCACTCTCCCTATTTTCACCCTGTTAACTCATCCACGGTATTTGATGGCTAGACAAAGACTTCCAATAGGATGTAGAGGTGGAAGAAGGGGTAGAGCAAGCTCATGTATGAGCCCAGACTCCCCTCCAACCTTCCTTGCAATATGAAGCCCAAACCAATGCAAGATAGGCTATGGATTATTATGTAAATGTAATCACATAAGAGAAGAGCCGCTCTAATGGCTCAGATTGATTAATGTATTTCCCAAGTGCACCACCAATATTTCTAAAAGTAGTATCATTCCAACAATGTAAAGGAAAAAAGGGAGCTTTACCCAAACAGGTACAACAAATGGGACATCAGTTTTAGGGTTAAAAATATAGACTCCATCGATCTAGATATAACCCTTGGCCCCCCATGAAGTAAGGCACACTTCAAAAGATCATGTCTCAATCATCCTTGTTCTCAAAAAAGAAAGTAAAGAAGACATTTTCATTAGAAAGTCAAAGTGACAAAACCATTGATAATGGGCTTCTATTTTTTTTTCAACCCACAACCTCACAGAATGTGGGGAGGGATAAATCCCCATGAATTATCCTACCAAGCCATGTTCAGCCAGTTGTAGGGCTTGTGCTCTTTACTGTGGCGCATAAACCTCGAACTTTGGAATTTCTTCCAGCTTCTTGACAAAACAACGAGGATTTTCCTTCTAGTACCATGACCTATTTGCAACCAATGATTTGAAAGCAGTGATATTCATAGCATGGGGAGGGAGTGAAGGTGGAGACCTGCCCGATCCGACCATCTATCCATAGAAAAAGTGTTGTATCCACTAAAAGTCTCAGAGTTGTAGATACCCCAATGTTGCTAGAATGCTCTCCCATGATTGTCAATATTAGGTTACATAATTGGTCTAATTGTATTTATAATTGAAGCGATAGATCGGTTTCCTTGATGATAAAAAATGTAAAAAAATTGAATCTTTACTACTTCTCTAGTTTTCCAACTAATAAACCAGTAGTAAAAGGAAAGTAGTCATGTAATCTTCTTGTCATTCTCAAAATTTAATATAAACTGCCAATCTTACAAAAACAAATAGTGCAACATATAAATTAAAAGACACATAAACACCAATAGGCATCAAAACACTTACCTCATAATGTATCTCACACTGCCAAAATTAAGAAAATCATAAAAATTAAGTAAATTATAACTTTATTTTAAATTATTATTATAATTAATTATAAAAAAGAATTAGTATATGCGCTAAACATATATACATTTAAAATAATGTGTACTGAGGTTCTTAACCATGGAGAATAATATGTAAATACACTTTGATACAACATCATGGGTCAATACCACTGTTTACTAATATCACATGTCCAAAAAACCATATTTCTTGTTCATGGCATTTTTTTCTAATTAATCAATTTACTTAAAGGGAAGAAATGACAAAACTACTTTGGAGATAAATATCAATCTTTGATGTGTGACTACTACTAAGAATATTGTATAATATTACTTGGAGGTTAAATCCCTACCATCCACCTAAAAAGTGATGTTAAATGTAGTGAAGTCTCTGCCATATATATATATATATATATAAAGAAAATTTGATTTTTTTTTTTGTCAAATCTAATACAAGTAGGAACATCGGAATTTATTTAGTTGTGTTGTTTCCATTGCTCGACAACCCAATCTTCAATATTCTTGTACATAACTTTCATATCTGCAGCAATAAGGAAGCCAAATCATAAGGCTAACTCCTTATACTATTTATCTATAAACGTAATAAAAATAAAAATCATGATTTAAAAATTGACATTGGATATCTATGTAGTATTAGGTTGCTAGTTCTGTGGAATCATGTTATTTGCAACGAGCACTTTGCCAAGGGCAAGAGTTGTCAAAAAAATAGAGAGAGGATCATTGAAATGGTAGCTCAAAGCCCAATTGGCATTTGCATCAGTTTCCATGAATTAGAATTTGCTTGTATAATTAAAAACATAACATGTAGAAGTCAAATATTTTTGTTTTGTACACCCAATAGAAAAACAATATAGAATAATCTTGTAGAAAACATCTCCTCCATTAGTTATGCTCACTTAAGATCGCCGTCTCCATTTTGGTGCTTGATAATGAAGGAAATCCAATTAGTTTGGCCACCAGGGTCGAGGTGGACCATAATATTCGTCCTAGGATATTTGTAAGGCACCTTGAAATAATCTCTCTCTCTCTCTCTCTCTCTCTCTCTCTCTCTCTATATATATATATATATATATATATATATAACAAAATTTTCCAATATTCCTCCCAATGTGCGACATAAAACCTGCAAAAAACCATTGCGTAAATATGACATATGGCATTGAAGACATTATGATATTGTTGAATAGAGAAAGAGAAGGGGAAAATGGATTAGAGTACTTGGTGACCAAAGAAGATACCAAAGATTTTAATGTCTATTGTATTTAGTGCTTGCAAGATGACAAAGCTTCCGTTCACACTTGCAACAATGAGCACGAATGATGGGGAAGAACAAAGTAGGAATAGAAAGTCTAGAGGTGGAGCATCCTGCGGGTTCAAATTACACGATACCTTTCAAACAAGTTGTTTGATATTGCATGATTCACATGCGCGAAGGATAGTTAGCTTTATTGTTATGGGAGATGAGATGTAGGCTTGAGGTCCATAACGAGTTAGTTATGAGTATTTACTTGACCCATTTTAAAGAAAAAAATCGTGAGTCACTCACTCATCTATTACTTAACAAAGCACTCACAATTTAGTTAACAAAACACTCACAAATTTTGAAAGTTAAGAAATTGGGATTAAATTGGGAGCGGTGACACAAGCGATGTTAGTAAGTGTTAAGATATTTTGAAAATCCATGGTGAAAATATATTTTTAAGGTTGAATTTTGAAAATGGTAGTTAATTATATGTATTAATTGTAACAATTTCCAAAAATCTCTGCAAAAAAAATAGTGAGACATGTATTAATTGTAACTGTTTCCAAAATTATTGCAAAAAATGTATAATTGTAACTATTTTTAGAAATCACTGCAAAAAACAGTGAGACATGTATTACTTGTAACTGTTTCCAAAATTATTGCAAAAAATGTATTAATTGTAACTATTTTTAGAAATCATTGCAAAAAAATAGTAAGATAGTTATCCAAATGGTGACTTCTAAGAGTTAGCAAATTTTATTCATGAGTTTAGGACAAATGGCATTAAGGCATAAATATGACATCAATTTTTTTTTTCCAATCAAGCGTTTGCAATTTTTTTTTTAATTATAATAAAAATATGTTATTTACTTCTAAAGTTTAATATCAGGTTTTGCATAAGTCAAAGCTAAACTAATAGTCGTCAAATTGCAAATTTGCTAGAGTCCTGTCTGGGCAAGGACTAAAAATTATTGATAATTAAATTAAAATTTTAGAAGTCCTATTCCAAAATAGATGCGATTATAGGTGTAATAATTATTGCATCATTTTACGCTCCAATATGAGGGAGATGTGTAATTCCTTCCATGGGTTGACATGTGGTTTTCATATATATATATATATATATATATATATATATATATATATATAGTGTTCAACATGATGAAGATGTGTAATTCTTTTATTTTTAAAGATATTTTAAAAATAAACTTAAATAAAATATTTACCATCTTAACAAATATATTTTAATATCAACTTCCTTAAATAAAATATTCAAATATCCATGTTAACAAATATGTTCTAGGCAAATAGCTTGAAGAGTCTCTATTAGTAGCATTTCATTAGAAACATGCATTCGAGTATGTGAAATTATAGTAGTGCCTTGTGGTTTCAATAGTTCTAAGGCAAGGCATGGATGAGAAACAATTCACAACTCTGGTCTTCAGGTAACCCTGATATCCATCAATTTTACAATGAGTTTCTCTTTTTCTGTGGTAAATTTCAAGTTGTGTTTTTTAGGAATCTATGTTGAAAATGCAACAAGAAAATCTCAGTTTAACTTGTCTTGGTCATACTAGAGAAAATTCGATTTTCTATTTCAACATAAATCTTGGAGGTAGTGAATTGAGGTGACATGGAACTTATCACTCAATTAACTCAGTAAATTTGAGTTGGGAAAGCTTGAGTTCAATTAATATGTTTGATTGCTAATTTGTAGCAATTTATTTCTATTAATTTGAGTTATGGTAAGTTAAACTAGTTCTAACTGTTGGAGGAACTAGTGGAAGGTCAATTTGTGGAAGTGGAACTTCAAACACACTCAGTAATTAACCAGTTAACTGATCAATCAACCCAAAATAATTGTTGCATGCAAAGAATTTGAGTTACCCAGTTCAAATGGAGATTCCAAGGCAGTGTACTATTAGTTGTAGCATATTCCAATGTGTAAAGGTGGTGCATGCAGTTGGAGGAAGGACCTAAGGAATTGCACAATTCAATAGTGGGAAATTCCAAAATAATAAGGGTCAATTTCTTGGAGGAATAACACAAGGAATTAGGATCTTGAAGGGGTTGAAAATTGGCTAAGTGTTAGCTAGAGTCAGTCAGTCAGGCATAGTGATAGAATAAACACTTGTAGGGTGTGCTCAAGCTTGAGCAAGCATATGTACTTCATCTCTATTATCTGATTAATGCAATACAGTTAGGAATGGGTTTTAAGCTGTTGCTTTCCCCTAGATAAATATTTTGTGCATGTGTGATGTTTCCTTTTGCATGTCTATGATTTGTGTTCTATATGGTGAATTAACTTCTACAGATCAGTAAAGTAGCTTCAAGTCTTGTGATTTAGTAAATTTCATGAGCAGTTTCAAATCTACACATTAACTTCTACATGGTATCAAAGATGGAATCGCTGTAGAACAAAAAAAATTAAGTTGTCATTGCGGGAGGTTCGAATTTGAAGATCAATGTTGCTAGTTTTCTTTAGGACTGAGAATAGGGCTTTCAATGGAATCAGGCTCTAGTATTCCTTGGAAGGAACCTAAAAATTTGTTGCATGGAAGGACTGCATGGAGGCAATATTGGATGACAATGGGCTGTTATAATACATCAAGATAGATGTAGCAAAACCCCAAGCATCTGATGCCCATATTCTTGCTCAATGGAAGAAATATGTGGCGAAGGTGAGGATAATCATATTGGAGTGAGTAAGAGATCATATTGTCTCGAATCTCCACAGAAAAGAGACTTTATTTGCAATGTGGAAAACACTGACAGAATTGTTCAAGAACAATAGTGACCACAGGAAGTTGGCACTTAAGGACAAGCTTTGAAGTATCGAGATGCAAAATAATGACAGAATTATGTAGTATCTAAGCAGGTTTACGCATTGTTGTGATGAACTTGGTAGGGTTGGTGTTAATGTCCCTAAATAAGAATTGGTATCTCTATCCCTTTTGGGTCTTCCCAAGAGCTTTCATGCCTATCAAAATTCGGTAAATGGTAGGGAGAAACTACCAAGTTGGGAGCGCTTATGGTTAGACCTAGTGTAGGAAGAAATAAGGCGGAATACCAGAGACGAGACTTCATCCAAGGGAGAGGATGAGGAAAAATTTTCCTTAGCTGGAAAGAAAAAGAAAGGGAAAGGGAAAAGGAAGAAATCCTAATCCAAAGCAGAGTCTAGTCAAGGGGGTAAGAACAAAGACTTGTCAAGATTCAGGTGCTTTCACTCTCATGAATTCAGGCACTATGCCACAAAGTGTCCACACAAGAAGACAAGCAAGAAGACATCAAGAGGAGTTGTGGGTGAAGCTTTGGCTTCACAGTTCAAGCTTGATTTTACTCTCATTTCATGCATGGTGATCCAAAAGGGATTCTGGATAGACTCCTGAGTCTAAGTGTTCCTCATAGAGGAAAATGAAAGTCCAAGGAACTTCCTGGAAATAGCCCCATTGTAGAGATCTTTTCCTTCTGAATCTACTGCAACTTGAATGGGCTAAAATGGACTTAGGATGCAGAAGTTATCACAGAAAGAAGATGCCCTTTGTTCTTTGGAAAAAGAGGCAAAATCCCCTAAAAATGGCAAAAAAACCCTTATAAAGGGAAATCGCATCGGAAAAAGGCAAAAGGCTGGACTTAAGCGGAGGCAGAAGAAACCCCAATTGGCCGATCTGATCAATCGGGTCGGAGACAGGCCCGTATGCAATATCAGGACCCTGGACTTGGCGATTGCGATCATGCGATATGCCGATTGCTGATGATTGGATCAAAGAATTAATATCGGCGATGTACAAAACCCCTGGACCGTATGCGACGTGATATGTGATAGCGATCGCGACGGGCAATCTTAATTGTTGGATCGCGAAAGGAATGGGCGGCTAGGATTAAATCGGTGACTTACGATTGCCGGACCCGACAGATTTCATAAGCGCAGTTCATAAATTTTGAAATCCAGAAATTCAGATTTTGTGTAATAGCGCATCTCCGCTATAAACCAAAATACAAAGGAAAATGCCCGAAAAGCAATAAATCCAGACCTGAAGGGAATTATAGGCTCAATTCATAGAATTTGAGTTCCATAAAGGTGGAATTTCGAGTGGGCCTTAGGCGAAAAGTGGTTTTGGGCTGGCTCCGCCCGATCCCATAGACTGGTCGACACGTCGCTGGCGGAGGAGAGAGGGAAAATGCTTTTTCAGGCGAGTAACCTCCCTACTTCTAAGCAGCCTGAAATTTCATAATGACCATTGGATTGGAGATCCCGCAAATCGACGGTGGAGATTGCAATAGCAGCCAAAGGCGGACCCGATGCGATATTAGGGTGGATGCGATAAATTTTCAAGTCCGATAAAAGGATTTTTACGGGTTTTTCAATGATTTCCCGTGTATTTGGGATTTGACCTAATATGCTTTTGCGATGTGATATAACACCTAATGGCAGACCCGATAGGGATTTTAGGGGCGATTGAATGGGATTTCAAGTCTGAAAAACATGCCCGATAGTGTATTTTCGGGAAAATACCTGTGTAATGGATTTTTCTCTAATTTCGGGTTTTTCCTAAGAGAAGGCCACAAAACCTCTGTAGCGGCTCCTGATCATCATGCCATGATGCAAGCAGGCATTTTCATTTGCAATGATGCATTTTGAAGCCATAGAGATGCAGAGCCAGATGGCCAGTCTAACTGACAAGGAGCAGGGAAGCCGAAGAGGTACAGGGAGATGATGACATGCAGAGAAATGGCTGGGGTAGCCAAAATGCCGGAAAAGTACCTCAAAGGATGTAGAGAGTTAAATTGAGTAGGGAGCAAGCAAAGGCAAAAGAAAGAAAGTAGAGAGAGCCAAAAAGCTACTGTGTAGAGCAGCTGAGGGAGCCTTTGGGGTCACTTGGAGATCAAGTGAAAAGCTAGAGAGTTGAAGGTTGTAGAAAGCCAAAGCCAGAGCCAAAGAAGCCAGAGCCGAAGAGCCAGAGCCAGAGCCAGAGCTAGAGCCAGAGCTAAGAGTCAGAGCCATGAGCCAGAGCCAAGAGCCAGAGCCAGAGTCAGAGCCAGAGTGAGAGCCGACAGCTAGAGCTAGAGCCAGAGCCAGAGCCAGAGCTAGAGCCAGAAAGCTGAGAGCTTCAGAGCCAGGGAGAAGATAGTGTTCTAAGCCCAATGAGTTCTATGTAAACCAATGGATTTGAGCATGGAGCTTGTAAAAGAACTTAGACCATAATCCCAGAGAGCCTAGTTGAGTTGACTAGAGCTCAAGGAGATGTAGCCCAAGAGTTTTCGGCGAACTCCATATTAAATTATTGTCTTATGTGTTTGTTATTTGCTACACTATTGCACTGTTACATGTATTTACATATAAGCACAAACAACAGATTTTAAAGCACATAAACAGTTAAAATAACCGTAAGCATACACCTTATTTTCAAGCACATATTTAATTCCACATTGGTTAATCATAAGGACTTGGGAATATTTAAGATTTGGAAGTGGGAGAGGTTGTTGAAGTTAGACAAGAAGCTTAAGTGCCCCATTTTGAGATCAGGTGGTATCAAAGCTTAAGATTGGTTAACCACACCTTCAAAGAAGGTTATATTAGCATGCTTGATTGACAGAGCAAAGATTGCATGTCTAGAAGGTGTTTGGATAGTCAAGGACTGATTGTCTGATTAATTGTATGCTTGTTGTAGACTGACTATTTTCTGAGTTTGTAGAGGTGAGGGGAAAGTTATTGATAGCTTAGTCTAGAAAGGACAAGAAGGAAGAAGGGCTAAAGGCATTATTCTATCCCAAAGGACCTAAAAGCAATCCTTGAAGCACAAGAGGTTCGTTGCAAAGGTTGCTGAATAAGCACTTTATTAATCTTGTTAGAAGTTCTTTTGTTCATTGGTATAATGACAACTCCTACAAGTGAGTCCTCAAATTCTTCTTTCTTCACAAGAGTCTTTGATGAAGACATGAAGGAAGATTTGGCCACCATGATGGATATGGTGAGAAAAATGTATGAGGATGAAAGGAAGAGCAACATACTTAGAGAGCAGTTGAATTCCATGGAGGAAGAGAAGCAGATGCTTTCTGACAAATTGCAGGAAATGGAGAGGCAACTTCATATTGCAAATATGAACCTGGAAAGGATGCATGAGTCGGAGGCACAACTCTTTGTTGCAAAAGAAGCCTTAGTCAAGTATCAGCTTGAAGAAGAGGTAAACCATTCCAGTTTGTCTTCAAATTCCTCTAAGAATGCTTATATTGGTTCTTTTGAAAAACATACCAAAGGAATAGGTTCCAAGCTAATGTCCAGGATGGGCTATGAAGGAAAAGGCTTGGGTAGACATGCACAAGGTATTGTTGAGCCAATAATAATTGAGGAAAGGCCTAAGTATTTGGGTCTTGGCTATGGACAAGCTTATGGAGAAAGTTCCAAAGCTGCCATGAAGACCATTGAAACAAATCCAAGAAGGAGTTGCATTGCAGAGTGTGAAGATTGTATTCAGGAGGAATGCAATAGCTTGAAACATCATTTGCAGGATGCAGGTGTTGAGAAGCACACACTTGAACCAGAGAGTTGGGGAGGCTCTAACAACCTTGAAGAGGTTGATGGTGTTCCAAAGGGAGCCACGTCTTCATTTGATTCACCTCCTCATGAAGGCAATAAAGGTGAAAGAGAAAGATATAAATCTGGTTCTAAACATATTCTTGTTGATTTTTCAAAGCATGATAAATTTCCACATAGAGATGGGAAAAGAATTGCTTGTTCCTTTTGTGGTTTGGATAACCATAATGTTTCTAGATGTTGGAAGAGAATGGCCACATACAGGAAGTAGAAGAAGGAAAAGAAGCAAGAAGTCAAAGGTCCATTGGACAAGGCAAATCATGATGTCAAGAGGATGCACATGCAGTGCACTTACTGTCATAAGCCAGGACATCTTGTTGCAAAATGTTGGACACTGAATCCAACAATGCTTCCACAAAAGCTGAAGAAACTGGAAAGAGAAGATGACAGAAATGGAAAGGAATATTCCATGAATGATGTGTCTTAGGATGATTCACATGTTGATGCCGATGTGAAGACAAAGGTGGTACCTTTGAAAGGGATTGATAAGAAATGATTAGAGTTCTTATCCGATTAAGATTGCATGTATATTGATGCATCTATTTGCATTTCTTTGTTGATGGAATGCAAGTTGCAGGATTTTACCAAGTAGGTGAATGGAGAAGTTGGCCAGGCGACTCAGTTTATTGTTGCAACATTATATGTTCATTTTAGCTTCGAAAGTACAGTGTGCTTAAGCGAAAGTTGAAAGATGAAATGCATGCATGAGAATATTGTGCACGAACACAGGGATGTTGATGTTGTCCTTGTATTTGAACATGTATGTGTAATTAACTTGAAGGGTTGGTTGCTTTGGCATGCATGCAATATTGACTTGAGAAACATTGATTTGGTCTCCAAAATGGAGATAATGATGAAGTGTTTCATCTCTGAAAAAGAGTCCTGATGGTCTTTTTCTACATGCTTGACTTGAAGGGTCATTTGTTTAAAAGCATGTTTTGTGGGCTTGTTATCTAGTCCATCATTTGTATGTAGATGTAAGACATGGAGGTGTTCACAAGATGTGAAATTTGTTCCTTTTGTTGAAGCAGGAGGTTAAGCCATCTAGTTTTTGTCTGTATTTCAGTTGTTGTTGACAGCTTGTCAAATAGGTACAAATGAAATTTTTGTGGAGCAAATGTACTTCAAATTTGTTTGAGTCACCTTGGAGCAATGATCAAGGCAGAGAAGTTCAAACTACCTTCTATGACCATTTCAGCAGGAGTTCTGTAGGAAGGCAAGGAGGAAGACAGTTCTTCCCAGGAAGACCAGCTCATCCAGGAAGGGAAGTGGTCAAAGACTTTGGTTCACAGGCACTATGCAAGGCAAGTGTGTGGAGGCTGAAAGAAGAGGGTGTTGTTACTCTCATTTACTGTTTAGATTAGTATATTAGTCTTTTGGAGACCAAAAGTTCTTTTAGTGGGAAGGCGTGATCCAAAAGGGATTTTGGATAGACTCCTGAGTCTAAGTGTTCCTCACAGAGGAAAATGAAAGTCCAAGGAAGTTCCTGGAAATAGCCCCATTGCAGAGATCTTTTCCTTCTAAATCTACAACAACTTGAATGGGCTAAAATGGACTTCGGATGTAGAATTTATTGCAGAAAGAAGATGCCCTTTGTTCTTTTGAAAAAGAGGCAAAATCCCCTAAAAATAGCAAAAAACCTTATAAAGGGAAATAGCATCGGAAAAAGGAAAAAGGTCGGACTTAAGCAGAGGTGGAAGAAACCTCGATCGACTGATCCGATCAATCAGGTCGGAGATAGGCCTGTATGCGATATCGGGACCCTGGACTCGGCGATTGCGATCATGCGATATGCTGATTGCCGATGATTGGATCGACGAATCGGTATTGGCGATGTACAGAACCCCTGGGCCATATGCGTCGCGATATGCGATAGCGATCATGATGGGCAATCTTAGCCATCGGATTGCGAAAGGAATGGACGGCCAGGATTAAATCGGCAACTTGCGATTGCGGACCTGACAGATTTCATAAGCGCAATTCATAAATTTTGAAATCCAGAAATTTGGGTTTTCTATGTAATAGTGCATCTCCGATATAAACCAAAATACAAAGGAAAATGCCCAAAAAGCGATAAAGCCAGACCCGAAGGGAATTATAGGCTCAATTCATAGAATTTGAGTTCCGTAAAGGCGGAATTTCGGGCGGGCCTTAGGCGGAAAGCGGTTTTGGGTTGGCTCCGCCCGATCCCACAGACTGGTCGACACGTGGCTGGCGGAGGAGAGAGGAAAACCACCTTTTCGGGTGGGTAACCTCCCTACTCCTAAGCCGCCCAAAATTGCTTGATGACCGTTGGATCGGAGATCCCGCAGATCGACGATGGATATTGCGATAGTAGCCAAAGGCAGACTCGATGCGATATTAGGGTGGATGTGATAAATTTTCAAGTCCGATAAAAGGATTTTTACGGGTTTTTCAATGATTTCCCGTGTATTTGGGATTTTACCCAATATTCTTCTGCGATGCATTTTAGCGCATAATGGCAGACCCGATAGGGATTTTAGGGGCGATTGAATGGGATTTCAAGTTCGAAAAACATGTTCGATAGTGTATTTTTGGGAAAATACCTGTGTAATGGATTTTTCTCTAATTTCGGGTTTTTGCCTGAGAGAAGGCCCCGAAACCTGTGTAACTGCTCCTGATCATCATGCCACGATGCAAGCAAGTGTTTTTACATGCAGTGATGCATTTTGAATCCATAGAGCCACAGAGCCTTATGGCTAGTCTAACTGACAAGGAGCAGGGAAGCCGAAGAGGCACAGAGAGATGATGATTCACAGAGAAATGGTTGGGGTAGCCGAAAAGCTAGAAAAGCACCTCAAAAGAGGCAGAGAGCTCAATTGAGCAGGGCGCGAGCAAAGGTAGAAGCAAGAGAGCAGAGAGAGCCGAAAAGCTACTACGTAGAGCACCTAAGGGAGCCTTTGGGGTCACTTGGAGATCAAGTGAAAATCCAGAGAGTTGAAGGTTGTAGAAATCCAAAGCCAAAGCCAAAGAAGCTAGAGCCGAAGAGCTAGAGCCAAAGAGCCAAAGCTAGAGCCAGAGCCAGAGCCAGAGCCAAGAGCCAGAGCCACAAGCTAGAGCCAAGAGCTAGAGCCAGAGTCAGAGCCAGAGTTAGAGCCGAGAGCCAGAGCCAGAGCCAGAAAGCTGAGAGCTTCAGAGCTAGGGAGAAGATGGTGTTCTAATCCCACTGAGTTCTGTGTAAACCAGTGGAGTTGAGCATGGAGCTTGTAAATAACTTAGACCATAATCCTAGAGAGCCTAGTTGAGTTGACTAGAGCTCAAGGAGTTTAGCCCAAGAGTTTTGGGTGAAATCCATATTAAATTATTGTCTTATGTGTTTGTTCTTTGCTGCACTATTGCACTGTTACATGTATTTACATATCAACACAAACAACAGATTTTAAAGCACATAAACAGTTAAAATAACCATAAGCATATACCTTATTTTCAAGCACATATTTAATTCTGCATTGGTCAATCATAAGGACTTGGGTATATTTAAGCTTTGGAATTGGGAGAGGTTCTTGTAAGTTAGACAAGAAGCCTAAGTTCCCCATTTTCAGATCACGTGGCCAACACAGTGATGGGAATCATGTAGTACCTCGACAACAGTGCCTCATTCCATATGACAGGGAATAGAGATTTTTTTCAGTGGTTTGGAGGAGTAGGATCTCCAGAGGCACATCGACATGGGAGATGATGTAAGGTATAGTGTGACTAGGATTGGTACAGTCACCTTTTAGAGGGAGCTAGGTTCCCCTCTCAGGCTCAAGGACATGATGTTTGTTATGGGTTTAAAGAAGAATCTTGATTCCGTTGTAGTTTTGGAAGATTGTGGTTATGATGTGATCTTCAGCAAAGGAAAGGAATTCTTGAGACACATATTCATGGGACAGGTGAAGCATATCAGGGTTCGTGTGAAGAATCTCTACAAGCTAGATGTGGAGGATTGTGCTACATTGAGCACAAAAGCGAAGAAGGTGCAGAGCTGCGATGTCGGTGAACTTTGGCATAGAAAACTTGGCCATTTTCATCATGGTGCTTTGAAGATCATGCAACAGATTATCACGGGTCTCCCCAAAGGATCACTAGAGTAGTAGGATACATGCAAAGGGTATGCCTTGGTGAAGTACACAAAATCCATTTTCCATGATCGGGATAATAGAGCACATGCAGTCCTTGAAAGGATCCACTTTGATGTTTGTGGACCTTTCTCGACAAACTCCACTTCTAGGCATAAGTATTTTGTCACCTTTATTGATGACTACTCGCGGAAGTGTTGGATCTTATCCATGTGGAAGATGGATGATACTTTCTCCAAGTTCATAGAGTTCAAGGCACTGGTGGAGAAAGAAATGGGCAAGAAGGTGAAGGTTGTCAGGAGAAATAATGGAGGTGAGTATGTGTTGAATGAGTTCAAAAATTTATGTGCAAAAGAAAGCACTCGATGAGAGCTGATAACACCCCACAACCCACATTAGAATGGGGTGGCTAAGAGGAAGAACCGAAGCATTATGGGAGTAGCATGGGCGATGTTGCATGACCAAAGCCTACCTCTGCACTTGTGGGTTGACGCATGCAACATAACGGTCTATTTTCATAACAAGGGTCCTCATCAGATTCTTGGCATGATCACACCAGAGGAGGATTTATCGAGGAGGATGTCCATTGTGTCACACATCAGGATATTTGGAGCCTTTGTCTATTTCCACGTCTCCAAAGAATCAAGGAAGAACATAGAGTCTACAACAAAGTTTGGGGTATTTGCGGGTTACATAGAAACTCCCCACAAGTACTGTGTGTATTTTCCATCCCTCGGAATGATAGTTGTGCGACAGGATGTCAAATTTGATGAAGACAAGGCCATGCGGTGATCTCTTGAGAGGGAGCTTCAGATCCCACAAGAGGAGCAGATTTTAGCTCCAAAAGAGGAGCCTCGGGATGTTGTGGAGCAACCACAAGTTGAGGAGAGAGAGTGGAGACAACCACTCAAGCAGAACCATCCAGAGAAATCAAGAAGAGAACCAGAGAAGATGAGAAACTTGTGCAGGATGTGAGGGAGAATGTGGGTGCTCCTTCAAATCAACGTAGGAAGAGAAGGTCACCAGATTGGTACACTAGATACATGGCTTTAATGACTGAACTAGTAGATACTAAGCCATCCTCTTTCAAGGAAGCAGTAGAGCAACCTATATGGGTTGATGCAATGGTGGAGGAGTACAAATCCATTGTGAAGAATAGTGTTTGGGAAGTGGTCCCAAGACCAGCAGACAATCAATTGTGGGTTCAAGATGGATCTTCAAGGTGAAGCAAGCAACAGACGAAAGCATATGAAAGTACATAGAAAAGTACAAGGCCATATTTGTGGCCAAGGGGTACTCTTAGGTGGAGGGGATTGACTATGAGGAGACCTTTGCTCATGTAGAAAGGTACCCATCTATCAAATCAATCATTGCTTTGGTTGCACAAATGGGGTGGAAGCTACACTATATGGATGTGAAAATTGCATTCCTCAATGTAGTTATTGAAGAGGAGGTGTATATCGAGCAACTAGAAGGCTTTGAGATTTTTGATCGAGAGTCTCATGTGTGCATACTCAAGCAAGCATTGTATGGTGTCAAGCAAGAATCCCGTGCTTGGTACACTAGGATCGATAGTTACCTCTCCGGTTTGGGCTTGATCAAAAGTGAAGTGAATGCAAACCTCTATCATATTTTGGTGTATGGTAAATTATTGATTATTGTTTTATATGTTGATGGCTTTATCTTGACCGATGATGAGAAGTTGATTAGATCTAGCAAGGAGGACCTTGCAAGAGAGTTTGAGATGAAGGGCATGGGTCTCATGCACTACTTCCTTGGATTGGAAGTATGGAAAGGTTACAGGGAATTATTTGTCTCCTAGGGCAAGTATTCCAACGAGATACTTCAGAGGTTCTGCATGGACAGGTGCAAACCCATGGAGACTTCTCTAGTGAACAACTAAAGGAAATAGGATGCCACTTCAGGTGAGGAAGTGGATGAAATTGTTTACCAATAGTTGGTGGGCTCACTCATCTATCTTATGAACACATGACCAAACATGTGCTTTGCAATCAAACAACTAAGTCAAGCAATGGTTAGGCCAACCAAACCGTTTTGTAGGGCAGCTAAGCATGTCCTACAGTATCTCAAAGGCACTACCCACTTTGGATTTTGGTACAGATGGATAGAGGGAGTGAAGTTTTGTGGCTTCATCGATGTAGATTGGGGGGAAGTCCATCAAACTGGAAGAGTACATCAGGTGAAATTTTCAGTGTTGGGTCCACAATAGTTTCTTGGTATAGAAGGAAGCAGAGATCAGTGGCACTCAGCTCAGCAAAATAAGAATACATGGATGCAAGTCAAGCAACATGTGAGGCGATTTGGATGACAAATATACTTGTTGGTTTTTTTGTTCAGATGATGGATCCTACTATGATTCACTGTGATAATCAGAGTTGCATAAATATCTCTAAGAATCATATTTTTCACAATCAATCTAAGCATATTCATATCTAGTATCATTGTCTATTGGATTGTGTGTAGATGTGGATTATGGTTTTGCAGTACATTTCGACAGAGGAACAAGATGTTGATATTTTGACAAAGGCCTTATCAAGAGGGAAATTTGAGTTCCATCGGTGTAGGATAGGGGTGGTTGATAATCCCTTTCTTGGTGAGAGGAAGTGTTGAAAATGTAGCAAGAAAATCTCAGTTAACTTTTCCTTGGTCAAACTAGAGAAAATTCGAATTTCTAGTTTAGGATAAATCTCGGAGGTATTTAACTGAGGTGAAATGGAACTTGACACTTAGTTAAGTTAGTAAATTCGAGTCGGTGAAGCTTGAGCTCAATTCAATATGTTCGATTGCTAATTTTTAACAATCTATTTCAGTTAATTTAAGTTATGGTCAGTTAAACTAGTTTTAACTGTTGGAGGAACTAGTGGAAGGTCAAGTTATGGAAGTGGAACTTTAACCACACTCAGTGGTCAACCAGTTAACTAATCAATCAACCCAAAATAATTGTTGCATGCAGAGAATTTAAGTTACTCAATTGAGATGGATATTCCAATGCAATGTATTATTAGTTGTAGCATATTCCAATGTGTACAAGTGGTGCATGTACTCAAAGGAAGGACCTAAGGAATTACACAATTCAATAGTGGGAAATTCCAAAATAATAGGGGCCAATTTCCTGGAGGAGCAACGCAAGGAATTAAGAGCTTGGAGGGATTGAAAATTCACTAAGTGTTAGCCAGAGTCAGTCAGTCAAGTAGAGGAATAGCCTATACACTTGCAGGGTGTGCTCAAACTTAAGCATATGTATTTCATCTCTATTCTTTGATTAATGCAATACAAATAGGAATGGGTTTTGAGAAGTTGTTTTCCCCTAGATAAATCTTTGTGCATGTGTGATGTTTCCTTTTGGATATCTATTATTTGTGTTCAATATGGTGAATTAACTTCCGCATATCATTAGAGTAGCTTTGAGTCTCGTTATTTAATAAATTTCCAGTAGTTGAAGTAGAGATTGTAGTTGTAGGGTGAAGGTGATAGGGGTGAGGAGTATCATCTCACGATAGTTGGCTTGGTCTGATTCACGAACAAGATTTATGTGTCGAACAATAGTGAGCTCAAGAAGATTATCTTGAGGGAGTTTCATGTCAAGCCATATTTAGGTCATCCAAGATATCATAAGAGTTTGACACCAATTAAGAAGTTGTATCATTGGCCGAACTTGAAGAAAGAGGTGGTTGATTTTATTGTGCGATGTTTGGATTTTCAATAGTTGAAAGAAGAGCGTAAGCATCCAACTGGTTTGTTACAGCCAATTATGATTTCATAATGGAAATTGGAAGTCATTCGCATGGATTTTATTACAGGTTTTCCAAGGACATCGAGACAACATGATTCCATCATGGTTCTGGTTGACAAGTCAAGTAAGGCAACTCACTTCATTGCAGTGAAGTCTACTGATTCAGCTAATGAGATAGCTCAAATATTCATCAGCGAGATAATGAGATTGCATGGTGTTCCCAAGAAGACAATATCAGACAGAGATTCTAAGTTCACTTCTAGGTTTTGGAAGGATTTGTTTGCAAGTTTGGGGATAAAGTTGGATTTTAGTACAACTTATCATCCACAAATAGATGGACAAATAGAGAGGGTTAACAAGATTTTTGAGGACATGTTGAGGATGTATGTCATGCATCAATAGAGGAAGTGGGAGGAGTATCTTCCATTGGTAGAATTTGCATATAATAATGGGTATCAGGAGTCCTTGAGGATGAGTCCATTTGAGGTTGTTTATTGGCAATGTTGTAATGCTCCTATCATCTAGAGTGATCCAATGAACAGGGTGTTGATTGGACTAGACATGTTGGCTGAGATGGAACAAGAAATGCAAGTTATTAAGAGGAATTTAAAGGTAGCACATGATAGTAAGAAGAGTTATGTGGATCAACACAGGGAATTGAAAGAGTTTCAAGATGGGGAGCATGTGTACTTGTGCATCAAGCCTAAGAGGAGCTCCTTGAGGATTGGATCATGTGCCAAGTAGGCACCTCAATATTGTAGACCTTTTGAGATCCTTGAGAGGATTGGACCAATGGCCTACAAACTAATAATACCGCCAACAATGAAATTCCATGATGTTTTCTATGTTTCATTACTTAAGAGATATGTCTAGGATGTTGATCATGTGATTGGTTGGTATGTATTGTAGGTGGAACCACGGGGATAATTCCATCTAGAACCACAATGCATATTGTAGCAGAAACAACTCATGCCCCGAAACAAAGCAATCGAGTAGGTTAAAGTGCAATGGTAGCACTTTGGGCCCAATGTAGCTAAATGAGAGATGGTTGATTGGATGCAAGCTTTATATCCTTCACTATTTGTTGGTTTAAACAAATGTTTTTTTGGTATACGTATGTGTATATATATGTTTTTGTAAATACTGCAATGAGTTGTGTTATAAAGCTCCAATAAGCGATATGTTTGTTTTTCTTTCAGCAGAATGTCATTGGAAATACTGCTTTGAGCTATGTTATAAAGCTCCATAGCCAATATGTTTTATTTTTAGTGATTTTTTGGTCATAAGCATCATTGAATACTGAGGACGGTGTTCCCCTAAGGGGGAGGGGTTTGTAACAACCCCTGGTTGATTTTTCATGTAAATAAAATAAGACCAAGGTCATGGGACACATATACCAAGATGAATGTTGGGAAAAACATAGTGATGGATATTACTTGTGATTAATTAATGGCTATGGAAATTAGCAAATGCATTCGCAAAGGGAAAGATGCAATACTTGGTATTTTATTTATGAAAATAAATGAAAATTGAAGAAAAAGAAGGCGAAGAGACACAAATGTGCATGCAAGGGAAATTAAAGGAAAAATGAACGAAAATGAAGAAACTAGAGGAATCAATGATAAAAAAGCTTCAAAGAATCAACTTACAACTTTTGGCTTAGTCTTTGGTGAGATCCATTTTGGCTCTCTTAATTTCACACTCTCATTTTCTCATACTCTAGCACACTTAGAGAATTCTTAGAGCATGCTTAGAGCACTCTAGTATTCACTTGTATTTGGAGAAAGAAGGCAAAGGAAATCAAGCAGTGCAAGGAAACAATTGGATCAACATCTACCGTTGGGTTACTTTGCAAGTAACAAGTTGCGTGTGTGATTTCCTTGTTGGTTACTAAATGCATGATATATGCATGTGATTCTCTGGTTATGTGTTATCATTCACATGAAGATTTGCCTGGATTGACAGTGGTTTTAGCCTTGCCTTTCCATTTCCTAGATAGCCATGGTGTTGTGGATTTCCAACCTTATTTTTTTGGGTGCTCATATTCCTTATGGTTGTTGGTTGGAACAAATGCTCTAGAAGCCTTACAAAAGTTTGGGTTGAGTTACTAGTTCTTGGAGTCATTGGTTGGGACAAATGCTCTGGAGCCCTCGGTGGGTTGAGTTACTAGTCCTTGGAGTCATGGTTGGAACAAATGCTTTGGAGCCCTGGAAGGTTGTGGGTTGAGTTACTAGTTCCTGGAGCTGTGGATAGCTTGGGTAGAGACCGATTTGGTTGATGTTAGTGATTTTTAGACTATAGAGGTGGAATCACTATTGTTGAGGGTTGAGGTCGTTTAGCCTCTAGAATCCTTGGTTGGTTTTGTCTTGGCTTATTCCATGAGATCCCACATTCATGCTTGGAATATGTTGCGGGGGTGATTGGATGAAAGAGACATTTGGTTCAACCTAATCTATGGTCTAGTGGTATGTGGAAGTCCCTAACTTGGTTGGTATTTTTATATATTGATAAGAGTTATTTTTGCTACTGTGATTTATGAATATTTGTAGTGATTATGTTGGTGGCAATATGGTTGATTTGCCATGGTTTCTATGTTGGTTATATGATGTAATATATCTTTGGCTCTTGACATGTTTTGATAAGTTATTGATTAATTGATGAATGCATGGCCTAACAAGTGTTATTGTAACTAGCTAGAGAGGGATTAGAGCCTTCTTGTTGATTCTCACATAAAGGCTATCAATTTATGATCAGATATGCATTCATGACTTGTAGCTCACATGTTTGGCATATGTTTGACAAAATGTTTGTTATGGATTAGGTAGTCTAGGTCAAGTTCTTGCTTTGAGTTTGAATGTTTGGCATTATCAACATGTAAATTATGATTCTGGAAAGTTACAGGGAATTATTGGCAGTGGTCTGGAGGCTAGCCTGAAAAGGTGGTAGAGATCTTGATACTGCATGCTCACATCCGAAGGATTTAGGCCATAACCGCATGGAAGGAGGCTTATGTGTGCGTTTGGATGCCTATAATTGCGCCCTTGCCTTGTTATGCATGTAGTTGGGTGCTAAGTCATAGGAAAGGGTTCCAACTCAAGGTTTGATCACCTGGGGTGGTTATTCGACACCTGAGTGATTTGTAGTCCCTGTAGGATGTTAGTATGTGTTCATTTTGTAGGCCCCACTTCCTTATCTGGAACTTGGAGGTCAGGTCATGTCATAGTGACACTTGTCTCATGTTTAACCTGGTGAGATTGTGAATTCAGGTAAATATGGGAGGTGTGGTTACACAAGTCCATTGATCATGGGTTTCTGAGTTTTTTCATCCCACAACCTCATAGAATGCGAGAAGGGCTAGATCCCCATGAATTGGCCTACCAAGCCATGTTCAACTAATTGCGGGGCTTGTGCTCTTTACTATGGCGGAAAAACTTTGACCTTTGGAATTTCTTCCAGCTTCTTGGAAAAACGAGAAGACATTTCCTTCTAGTACCATGGTTTATTTGTTACCAATGAGTTAAATGTAGTGATATTTCATAGCATGACTATCAATTATAGGTTTTGTAATTGGTTTAAATGTCTAAAGTTTAAGTGATATATTGGTTTCCTTGATGATAAACAATTCGAAAATTTTGAATCTTTACTTCTTGTCTAGTTTTCCAATTGGTAGACTATGTAATCTTCTTATTGTCCTCAAAATTTAATATACATTATCTAATCTTGCCCCAAAAAATTAGTGCAATGTATAAATGAAAAAACTAGTAAAACAACAATACGAATGAAAACATTTACCTCAATGCATCTCACAATGTCAAGATTAAGGAAAATAAAAATTAACTAAATTATAACTATATTTTAACTTATTACTATTATTATTATTTATAAAAAATATTTAATATATGAGTTAAACATATATACATTTAAAAAACATGTAACAAGATTCTTAACCATAGAGAGTAATATGTAAATAAGTTTTGTTACAATACCAAGGTTTACTAATACCACATGTCCAAAAAACCCATAACTCTTGTTCATGTTACATTTTTTTCTTCTAATTAATCAATTTAATTAAAAGGGAAGAAATGACATAACTATTTTTTAGATATGGAAGTTTGCACTGCTAATTTCCCCCTACCTCAACATCTTTCTCCCCATACCGTGCAATTTCGATTTAGTAGCTCCCTGAATCGCCCAGTAATCGTAGCCACTATTCAATTACTTTTACGAAACAAATTGAGCCGCCATCTCATCTAATTGAACACAATGATGAGCCGAACAGAGCAGAACCAAGCAGCAGGAGCCAGGACAACACTAGTGATTGGAGAGCTACTAAAGATAGAGCCACCTTGCATGGTAAAGCGGTGGTTAGCAATCAGCATGTTGAGGAGGGTAAGCTCAGTAACACGCAGGCATCAGGTAGTCATTGTGGAGACACGTCAGGAACGTGTGTGGGTGCATGCAGCATTGAGGGAGACCCTCCAGCACATGGACGTGGCGCTTCGGACGAGGATGATGATTCAGACAAGTATGCGTGTCCGATTGTGGAGGAACCAGCCCCAGACAATTGATAGCCAGGTGTCGAGTTTGCCAGGTGGATGTTTTGTCTTGTTGACTAGGCAGTTCTGGTTAAGTTTCTGTGTCTCCTGGTTAGGATTCTGTTTTGTTTAAAATGTTTCTGTTGTGTTGTGATCAAACTGGTAACCCCTGCGTGGGCTATTTTTGGACTTATGCTTTTTTGGACTGGTTTCCCCTCTGTTGGGGCAGTCAAAGCTAGTTAATCTGACTGTGTGATGAATGATGCTCAGATCCTCTAAGGCCGAGATTAAACTTACTTAAAAAAAATAATTATATATATATATATATATATATATATATATATATATATATATATATATAGATATATACACACACACACAAGAATATACAAGAATACATTAAGAATATACAAGAATACTTAGAGGTTAAATCCCTACCATCCACCTAATAATCATTGATAATTAAATTAAAATATTAGAAGTCTTAATCCAAAATAGATATGTCTATAGGCTTAACTATATGCAAAATAATTATTGCATCATTTTACAATTCAATATGAGGAATATGTGCAATTCCTTTTATGCTCAACTTGTCACAAATGTTCTTCTTAATATAAAGATAGAATATTTGCTAAATAAAAAATAATGTCTAGTATATTTAAAAACAAAAATGAAGAAACACGATGGAAAAAGAAGATAATGGTTGTCTTCCGTTCTTGGATGTTCTCATCTCTAAGAAGGTGGATGGTTCCTTTTCTCATCAGGTGTTTAGAAAGAAGACGCATACTGAACAATACTTGCATGCGTCTTCTCATCACTTCCCAGCTCAGAAGTTAGGGGTTCTTAGCACGCTTGCCACACGTGCTGTTAGGATTTCGGATGAGGAGAGCCTGGAAGCCGAGAAGGCTCATCTCCTTGATGTCTTTGAGAAGAATGGTTACAATAGGCACCTTGGTCAAAAAGCCTTCCTCAGGGCCAAGAAGGAGCCTTCAATCCGAAGAGTTCCCAAAGACCGTATCATGGGTGTGAACCTTCCTTACATCCAAGGGACCACAGATAGGATTGCGAGGGTTCTGAGGAAGTATGATGTGCCCACTTCTTTTAGACCTCTCCTCACTATCCGTAGCTCCCTCAGGTCTGTGAAAGACCCTATTGACCCTAAGGACATGAAGGGCGTCTATGTCATTCCCTGTTCCTGTGGGACCCCTTATATTGGTGAGACGGGTCGCTCTATTAATCAACGGATTAGTGAGCATTCGGCTGACTTAAGACATGGTAGGACCAAGTCCTCAGCCCTGGCTGAGCATGCGGGGAAGACTATGCACCATGTTTGTATAGAAGATGCTCAAGTCATTGCCAAAGTTGCGCATTTTCACCATCGCAAATTTAGAGAGGCCCTGGAGATTGAGAAAAGGCCGAACAATCTTAATAGAGATGATGGCTGGAAGATTAGCAGTTGTTGGGTCCCAGCCTTATCTTCCTAGCCTCCTCTTTTCCCCTTTTGTTAGGTCTTAGGGTTTCTGTCTTCCCTCTCCTCTGGTTCTGTTTGTGGCGAGTTTGTCATGGAATGCATAAGTTTCTGTTATTATGTAATCCTAGGAGTCCTTTTTTAATTAGATTAGATTTGTTGCATTGATATTTAATTCTTCTTTCCCCCCCCCCCCCTTTTTTAAAACCTTATGAGTAATAACATAGTTAATGTAATAAAATTTAGTGAATAAATATTGATGTTTCAAGGATTATAAATTATTAAATTAATTATAAAGGACGATCTAGTTTTACCAAATGACCCTTAGGTTTGATTGATAATCAAGAAATTATTAGAATTTTATGATATACCAATAACATTGAGTTAATGGTTATACATGCACTATAATTATGGTAATTTCATAATAATGATTTTACTAGAATTCTTTTTATTATTTTTAACAATATTGATATTATTAAGTAAATATAGATTAATTATTGGACCTAATTATCGTATAGAACTTATTAATTTAATTTCGATTGGGCTATTACAGTTAAATAATTAATAAAAATGATTTATTAGTTTACCATTGGACCCTTAGATTTAAACAATTATTTTTAAATAAATACACAAGTTACCTAGTGTAATAAAATTCTATGAATAATAATAGTTTAATACTATTTATTTATATTTAAATATAATTTGGGAATAATAATTAATATAGGTTAGATGAAGATATGATTTATTAATGACCTTGGTATTGGGTTTACCATTATTTAGTTTACCATTATGACCATTATATCTGGTATTACCTTTGGACCCTTAGATTTAAACTATTATAATTAAATAAATACACAAGTTACCTATTGTAACTAATTTCTAACAATAATAATAATTTAATACTATTTGTTTATATTTAAATAAATTGGGGAATAATAATAAATATAGATTACTTAGTATATATGAAGATATAATGACCAGTATATTTAATCAATAAGAATTATTATATTATTCAATTAACGAATAATAATAAATTATATACTTCTATTAATATTAAAATTAAGGGTTTGACTATGACCATCAAGTCAAAATTAGCCGTTGCATTATAGCCGTTGGAGTCTCTGCACACCCTATTTAATCAAGCCAAACCAGATCAGTTCTTCAACTTGTCCTGACGATGAACCACACTGGTTGGTTCGAAACGCGTCGACAAATGATTGATTATGTGATTTTGCCGAAGATTATCTAAACAAAAATGAATATACATACGGATTAATTTTAATGAAAACCATTATTAATATTACAACTCAATATGAAGAAGATGTGTAATTCCTTCCATGGGTTTATATATATATATATATATATATATATATATACTTTCAACTATAAATAAAATATTTTAATGTTTAAATTAAATAACATAAATTTATATAAATTTTATATATAAAAAAAATGGAATAATTGGAAGTAAAAAAATTAATTGTATTTTTAGTGTTCAACACAATGAAGATGTGTAATTCTTTTCTTTTTAAAGATATTCTAATAGGAGCCTTAAATAAAATATTTAAATATCCATGTTAACAAATATATTTTAATATCAACTCTCTCTCTAAAACACAAGCACATATAATGTTAATTATAAATAAGATATTTCAATGCTTAATTTAAATAAAATAATTATATAGAGAGAGATTCCAATTGATGTATTTCATTCAATTTTTAATATGAAATAGAAATCACATGTTTAAAAAATATATATTACAAGCAAAATATTTCAAAGTAAAGCAATATATAATATATATATAGAAAAAGAAGAGACATGCATTT
Source organism: Pinus tabuliformis (assembly GCA_031772625.1). NCBI lineage: Eukaryota > Viridiplantae > Streptophyta > Pinopsida > Pinales > Pinaceae > Pinus > Pinus tabuliformis. The sequence continues at coordinate 1,207,553,768 of CM062816.1, forward strand.
AAAAATATATTAATTTAAAAACATTTTAATATGAAGATTGTAGATTATAAATAATATATTTTTAATGTCTATGTCTAGTAAAATATTTTATGATATATATATATATATATATATATATATATATCTATATCTATATCTATATCTATATAGATATAGATATAGATATATATAGTATATATATATATATATATATATATATATATATATATATATATATATATATATATATATATATATATATATATATATATATATATATATATATATATATATATATATATATATATATATATATAACCAGGAAGAGTATTCCATGCCTTGCTTGCGAGAAATACACTAGGAATTGTAGAATTTCCATGAGATTCTAATCTGCTGATAAGAACATATGAAAAACAATTTCTTTTCTTACAAACACATAATTTCTCTACTCAATTTGCAGCAGGATTAGAACAGAAATAAAACACAATCACACAATTCAAGACACACAATTTTTTTATAGGGAACCCAACTGGGAAAACTCTTTGCTTGATGCGAATTTTATTGATAGCAAAAACTGAGCAATTGATCTCTTACAATATGTTGTTTCAATAGACAATACAACCTTCTCTTAGCCTTAAACTAGGCTGGAAAACACTTGCAAGAATACTGATCTTTGCTCCTCTATCAATCTTGTGCACGAGCTTCTCTTGCACACTCTTCCTCTCACAAGCTCCACACACAAACTTGTGCTTCCTATTGCTAGGTCTCACCAACTCGTGCTCACCAAAACAATGATTAAACTTGTGCCTTTGTTCCTCATTTTAAAGGCACGTTGAATGGTTAAAATTAGTGAGTTCTATGTTTGGAAATTTGAACTGGTGCTTTTCTAGTTAACAACAATTAACACAACTTGTTAACTAGTTCCTCCTAAAATTTAGGAGGCTAACTCCAATTGTTCTTTTAGTTTTCAAACTAACTCACACTAGAAAATCAAGAAAATGTCTTTTAAATTCAACACATCAGTTAAATGCCTCATGTGCTCCTAAATTTTAGGGAAACTCTTAAATTTTAGGAACCCGACCATGCATAAAAAGGAACTCAACCATGCATAAATAGGAACTCTATTTTGACTCCTTGAATTAAGGCAAAAATCAAGGAATCACTTTTCTCGCTAATTTCAACACTCCCTCTTAGTGAGGAAGGTGTTCCTGGAAGACCCTCGTCCACCTGGATCTATCCCCAACACTACCAAGTTCTCTGCTACTACAACTGCTCCCTCTGAACTAGAAGACTTTCATGCTTTCTTCTACAAAACCTTCTTTGAAGACCTGTTCTTTCCCACCGTACTTTGTGAGCCCATCACTTCTCTATTCTTAGCACTTCCTGCATTGTTGCTCCCTCTGAAGGCATGCATCTCCAACTCCACAATATACCACTATCAATTATCACAACTTCTTTTGTGTCAATGAACTTTGGCTCACTGATATGCCCACTAGAAACTCCTTTGTCCATCAAGAATGCCAACTCATAGGGTCTTCAATCTGCCCACTACTTGCCTCATTGTTGCTCCACAAAGATAAGTCTTAGGGTAATGGAGGTTGCCCACTCTCACTGTAGAAGTCCATATCTACACAGTGAACTAGGGATAAATACTAAGCCCTCTTGGTTGCTTCCTTTGTTTGTTCAAGGATCAACCACAACTTCAACAATTTTGTCACTCCAACCAGATTTGATTTCCTCCTTAGATGTTGGACTTAGGGCACAAAAGCTACCTTCTAACTATTCTCCAAACAATACATAAGATGTCCACCAGAATTGTCTTAAATTTGGACTCAAAAACCCAACATATCATCAACTACATGAGGAAATACATACCTTAGAAGGTATCCTTCTTTCTATTGTATGAACCTCTTCGGCCTGTGCACTTCCTTTTGAATTTTCATCCTATGGTTAGGGCACCCTGTGGCACTACAAGCATGCACCTACTTGGCCAAATTTCCATTCTATACCTGTGAAATTCCCTTCTTAGAGTCACTTCCTGCTACGTTGTTCCTTTAGGTGTTTCTACCCTTGAAGCCGCAAGCAAAGAAAAACACCATGAAGACAAAGAAGGACACAAGAAAATGGTGTGAGTTCAATAAGAGCTCCAATCACAACATGAGTGAATGCTCGGCCAAGTAGTCACTAGTGGCTGAGCTGAAGGCTTCTGAATCAGACTCATGGTCCGACTCTGAGACAGAACCCGACAAGGGGAATGACAAAGGAAAGCAAATCATTGATGCAGATCTCCCAGTGCCACTGTGGCCACCACCAAGATCCAGAATAATGAGAATGAATATCTAGAGGAGGGGGAACGCCACTTCTACTCACATATGTGGGTGAAGGGTTCTCCGTTGTAGTTCATTATCGACAACAGGAGCCAAAAGAACCTCATTTTAGTAGAGGTCCTGAAGTGGCTAGGTCTACTGACTACAACACATTCGCACTTGTACACAATTGGGTGGCTTCACCAAGGACAGGATCTCTGTGTCAGCCAATAGTGTTGCCTTCCCTACAACATCAAGCCCTTCACAGATGAGGTATTGTGTGATGTTTCCCCTCTTGAATTTTGTGATGTATTATTAGAACAACCATACTTATGGAAGCAACATGTTGTATATGAGTCACGACCTCGCTATGTGATTATTACCTTAGGCAATAAGTTGTACAAGATACCGGAGGTAGCCCTGCATACCGCCATCTCTTTGATCATTGCAAAGCAATGCAGTAAGATCATTTCACATACTAGGAAAATTATTTTGCCTGTGATTCACCCTCAGGGAAGAAGAATATCGTGGCCATGACTTCTAGACAGGGCTCCTCCACACAGCAACAACAGATGGACAAGGTTTTGGAGGAGTATAGGACATTTTCCCCTTGCCTACGGGGGTGCCTCTGCAGTGTCAGGTCAAGCACTCCATCGATCTAACCTCGAACATGCTACTACGTAATAGACTGATCTATTGACACTTTGTTCTGGAGAACGGTGAGATCAAGAGGTAGATTCAGGAGCTGTTGTAGAAAGGGCACATCAAGCCAAGCTTATCACCTTGTGGGAGCCCGATTATATTGGTATAAAAGAAGGATGGGACCTAGAGACTCTGTATTCACTATGGGGCATTGAAAAAGATCATTGTACGGAATATGTACCCAATCCCACGGATTGATGACCTTCTGGACCAACCCAAGGGGGCCAAATATTTCAGCAAGATTGATTTGAAGTTCGGTTATCACCAAGTGCCTATTGAACCCTCCAATATGTGGAAGACTGCCTTCAAATCCAAGGAGGACCTTTTTGAATGGTTAGTCATGCCTTTCAGGTTGATGAATGCCCCTGCAACCTTCATGAGATTGACGGACGACATATTACGACCCTTCGCCAATGCATTCGTGGTGGTGTATCTAGATGACATATTGATTTTCTGCAGGAGTTGAGAAGAGCACCTCCACCATATTCGACGGGTCCTCCGAACCTTGTGACAACACAAGTTGTGTGCCAATTTGGAGAAATGTACTTTTGGGATGACCCAGGTTCAACATCTGGGGTACATCATTGATGAGAAATGTGTGCATGTAGACTTAGCAAAGATACAGTTCATTCAGGATTGGCCAGCCCCAACCACTCTAATAGAGCTCCACATCTTTCTTGGTCTCGCCAATTTCTACCATAGGTTCGTGTTGGGGTTCTCTCATATCACTTGGCCTTTAAGTCAAGTCACCAAGGGTGGAGCAAAATCATAGTTCTTTTGGTCTGAACCCAACATAAGGTGTTTTCCAAGTTGAAGCATCACCTTTGCTCTGCACCAATTTTCACATTACCAGAGCTACAACAACTGTTTGAGATTAAGACGGATGCCTCCAACTGTGCTACTAGTGTAGTTCTTAATCAACAGGGTCATCCTGTGGCTTACCACAGTGAGACACTTTTAGATATAGTCTGAAAGTATCCTACCTATGACATAAATTTATTCCATTGTGCAGGCCTACCATCAATGGAAGCATTACATTCTATGGAAGGAAACGATCATCCACACAGACCACCGACCCCTGCAGTTCATATAAACACAAGGAAAGTTGCAGAACAATCACCATCAGAAATGGTCCACATACTTGCAACAGTTCCATTTGAAAATTAAGTACAAGAAGGGAAACACCAATAATGTTTCATACTGCCTCAGCCGACCACCAATCATGGCACTGATCACTATGCTCGATTCCTGTGGGCACAAGACTTCGGTGTGGCAACATCTTTACAAGAGCGATCTAGAATTTGGTAGCACATACCAGACATTCCTGGAAGGTAAGCAAGTTCCAAAATTTCACCTCTAGGATGCACTGTTATGCCACTTGGGACACATCTGTGTTCCTTCAAGCGAGCGTGCCAAGATGATTTTGGAGGTGCAACAATCAGGTCATTGGACATTTCGGAGTAGAGAAAATAGTCGCAGTACTGCAGAAGTATTTTTATTGGCCAAACATTCGTCAGGATGTTAGGAAGTACATTCAATCATGCATTGGTTGTGCCATTGCCAAACCGACCATCAAGAATCAAGGCCTATATACTCCTATGCTTCTTCTGCTTCTTTATTATGAATGGGGAATCAATGTCGCCCTTGTCCACATCAAATTCTCCACCACCCTATTCCCCTTCGCCAGTCTCCTACTTGATTACGGGCTCAGTAGTCTTTCCCTCAAGGTCAATGGTGACCGTCATAGGCACTTTCTTAGTATCCTTCTTGGCCGCTAATTTTTTGGCCTAAGCACCTGAAGTGGTCTTACTTGTGTCAACCTTCTCTATCACTTTTACAGTTGTTGGGGTAAGCCAATTACTCGACCACTTATTGATGACCATCAAGATGCCATCTTTAGACACTAAGTATGATAACTCATGCCACACTTTCTCCAAATCTTTCTTGGCGCGGATAGAGACACTGTGAAAGTCCGCTTTAAAATCAGCAATGTCGTTATACTATTGAAATAATGCAAGTGACAACCATGGCCTTTGGTTGATGACTATGCGCAGGTCCATCTCAAAGAGAACCCATAATATTTTTTTCTCCATAACTCGGGTCAGTTCCTTAGAGGCCCATAACGAGGAAAACTTTATAGCCTCACACACATTAGTTTCTACATTAGGGAACTGTGAATCCTCTAATGTTTGCCATGCTACCAACGTGATTAAGAGTAAAAACCACACATAGTGGAATGGCTTCCCTTCTTCCTGTGCTTTGTGGTAGTCATCCAAAAACTCCTGATAGAGATACCCGACCCAATTAAACTGGACCCCTTTGTTGCACTGTGTGGCCAAGGATACGACTGGGGCCGAAACTTCGTCTGCCCGACACTTCCTCATGATCATACTGGCCAAAATGGATGCGACAAAACACACATCCTCATCGTTAATAGAACTGATAGCATAGCCCTGGGACTTCTTGACGATGCCATAGTCATTCTTCATCTGATCGGCCAACTTTTTCTCCTGATATTTCCCAACAAATGGTAGATCGAAACTTGCATGAATTTGTAGCATAGGAACAAAGAGATCCGCGTCACTCAAAATAAATTTGGTTACAGAGGCATATCTATACAGAAAAACATGACATCTTTTTCACATTAGTTGCTAACAAGCTGTGGCTTCCAAAGCTAGTAGACAATGAACCTACTAGAACATGACGATCTTATTGTGTGGAACCCAACACTGACTAAACAACTCAAGGAGTTTGAAAATAAGGTCGCAAGAGTTGTTGATTACTGGGTTGATAGTATCCTCGGAGGCTTTATTACTAAAATTACAATTAACGTGACAATATCCTATAGTGAAGCTTAGCGTAGATTTTTCAAAGGTCCACGAGGTAAGTATCTCAATTCCTTAAAGCTATGGATAAAGATGTTGTTATGTGAATAGGGTGTTATGCCTATAGATTGATGTTGAAAATAGGCTAAATTGGATCTATCCGAAGTGAAAAAAGATTCAGAGCCGACCGTGAAAAATATATTGACAGTGAGTACAGTACATTATTGGGTGAATTAGACAACGAAAAAGAAAGGAGAAACCCAAATACACCTAGAGGTGTGACACAGTCAGAAACTCAAGGCACTTTTGGGATTCCTCACCTGTCCACTCCACACCCACCTTCGCCTCCACCTCATACACCTACACCTCCACCTCCACCTCTAGTATTCAACATGGCTAACACAATGAAGTTGCCTATCTTTAAGGGCTAGGGATTAGAGGATTCTGATCAATTTTGGTTTGTTGCAAAAGCTGTGTGGAAAGCAAAACAGATCAATGACGACGAAATGAAGAAAGTACAACTTATCACATCGCTACAGGACAAAGCACTATCATGGTATATCAAGTACAGTATGACAAATCTAGTTGCTTCACTAGCTATGAAAAGAACACACTAAAAGTATAGTTTAAGAAGCCCAAGTCGCAGTCATAGTGTATTACATAAATAAGAGATTAATTAAATCTTAAATGAGACTACCTAGGATGTAGATCAGAGATTAAAACATTTGATGGGACAAGCCAACTTCCATATCTCTAATGAATTACACAAAGAGTGGTATATAGCTGCGTTATTGCCACACCTCAGATTACCACTATCGCAGCAAAAGATTGGGATGTAGGTGAAAGCATTAGAAATCACGATGATATTAGAAGATTTACCAATATAAGACACTCACATAGGGGTTTAGCAGATATATTCCGAGTTGGAAAGTTTTCATATCGAGCTGTGAGACCTGAAGAAAGGAAAGGGCATTCGGTCTAAGATGCGCTCAAAAGTATGGTGCCTAAAGTGTAAGAAGGAAGGTCACTATAAGGACCAGTTCCTAGTCTACCTTGATTATTTGGCTGGCAGAGGTCCCAATCCTTTGAAGCTAGAGCCTAGTGTTGGACCAAGTACTAGACCGAGCGTATGGTGTAGTATTTGTTGAGTTGCGAGACAACACCCGACTGATCACTACTATTTTCTACAAAAATATGTGCAGTCATTGCAACAATTATTTTGCAAGTTTTTTTGATCATTAGGACATGATGAGAGCCATTGTCACAGCTATGACATAATGATAAATCGAACCCCAAAATATCGGAGGCAAGTTGAAGGTTGCGCACACGAAGATAATGGTTCACCTGCGATTCGTAGAGGATTTCAAGGTTGAGGACATGGTTGTGGAGGAGGTGTTGGATGAGGAAGGGGTCAGATCATATGCTATAATTGCGATGAAGCTAAACACTATGGGCAAGATTGTCAGAATCCTACTCACCCTTCATGTCAATATTGGAGACAATTTGGTACCATGTGATAGAAGATTGCCTTGTTTTAATGGCTAAGATGTAGGAAAAGAAGAATCATCAGCCTATGCAGAACATACAAATCATGTGCTCTGAACCACGTGAGGATGATCCAAGCATTAATATAGTGACACGAAGTGGTGCAGCTACCAGAGAAGGTAAGGTAGAAGTTAAAAATCTTGAGGCAAATACATGGGTTAGGAAGGCAGGAGAGAAGAATACTTGGTTCGATTTGCAGAAGGAAAATGAAACTTTCTTGGAGGCAAGGAAGAGTTTCATAGACATAGGAGCTTCGACATCAAAGACGCAGATGCAACTAGTACCAAAGAAGGATGCTCCTGAAGTAGGTACCGCGACGGAGAACCTCGATTCGACTATTTTGAAGTCCTTTCTGCAGACGTGTATGAAGTTATTAAGGGACCAGAAAGTAATGGAAGGGTTGCAAGAATAGATCGACAATTGTGCCAACAAAGAGAAGCCACAACCTGAACAACACACAGTAAATAAGATCAACAAGAATAAGAAAAGGATTGGCTAGGAAATGTGATTAATTGTGAAAATTGGAAAATTTGAAATGGATAAGGTAATTCTGGACTTGGGATCTGATGCAAATGTGTTGTCAAAGCAGACTTGGGAGTGGATGGGGCAACCAAAGCTGCAATGGTCACCAATTCAGTTTCACATGGCCAATCAAGAGAATATTATCATGATGGTACGATTGTAAGGAATTGTGGTGGATATTGAAGGAGAAAGAGTAAGGGCGGACTTCGAAGTCATTGAGATTGTGGATGAAAATATTCATATCCAACTTTTCTTGGAATCAATTGGGATTTTGATATGGATTCCATAATCAATCTAGAAAGGAGGAGTATGGTATTTGAAAAGAATGGTACCAGGGTCATTGTTCCTTTAGATCCCTCTGAAGGAGCACGATATACAGAACCCATCTACAAAGAATACAATGATGATGATATTGACCACACTTATAAGTTAACTACGCATGACGAGGATTGGATCAACTCCACCGTAGATGGACGAATAAGTTGAGAGAAGGATAGTTCATGTCATTCAGACTCGGATGAAGAACTGGAGAACTAGCAGAACCAGTTGCACGAAGTTACTCTGTGTTGTAATAAAATGACAAAATCTCTTTGCTGCATATCTATCGAGGTACGTAACTTATCATATTATGATGGGATAGGTGATGTCAGTTTCTGGATGAATTTGAAAGGGATGTACCAGAAGAACAATGATTACAGGCCTTGGATTTGGATTTGAGGGCTACACCTGCACGCTGGTGGGGTATACATAAGGATAATATAGGAGATTGGTGGGAGTATCGATGATTGACGAGGCTGAGGTTTGGTGCAACATAACCATTTTTTGGCTTCAGGGGCTTAGACCTAGGTTCAGAGTTAGTTGCGCTAACCAAAAAAACCCTATACCATCGGCCCTTTCGGTAATGACTTGCTTGCGCAGATAGCAGGCTCACCCGAGGCGATATTGGGGGATGTTAGAACCAAGTTTATGTATACAGAGGGACTATGAAAAGTGGTTGTAAGGTTTTTAACAATTTAGGTCTTAATCTGACCTTTGTGAATCCCTAACCTTATTCTTACAGTCGTAAAGGGTTTTCCTACTTAATAGATTTGTGAATTGCACAAAACTAGACTAACATGCATTATTCATCATATAAAACAGTATGTGAACCTTCGCGATGCAATTGCATAAGAAATATATAAAACAAACCATAAATAGACTAAAACATAGAAATTATGTGAACATATAGAAATACACAAATTTATGCTCAAAATTCTTCTTTATTAGTCATATCTGACTCAGCTCCAAACTTACTAAAATCTCCACGCACATAGCTACAAGAGCCTTCTCCTTCACCTGAATACAAAAAAATCTTACAAAAGCATACCCAAAAGTATTTTTTTCAATTCAATACATGTCGTAGACTTGCTAAAACATCCCTTTATATGCTTTTACACTTACAATACCATGGTCCACAAACCATGGGTGGAGCTCAAAATCCTCTAGCTAATCCCATCCCTTTACAAAAGAAGGGGCTTTGACCTGCCCTAAAGCCCCTTTGACTCTTATAACCCTGCGTTTATCGCGCTCCACTCCTCAAAATGTGGAGTCTTTACATGACAGACAAAACTTAGACCTAGGGGATCCCTACACAACAATATGTAATATTAGGTTGCCAGTTCTATGGAATCACGTTATTTGCGATGAGCACTTTTCATGTGGCAAGAGTTATCAAACGAATAGAGATAGGACCATTGAAATGACAATTCAAAGCCTAGTTGGCAGCCCATCACCTTTTCATTAGTTTCCATGAATTAGATTTTGCCTATATAATTATAAACAAAACAAGTAGAAGTCAAATCTTCCTGTGTTGTACATCCAATAGAAAAACAATATAGAATAACCCTATAAAACACCTCACCTGCATTAGTTCCACTGAGTTAAGATCACCATCTCCATTTTGGTGCTCAATAATGAATGAAATCCAATTAGTTTGGACACTAGATTCAAGGTTGACTACAATATTCATTCTAGGATATCGGTAAGACACCCTAAGAAAAAGATAAAGTAGCAAAATTTTCCAATGTTCCTCCCAATGCTCAACATAAAACTGTTGAGATTTTCGGTTTTAATAAAATAGGCAAAAATCTCAGTAGGTGACAACAATCAGATTGTGTTGCTATATTAGCTCTATTTTGTTGGGAGAGAGTTAATGCATCCTATATTTGCTGTAAGAGGATTTATGAGGCAGTTAGATTCTCTTAGCTATAAAACAGGTGTCCATACGGATTGGGGTGTGTGTGAGAGTTTGTGAGGAACTGAATTATCTTGTAATCTCCTGTTTGATAATAAAATTTTGCCGATGCCTATGTTTGGTGGACGTAGCCCAGAATGGTTGGGTGAACCACGTAAAACTCCTGTGTCTCTTTTGTGATGTGTTTTATCTGTTGTTGCTTGTCTTTTATTTAGCTACGCACTGATTGCTCCAACAAGTGGTATCAGAGCGTGTTGGAGGAGTGGCCTGTTGGACCAGGCGGCATTGAAACAGGCGTGGCATGTTGCTGGAGGAGCTGCGCGTATGATCAAAGCACTGTGGTTGTGTATGAAAACTGGTGTGGTTGTGTTGGTGTTACTACACCTTACTATGCCTTTGCATCATTCCTTGTTCCGGTAAATCAACACGCGGCATATCATATATACAATATAATATATTGTATGGTAAATGCTGCCATCAGTGCGTATGATTGCAGGTGTAGTTTTGCAGCGCAGGTGGATTAACGTTTGCTGCGGTGGATTAACCCACCATTGCTGCGTGGATTAAACACTTTAATACGGTGGATCGTGCGTGGACCTGCGGTGGATCGAACAATTGTTGCATGGAGGTTTAAAGTATATATGACAACGTTGAACACATAAAAGTTGCTGCGTAGATCTGCGCGTTGAATTACACATTGCTGCGCGGATAGGAGTTTGACACCGTTGCTGCGGTGGATTAAAACAAACCTGCGGAGCGTGACAGATTAAAGGAGAAGGGATAAAGCCATTCAAGCTTTGAAACTTCCCTTATTGGATGCACGATAATATCTAAGACCTTTGTGCGTATGACTGGAGCGAAGATCAGCATTGAATGTGATGCGTATTGATTGGCGCGGAATAAGGTAAGACAGTAGCGCCAATGTTGTAGTAAGGCGCGGATAAGGCTGTAGTAAGTGCGCCAATACGTCAATTTCCCAATTAGCGTGGATCCGAAGGGGATAAACGCGCCATTTTTCATACTCTAAGCATTTTTGCTGTCGACGCGGATTTGCTGAAGTTATGAGAGCGCCAACGCGCCAATTTTGTTGGTAAAATTTGTTACCCGGTTTTGTACTGTAATTTTGCATAGCAAAAAGTTTTTTTTTTAAAGGCAAGGCAGTGTAATATAAGGCATATGCATTTTTTGATTAAATTCTTTTATTTAAAAAGTTGGAATTGGAGATTCTTTGGGTTTAAGCGAGATGGCGAAAACTCAGAGTGCCCGGTTTGAAATTGAGAAGTTTAACGGCAAAAACAATTTTGAGATCTGGAAGGTAAAGATGCATGATCTGCTGGTACAACAAGGCGTGGCGAAGGCGTTGTTGGACAGATCTAAACTGCCTTACCCTGTGAGAGATGATGAATGGAATGAATTGGATGGAAGAGCCTTGAGCGGTATTCGACTGTGTTTCGCTGATGATGTTTTATTTAACATCATGTCAGAGAAGACTGCTGCTGGTTTGTGGACAAAGTTGGAGAAGTTGTATGTGACAAAATCCTTGACAAATTGGATTCTCCTGAAGCAGCAGCTATACAGTTTGCAAATGAAGGAAGGTACTTCCATTACTGATCATTTGAATGTGTTTAATACTCTAATGGTGCAATTAGAAAGCATAGAAGTAAAATTTGAATCCGAGGATAAAGCCATAACTTTATTGTGCTCATTGCCTGAGTCGTGGGATCATTTTGTTACTTCTATAAGTCTTAGTTCATCCGAAACCATTGAATTTGATGATGTCGTCGGAGCTTTGTTGTCTAAGGAGACCAGGAAGTGGTCGAATGCTGACACCTCTACATCAGAGGCAATGATGGCTAAAGGTTGTTCTAGAGAAAGACGCTCTGGTAAGCGCAACGATTCGCGTTCAAAGTCAAAAGGAAAGAAGAGTAAAGTAAAGTGCTGGTTCTGCGGTAAATCAGGGCACTTGAAGAAGGATTGCTGGAAGCGACAACAAACTTCTAAAGAAGCTTCATCGATAGAGAAGAAGGAAGCAAATACGACCGATACAGGTTCTGCATCTGGTTCAGGTATGAGCGACGAAGTCTTATCAATTAATTTGTCAAATCATGATCAACATTGGTTGTTAGATTTCGGTGCATCAAACCACATGTGTATTCATAGAGACTGATTTAAGACATATAGATCAGTGAATGATGGAGTCGTGTACATGGGTAATGATGTCACATCTAATATTGTGGGAATAGGGAGTATACAGCTGCAAATGTTTGATGGGACAACAAAAATGTTAACTGATGTAAGACATGTACTAGATTTAAGGAAAAATCTAATTTCATTGGGGGCACTTGACACAAATGGATATAAAACTGTCATTCAAGGTGGAGTAATGAAAATTTACAAAGGTATTTTACTAGTAATGAAAGCTAAGAAAGTAGGAAATCTATTTCAGTTAGAAGGAAGAACGGGGTCAGTTCATGTGTCTACGGTGTCTGAACATGACAGTAGTTCCATTTGCCTATGGCATCAAAGGTTGGGCCATATGAGCAAAAGAGGGTTAAAGATTTTGGCTGGTCGCAAGTTACTTCCTAATCTAAGGTCTAGAAAGTTAGATTTCTGTAAACATTGTCTGTTTGGCAAACAAAGTAAACAAAAGTTTAAAACAGGCAAACATACTAGTAAAGGAATACTTGATTATATCCATTCAGATGTTTGGGGTCCAGCACCTACAACCTCGTATGGTGGCTCGTCGTATTTTGTATCGTTTATTGATGACTTTTCTAGGAAAGTGTGGGTCTACATGTTGAAAAGGAAGTCTGATGTTTTTACAGTTTTCAAGCAGTTTAGAGCATTGGTAGAAAACATCACTGGTAGAACTATAAAATGTTTAAGAACTGACAATGGTGGTGAGTTTACTTCCAAGGAGTTTGACAACTATTGCAAGGATGCAGGGATCGAGAGACATAAGACTACTGTTTATACTCCTCAGCAAAATGGAGTTGTTGAACGCATGAATAGGACTCTTTTGGAGAGAGCAAGGAGTATGCTGAGTAACGCTGGTTTGCAGAAGGAGTTGTGGACAGAAGCAGTGGCTACAGCTTGTTATGTGATAAATCGGTCGCCATCGACAGCGATAGGTTGCAAGATTCCTCAAGAGGTATGGAAAGGACACCCTTGTGATTATTCTAAACTCAGGGTGTTTGGTTGTGATGCATATGCTCTAGTACTTAAACATCAGCGAACTAAGTTAGATCCAAAATAAAAAAGGTATGTCTTTGTTGGGTATGGTGATGGAACAAAGGGATTTAGATTGTGGGATCCTACTACTCGCAAAATCATCATCAACAGAGATGTAAAGTTTGATGAATCCTCTCTTGTACAGTTAGATGTAGATAATAAATTGAAACAGGATGATGTATCTGATTTTCAGCACATTCAGTTTGACAGCACTTCTAATGATAGTCATGATGACCATAGTTCATATTCTAGTCATGAACAGGTTTCAGAATCAGATTATGAACAGGGTTCAGATGTAAGTCATGAACAGGTCTCAGATGGTGATCATGAAGAAGTTCCTACATATGGTAGTCAGCCAATTGCGGAAGCACCAGAAACATCCTTAAGGAGGTCTACAAGAATCAAACACCCTCCAAGAAGGTATGATGATTATGTTACTTCAATTGCTTTGATCGCTAATGATGATGAACCTTTGTGTTATCAGGAAGCTGTAGAAGGTTCAAAGAGTGACAAATGGAAAGCAGCCATGAAGGAAGAAATGATGGCCTTAGGTAAGAATGGCACATGGGATCTGGTTGAACTTCCCAAAGACAGGAAAATTGTGGGATGTAAATGGGTTTTCAAGGTAAAACGGGGTGTGAATGATACAGAGGACAGATACAAAGCGAGGGTGGTAGCAAAAGGGTTTTCTCAGAAAGCAGGCATAAACTTTCATGAGATATTTTCACCAGTTGTTAAAATAGTTTCAATTAGAATTGTGTTAGCGTTAGTTGCTTTGCTTGATTTAGAATTACAGCAACTAGATGTTAAGACTACATTTTTACATGGAGATTTAGATGAGGAAATTTATATGGAACAACAGGAAGGGTTTGTTCAGCATCGCAATAAGAAATTTGTCTGCAGGCTCAAGAAGTCATTGTATGGTCTGAAGCAAACGCCTCGACAGTGGTACAAGAAATTTGATTCTTTCATGTTGAGTCAAAAATATATAAGAAGTGAATATGATCATTGTGTTTACTTTAAGCAGTTAAGTAATGGCATGTTCATTATCTTAGTGTTGTATGTTGACGATATGCTTTTAGCAAGCAAAAGCATTGAAGAAATCAACAGGTTAAAGACTCAGATGGCAAGGACATTTGATATGAAAGATCTAGGAGCAGCAAGACAGATTTTGGGCATGGATATTTTCAGAGACATGAGCAATGGTAAGCTGTGGCTATCACAACAGAAGTATATTGAGAAAATACTTGTGAGGTTTGGTATGAACAATGTGAAGCCTGTGTCAGTTCCTTTAGCTTCCCATTTTAAGATTTCTTCCAGTTTATGTCCTAATACAGATGAAGAAAAGGATTATATGTCTCGAATTCCATATGCCAATGTAGTAGGATGTTTGATGTATGCGATGGTTTGTACGCGACCAGATATTTCACATGCAGTTGGGGTTGTCAGCAGGTATATGGCAAATCCGGGTAAAGAACACTGGTCAGCAGTGAAATGGGTGCTTCGGTATTTGAGAGGCACAAGTAGTTATTATATCAATTACAATAAGAGTAGTGAATTTGTTTGCGGGTATGTTGATTCTGATTTTGCAGGTGATTTGGATAAGAGAAGGTCAACTTCAGGGTATGTCTTTCCTCTTGCAGGTGGAGCTATTAGCTGGATGTCAAAGCTACAAAACATTGTTGCTTTATCCACTACTGAAGCAGAATACATTGCTGCTTCACATGCTTGCAAAGAAGCGGTTTGGCTGAAAGGTTTGCTTGGTGAATTTGGTAGGTTATAGGACAACATCAAGTTACTTTGTGATAGTCAAAGTGCAATACATTTGGCTAAGAATTCGGCCTATCATAGTAAATCAAAGCATATTCCAATTAAGTATCATTTTGTAAGACAGGTTATCACTGAAAGGGGAGTCTCTCTTGAAAAGGTGCATACAAAGGAAAACTGTGCAGACATGTTCACGAAACCAGTTTTGTTAGAGAAGCTGCATTGGTGTTTGACTTCTCTTGGCTTGCAGAAAAAATAAGTAATAAAGAAACAGGGCATCACGCTAATTGTTGTCATGGTGGAGATTGTTGAGATTTTCGGTTTTAATAAAATAGGCAAAAATCTCAGTGGGTGACAACAATCAGATTGTGTTGCTATATTAGCTCTATTTTGTTGGGAGAGAGTTAATGCATCCTATATTTGTTGTAAGAGGATTTATGAGGTAGTTAGATTCTCTTAGCTATAAAATAGGTGTCCATACAGATTGGGGTGTGTGTGAGAGTTTGTGAGGAACTGAATTATCTTGTAATCTCCTGTTTGATAATAAAATTTTGCCGATGCCTATGTTTGGTGGACGTAGCCCAGAATGGTTGGGTGAACCACGTAAAACTCTTGTGTCTCTTTTGTGATGTGTTTTATCTGTTGTTGCTTGTCTTTTATTTAGCTGTGCATTGATTGCTCCAACAAAAACATGCCTAGAAAAGAGCAAGAAATTGTTGGGTAATTAAATATGGCGTTGAAGACACTATAAATAAATACAACATTGTTGAACAGAGAAAGGGAAGGGAAAATTGGATTAAATGGCTTAAAGTGCCTAGTGACTAAAGCATATACCAAAGATTTAATGCCTATTGTATTTAGTTCGTGCAAGATGGCAGAGATTTAATTTTCTTTTACACATTTTATTTACACTTGCCTCATTGACCACAAATGACATGGAAAGAACAAAGCATGAATATAAAGTTGGAAGGAGTAACGAGTTGTAGTTGATCAAGGAGAGAAGGAGACATGTCACCTCAACCTTTCATGCAAGCTTTTTGATATGGACGATTCACATGCATGAAGGATAGTTCGTTCGATTATTATAGGAGATGAGACACAATCGATTAGTTATGGGCATTTACTTTATCCATTTAAAAGAAAAATTCATGAGTCACTCACTCATCGGTTACTTAACAAAGTGTGATGTTAGTAAGTGTGAAGAGATTTTGAAAAAACATGGTGAAAATAGATATTTAGTGTTTAGTTTTGAAAAATTGGTCAATTATATGTATTAAGTATAAAGGTTTCCAGAATCTTTTGCAAAAAAATAGTGAAACGTGTATTATCTGTAACTAGTTTTAGAAATCATTGTAAAAAAATAGTAAGACAGTTATCCACATGGTGACTTCTAAGAGTTAGCATAGTTTATAGTGACACTGGGACTGAGAGTTAGCATAGTTTATAGTGACATTGGGACAAATGTCTTAAGCCTTAAATAAGGCATCAATTTTTTTTCCAATCAAGTGTTTACATTTTTTTTAATTATAATAAACAATACATTATTGGCATCTAAAGTTTAACATTAGGTTTTATACAAGTCAAAGTTAAACTAATAGTAGTCAAGGACT
This sequence comes from Pinus tabuliformis, assembly GCA_031772625.1. Taxonomy (NCBI): domain Eukaryota; kingdom Viridiplantae; phylum Streptophyta; class Pinopsida; order Pinales; family Pinaceae; genus Pinus; species Pinus tabuliformis. The sequence goes on from CM062816.1 coordinate 1,207,570,488, forward strand.
AATAATTATTGATAATTTAATTCAAATTTTAGAAGTCCTATTCCAAAATAGATATGCTTAAATGTAACTATGGGTGCAATAATTATTGCATCATTTAACACTACAGTATGAGAGAGATGTGCAATTCCTTCCATGTTCAACTTGTCACAAAGATTTTTTTTTTTTAAATATTCACTAAATAAAAAAACAATATCTATTATAGTTGAAAACAAAAAATAAATAAATATACATATATGTTAATTTAATGAAAAATGGTGCTCTCTAGCACAGTATGGTAGAGATATTGTAATGTATTGTCTTGTCTTGTCTTTTCTTGTCTTGTGTGTCTTGTTTAGCATTTTGACCTAGTCAAATTACATAAACGTAAAAATAAAAATAAAAATAAATAAATAAGATAAAGTAATAATTAAGTAAAATAGTTAATTTAGTGTTGGTAGTTTGTTGACTCTAGATTTTGAATATAATATTTTAAAATATAATAATATATTTCATTTTTTAAATAAAATTACTTATTTGTGACTTGGTGAAAATAAAATTAAAATATGGTAGAGACACGTAACTTAATATAATATAATGTAATGTAAACATTTTAACTGCGCGAAAATAAAATAAAATTAACAAAAAAAAACTATAAAAATTAAATAATAAAATAAAAATAAAAATGACCCATGGTATTAAGAATCCATGGTATTGACCCATGGTATTCATGTGGAATATAGCATATTTAAAGGGGGGAATTAAACCAACCTAGATCCATCTTAAATCTATTTTTACTCTAAAGAGGTTTGCATCTCAAGAGAAATGATCCCTCTCGAGGCTTGGTAGATCCACATTTAAGATGGATCTAGGTTGGTTAATATTACAACTCAATATGAAGATGTGTAATTTCGTCCATTGGTTGGCATGTGATTTATCTATCTATATATATATATATATATATGTTTGTGTGTGTGCATGATTTTTTTACTTCCAACTATTCTATTTTTTTTTTTGTATAAAATTGATATAAAATAATGTTATTTAATTTAGACATCAAAATATTTTCTTTATACTTGAAAGTGAAAAGTTTTTTTTTAAACAAAATATTTTGATGCCCAAATTAAATAACATTGATTTATATCAATTTTATAAAGAAAAAAATAGAAAAATTTGAAGTCAAAAAATATATTATTATATTTCAGTGTTCAACATGATGAAGATGTATAATTCTTTTATTTTTAAAGATATTTTAAAAGGAATATTAAATAAAATATTTAAATATCCATGATAACAAATATGTTTTAGGCAACTAGCCTGAAAAGTCTCTATTAGTAGCAAGTCCTTAGAAATATGCATATATCGAGTCTAGGAAATTATTTTAGTGTCTTGCGGTTTCAATAGTTCTAAGGCAAGGCCTCGATGAGAATCAATTCATAGCTATGGTCTCTAGGTAAACTTGATATCCATAGTTTTACAATAATTTTTTTCTTTTTTCAGTGGTAAATTTCAAGTTGTGGTTTTTAGGAAACTAATTATCATGCCAACCCCTCAGCTTACCAACAATTTTATGTTTTTTTTGGTGGCTCATGTACTTCCCTTGTCCAACTTCTAGCTCTATGTCACTCTTCCTCTTCTAATATCTACTCCCTCTTGGTCATTCGTCTTTAGTCCCCTTCTCTGGTTTTCCCTTTCCCCTCCCTTGACCACCTAACTCTATACCCCCTATCATTTTTGTGTCTTCTCCCTTAAGCTCTTTGGATCTCCTAGCCCTCTTTTTTATTGTTTTGATCCATCTTTAGTTTAAACCTCACTGTCCCTAGTTTCACCATATTAACTCCTCCCTAGTCTTTGATGGCTCAGTTACTTTCAATGAGACGTATAGGTGGAAGAAGGGGCACAATAAGCTCCTCCATGGGCACAAAATTCCCTCCAAAATTCCTCGTAATCTCAAACCCAAACAAATGCAAGATCAAATATGGCTCATTATGCCAATGTAATCGCACAAGAGAAGAGCCCCTCTAATGGCTCAACTTGATCAATGTATTTCCCAAATGCATTGTCAATATTTCTAAATTAGTATCATTCCAATAGTGTAGGGAAAAAAAGAGGAGCTTTACCCAAACAGGGATGAAAAATGGGACATAACTTTCAACATTAAAATCTGGACTCCATCGATCTAGATATAACACTTGGCCCCCTATGAAGTAAGGCTCGCTTCGAAAGATTATGTCCCAATCATCCTTGTTCTCAGAAAATAAGGTTAAAAAAAAACTTTTCTACAGAAGTTGAAGTGACAAAATGTAACAACCCTCCGTTGATTTTCCATATAAATAAGATAAGACTAAGGTCACGAGACATGTATTCCAAGGTGAATGTTGGGAAAAACATATTGATGGATATCACTTGTGATTAATTAATGGTTATGTGATCCACGTAGATATTTGTGGCCACTTGCCTATTCCACTTGGACCCCCACCATTGTTTCTTTCAATTTCCTCAATCGTAGCACAATTTACTATTTTTCGCAGTTTTTTGGGTCTTGAACTTCTAGAGCCTTTTGGAGGCCCTAAATGACGTTTTTTTTTTTTTTAACATGCAAAAGTGGTTCATTAACTGAATTTTGCAGTTGAAAGTTGTATTCCTCGATAAATATTTCCAGCGAGGTATCATACGTGTTAAACATAGATCATATGCCAAAGTTACATCCCGGGAAGTTGATGTACCCATTTCCCCAACAGGGCCCACATAATTTTGGTGCTTCATCTCCTAGGGTTAGGTTTTTTTATTTTTATGGTTTTCCATTGTTTTCCAATAATAAATAACCCTTTGAGCCTCATTGTAACACAGTTCAAGCCACATCTCTTCTCAAAGATAAGCTACCATTGCCTTAGCTAGTTTATTTCCATTTTACATGTAAGTAATTTTCAGTACTTTGTTATTAATGAATTGAAGTTTTATTTTCAATGCATCTCTGTGTTTTTTTTCATATCTATACTTCATTTCATTCCTGCATAAATCTATATCAAAGGTATCAAAGCGGTCTTCTCTTTCTCTATTTTTTTGTGCATGTTCCCAACAATGTCGGAGTATAAGGAGTTGCGACTTGAATTGGTTGAACCCTTGCAAGATTTTCCCCACTGACACCGATGACCACCCATGGGGGAAGAAAATAAAGATGAGGGAGCAAGAGATCCTATCAAATTGCTACTCAAGAATCCCTCAAGCGGAAAAGGAACGATATGATGGATAACTTTTCCCAAATCCTTCGACAGATGCCAACAAGTGACGCATGTTCATCCAACAGTTACTTAGAAGGTGTCACCCCCTTCGAGGCACAAGTTAACTTTGAAATCCCTATAATTGAAGGTCAAATAGACACAGATCTTGTAGATAAATGGTTAAATATCTTGGAAGGATATTTTTCGGTTCATGACTTTTCCAATAGGGAAAAAGATTTCTTTTACACTCCAATTAGAACACACTACAGAAAGGAACGGACCAAGACATGTCGGAGTTCATAAATATTTTTCATATCCTTCGCACAAAGTTGGGTATCAAGGATTCTGAGAAGCATATGGTACTCAAGTATGACGACTATCTACACAAATACCTCTAAGAGGAGATGGAGTTCCTAGACATCTCCTTGCTTGGCACCACCTATTGGTACACTATCAAGATGAAGCAGAAATTTAAATAGAAGAAGCAATAATTTGGATTTGTGAATCTGAAGCAAGGGAAAGGTGCCCCCAAATTGCATTAAAAAAGGAAAAAGTTAAGGTAGGGTGACCCAGGACAACCCGTTGAATCCGCAACTAAAGAAAAACACCATGAACATAAAGAAGGACACAAGAAAGTGGTGTGAATTCCATAAGAGCCCTACTCACAACAAAAGTGAGTGTTGACTTAAGCATTCATTGTTGGCCAAGTTAAAGGCTTCAAAGTCATATGCATGTTCTAACTTTCAGTCAGAACTTGACAAAGGGAGTGAAAAAGGGAAACATATTATTGATGTGGAGCCTAGCACCACTGTTGCCATCACCAAGGTCTAGAAGATTGAACCTGAAGATCTAGAGGAGGGGGAGTGTCTCTTCAACTCTCAAATGTGGGTGAAGGGTTCTCCCCTATAATTCATTGTTGACAGCAGGATCCAAAAGAACCTCATTTCAGCAGAGGTCATGAATAAATTGGGCCTATCAACCACACCACACATGTTGTCGTACACCATTAGGTGGCTTCACCAAGGACGATATTTCAACGTCAGCCAATAGTGTCACCTTCCCTACACCATCAAACCCTTTATGGATAAGGTATTGTGTGATGTTTCTCCTCTTAAATTTTGTGATGTATTACTAGGACAACCATACTTGTGGAAGCGTCATATTGTGTATGAGTCTAGACCTCGCACTATTATTATTACTTTGGGAAATAAGTCATATAGAATACCGGCGGTAGCCACGCTTACTGTGATCCCTTTGATCTTCGCTAAGAAATGCAATAAGACCATCTCCCAGACCGAAAAATTTGTTCTCTTTCTGATTCGCTCTCAAAGTAAGGGGAAGATTGTGGCCACATTCATGGACCCTAGGAAGGGTTCCTCCACACAGTAGAAGCAAGTGGATAAGGTCATGGAAGAATACATGGACATCTTCTCCTCACCCACGGGGGTACCCTTGCACTGTCAAGTCAAGCATTCGATCGATTTGACTCTCGGAGCACGACTACCTAATGAGTTGATATACCACCACTCCATTCTAGAAAATGAAGAGATCAAGTGGCAGATCCAAGAGTTGTTTCAAAAAGGACACATCCGACCAAGTTCCTCACCATGTGGAATCCCGATAATACTTGTATACAAAAGGGATGGGACCTGGAGGCTCTGCATTGATTATCAGGCACTAAAAAAAAAATTGTCAGGAACAAGTACCCAATCCCAAGGATTAATGACCTTTTGGACCAACTCAAGGGGGCCAAGTATTTCAGCAATATCGACCTAAGTTTTGGGTATCACTAGGTTCCAGTAGAGCCCACAAATGTATGGAAGATTACCTTTAAATCCAAGGACGACCTTTTTGAATGGTTGGTCATGCCCTTTGGGTTGACAAATGCCCTTGCTACTTTTATGAGGTTGATGGATGACATCGTGTGGCCTTCACCAACTCATTCATGGTTGTTTATTTGGATAACATCCTCATCTTCAGCAAGATTTGGGAGTAGCACTTGCAACACATTCAGGAGGTCCTTCAAACCCTGCAACAGCACAAAATGTATGCCAACTTGGATAAATGCACCTTTGGCATGAGCTAGTTCTAGTATATAGTTTACATCATAGATGAGCAAGGTGTGCATGTCGATACGACTAAGATCCAAGTCATTTGGGTTGGCTAGCCCTAACTACTCTAATTGAGCTTCACAACTATATGGGCCTTGCAAATTTTTATCGGAGGTTCATGTTGGGATTCTCCCATATCGCTTTGACTTTGAGTTAGATTACCAAGGGCAGAGTGGAAGAAAATTTTTCCTGGTCTGAGTCCCAACAGAAGGAATTCGTTGAACTAAAGCACTGCCTCTACTCTGCACATGTACTCACATTGACAAACTTGCAACAACCATTTGAAATTGAGACAAATTCCTCCAACTATTGTATTGGTGTAGTCCTCGCCCATCATGGGCATCTAGTGGCCTATCATAGTGAGACACTTTCTGATACAATTTGGAAGTAGCCCACCTATGATAAATAGATGTATTCTATCATGCAAGCATTCTGAAAATGGAAAAATTAAATTATAGGGAAGGATATGGTCATCCACACCAATCACCAACATCTTCAGTTTACATGGACACAAGGGAAGTTGCATAATGATCACCATCATAAGTGGTCCACATATCTACAACAATTCCACTTGAACATTAAATATAGAAATGGAAGTACCAATCATGTTGTATGTTGCCTCAGTCAGCCCCTAATTGCAGCACTAACTACTATTCTCAGCTCTTGTGGCCACGAGACCTTTGGATGGTAGCAACTATACAAGAATAATCCATATTTAACCACCACATACTAGATGTTAGTGGATGGCAAGAAATTTTTTGATTTATGCCTCCATGATGCATTATTATGCTACCTATGCCACCTTTGTGTTCCTTCAAGCAAGTGTGCCAAGATGATTTGGGAGGCACACTATAGTCAGGCCGCAGAACACTTCGGTGTGGATAAAATTGTGGTCATACTCCATAAATATTTTTATTGGCCAAAACCCTAATAGGATGTTGGAAAATATATCAGATCCTACACTTCCTGTGTCATCACCAAGCCAAACATCAAGAAGCAAGGCTTGTACACTCCTCTTCCTACTCCTAACAAGACCTAGGAATCCATCTCCATGGACTATATTTCTGGCCTCCCTTCTACCAAGCATGGTAATTACTATGTATTTTGTGGTCATGGACATATTTTCTAAGATGGCTATATTGGTGGCCTGCAAGAAGAGTATCACAGCAAAGGACACTACCAAACTCTTCTTTGAACGAGTGTGGGTACATTTTGGGATCCCACTGACTATTATATCAGATCAAGATAGTTGGTTCCTAAGCACATTTTGGTCAAGCCTTTGGACACTTTTGAACACCAAGTTGACTACATTCCATCCTCAAACTAATGGTCAAACATAATTCATCAATAGGATGATAGTGTACATATTGCGCATGTACAACTTCAAGCATCCATGAACCTGGAATGAGAGCCTTCCATATGTGCAACACAACGATAACAAATATCTCCATAACTCAAGTGGTCACAACCCCTTTCAAGTGGGTTTGGGATTTCAACCATGTGCCTAATTGATGTTTCCATGCCTCATGCGACTACACAGATAGAATCCATACATGTACAGTATGAGGCTGAGAAAGCAACCAGGTTTATTGGACACCTAGCATATCTGCCAAAAGGTTCATGACATATTGGAGAAGTCCAATGCTAAGTAGAAGTAGTGACATGATCAACATCAGGTTCCACATAAGTTTCAGGTGGGCGACAAGTTTGGTTGCATTTGTAGAAAGAACACCTTACTGGCACCAATCAGAAGCTCATACCACTCTGATATGGGCCTTACATCATCACCAAGGCTTTTGGAGACAATGTTTTTGACCTCGACATTCCCCCATTCCTTGGCCTGCACCTAGTGTTCAATGTGGACCGCCTTCGGCCATAATTTCCACCATCACTAGACACATCAAACATTATCGAACAACTCACACCAACAAAGCTAAACCCAAATTGCATGGAACAATACATAATTGATTGGATCATGGACAAGTAGAAGATCCAACTCTATTGCGTTGTAAAAGTTGGCCAACTCCTGCACCAAGGCAAGTGGCTCACCAGGGACCAAGTTCAGTAGAAGTTTCGCCATCTCATGGAGGCAATCAACACAATGGGGACCATTGCTTCCTAAGGGGGCAGGACTGATCCAGGTGGATATTGGTGGCCACCCACCTATTCCACTTGGACCCCCACAATTGTTTTTGTCAGTTTCTTCAACTGTAGCACAGTTTACTATTTTTGCAATTTTTTTAGGCCTTGAACTTCTGGAGCTATTTTGAGGCCCTAAACAACATCTTTTTGGAAAACGAGCGGGCGCGAGTTCCTCACTATTTTTTTAATTAAAGATTTTATTCCTCAGATAGATATTTCTAATGAGGTATCATACGCATCAAATGAAGATTATATGCCAAAGTTACGACCCCAAGAAGTTGATGTACCAATTTTGCCAACGGGGCCCACATAATTTTAGCACTTCATCTCCTAAGGTTAGGTTTTTGGATGTTTGGGGTTTTCCATTCTTTTATAATAATAAATAGGTCTTTGAACCTAATTGTAACACAGTTCAGAAGGCATGTAGCTACCACATCTCTTCTCAGAGATAATCTACCATCGCCTGAGCTAGTTTATTTCCATTCTATATGTAAACAGTTTTCAGTGCTTTGTTATTAATGAATTGAAGTTATGTTTGTGTTGTATCTCTATGTTTTTGTTCATATCTGCATTTCATTTCGTTCCTGCATAGATCTAGATCACTATTGAAATTGGAAAAGGAAAAGTGGAAATAATTCACAGTTTATTTATGAAAATAAAGGAAAATAGGAGAAAAGGAAGTTGAAGAGCCACATATTTGCATGCAAGGGAAATTAGAGGAAAAATGAAGGAAAATGAAGAAAATAGAGGCATCAATGATACAAATACATCAAAGAATCAGTTCATAGCTTTTGGCTTAGTCGTTGGTCAGTTCAGTTTTTTCTCTCTCATTTTCACACTCTCATTCTCTCATACTCTTGCACACTTAGAGAATTTCTGGAGCATGCTTCAAGCACTCTAGTATTCACTTGGATTTGTAGAAAGAAGGAAAAGGAAAGTAGGGAGCACAAGGAAACAGTTGGATCAACAACTATCGTTGGATTACTTTGTAGGTCACGAGTTTCTTGTGTGATTTCCTTGTTGGTTTCTGGATGCATGATATATGCATGTGATTCTTTGGTTAGGTGTTGCCATCCACATGGAGATTGACCTGGAATGGCAATGGTTTTAGCCTTGCGTTGCCATTTCCTGGATAACCATGGTGTTGTGGTTTTCCCACTTGTTGTTTTTCTGATTGGTTCTCATGTTCCCTATGGCTGTGGGTCGGAACAAACACTTTGGATGCCCTATAACAGTTTGGGTTGAGTTACTAGTTCCTAGAGTCATTTGTTAAGACAAATGTTCTGGAGAGAACTTCGGGGTTGAGTTTCTAGTTCTTGGAGTTGTGGTTGGAACAAATTCTCTAGAGTCCTGGAAGGATGTAGGTTGAGTTACTAGTTCCTAGAGCCCTAGACGGCTTGGGTAGAGGCTAATATGGTTGATGTTAGTTTTTTGGGACCATAGAGGTTGACTCATTGTGGTTGAGGGTTGAAGTGGTTTGTCCTTTGGAAGCCCTCGTTGGTTTTTTCGTGGCTTATTCCATGGGATCCCACATTCATGCTTAGAATATGGTGTGGGTGTGATTGGATGAAAGATATATTTGGTTCAAACCACTCTCTGATTGGGTGGTACGTGGAAATCCCCGACTTGGTTGGTATTTTTATATATTAATAAGAGTTATTTTTCCTACTGTGATTTATGAATGCTTGTTGTGATTATGTTGGTGGCATTATGGATGATTTTCCATGGTTTCTTTGTTGGTTATATGATGGTTATATGTTGGTTATAAGATGTAATCTATCTATGGCTCTTGACATGTTTTGATAAGTTATTGATTGGTTGATGAATGCATGGCCTAACAAGTGTTATTATAGCTAGCTAGAGAGGTCTTAAACCCTTCAAGTTGATTCTTAGACAAAGACTTAGTTTATTATCAGATATGCATTCATGACCTGTAGCTTACATGTTTTCCATATGGTTGACACAATTTTTGTTATGGATTAGGAAATATAGGTCAAGTTCTTGCTTCGAGTTTGAATGTTTGACATTGTCATCAAGTAAATTATGATTCTGGAAAGTTACAAGCAATTATGTGTAGTGGTCTGGAGGCCATCCTAAAAAGGTGGAACAAATATCGAGATTCATTGCTCATATTTGAAGGATTTAGGCCATAACCGCATGGAAGGAGGCTTGTATGTGAAGTTGGAGGCCTATAACTACACCCTTGCCTTGTTATGCATGTGGTTGGGGTGCTAGATCAGAGAAAAGGGTTCCAGCTCAAATATTGATCACTTAGGGTGGTTATTTAGCTCTTGAGCGATATGTATTCCTTGTAGGATGTTAGTATGTGTTTAGTTTGTAGGCCTCAATTCCTTACTTCGAACTTGGAGGTTGGGTCATGTCATAGTGACACTCGTCTCATGTTTACCCTAGCGAGCTTATGAATTTGGGTAAGTATGGGAGGCGTGGTTACATATTGGTATCAGAGCCTCCAAGTTCAAACACTTGGATGCGATGGGCTAAAATTCATATGGGTATTCATGCATGTTAGTTGTTTATGTGTTCATCATGCATGCATGTTAGTTGTCAACGTGTTTTATTATTATTATGGTTATCATGAATAGCAGGTCATGCATCCATCATGGTGGTCATTATTGCAAATTTGTGTTGATGATGTTGATATCATTATGTATATATACATATAATGCTGATATGGATTGATTGTACAAACGAGATAGCCTCTCCTGAAACACAACGAGGTATGATTTTTATTATGTTTATATTTGGTTTATCTAATGTGACATGTTTGCAGGATGTAGAAGATCATATATGATGAGCAATATGGTGGTTTAAATTTCACGTGACTCTCATTATAGATCAGTTGAGCAACAAGGAGATGAGAACTCTCCTACCAAGGAGATGAGAACTCTCCTGATTTAGTAGACACATTGAGAAGCTTAAAGACAAAGATCAAAAGTTGCAACGAAGATAATGAAAGGATAATTTAGTCATAAGAAAGACTTGCCGGAGCTCAGGAAAAGAAAGCAGAGGTCAATGTAGTGTTCCTTCATAGTTTATTAGATTTCTAGAGACAAGGACAACCACAGATCAGTTATGGAAATGACTAATGGGGCATATGGTAGTAGGTATCATGGAGGACATAGGTCAGATAGGGATGACACAGTCAGAGGTGGTAGATGGATGGATACACCTAACAAGAGAGGTAGTGGTTATGGGTTCTATTCCAATTCTGGATGGGAGAGACATCATGGTCATCACCGCTATCATCCTTATAGGAGGAGTGAGAAACAATATTTTCCATATGAGTTCAAGAAATCCAAGCCTCAAACCTTTGAGGGAGAGCTGAAGGAACCAGAAGATGCAAAAATGTGGCTGCTTGGGATGAAGAAGTTCTTCGAGCTGCATGATTATACAAAGAATTTGACAGCCAGGATGGCTATTTTGGAAAGGCGTGAAGCGTGTCAGAGATATCAAGACAAAGGAATTGAGTTGGCTTGAGTTCAAAAAGAGGTACTTGTCTGAGAGATACTATGATGGAAAGGATAAGGAGTTCCATGAGCTGAAGATGGGGTCTACAACAGATGAAGAGTACATGACCAAGTTTCTAGAGTTGTTGAGGTAAGTTCCATATATTAAGGATGAGAAGATGAAGGTTCAAAGATTCATCAGTGGATTTCCTTTAGAATTTAAAGGTTAGATGAGTATGATGAGCCTCGATCATTGGAGGAAATCATCCTGAGGAGTAGAAAAAGGTGATGGTACAAAAACTTTGCAGTGTTGGACTTGTGGTGGAGAGCATCGTAGGAGAGATTGACCATGACATTAGGGCAGCATACCTCAGATTTATAGTGTTCAAGAGGCACATACAATTGGAGATGTTGGACAAAGTATTCCTCATATCCATGCAACAGTGGATGATAGGCATGTTGATCATAAGGCATCTATTATCGAGATGGAAGGTAAGATTTGTGATCAAGTTGTTTCCATTTTGATTGACCCTATATCTAACTATATTTATATCAGTCATGACTTGGTGGATAAGTGTCTCTTGAATAAAGAAGTGCATGCAAAATCTTTGTTGGTACAGTTGCCTACAGGGACCAAGAGAAGAGTTCATCATTGGGTGAGATCTTGTGCATTTGAGTTGAATGGTATGCATCTGTTAGCACATATAAATGTGCTTCCTTTGGGTTCATATAGTATACTGTTGGGCATGGATTGGTTGTTCATTCACGGGAATAAAGTGGACCACTATGATAAGGATATTGAATTCTTGGATGATGATGTTGAAAGAAGAGTCTTGCAAGGAAAGGATGTTTATTGTAACAACCCTGGTGAAAATTCCATGTAATAAAAGTTAATAAAGGAAAAATAATATTCACGGTTATTGGACACTTATTCCAAGTTGAATGTTGGGCAGAACATCCTAGTGTGGGTGTTCATTTGGTTTATTATGGCTAAGAAAATTGGCAAAGGCAAAGGCAAAGGCTTTGGAAAGGCATGAGGCATTAATTGGCATTTTATTTATGAAAATAATGGAAATTAGGAGAAAAGGAAGGTGAAAGGTCACAAGTTGCATGTGAGGAGGAAAATGAAGGAAAATAATGGAAAATTGAAGAAAATAGAGGCCTCATTAATAAAAAGGATTTTGAGGATCAGTTTGTAACCTTTTGTCAGTTCAGTTTTGGAGCTCTCTCTTTATTCTCTCTCTCTCACTCATGAACGACCGCATACGAATTGGTGATACGATCGCAACGCAACTTGTTTCACTCAAAATGGAGTTCGTATGAGGAAGTTAGAGCCTGCTGATTGTTTCACTATACAGTAAAAAAAATTGTAGGTATTGCCTAGTCAGCAGTCCATACTGCTGACATGGAAGGTGATTGGGCAGGTCACTATGTAGGTCAAATATGATCAACACCCAGTGAGGGCTCGCTAAGGGTCAATCGGTGATTGGTCTTCAGTTGGGTGATGTGGCGCAGCATGATTGGGTTTTCGATGGGCCAATGAGAGGTCGCCATGTGGCACCTCCCAAATGGCCAAACAAGTTTTGTTTGGTAAAAATTTTGGATGGGGTCAAGCTCAAACCCACAACCTCCCCTCCACAAGCCAACAACCATACCACCACGCCAAACCATGTGGGTCTTCATAAACGATGGGCGCATTTGATATGTGAAGGGTAATGTATGTTGGTGGAGTGCATATGGGGCCAGGGCTTAGCCCCAACCCCCAACGCATACCATATGACCTATACACATGACCAAAGGGCGGTCAACGCATTCAAAATGGTGGTTAAGCATTATCCAAGTCCATTAACACATTAATGTTTGTGTTAATTGTGGATTAATGTTAATCCACACCACTAATCCAATATAAATGTGCATTAAACATTTTGTGGATTAGCGCCAAACTAACCAGAACTTACCTTAATTAATCTAGCTTAGTGCTTAATTAATCAGCAGTTAGCTTGGTAGATTTATGGTGGAGCCACCAAATTCGGGCCTGCCACCAAACTTGGTGGACTTAAATGGAGTCTCTCCAATTTTAGCGGAGGTTTTTTAGGCCAAACTGGAGAAGAGCCTATATCACTCAGATTTCGACCAATTTTGGAAAATGAATAGTCAATTTTGGATGATTTGTAGGTTCTGGAGCTAACAAAATAGGTTTCAGAGACAATAGAAGACTTCTACAGGTAACTTTTCCACAAGTAAATTCAGGGAAGCCTAGGGCCACCAAGGAAGGAGGTCACGCCCATATCAGCCAGAGTCAATTTTCGGAGATCTAATAGTCATTTTTGGGGTTTTGGGTCCTATGAACCCAATGGTACAGTCTACAAATCCATTGGAGTTGAGAAGAAGCTTGTAATCATACATTTGACCACTAATTTCAAAGAGGGCATAGCCATTGAAGGAGATCCTAGGAGATGTACCCCAGTATTGGAGGGTGAACTCCTTGATCAGTTTTGTGTTGTGATTTTGTTGTGTATTATGTATGAAATTTTACTTTCTGTTCATGTCATTTAATCAGTTAATTAACTCATTAAATCATACTCTAAAGACACATGAATCTTGATACCTAAACCATTGTACACCTGGTTAAAATGAGACGATCCTAAACATATTTTAACTGATGAGGGAGCTTGCATAGAATTAAAAAGTTTACCCAAAATTTCATATCAGGTTTGTATCAAAGCCACGTGTTAGCTCATTTTAACCCTGAGATGGTTTTCCAAGGTTAACTAGAGAATTAGCTATTGGTTTTGAAATTGTGCAGGGATCATTTAATTGTGTGCAAGTTTGTGTGTACAAGCTAAAGCAAGGAGAAGCTCAAGATTGAGAACTTGGTTCTCAAATCACATTAAAGAAGTTTGTGAATCTTTGTGAATTTTTGTGAAGCTCTTTAATTCATTACACTTGTGATGGCAACTTCAACAAGTGATGTTTCTAATCCATCTTCCTTAGCAAGACTCTTTGATGAAGAGATGTTGCAGGAGTTTATCATCATGAGAGATATGGTGCAAGAGATGTATGAAGATAGGAAGGAGAACACTATACTTCAAGAGTAGTTGATGGCCATGAAGGAGGAGAAGTAAGCACTTCTTGAAAAGATGCATGAGATGGAGACTCAGCTCCATGTTGCAAAGGAAACCCTAACCAAGTATATGCATGAACATGAGGTATGCAATTCAATTTTATCTTCAATTTCCTCTCAAAATGAATGTTTTAGTGCTTTTGAAAGGCATACTAGAGGAATATGGTCCAAATTATTGATGAAGATGGGCTATGAAGGTAAAGGGTTAGGCAGACATGCACAAGGCATGGTTGAGCCAATTGTTGTTGAGGAAAGGCCTAGGTATTTGGGTCTTGGTTATGGACAACATGATGGAGAATTCTCCAAAGCCAAGGAGGCACATGAAAGTGTTCCAAGAGGGAATTTCATTACATGTTCATACCCTCAAGCTTGTGAAGTTTGTGTTCATGAGGAATGCAAAAGTTTTATACCCACTTTGAAAGAATATGCTCATAAGCATGCAACTAGTGGAAATGACAAACAAGAGAATGTTGAAAGCTCTAAGGACATTGAAACCATTGTTGGTATTCCAAAGGTAGCCACTACCTCATCAAATTCACCTCCTCAAGAAGGTGACAAAGGTGAATGTGCAAGGTATAAATCTGCCTTTAATCAAGTTTCTTTTGATTATGATAAACATGGTAAATCTTCACATAAGAATTGGAGAAAATTTACATGTTCTTTTTGTGGTTTGAATAACCATAATGTTTCAAGATGTTGGAAGAAAATGGCCATATACAGGAAACTTTTAAAACAAAAGCGATAGAAAACTAGAGGTCCATTGGATAATGGAAACCATGTTGCAAAGAAGATACAATTATTTTGCACTCATTGCCATAATCAGGGTCATCTTGTAGACAAGTGTTGGACTTTGTGTCCAACAACTCATCCACAACATTTGAAGATGATGGAGCGAGACTTTGAAAAAGATGGAAAATATGGAAAAGATGATTCCATTATTGATGTGGGTCAAGATTATGTGTAACTGAAAGAAGCGCCATGGAAATGGTTTGGTAACAGGTGGTTTGATTTCTTATCCAAATAAGGCTTGCATTTATTTTGTTGATAGATGCAATTATTTGCCTTAAAAATGCATTTCTTTGCCTTATGAATGCATTATTTTTTTGTTGAAAGTATGCTGCAACTTGTATGATGCAAGATGTTGAAAGTGGAGTTCTGTCTTACTCACTTTAGTGCAGCAAAGAAGGCAATTTGTGGTTACAAATTTGTATGTAAATGCATTTCTTTTGAATGCATTCTTGATGTTGCATATTTTCGCCATGGTGTGTGAAAGTTGAGTATGTTACTCACTTCATTTGCAACAAATTTGTCATTCTTGTTGTTGCATAATTTCACCATGAAGGTGTGTGAAAGTTGGGTATGTTACTCACTTCATTTGCAGCAAATTTGGCAATTCTTGATGTTGCATAATTTCGCCAAGAAGGTGTGTGAAAGTTGGGTATGTTACTCACTTCATTTGCAAAAAATTTGTCAATTCAGCTCTTATGTACCCATACATGTTTTTGGGCTTATTGTACTTGTGTTTGTACTTGTGAGAGAGTTGAAGAATTGTACACATACATGAGAGTTTGTGTGTGTGTGAAAAATGAAACTAGAAACATGTATGAGTGATTGACTTGTATTGGTCGAATGCTTTGTTAACATGTATGATTGACAACTTGAGAATTTTCATTGTGCTTGAACATGCAGGAGTGATTGACATGTGCTGGTTGATTGCTTTATTACATGTATGTTGTCAACTTGAGAATGTTGATCATTTTCACATGCATGAGTGTTGACTTGTGTCAATTTTTGTCACATGTATGTCATATCAACTTGGAAGAGTTGATTTTGCCTCCAAATATGAAAGGGAGATGTTAACAGATTATTGCACTAGAATGTGGAATTCTTGTTGTTTATGCAAACAATCGTCAAGTTGTTTTACATGCATTTGCTTGACTTGAAAGTCAGTTGTTTGAAGAAGCATGTCTTGTCAACTTATGTTTAGTCGATGACGTTTTGTCGATTGTGTGAGTTGATATTTTGTACACCAATATGAAAAAGTACATGGCGATGTTACATGATGTGACAATTGTTTCTTTGAAGGAGAAAAAGAAGAGATCATCGATTTTCATTACTTGCATAACGCGTTTTTCCATTTAATGGTGTTTCTTGTGACAAGATGTCACAGGATTTTGGAAGGTCCATTATTGAGCAATATTCTCATGCTTATCCTTCATTATCTAATTAAAACATGAGTACCATGTTGAACTAGAGAATGGTAGAGGAAAGAATCAACAATGGACAAGATGCCAAAACGTTTGCAGCCATGGGAGACTGTTGTTTTTTGTTGATGCCAAGAAGCAAAAGAGATGGCGATTGCATTCTTCCAGATGTAGAATTTGGAACCATGGAGGTAAAATAATGGTCATTTCTTTTCTTTTTGTTACTGATATTGGAACTCGTTGTTGTAGTTCACTCAGATGGGCTTAACTTGGAAAAGTGGTTTCCAAGAAGAAGCTTGCATCGAATGCATGTGTTGCAAAGGAGGAACATGATTCTTAGTGGGAAGGCTATCAGTCAGTTTTCCAAGCACCGAGGGATCACTTTGGTACAGCAGGGTGTATAATCAGTCAACAAGCAGCTAGCAAGTGTTGGATTGGGTCAACAGTAAAAGAAGAACAATGGTTGAGGGACATAGCCATTTGCAATGCAAGGCATGTCAGTGTACCCAAGTGGTTGTCATGGAGACCTTTCAAGTAGAATCAATTGATAGAACTTGGAAGGGAGAAGAGTATTCATCTCTCAACAGATAACCAACTTTTTTGGGTCCAAAAGCCTGTTAGTGGGAAGGAGTGATCGAAATCTAGATTAGGAGCAAGAAATAGCTCAAAAATAAAAGTGTTCAAAATCGATCGATTCCTAAATGACTGCGTCCGTCTCGGCAACACAATCCCAACGCAACTCATTTCAATCAAAACGAAGTTCGTATGAGGAAGTTAGAGCCCGCTGATCATTTCAACAAATAGCAAAAAAAATATTGCAAGTATTGCCCAGTCAGTAGTCCATACTACTGATATGGTAGGTGACTATGCAGGTCAAAGGTGGTCAACACCCAATGAGGGATTTCCAAGTGTCAATCGGTGGTTGGTATTCAACAGGGTTTTGGATGGGCCAATGAAAGGTCGCCACGTGGCATCTCCCAAATGGCCGAACAGGTTGTGTTTAGTAAAACTTTTGGTTGGGGTCGAACCCACGACCTCCCCTACATAATCCAACAACCATACCATCGCGCCAAACCATGTGGATCTTCATAAACGATGGGTGCATTTGATATGTGAATGGTAAGGTATGTTTGGTGGAGCGCATATGGGCCCTGGCCCCCAACGCATACCATAAGACCTATACACATGACCAAAGGGCAGACAACGCATTCAAAATGGCGGTTAAACATTAACCAAGCCCATTAACCCATTAATATTTGTGTTAATTGTGGATTAATGTTAATCCACACCACTAATCCAATACAAATGTGCATTAAACATTTTGTAGATTAGCACAAAACTAACTAGAACTTACCTTAATTAATCCAGGTTAGTGCTTAATTAATCAGCAGTTAGCTTGGCAGATTTATGGTAGAGCCACCAAATTCAAGCCTGCCACCAAACTTGGCAGACTTAACTGGAGTCTCTCCAGTTTTAGTGGAGGTTTTTTAGGCCAAACTGGAGAAGATCCTAGATTACTCATATTTTGACCAATTTTGGATGATTTGCAGGTTATGAAGCTAATAGAATAGGTTTCAAATGCAATAGAAGACTTCTACAAGAGATTGAAGTTCAGGGAAACCTAGGGCCACCAGGGAAGGAGGTCATGCCCAAGTCATCCAGAGTCAATTTTCAGAGATCTAATAGTCATTTTTTGGGTTTTTGGGTCCTATGAACCCAATTGTACAGTCTTAAAAACCATTGGAGTTGAGTAGAATCTTGTAATCAGGCATTTGACCAATAATTCCAAAGAAGGCCTAGCCATTGAAGAAGGTTATAGGAGATGTAGCCCAATACTGGAGGGTGAACTCCTTGATCAGTTTTGTGTTGTGATTTTGCTGTGTATTATGTCTACAATTTTAATTGTTGTTCATGTCATTTAATCAGCTAATTAACTCATTAAATCATACTCTAAAGACACATGAAACTTGACACCTAAACCCTTGTACACCTGGTTAAAATGAGATGATCCTAAACATATTTTAATTGATGAGGGAGCTTGCATAGCATTAACAAGCTTGCCCAATATTTTAGATGAGGCTGGTATCAGAGTCACTTGTTAACTCATTTGAACCTTGAGATGGTTTGCCAAAGTTAGCTAGAGAATTAGCTATTGGTTTTGAAATTGTGCAAGGATCATTTAATTGTGTGCAAGTTTCTGTGTACAAGCTAAAGCAAGGAGAAGCTCAAGATTAAGAGCTTGGTTCTCAAATCACAGTAAAGAAGTTTGTGAAGCTTTGTGAATTGTTGTGAAGCTCTTTAATTCATTACACTTGTGATGTCAACTTCAACAAGTGATGTTTCCAATCCATCTTCCTTAGCAAGACTCTTTGATGAAGAGATGTTGCAGGAGTTTATCATCATGAGAGATATGGTTCAAGAGATGTATAAGATAGGAAGGAGAACACTATACTTCAAGAGCAGTTGATGTCCATGAATGAGGAGAAGCAAGCACTTATTGAAAAGATGCATGAGATGGTGACTCAACTCCATGTTGCAAAGGAAACCCTAACCAAGTATATGCATGAACATGAGGTATGCAATTCAAGTTTATCTTGAATTTCCTCTCAAAATGAATGTTTTGGTGCTTTTGAAAGGCATACTCGAGGAATACGGCCCAAATTGTTGATGAAGATGGGCTATGAAGGTAAACTTTTAGGCACACATGCACAAGGCATAGTTGAGCCAATTGTTGTTGAGGAAAGGCCTAGGTATTTGGGTCTTGGTTATGGACAACATGATGGAGAATTATCCAAAGCCAAGGAGGCACATGAAAGTGTTCCAAGAGGGAATTTCATTACATGTTCATACCCTCAAGCCTGTGAAGTTTGTGTTCATGAGGAATGCAAAAGTTTTATACCCACTTTGCAAGAATATGCTCATAAGCATGCAACTAGTGGAAATGACAAACAAGAGAATGTTGAAAGCTCTAAGGACATTGAAACCATTGTTGGTATTTTGAAGAGAGCCACTACCTCATCAAATTCACCTCCTCAAGAAGGTGACAAAGGTGAATGTGCAAGGTATAAAACTGCCTTTAATAAAGTTTCTTTTGATTATAATAAACATTGTAAATTTTCACATAAGAATTGGAGAAAATTTACATGTTCTTTTTGTGGTTTGAATAACCATAATGTTTCAAGATGTTGGAAGAAAATGGCCACGTATAGGAAACTTAAAAAAAAAAAGCGACATAAAACCAGAGGTCCATTGGATAACGAAAACCATGTTGCAAAGAAGATGCAATTATTTTTTACTCATTGCCATAAATAGGTTCTTCTTGTAGACAAGTGTTGGACTTTGTATCCAACAACTCATCCATGATTGTTACACAGTGATTTGTCACTACCTTCATCCCAGTCCTCCTACTGTTTCATGAGTCCAAAATCATTCATGCTCATGCTCTCTGATGTTTCCAAATGACCCACTTTGCCAAAGTTTCTGCCTCATCGCGTCTATTGGCCAAATAAATGCGTTGATGAGTGCTCCAAAATAGTCCAAAAGCGCTGCCATCGCGGAAGTACACGTGATTCCCGCGATGGTCGAATTTCATGTGCCAGCGCAACTGTCTTTTGTAGTTTCCCGCGATGACATGACCAGCTACGTTATTTAATAGCGATGTCAGTGCGGCAAACCAATTATGTGCCCGTGATGATCCAGATTGGGCGAATTTGTTCCAACAGTCGGCCTTCCAGATGACTCTAAACCTGGTTGTTGGTCTTGTTTATGTCGCCCTCCTTTCTCTGGCATGGTTGTTCCGTCATTTGTGCTACCTTCCTTGGAGATAAGCTCATCCTCCCACCATTCATTGAGACTCATTCTCCTATTTAAACTCTCACCATTGATATGGGCTGCTAGTTGGGAATTCTTAGTCTTTGGAGTGTTGCTGTTAGTACTTGTGAGCTTGTTAGATAGCTGGTGTGAGGATGACAAGTGTGGGTTTGTTGAGATCTTGAGGAAGGTTGTGAAGTGCTTTTGAACTTGTGTAAAAATTGTGAGTGAGAGAGACTTGTGTATTGGGAGATCCACTTTCAAGAGTGAATGCTTGAGGAACATGCTAGCTGGACCCTCCTGAGAAGGATTGTGACGTCAAGACCTTGGTTGTAACCTTACTCTATTTCATAATTAATGCAATCAATGATGTTTTCCTATGTCTTGTATGTGATGTACTTGATAGCTCATGACTTCTTGACTTTATGAGTAAATAGATCATTTGTTGTATCTGGTTATGTGCTTTGTTGTATTTCCTTTGCTTTGTTTCAGGCTGATTACTCATTAGGAGAAGGAAGTGGAAGCTGGAGCAGTGCAACGGAACTCCATCGACCATCGGTTGAGGTAGGCCTCCAACTTGAACTATTTAAGGAAATATATTGTTGATTTTTCCTTGTTTGTGACTAGACCCACTCTAGGGCTAGAGGGGTTGCCTCTATCCACAAAGGGAACACTTTCCTGCATCACAAATTGGCGAATCTGCGGGGGAGTTTGGCCTTGTTTACTCTTGTTTGCTCTTGTTTTGATTTTGATTTTGGCCTCTCTTGAAGTTCGGGGATTAATTATCGGTCTTTTGAGTTTCCTGGGTTGATCTGGGAAATACCTTTATTTGATTGAAGGGTTGACTGGTTTTGGTTCAGGAGTTTTTGTTCATTTGTCATTTTTTTTTGCATCATCGCGGAAAAAGCCTAACAGTCGCGATGTCATCGCCACTTTGTAGCTTTGTACCCGCAATGATCTCGGGTTTCTAGTTTGATTCCCGCGACGACTCTTGAAATCGCATCATCGCGGAAAATAGGTGTTTTTTCGCAATCATCTCGGGTTGTCTGTGTAAAATTTGCAATAACATCTCGAGTTGTCTGTGTAAAATTTGCCATCATCTCGGGTTGCCAGTGTACAACTTGCGATGATTCCTGAAAAGTTGTTTTTAAAACTTTACCTCCTGAATTCATCAATCTTGCTTGTCCCCTGTTGTTTCTTGTTTCTCATTAGCTTGTTTTAAATGCTTTTGGTTAGGGTATTGTCTCTTTGATTTAATTTGAGTGAGTCTTGTGTTTTTTAGACCATGTGACCTAGCCTTTTAGAAGTTTCATGGAGAAACCGTTTGCTTGGGTTACTTTTCTGTTCAAGGCTCATCCACAACCATCTTATTGATTTGCTTGAGGCTTTTTCACTGCTTGTTTCTGGTTGATTTTTAGTGTCAATTATTGAACCAATTTTTTATGTTGATTCGATTTCTTCACTACCAAGCATAGATCACAATTGTTTGTATCGATCAGTTCACACTTGCTTGTTTGTCTCTTTGAATTCTCAAAAAAAAAAGAAAAATTAAAAGTTTGGATTCATTTAGCATACGAAAGTGAAAGTACATTTGCATTACGAGTTTTCATGTTTGGGAAATTGGAAAGAAAATTTTAAATCTTTCATTAGTAGTATCGATGCATCGTGAGATTAGTGTATTGATGCATTGTGTTTATTAGTGTTTGTGTTCGCTTGTCTTGGTTTGGGAATGAACTCTCTACCTTTCTGTAAGTAGGTGTTCATCGAAATAAAAGGATATTTTATTCATTCTAGATGCATCCTAGGATTTGTTGAATACATATGGTAGGGCCTGGAAACTGAGACATAATCCAAGATCAACTTTAAAATGAACTGAATAAACCTAACAATGCATTGGAACATAACGCACACTATTTAGAGGTCTAGGCTAGAGACGAGCTCCGACGTCGTTAAACCTAATCACTATTGTTCTCACTCAAGGTTGGGTGATTCCTCCTTGTGTGACTCAATAGTGGTCTAGTACGGAATTGTGCTCCCACGTACCATAAAGTATATGGGGAGACCCCACTAGGTTATCATCCTTTATCCATAGGAAGCCGTGTCTGTCACCTTACAAGTC
This sequence comes from Pinus tabuliformis, assembly GCA_031772625.1. Lineage (NCBI taxonomy): Eukaryota > Viridiplantae > Streptophyta > Pinopsida > Pinales > Pinaceae > Pinus > Pinus tabuliformis. Next base: position 1,207,592,662 of record CM062816.1, read on the forward strand.
GTAATGCACCAAACACAACATTCGGGAAGATTGACTGCCGTACAGAAAGTCCTTGGTTTTCATATGACTGCCAAGGTGTATATGCAGTTTTATGGACTTGTCTGGTAAACCTTTTGCCTAGTTCTCCAGAGTAGTCACTTTCATTCCTTTTCGGACTCCCTAAAAGAAAAGGTCCATCTGAGCACTTGTCACTTCATGCTCATTAAATATTCAAAGGCGACTAGAGTCATCTTTTGTCCTTTTCTCGACTCTTTAAAGATGAAAATGTCAAGTTTTGTTCCTGTGTCTGAAAATTTATTCGGCCACGATTCACATTTACCCGGTTAGATCTTGTTTGTGTTAGCTTGAGTAGGGTTCTTTCTCGTTCTCCATGGAAGCATTCCCCGAGTCTATCGGCTAAGGTTTTCCCTCCGATGGAAATCCTGGTCTGTTTCCTTCCTTTGGAAATGTCGGTGCTCCGTATATGGCAACATTGTCGTAGCCTGGGATAACCATCGGTTTGCCCGTATGGTTGTTTTCAACCTTGGTGGTCCCGAGTGTCATGACTCCTGTTCCACCGTCTCCTTCGTTCGAACCAAGACATTTTGATTCCAAGGTTGAGCCTACGCCTTCTTCCCATGTTTCTTCCTCCTCCTCTCCTCCTTTGCCCGGTGAAAGTTTCACATCTAGTAACCAGGAGACTAAGAAGAAGAAGAAGAAGACGAAGAAGAAGAAGAAGTCCGATAAACGCGAGGCCACCTGTGCAGCTACTGCTCCAAGTACATCTCAGGTCGGAACACCTTCTGCTCCTCTGCGGAAGGTTAAGTTTCCTTGTAAATTGTGCAAGGGTGACCATCTTCTTCGTGATTGTCCTGGCATTCCTAGGATCTTAGAAGTGTGGTCTAACGATCTGGCTCATCCCTCATCATCCTCTGAAGCTCATGGTGATGCTATCCTTTCAACTGGAAAAAGTAGGAAGGAAGGGAAGCTTTGATTCCCCTGTAGACTGTGTGAAGGCAATCATCCCCTTCACCTTTGTCCGCTCATGGATAAAGCTTCCACCGTTTTGGACAGTCTTATAGCGTCTTCACCCCAACTTCCCATTGGTTATCAGCAGCTCTCTTCAGACCCTCCCTCCATTGACAAAGAGTTTGACTTAGATTATTCTCTTGTCTATCCTCCTCCTTCCGAGCCTGGCTGTGCTAAGCCTGTTCCAGACCAACCATTGGTTGGAAAGAGTGTCGACTTAGGCTTACCACTTGTTGATCACTCTGTTTCGGAAGAGCGTCACGCTCATGTTCTCCTCATCTCATCATATTCTCCAGCATCTGAAAATGACTCTCATATCCCAACTGATCTTGATAATCCTTCTTCGGTCCCTAGGGGGCATGGGGGCAATCATACAATTCCCCCACCAAATAGTTTGGCTGTCACCTTTGACTTGAGTCATTTGACTGCTTTCCGCCTTCCATCCTATGTGCCTTTCGAGATTACAATATACGCCTACAATAAGGTGGTACCTGGCACTGTCCTGGATGAGGGTGCGTTTGTCAGTCTTATGCCTTCCACTACTTGGCAAGCTTTGGATTCCCTACAGCTTGTGCCGGTCACACAGAATCTGTTAGCATTCGATGGAGAACCCTATCAACCCGTGGGAATCCTCCCAAAGTTTATTGTTACTTTGAGGGGCAAAACTGTCTATATAGACGTCATGGTTGTCCAAGGTGCGAATTTCAGTCTTCTCCTTGGCCGTGACTATATTTATGCCATGGGGGGCCTTGTCTCTTCCCTTTTCTGTGTGGTTTGTTTTCCACACGATGGAAGGATAGTGACTATAGATCAATTATCGTTCTTTAGCCCTCTGGTGCCTCCTGCGCAGCAGTCATCCCCTCTCGGTTCTTGCTCACAAGCGGTGCCTTTCTCGCCACAGGTCAATTATGTGGCTACCCGTTCCGTCTCTGCATCTGCTGGTGATCATGCAGATGGTCTGGTACAAGATGTACTCAGGGCATTGGAACTCGATCATTAATTGGTGCATCCTGACATGTGTTCCTCCCAGAGTGCGTCTCTTCCATCCCACGGAGACCTCTTGGGAGCCATGTTCTCATGTGGCCCGTGAACAGGAGTCCGAGGATAGTTTTGATCTTGTGTCAACCTCGTTAAAAAATGAAACAAGGTGTCATGAGGATAGTTTGTTCCTGTGTCAACCTCGTTAAAAAATGAAACAAGGTGCCCGAGGATAGTTCTAATCTTGTGCTGACCTTGTTAAAAAACGAAACAAGGCGTCCGAGGATGGTTCTTATCTTGTGTCAACCTCGTTAAAAAATGAAACAAGGAGTCTCGAGCACTCCCCCTTCCAAATCGAGTCTTTGATTAAGATCTCGAAAAATCCAAGTCGAGTCTTTCCAATATCTCAAATGTGAACCTTCATTCCATCCACCTCGTTGAATGCAATGAAGCTTGGGGGGCATGTAACTCGATTTGCGTCATTATGTTGTGGGCATGCGAACTTATAACAAGCATAGTTTTTCGTTTCAAGCTTGTGTAAACATGAAACCGAATCCAAGCAAAGTTCTCCATGGTTCAAGCTTGCGAAAAATGAACCCATAGTCGATTTACACCTCGTGATTGTCGTTTTTATCCGCTAAATTTTGCTAGATGAGCCTTGGTTGTTTCATTCCATCACCACCATCTCTCTGGCTAATCATATGCTTTCACTTGGTTGTTTATCCTTTCCTAAGGAACCGCAACAATGAGTGGTTTTATTAACCAGCCTCTTGACCATTACATGTTTTGACTAGTTCCACCATTGCCGGAACCAGTTGCTACCCTTTATACCGCTCATTCCTCTAGGACGAGTCTCCTTTAAGCTCTTTTCTGACTTGTAAAAGATGAAAATATTGCTGAGTATTTTTCCTTTTTGACTCGTTAAAGAGAATAAAAATGGAGGTCTGATTTTAGCTCTTTTCGGACCGTTTAAAGATGAAAAGATAGCTAAGTTTCCCTCTTGACTCTTTAAAGGAAATGAGAGGCGGTCACCTTTAAGCTCTTTTTTTGACCGTTTAAACACAAAAATATTGCCAGGTTTTTGTCGTTTCAGGCTCGTTACTGGTTGCGAAACGACGTGCTTCCGACCGCTTTTCTACTTTTTCGAGTCGAAGTCACTACTTACGAAAAGTACTCCTCGATCGTAATGGTCGGGCGATTCTTTCGAGTATTGTTTTATACTTTTTCGGGCTCAAGAGACACAACTCTACAAAAAAGGACCCCCATGGAGTTTTATTTTCCGTGTCTTTTTCAAACTCTCTAAACATGAAAAAGACTCCGAGTTTTACCTATGTCGGACTCGTTAACCATGACGACATTGGACTCATCACCATGACGAGAGTCGAGCTTCTCCTTCCTAGGGCTCCTTAAACTATTACTAGGTCGGACTTAACAACAAGTTTATCATTGATTGTCTATGGCAGCTAGTCACTCTTGAACATCGACACTTTTGCTTCTTGTCGGGTTGGGACATCCATACATCGTCATTTGGCCTTCCGTGGGTTTGGGTTGTCATTCTAGCCTCATTCCATTCGATTCATGCCGTCTCCTTCGAGCCTCTAATCCATTGATGGCTGAATGCTGCCACACCCCCCTCCGGAGTTGTGTCGCTGACATGTTCAAGAGTATAATCCTTCTGCAGTTTACACCCTCGCCTTTTCCTCTGGTACTTTGTTTCGCCATCTGCCTCTTGTTCCTTATCTCGTGTCGTTGATGGGGGAAACATTATGGCCCTTCTGCGACGGGTCGTCTCCTGTTGACATCAGCTCATTATCCAGGAGATTGACATAGAGATCCCTTTTGGTACCTTAGAGCTTGCATGCCTCAATGGCAAGTTCTTCACACCTGACAGTCGACTTTCATCATTGGTCATTGATTGGGTGATTCCACGGGTGTTCGACTTCAGCTCCTTTTTCACATTTGTGGATTGTGCTGGACAATACCTTGAGAGCCATTGGCATTATTGGTGGTTTCTCTCGCGCTTGTTAACGGTTTTCATCATTGACCGGTAATCAAGTGATGTTCTATCATGCTCGACCTCAACACATCTATTCGCATGTTAGGAGTTGTGCTATGATCGGATGGGTTCAAGACCACGAACTTAGATTACATATGTTCAGGCTACGTGGATTGGTTTTATGATTACATGACTCATTGATGGATGGCTGCGACCATAACTTTATCATCATCATGGTCTCATTAGCTGGATGGCTGAATCCATACCACAGACCTATTTCGTATGTCTTTTGGATGGTTGCGCCCATGCCTAGACTACATGTAATTCATCATCAGAGATATCAGTTGTACTTGCGTGCAGGTTCTTCCGGATGGTGTTCTAGCTCAATCCATTTCGTAAAGCATTTCACCCATCCCTCTCTCTTGGGCTTCATACTTTAGGGGCATCTGTTACACAGTAATTTGTCAATGCCTTCATCCCAGTCTTCCTACTGTGTCATGAGTCCAAAATCATTCATGCTCATGCTCTCTGATGTTGCCCAATGACCCACTTTCCCAAAGTTTTCGCCTCATCACGTCTGTTGGCCAAATAAACGCGCTGATGAGCGCTCCAAAACAGTCCAAAAGTGCTGCCATCATGGAAGTACACGTGATTCCTGCGATGGTCGAATTTCATGTGCTAGTGCAACTGTCTTTTGTAGTTTTCTGCGATGACATGACTAGCTACGTTATTTAATAGCAATGTCAGTACGGCAGACAAGTTATGTGCTCGTGATGATCCAGATTGGGTGAATTTGTTCCAACAGTCGGCCTTCCAGATGACTCCAGACCTGGTTGTTGGTCTTGTTTATGTCGCCCTCCTTTCTCTGGCATGGTTGTTCCGTCATTTCTGCTACCTTCCTTGGAGATAAGCTCATCCTCCCACCATTCATGGAGACTCCTTATCCTATTTAAACTCTCACCATTGCTATGGGCTGCTAGTTGGGAATTCTTAGTCTTTTGGAGTGTTGCTGTTAGTACTTGTGAGCTTGTTAGATAGCTGGTGTGAGGGTGATAAGTGTGGGTTTGTTGAGAGCTTGAGGAAGGTTGTGAAGTGCTTTTGACCTTGTGTAAAACTTGTGAGTGAGAGAGACTTGTGTATTGGGAGATCCACTTTCAAGAGTGAATGCTTGAGGAACATGCTGGCTGGACCCTCCTGAGAAGGCTTGTGACATCAATACCTTGGTTGTAAGCTTACTCTATTTCATAATTAATGCAACCAATGATGTTTTCCTATGTCTTGTATGTGATTTACTTGATAGCTCATGACTTCTTGACTTTATGAGTAAATAGATCATTTGTTGTATCTGTTTATGTGCTTTGTTGTATTTCCTTTGCTTTGTTTCAGGCTGATTACTCATTAGGAGAAGGAAGCGGAAGCTGGAGCAGTGCAACGGAACTCCATCGACCACCGGTTGAGGTAGGCCTCCAACTTGAACTATTTAAGGAAAGCTATTGTTGATTTGTCCTTGTTTGTGACTAGACCCACTCTAGGGCTAGAGTGGTTGCCTCTATCCGCAGAGGGAACACTTTCCTGCATCACAAATTGGCGACTCCGCTGGGGAGTTTGGCCTTGTTTGCTCTTGTTTTCTCTTGTTTTGATTTTGATTTTGGCCTCTCTTGAAGTTCGGGGATTAATTATCGGTCTTTTGAGTTTCCTGGGTTGATCTGGGAAATACCTTTATTTGATTGAAGGGTTGACTAGTTTTGGTTTGGGAGTTTTTGTTCATTTGTCATTGTTTTTTTGCATCATCGTGGAAAAAGCCTAACAGGCATGATGTCATCGCCACTTTGTAGCTTTGTACCCGTGACGATCTCGGGTTTCTAGTTTGATTCCCGCGACGACTCTTGAAATCGCATCATCACGGAAAATAGGTGTTTTTCCGCGATCATCTCGGGTTGTCTGTGTAAAATTTGCGATGACATCTCGGGTTGTCTGTGTAAAATTTGCCATCATCTCGGGTTGTCAGTGTACAACTTGCGATGATTCCTGAAAAGTTGTTTTTATAACTTTACCTCCTGAATTCATCAATCTTGCTTGTCCCCTGTTGTTTCTTGTCTCTCATTAGCTTGTTTTCAATGCTTTTGGTTAGGGTACTGTCTCTTTGATTTAATTTGAGTGATTCTTGTGTTTTTTAGACCATGTGACCTAGCCTTTTAGAAGTTTCGTTGAGAAACCGTTTGCTTGGGTTACTTGTCTGTTCAAGGTTCATCCACAACCGTCTTATTGATTTGCTTGAGGCTTTTTCACTGCTTGTTTCTGGTTGATTTTTAGTGTCGATTATTGAACCAATTTTTTATGTTGATTCGATTTCTTCACTACCAAGAATAGATCACAATTGTTTGGATCGATCAATTCACACTTGATTGTTTGTCTCTTTGAATTCACAAAAAAAAAAAAAAAAAAAAAAATTAAAAGTTTGCATTCATTTAGCATACGAAAGTGAAAGTACATTTGCATTACGAGTTTTCATGTTTGGGAAATTGGAAAGCAAATTTTAAATCTTTCATTAGTAGTATCGATGCATTGTGAGATTAGTGTATTGATGCATTGTGTTTATTAGTGTTTGCATTCGCTTGTCTTGGTTGGGGAATGAACTCTCTACCTTTCTGTAAGTAGGTGTTCATCGAAATAAAAGGATATTTCATTCATTCTAGATGCATCCTAGGATTTTTTGAATACATACGGTAGGGCCTGAAAATTGAGACATAATCCAAGATCAACTTTAAAATGAACTGAATAAACCTAAAAATGCATTGGAACATAACGCACACTATTTAGAGGTCTAGGCTAGAGACGTTCGCCGGCATCATTAAACCTAGTCACTATTGGATTTAAGATATCTGTGGCTTGTCACTATTGTTCTCACTCAAGGTTGGGTGATTCCTCCTTCTGTGACTCAATAGTGGTCTAGTACGAAATTGTGCTCCCACGTACTGTCGATTATATGGGGAGACCCCACTAGGTTATCATCCTTTATCCATAGGAAACTGTGTCTACCGCCTTACAAGCCGTAACGCACCGAACACAACATTCGGGAAGATTGATTGTCGTACGGAAAGTCCTTGGTTTTCATATGACTGCCAAGGTGTATATGCAGTTTTACGGACTTGTTTGGTAAAGCTTTTGCCTAGTTCTCCAGAGTAGTCACTTTCATTCCTTTTCGGACTCCCTAAAAGAAAAGGTCCATCTGAGCACTTGTCACTTCAGGCTCATTAAATATTTGAAGGCGACTAGAGTCATGTTTTGTCCTTTTCTCGACTCTTTAAAGATGAAAAGGTCAAGTTTTGTTCCTGTGTCTAAAATTTATTCGGCCACGATTCACATTTACCCGGTTAGATCTTGTTTGTGTTAGCTTGAGTAGGGTTCTTTCTCATTCTTGATGGCAACATTTCCCGTCTCTATCGGCCAAGGTTTTTCCTCCGATGGAAATCCTAGTCTGTTTCCTTCCTTTGGAAATGTCGGTGCTCCGTATACGGCAACATTGTCATTGCCTGGGATAAGCATCGGTTTGCCCGTATGGTTGTTTTCAACCTCGGTGGTCCCGAGTGTCATGACTCCTATTCCACCATCTCCTTCGTCTGAACCAAGACATGTTGATTCCAAGGTTGAGCCTACGCCTTCTTCCCTTGTTTCTTCCTCCTCCTCTCCTCCTTCGCCTGGTGAAAGTTTCACATCTAGTAACCAGGAGACTAAGAAGAAGAAGAATAAGACAAAGAAGAAGAAGAATTCCGATAAATGCGAGGCCACCTGTGCAGCTACTACTCCAAGTACATCTCAAGTCGGAACACCTTCGTCTCCTCCGTGGAAGGTTAAGTTTCCTTGTAAATTGTGCAAGGGTGACCATCTTCTTCGTGATTGTCCTGGAATTCCTAGGATCTTAGAAGTGTGGTCTCACAATCCGGCTCATCCCTCATCGTCCTCTGAAGCTCATGGTGATGCTATCCTTTCAACTGGCAACAGTAGGAAGGAAGGGAATCTTCGATCCCCTGTAGACTGTGTGAAGGCAATCATCCCCTTCACCTTTGTCCGCTCATGGATAAAGCTTCTACCGTTTTGGACAGTCTTACAAATTCTTCACCCCAAATTCCCGTTGGTTATCAGCAGCTCTCTTCAGACCCTCCCTACATTGACAAAGAGATTGACTTAGATTCTTCTCTTGTCTGTCCTCCTCCTTCCAAGCCTGGCTATGCTAAGCCTGTTCCAGACCAACCATTGGTCAGAAAGAGTGTCGACTTGGGCTTACCACCTTTTGATCACTCTGTTTCGGAAGAGCATCACGCTCATGTTCTCCTCGTCCCATCAGATTCTCTAGCATCCGAAAACGACTCTCCTATTCCAACTAATCCCGAGAATCCTTCTTCGGTCCCTGGGGGCATGGGGGCAATCATACGATTCCCCCACCAAGTAGTTTGGCTGTCACCTTCGACTGGAGTCATTTGAATGCTTTCCGCCTTCCATCCTATGTGCCTTTCGAGATTATAGTATATGCCTACAATAAGGCGGTACCTGGCACTGTCCTGGATGAGGATGCGTCTGTCAGTCTTATGCCTTCCACTACTTGGCAAGCTTTGGGTTCCCCACAGTTTGTGCCAGTCACACAGAATCTGTTGGTATTCAATGGAGAACCCTGTCAACCCGTGGGAATCCTCCCAAAGTTTCCTGTTGCTTTGAGGGGCAAAACCGTCTATATAGATGTCATGGTTGTCCAAGATGCGAATTTCAGTCTTCTCCTTGGCCGTGACTATATTTATGCCATGGGGGCCCTTGTCTCTTCCCTTTTCCATGTGGTTTGTTTTCCACACGATGGAAGGATAGTGACTATAGATCAATTATCATTATTTAGCCCTCCGGTGCCTCGTGCGCAGCAGTCATCCCCTCTCGGTTCCTGCTCACAAGCGGTGCCTTCCTTGCCATACCCGTTCCATCTCTGCATCTGCTGCTGATCATGCAGATGGTCTGGTACAAGATGTACTGGGGGCATTGGAACCTGATCTATCATTGGTGCAACCTGACATGTGTTCCTCCCAGAGTGCATCTCTTCCATCCCCCGAAGACCTCTTGGGAGCCATGTTCTCATGTGGCCCATGAACAGGAGTCCGAGGATAGTTTTGATCTTGTGTCAACCTCGTTAAAAAATGAAACAAGGTGTCACAAGGATAGTTTGTTCCTGTGTTAACCTCGTTAAAAAATGAAACAAGGTGCCCGAGGATAGTTCTGATCTTGCGTTGACCTCGTTAAAAAACGAAACAAGGTGTCCGAGGATGGTTCTTATTTTGTGTCAACCTCGTTAAAAAATGAAACAAGGAGTCTTGAGCACTCCCCCTTCCAAATTGAGTATTTGATTAAGATCTCGTAAAATCCAAGTCGAGTCTTTCCAATATCTCAAATGTAAACCTTCATTCCATCCACCTCGTTGAATGCAATGAAGCTTGGGGGGCATGTACCTTGATTTGCGTCATTATGCTGGGGGCATGCGAACTTATAATAAGCATAGTTTTTTGTTTCAAGCTTGTGTAAACATGAAACCGAATCCAAGCAGAGTTCTCCATGGTTCAAGCTTGTGAAAAATGAACCCATAGCGATTTACACCTCGTGATTGTCGTTTTTATCCGCTAAATTTTTCTAGATGAGCCTTGATTGTTTAATTCTACCACTGGATATGAATCTGCTCGAACTTATCATAGGTCTTTGTCTCGATATCAATCTCGATATGCTTGCCACCATCTCTTTGGCTAATCATATGCTTTCACTTGGTTGTTTATCCTTTCCTGAGGAACCGTAGCGATGAGTTGTTTTATTAACCAACCTCTTGACCATTACATGTTTTGAGTAGTTCCACCATTGCCGGAACCAGTTGCTACCCTTTATACCACTCGTTCCTCCAGGACGAGTCTCCTTTAAGCTCTTTTCTGACTCGTAAAAGATGAAAAGATTGCCGAGTATTTATCCCTTTTTGACTCATTAAAGAGAATAAAAATGGAGGTCTGCTTTCAGCTCTTTTTTGACCGTTTAAAGATGAAAATATAGCCAAGTTTCCCTCTTGAATCCTTAAAAGAAACAAGAGGCGATCACCTTTAAGCTCTTTTTTCGACCGTTTAAACACAAAAGATTGCCGGGTTTTTGTCTTTTCAGGCTCGTTACTGGTTGCGAAACGACGTGCTTCCGACCACTTTTCTACTTTTTCGAGTCGAAGTCACTACTTACGAAAATTACTCCTCGATCGTAATGGTCAGGCAGTTCTTTCAAGTATCGTTTTATACTTTTTCGGGCTCGAGAGACACAACTCTACAAAAAAGGACCCCCCTGGAGTTTTCTTTTCCGTGTCTTTTTCAAACTCTCTAAACATGAAAAAGACTTCGAGTTTTACCTATGTCAGACTCGTTAAACCCTGATGACATTGGACTCGTCACCGTGATGAGACTCGAGATTCTCCTTCCTAGGGCTCGTTAAACTATTACTAGGTTGGACTTAACAACAGGTTTATCATTGATTGTCTATGGCAGCTAGTCACTCTTGAACATCGACACTTTTGCTTCTTGTCGGGTTGGGACATCCATACATCGTCATTTGGCCTTCCGTGGGTTTGGGTTGTCATTCTAGCCTCATTCCATTCGATTCATGCCGTCTCCTTCGAGCCTCTGATCCATTGATGCCTGAATGCTGCCACACCCCCTTCCGGAGTCGTGTCGCCGACATGTTCAAGAGTATAATCCTTCTGCAGTTTACACCCTCGCCTTTTCCTCTGGTACTCTATTTCACCATCTGCCTCTTGTTCCTTATCTCGTGTCGTTGATGGGGGAAACATTATGGCCCTCCTGTGACGGGTCGTCTCCTGTCGACATCAGCTCATTATCTAGGAGATTGACCTAGAGATCCCTTTTGGTACCTTAGAGCTTGCATGCCTCAATGGCAAGTTCTTCGCACCTGACAATCGACTTTCATCATTGGTCGTCGATTGGGTGATTCCACGGGTGTTCAACTTCAGCTCCTTTTTCACACTTCGTGGATTGTGCTGGACAACACCTTGAGAGCCATTGGCATTATTGGTGGTCTCTCTCGCGCTTGTTAACGGTTTTCATCATTGACCGGTAATCAAGTGATGTTCTATCATGCTCGACCTCAACACATTTATTCGCATGTTAGGATTTGTACTATGATCGGATGGGTTCAAGACCCCGAACTCAGATTACATATGTTCGGGCTGCGTGGATTGGTTTTATGATTACATGACTCATTGATGGATGGCTGCGACCATACCTGAGTCTTTGTGGATGGTTGTGACCATACCTTTATCATCATCATGGTCTCATTAGCTGGATGGCTACGTCCATACCACAGACCTATTTCGTATGTCTTTTGGATGGTTGCGCCCATGCCTAGACTACATGTAATTCATCATCAGAGATATCAGTTGTACTTGCGTGCAGGTTCTTCCGGATGGTGTTCCAGCTCAGTCCGTTTCATAAAGCATTTCACCCCTCCCTCTCTCTCGGGCTTCATACTTTAGGGGGCATCTGTTACACAGTAATTTGTCACTGCCTTCATCCCAGTCTTCCTACTGTGTCATGAGTCCAAAATCATTCATGCTCATGCTCTCTGATGTTGCCAAATGACCCACTTTGCCAAAGTTTCTACCTCATCGCGTCTGTTGGCCAAATAAACGTGCTGATGAGCGCTCCAAAACAGTCCAAAAGCATTGCCATCACGGAAGTACACGTGATTCGCGCGATGGTCGAATTTCATGTGCCAGCACAACTGACTTTTGTAGTTTCCCACGATGACATGACTAGCTACGTTATTTAATAGCAATGTCAGTACGGCAGTCAAGTTATGTGCTCATGATGATCCAGATTGGGTGAATTTGTTCCAACAGTCGGCCTTCCAGATGACTCCAGACCTGGTTGTTGGTCTTGTTTATGTCGCCCTCCTTTCTCTGGCATGGTTGTTCCGTCATTTCTGCTACCTTCCTTGGAGATAAGCTCATCCTCCCACCATTCATGGAGACTCCTTATCCTATTTAAACTCTCACCATTGCTATGGGCTGCTAGTTGGGAATTCTTAGTCTTTGGAGTGTTGTTGTTAGTACTTGTGAGCTTGTTAGATACCTGGTGTGAGGGTGACAAGTGTGGGTTTGTTGAGAGCTTGAGGAAGGTTGTGAAGTTCTTTTGACCTTGTGTAAAACTTGTGAGTGTGAGAGACTTGTGTATTGGGAGATCCACTTTCAAGAGTGAATGCTTGAGGAACATGCTGGCTGGACCCTCCTGAGAAGGCTTGTGACGTCAAGACCTTGGTTTTAAGCTTACTCTATTTCATAATTAATGCAACCAATGATGTTTTCCTATGTCTTGTATGTGATGTACTTGATAGCTCATGACTTCTTGACTTTATGAGTAAATAGATCATTTGTTGTATCTGTTTATGTGCTTTGTTGTATTTCCTTTGCTTTGTTTTAGGCTGATTACTCATTAGGAGAAGGTAGTGGAAGCTGGAGCAGTGCAACGGAACTCCATCGACCACCAGTTGAGGTAGGCCTCCAACTTGAACTATTTAAGGAAAGCTATTGTTGATTTGTCCTTGTTTGTGACTAGACCCACTCTAGGGCTAGAGGGGTTGCCTCAGTCCGTAGAGGGAACACTTTCCTGCATCAAAAATTGGCGACTCCACTGGGGAGTTTGGCCTTGTTTTGATTTTAATTTTGGCCTCTCTTAAAGTTCGGGGATTAATTATCGGCCTTTTGAGTTTCCTGGGTTGATCTGGAAAATACCTTGATTTGATTGAAGGGTTGACTGGTTTTGGTTCGGGAGTTTTTGTTCATTTGTCATTGTTTTTTTGCATCATCGCGGAAAAAGCCTAATAGTCGCAATGTCATCGCGACTTTGTAGCTTTGTACCTGTGATGATCTCAGGTTTCTAGTTTGATTCCCGCGAAGACTCTTGAAATCGCATCATCGTGGAAAATAGGTGTTTTTCCGCGATCATCTCGGGTTGTCTGTGTAAAATTTGCGATGACATCTCGGGTTGTCTATGTAAAATTTGCCATCATCTCGGGTTGTCAGTGTACAACTTGCGATGATTCCTGAAAAGTTGTTTTTAAAACTTTACCTCCTGAATTCATCAATCTTGCTTTTCCCTTGTTGTTTCTTGTCTCTCATTAGCTTGTTTTAAATGCTTTTGGTTAGGGTACTATCTCTTTGATTTAATTTGAGTGAGTCTTATGTTTTTTAGACAATGTGACCTAGCCTTTTAGAAGTTTCGTCGAGAAACCGTTTTCTTGGGTTACTTGTGTGTTCAAGGTTCATCCACAACCGTATTATAAATTTGATTGAGGCTTTTTCACTACTTGTTTCTGGTTGATTTTTAGTGTCGATTATTGAACCAATTTTTTTATGTTGATTCAATTTCTTCACTACCACGCATAGATCACAATTGTTTGGATCAATCAGTTCACACTTTCTTGTTTGTCTCTTTGAATTCACAAAAAAAAAAAAAAATTAAAAGTTTGCATTCATTTAGCATACGAAAGTGAAAGTACATTTGCATTACGAATTTTCATGTTTGGGAAATTGGAAAGAAAATTTTAAATTTTTCATTAGTAGTATCGATGCATCGTGAGATTAGTGTATTGATGCATTGTGTTTATTAGTGTTTGCATTCGCTTGTCTTGGTTGAGGAATGAACTCTCTACCTTTCTGTAAGTAGGTGTTCATTGAAATAAAAGGATATTTCATTCATTCCAGATGCATCTTAGGATTTGTTGAATACATACGGTAGGGCCTGAAATCTGAGACATAATCCAAGATCAACTTTAAAATGAACTGAATAAACCTAACAATGCATTGGAACATAACGCACACTATTTAGAGGTCTAGGCTAGAGACGTGCTCCGGTGTCGTTAAACCTAGTCACTATTGTTCTCACTCAAGGTTGAGTGATTCCTCCTTCTGTGACTCAATAGTGGTCTAGTACGGAATTGTGCTCCCACATATCGTCGAGTATATGGGGAGACCCCACTAGGTTATCATCCTTTATCCATAGGAAGCCGTGTCTGCCGCCTTACAAGCCGTAACGCATCGAACACAACATTCGGGAAGATTGACTGCCGTACGGAAAGTCCTTGGTTTTCATATGACTGCCAAGGTGTATATGCAGTTTTACGGACTTGTCTGGTAAAACTTTTGCCTAGTTCTCTAGAGTAGTCACTTTCATTCCTTTTCGGACTCCCTAAAAGAAAAGGTCCATCTGAGCACTTGTCACTTCAGGCTCATTAAATATTCGAAGGCGACTAGAGTCATCTTTTGTCCTTTCTCGCTTCTTTAAAGATGAAAAGGTCAAGTTTTGTTCCTCTGTCTTAAAATTTATTCGGCCACGATTCACATTTACCCGGTTAGATCTTGTTTGTGTTAGCTTGAGTAGGGTTCTTTCTCATTCTCCATGGCAACATTCCCTGAGTCTACCGGCCAAGGTTTTCCCCCCGATGGAAATCCTGGTCCGTTTCCTTCCTTTGGAAATGCTAGTGCTCTGTATATGGCAACATTGGCGTTTCCTGGGATAACCATCGGTTTGCCTGTATGGTTGTTTTCAACCTCGGTGGTCCCGAGTGTCATGACTCCCGTTCCACCATTTCCTTCGTCAAAACCAAGACATGTTGATTCCAAGGTTGAGCCTATGCCTTCTTCCCCTGTTTCTTCCTCCTCCTCTTCTCCTTCGGCTGGTGAAAGTTTCACATCTAGTAACCAGGAGACTAAGAAGAAGAAGAAGAAGAAGTCCGATAAACGTGAGGCCACCTGTGCAGCTACTGCTCCAAGTACATCTCAGGTCGGAACACCTTCTGCTCCTCCGTGGAAGGTTAAGTTTCCTTGTAAATTGTGCAAGGGTGACCATCTTCTTTGTGATTGTCTTGGCATTCCTAGGATCTTATAAGTGTGGTCTCACGATCCAGCTCATCCCTCATCGTCCTCTGAAGCTCATGTTGATGCTATCCTTTCAACTGGCAACAGTAGGAAGGAAGGGAAGCTTAGATTCCCCTGTAGACTGTGTGAAGGCAATCCTCCCCTTCACCTTTGTCTGCTCATGGATAAATCTTCTGCCGTTTTGGACAGTCTTACAGCTTCTTCGCCCCAACTTCCCATTGGTTATCAGCGGCTCTCTTCAGACCCTCCCTCCATTGACAAAGAGATTGACTTAGATTCTTCTCTTGCCTGTCCTCCTCCTTCCGAGCCTGGCTGTGCTAAGCCTGTTCCAGACCAACCATTGGTCAGAAAGAGTGTCGACTTGGGCTTACCACCTTTTGATCACTCTGTTTTGAAAGAGTGTTACGCTCATGTTCTCCTCGTCTCATTAGATTCTCCAGCGTCCAAAAACGACTCTCCTATCCCAACTGATTCCCAGAATCCTTCTTCGGTCCCTGGGGCATGGGGGCAATCATACGATTCCCCCACCAAGTAGTTTGGCTGTCACCTTCGACTGGAGTCATTTGACTGCTTTCCACCTTCCATCCTATGTGCCTTTCGAGATTACAGTATACGCCTACAATAAGGCGGTACCTGGCACTGTCCTGGATGAGGGTGCGTCTGTCAGTCTTATGCCTTCCACTACTTGGCAAGCTTTGGGTTCCCCACAGCTTGTGCCGGTCACATAGAATCTGTTGGCATTCGATGGAGAACCCTATCAACCCGTGGGAATCCTCCCAAACTTTCCTATTACTTTGAGGGGCAAAACCATCTATATAGATGTCATGGTTGTCCAAGGTGCGAATTTCAATCTTCTCCTTGGCCGTGACTATATTTATGCCATGGGGGTTCTTGTCTCTTCCCTTTTCCGTGTGGTTTGTTTTCCACACGCTGGAAGGATAGTGACTATAGATCAATTGTCATTCTTTAGCCCTCCGGTGCCTCCTGTGCAGCAGTCATCCCCTCTCGGTTCCTGCTCACAAGTGGTGCCTTCCTTGCCACAGGTCAATTATGTTGCTACCCGTTCCGTCTCTGCATCTGCTGCTGATCATGCAGATGGTCTGGTACAAGATGTATTGGGGGCATTGGAACCTGATCTATCATTGGTGCATCCTGACATGTGTTCCTCCCAAAGTGCGTCTCTTCCATCCCGCAAAGACCTCTTGGGAGCCATGTTCTCATGTGGCCCATGAACAGGAGTCCGATGATAGTTTTGATATTGTGTCAACCTCGTTAAAAAATGAAACAAGGTGTCAGGAGGATAGTTTGTTCCTATGTCAACCTCGTTAAAAAATGAAACAAGGTGCCCGAGGATAGTTCTGATCTTGTGTTGACCTCGTTAAAAAACGAAACAAGGTGTCCGAGGACGGTTCTTATCTTGTGTCAACCTCGTTAAAAAATGAAACAAGGAGTCTCGAGCACTCCCCCTTCCAAATCGAGTCTTTGATTAAGATCTCGTAAAATCCAAGTCGAGTCTTTCCAATATCTCAAATGTAAACCTTCATTCCATCCACCTCGTTGAATGCAATGAATCTTGGGGGGCATGTACCTTGATTTGCGTCATTATGCTGGGGGCATGCGAACTTATAATAAGCATAGTTTTTCATTTCAAGCTTGTGTAAACATGAAACCGAATCCAAGCAGAGTTCTCCATGGTTCAAGCTTGCGAAAAATGAACCCATAGCTGATTTACACCTCGTGATTGCCGTTTTTATCCGCTAAATTTTGCTAGATGAGCCTTGGTTGTTTCATTCCATCGCCACCATCTCTTTGGCTGATCATATGCTTTCACTTGGTTGTTTATTCTTTCTTGAGGAACCGCATCGATGAGTGGTTTTATTAACCAGCCTCTTGACCATTACATGTTTTGAGTAGTTCCACCATTGCCGGAACCAGTTGCTACCCTTTATACCACTCATTGCTCCAGGACGAGTCTCCTTTAAGCTCTTTTCTGCCTCGTAAAAGATGAAAAGATTTCCGAGTATTTATCCCTTTTTGACTCGTTAAAGAGAATAAAAATGGAGGTCTGCTTTCAGCTCTTTTTTGACCATTGTAAGATGAGAAGATAGTCAAGTTTCCCTCTTGACTCGTTAAAAGAAACGAGAGGTGGTCGCCTTTAAGCTCTTTTTTCGACCATTTAAACACAAAAAGATTACCGAGTTTTTGTCGTTTCAGGCTCGTTACTGGTTGCGAAATGACATGCTTCCAACCGCTTTTCTACTTTTTCAGGTCGAAGTCACTACTTACAAAAAGTACTCCTCGATCGTAATGGTCGAGCAGTTCTTTAGAGTATCATTTTATACTTTTTCGGGCTCAAGAGACACAACTCTACAAAAAAGGACCCCCCTGGAGTTTTATTTTCCGTGTCTTTTTCAAACTCTCTAAACATGAAAAATAATTCGAGTTTTACCTATGTCGGACTCGTTAAATCCTGATGACATTGGACTCGTCACCATGATGAGACTCGAGCTTCTCCTTCCTAGGGATCGTTAAATTATTACTAGGTTGGACTTAACAACAAGTTTATCATTGATTGTCTATGGTAGCTAGTCACTCTTGAACATCAACACTTTTGCTTCTTGTCGGGTTGGGACATCCATACATCGTCATTTGGCCTTCCATGGGTTTGGGTTGTCATTCTAGCCTCATTCCATTCGATTCATGCCGTCTCCTTCGAGCCTCTGATCCATTGATTCCTGAATGCTGCCACACCCCCTTCTGGAGTCGTGTCGCCGACATGTTCAAGAGTATAATCCTTCTGCAGTTTACACCCTCGCCTTTTCCTCTGGTACTCTATTTCACCATCTGCCTCTTTGTTATAGACATTTTTGTGCCTTACAGCATGAAGCATGAAATGTCAATAATCTGAGGGATCCAAAGTCCCTAAACATGTTGTTCCTACCCCTAGAGGAACAAGGTCAGCAAACCACAGCACTAAATATCAGTTCTCCACCTGAAAACACTCAAAAACAAGCTAATTCTGGATCATGTCAACTGCTCCACTGAGCATCTGCGCTGAATGTCAACTGCTCCACTCTGTACCTGCGCTGAATGTCAACAATAATGAAGGCTACCTGCGCTGGGCGAGATTGGCCAAGTGGCACAGTCATTCCTCAAGGTGTCAATGCCCAGGAAGCTTCCAAAATGACACTTGGATCAGGGAATTCGCCTTGTGATGAGTAAGAGGATCTAGATCTCCAAGTGGAAGCAAGAAACTCCAAGTGGACTCAAGAACTGAAGAATAACTGAAGTGGGAGAGGACACTAGTCAGCTTCATGCCAGCCTCAAGCTGACTCATCCTTTCTCCAAAACTCCTATATATAGAGCTCTCTCATGAGGTCTAAGGGGGCTGGAATCTTGTGAATGTAAGGAAGTGCTGTTGGTTTGAGTATAGAACTATTGGGTGATTTGCTTGAAGGAGGTGAAGAGGAGATTTCTTTCTGCTGGGAGGTGTTGCTGGATTGGGCCTCTTATGGTTGTAACACTCTCAGAACTTTACTTCTTCCATTAATAAAGCATTTGAGGTTCTTCTATATGCATGTGTCTCAATGGCGTATTGACACTTGTATATTTGATTTATTCTAATCCTTGAATCAATTATGAATGTATGCTTCTTGTAGTTTCCCTTTCTTGTTATTTTGCAGGATCTTGGTGTAGCTGGGCCAGTGAAAGAGCAAGGAGCTGGGAGCAAGCAGCTAAGAGAGAAGATTGGATCAATCATTAGCGGAAGATAATGGTTAGTGAATCCCTTTCTCCCCTCTCTTACATCTCATAAAGAAGTAATCTCAAATAGCTTTGCTTTGATTGTTGCTGAGGTACTATCACCCTTAGAGTGGGATAGGGTCATTCCGTATTGGATACTTTTCCCAACAACAAATTGGCGACTCCACTGGGGATCGTATCTTGTTGGTTGTTTGTGTTTTTGCTATTCATTTCATAAACAAAGGGAGTACCGAATCGAACTGCGTTTGGATCTTTCAAATGCAAAGTAGAGGGCAGCTACTCTAGCTCAGTTTCTGGGCAAGTTTATGATTTGAAGAGCTGATACACAAGGACTCTAAATAGCTCTTAGTGATAGCTTTTCATCCTCCTTTTCATCCCTTAGTGTTTACTTGACTGATAGCTTCTGATTTGGCCAAAAACTGTGAATTTTTTAGCAATCTGTGACCCGGAAACCAAGAGAAACGAAAGTTTCGTTCTTCAGTGCAGGCTGTGTGAAGGCTGTCTGCATTTCAGCGCAGTTCCCGAAGGGGCTACCTGCGCTGAATGTCAAACTGACAGTGTACTACCTGCGCTGAACCAGTCTTGCCTTGTGCTACTGGGGTTTCCTGCTGTTTCTTGCCCTGTTTTCACCCTTGTTTTTGCAGCCTGTTACCAGTCAATGTACCTATCTGAAACCAAATTTCCTTGCCACTATTCCGCCTCGGTTGTATAAAGAAATTGTACTTGTTCTTTGTGTATTTCTTATATCATTTGCAGTTTCCCATAACGAAAGTGAACTAGTCTTGCTGTGGCCTCTTAGATCTAGACCTGTGATAAAGTGTCGTTTTGATCTTAAGAGTTAGTTTGTTTGCTGTTCATAGCTTATTGAGCTTTTGCTTTCATCATATGGTTTGAGTTTATATATTTCTAGTGTCGAAACAAGTAAATCTTAAGGTGTCTTTTGATTTTGGACAAACTTGTTTGCTTTCACTTGAAATTGAATTCAAAGTTATACAACAGCTTTCTTTTTGTATCGCACAAACATTAAGAAAGAGAAAAGAAATACCTGCATTTTGCATTTTGCATTTGATAAGTTTGTATGTTGATTTAGGGAAAAAGTGCATTAGTGTGTGCTCTTTGATCTGTGTGGAAAGATTTTGTCTCTCTTTTCCCTCAGTAGTTAAGATTTTCATAAGTCGAAAAGATTGAAAAAGCTTGCTTCTCATCTTAGACTGCATTTAGGAATTTGTATCAAAACATCTCGTGGTGAACCTTGAAAGGCAAACTTTAAAAAGATCAACTTAAAATATATTGAATGAACCTAACAACGCTTTGAAACATAACGCAAACACATAGAGGTCTAAGCTAGAGATGTGTTTCGGCGTCGTTAAACGTAGTGACTGTCGATCTCGACGAAGGTGGGTGATTCCTCCTAAGAGTCGGTGGCACTAATACGGACTTGTGCTCCCACGTATCGTCGCGTATATATTGGGAGACCCCTATAGGCATATATATTTTATCCATAGGAAGCCGTGTCGGCCGCCCTACTGATCGCAATGCAGTGAACACAGCATTCACGAAGATCGACCACCCGTACCGTAAAACGTATTCAGTGGTTTTGCGAAAGGTTTGGCACACCCTCTGCCTAGATCTCCAGAGCAGTTTCTTTTGGCCTTTTTCAAACTCTATAACTGAAAAAGTCCAACCGAGCATTTGTCACTTCGAGCTCGTTAATACATCGAAGGAGACTAGAGTCATCTTTAGCTTTTTCTTGACTCTTAAAAAGTGAAAAAGCAAGTTGTGTCTAAAAGCGTCTAATAAAATTCATTCAATTCGGAAACACAAATTTCCCCTTTTAATATTTTGGTTGATCGAGTAATCCGCAATCGTGGAAGAAATTCAATTGAAACCCCATCGTTCGCGGAGGCTTACGAGTCAACCGTCTTTGTCTCCGGAATCGAAAACAGTACGGACAAAGTGAACTCGTTTAACCGGTTCAAAATCTCCTATAAAAGTTAGAACAAGTGTTCCAACTGCATCTGAGGTTCCGGTTACTCCTAACATTTCTGGAAACCCTGCCTCTATAGAAGAAGTTCAACAGCCACAGAAGGATAGTAATACTGATCCTAGTCTGGGGGCAAATACTTGTATAACTGAACCAGTTCCATCTGTAACCGGTCCAGAAAGTGTTGTTCCTCAAACAACTGTCGCTGTCGAAACAACCACTTCTTCGGCACCAGAAATATTTTACGGACCTGACGGTCTTCCTCTTCCACCGGGTTTGATTGCGATAGAGGAAATTGCAGAGGATCCGCAAGCAAGTACTCTAGCTCATTTTGGAGTCGGGGTCACTATATTTCCTTCATCTGAAGTTAATCCACCACAAGTGGAAGTTCCTGTAGAATCGCTAGGCAATCTATTGGATAGACTTAAAATGTCTGAACAACCGTCATCATCTAGGACTGTGTCAAATGACACAGCGACAGCAGAAGCCCCTGCCGTCATTCCGACAATGTTTGCCGGCATACCAGCTGTCCCAACTAGCTCACAACAGCTAGAAGGAGTCCACCAAGGGACTATTTCGACAGTATGGTCTGTTCCAGTTTGTTCATCCAGAGTAATACCCAGTAACTCTTATGTTGAAACTCGCCAAATTGACCCATTTGGAGGTCAATCTGGGCCATCAATTCCCTTTAGTTCTGGATTGATACCGTATGGGGGGCAGTATGCCCTTTCATTACCCCCTCCGGGAGGGTACCCATACGTGAGTTCACAACAATGTTCAGGTTATACTGGAATTGCGTCAAGTAGTTGGGTACCTATGCTACCTCAACAACCAAGGGTTGTATATTCTATGCAACAGTGTGTACCTGTGACGAACATCCCAACCACACCGGCTATTGTAACAGTGTCACAAATTCAAGCGATACCTGTTGCATGTCAACCTCAGATATCTCAGGTTGTAATGCAACAACCTCTTGAACATGGGTCACAACCACAATCGCCAACTGGTGGGGCGACACAGGTCCAAACGGGTACAGTTACCCCACACCTCGGTCCAACGGTTAGCATAGCACAACAAAACATGGCGTCACAACCGTGGCTTGTGCAATACCAACAACCGCAATTCCAGCAAGTGTACCAAGGTTCTGAGCAGCAGATCTTTGCGAACAGTGGACAACCGTATATCCAAAACGGTCAAAACCAACCACTTTATAGTGGTCAAGTCCACCAACCGTATCAGTCATACCAACATCAATTACATTATGCTGGTATGCAAAGGCCCACCGCTCAGGCGATTCCATCGTACCCTGGTTACGCTTCGCCTAACCTGAATCAACAGTTACCATTCGTGGCAACTTTAGAGTTACCTGATTTACATCGGTTAACCAATGATCCGATTGCTTATGCCCCTTGGTGGCCAGCGATTCCTCATAAACTTCCATCTGACATTCCTAAATTCAATGGAAATCCAGGTGAAGACCCATCGAATCACGTGATGACTTTTCATCTGTGGTGTTCGTCGAACACCCTTAACAATGATTCGATAAGGCTTCGCCTTTTTCAGAGGACATTGACAGGTCCAACGGCTAAATGGTATATTGAATTGCCAAGAGCCTCTTTCGACAATTTTAGTTCCCTAGCCACGACTTTCTTAACCCATTTTCAATTACCGATAAGGTATGAAACGGGAACAGAAATATTAACCAACTTCAAGCAGACAACTGCCACCCATATATCTGATCATATACATGAGTGGCGTCGTCGTCGTAGGATGGTGAAAACATATGTTCCCGATCAGCTGTTAGCTGAGTGGTTTATAAAGTCATTACTTCCTGCTATAACGGAAGATGTGGCGAAGGGGGGAGTCGTAACAGAGGAGCAAGTGATTGCTCGTGCACAGTATTTGGACTTAGTGTATACTCAGTCCGGCACACTCTATGACAAAATACCTGACGCCCCTAGACCAGAGTTTTCAATTCCTCCCCCTCCTAAATCAAATAGTGACTCTCATGCCGGTGACGGTGTGATTGGCACGGCAAACGCGAAATCGATAAAGGCTTCGTCGAAGAAAGCCCGTAAGAATTCGGATCAAAATGCAAAAGAAGAAATTCTTGCTTCGGAAGTAAATGCCGTATCGGAAGATAAAGGCAAAGAAACCAATCAACCAGGAAGCAAGAAGAAGCAAAACAAAGGGAAGAAGAAGAAACAGGGTGAGTCATCCCCTGGAAAAAATTCTTCAAACCCTCCTGGGAAAGGGAAACAAAATTATCCATGTCTGATATGTGATGATAAGGATCATACCACAAAGAATTGCCCATTCAAAGCTGAGTTAAAGAGGTTCTTTAAAAGTTCCCAAACCTCAGCTGTGTTAACTGATCCATTTCCCAACCCAGGTCAAAATCTGGTTGATAGTGGAAATGCTTCCCCGTCGCAAGTGCTTATGTTGTTGGTTTCAAAACAGCAGAATGATGCTTTGATTTCGACAAGGAACAAAGATTATGGGAATCCTCAGCTGTCGAACGAAAAAGGTAAAGATCAACCAAGTAGTTCGACAACAACTTCGACAGAAGTTGTAACACCCACCATCCCTGAATTAACAATAAAACCGCCAAAGGGTGTAGTACATAAGTCGACATTTAATCCTCGCGCCAGAGCGGCGCAGCATTATAACATAGTGGAAGATTTGGCCGAATCGCCATCCGCTATGTCGACTCTGGAAGTACTACAAAATTGTCCGTCCCAAAGGCAGGCATTGTTATCAGCAATTGGTGGGGTTGATCCCAAGGATTCCAATCTTGTATCCTTTGATCACAAGGGATATGATCCTCAGTTACCAGCTCAGCTAGCTTTCCTTATTCAAGTGAAAGCACTCAACAAAACTGTTCACAGAACAATTATTGATGAGGGAGCATCAACATGTATTATGTCGATGAGCTGCTGGAAACTTTGGGATCTCCAACCTTGTCTCGATCATCGACGACATTAAAAGCTTTCGACGGAAGGACTTATACCCCTTATGGTATCCTTAATAACTTGAAGGTTGAACTAGGAGGAAAGACGGTAGAAATTGATGTTGAGGTCATTGATGGAAATCTTGACTATAACATCCTACTGGGTAGACCATGGATTTATGCCATGGCGGCTGTTGTGTCGACTTATTTTAGGAAGATCGCATTCCCGTTTGAAGGAGGGATTACGGTCGTCGACCAACAGAACTTCCTCCCTAATGGTTCACAAGTTACAGGAAGCATTCCCATGATCCATGAAAGCAACCATTCAATTCAAGATATCGGAGTAGGATTATTGAAAGACCCCACATTGATGGGAACTTTCGCGCTACCACCTCCTATTTATGTAGGAAATGTACCATTTGTGGCAACCTGCAACATGATATCTTCCGCGAAGGTCGACATGGATCGTTCAATGGTTTTGCCCCCAAGCCCTTTAGAAATATTGTAGCAATCAATGTTTCAAGCATGGGAGGCGAACCCAAATCAACGCTTATCAAGCGTTTGGGTAGATAGGTCTAGAGAATATGGAACCCCATTAGATCCTTGGTCGAAAGTACATGGGATTGACGAAGGAATCTTACAATCAATGATGATTGAGGGGGCACCATGGAATGATCACCACCATCGTTCCCTTCTTCCGGAATACGAAGAAGATACTCAAAGTGACCTTTATCACCCTTCAGTTTTTGAATTCCTAACAAATACTGTAAACACGGTGGATTCCGAGCGAAACCTATCCAATATTGAAGAGACTATAGCCATAAATATCTCGACTAAAACAGATGTTGTAGAGAATATTTATGTCGGCAAAGGTTGTTCCCCTTCAGAACTGGAAATATACAACGCTCTTTTTCGCGAATTCAGAGATGTCTTTGCTTGGTCATATGATGAAATGCCAGGCATTGACTCGAGTATCGTTGAACATGAAATTAAAATGTATCCTGATGTCAAACCAGTAAGACAACGGCTTCGACAGGTACACCCCAAGAAAGCCGCTGCCATTAAGGCGGAAGTTGAAAAACTCCTCCATGCTGGATTCATCTACCCGGTTCCTCTAACCAATTGGGTATCGAACATTGTCCCTGTTATGAAGAAACAAGGGACGATTAGAGTGTGTGTCGATTATAGGGATGTAAACCAAGCTTGTCCGAAGGACAACTACCCTACACCCTTCATCGACCAGATAATTGATGAATGCGCCGGATGTGAAATCTTTTCATTTATGGATGGATTTTCCGGGTATAATCAAATTAATATCCGCCCACAGGACCAGTCAAAGACTGCATTTATTTGTCCGTGGGGCACATTCGCTTATCGAAAATTACCCTTTGGTTTAAAGAACGCAGGGGCGACGTTTCAGAGGGCAATGAATTATGCCTTCCATGACATCAAGAACATTGTTCAACCTTATCTCGACGATCTTCCGGCTCATTCGCGAAAGCGGACTGATCACCCGCAGCATTTAAGAGCGATATTTCTACGTTGCCGACACTACAAGATAAGACTCAATCCGCACAAATGTGTGTTTTGCGTCGGTTCTGGTCGTTTACTTGGCTTTGTAGTCTCTAAGGATGGGATTTGTCTCGACCCCTGTAAGGTTCAGGCAATCATTAATTTGCCTCCACCTTCAAATTTGCTTCAGATTCAGAAACTCCAAGGGAAAGCAAACTTTCTGAGGAGGTTCATTCCAAATTACGCAAAACTTGCTAAGGGTTATACTCGTCTTTTGAAAAAGGATGTACCTTTTGTCTGGGACCAGGTGGCGCAAGCTTCCTTTGATGCTCTGAAAAATTGTCTAGTAAAAGCATCATTAATGTACACCCCAGATTATCAAAGAGATTTTAACCTGTATCTGGCTACAGCAGATACGACCATTGCAATGGTTTTAGTTCAAGAAGTCGATGGAATTGAACATCCTATCTATTATTTAAGTAAAAACTTAAACGATACAGAAAGTAAATATTCTTATGTTGAAAAACTAGCGCTTGCAGCTGTTCAAGCGATTCAAAGGTTTCGACATTATGTCCTCTTTCGGAAAACTACCATCTTGTCAGATTGCAACCCCATGACTTATATACTGTTGCGACAGTTGCTGGGGGGCAAATATTCAAAATGGATAGCGATCCTTCAAGAGTTTGATCTGGAATTTGTGAAATCCAAATCAAAGAAAGCTCTAGTTTTCGCAGAATTATTATGCGATCTCCCATCGTCGTCCAACGATGAAACATCGGAAGAGTCAATCGTGGACGAAAGTTTGTTTCTGATATCTGTAAGCGATGAGTGGTATGGAGATATCATAGTTTATCTCCAAACCCAAAAATTCGGGCCTAACACCTCTCGCTCCGAACAAAAACGTATACGATACCAAGCAAAATACTACATGATCGTCGGTGATACACTTTACCGTCGTGGTGTCGATACAGTTCTGAGGAGGTGCCTTACCCATGAGGAGGCCGAAAAAGCCCTGAATGAGTGCCATTCAGGTGCGTGTGGGGGGCATCAATCTGGATTTGCAACAGCACAAAAAATCTTACGAGCAGGATACTTCTGGCCAACTATGTTCAAAGATTGCATAACCGTAGTCAGAAGTTGCCATGCTTGTCAAATTTTTGATAGCAAAACCAGACGACCACCCACACCTTTACAGCCAATAGTTGCTGTTGGGCCCTTCGCCAAGTGGGGCATCGATTTCATGCAATGTAACCCCACCTCGACCGGGGGGCATGGGTATATTATAGTCGCTGTTGACTATTTTACCAAATGGGCCGAGGCGATGCCTACATTGGATAACACTGGTGAAGCAGCTGCCCTTTTCTTTTCCAATCATGTAGTCGCCAGGTTCAGCGTACCATAGGCTATAGTTACAGATCATGGGTCGCATTTTCGCAATCACATGATGGTCGAATTAGCTGCCAAGCTAGGGCTATCTCACGACAGCTCTACCCCATATTAGCCGCAAGCCAACGGACAAGTTGAGGCAATCAACAAGGTCCTGAAGCGTATGTTGCAAAGGATGATTGGGGTTCATAAAAGAAGGTGGCACCTAATCCTGTACTCAGCCTTGTGAGCTTACCGAACCTCGGTAAAGAACGCAACCGGGTTCACACCTTTTCAACTGGTGTATGGCCTGGAAGTAGTCTTGCCAATCCAGTGCGAAATTTCGTCGCTTAAACTCACAATCGATATTCTCCCCGGAACTTCAGAAGAAGAGGCTCGTTTCTTGGAACTAATCCAATTGGATGAAACCCATCGTGATGCCGCTTTGGCTAACGTAGCTCATAAGAAACGAGTCAAGGCTCAGTTTGACAAAAATGTCAAACCCCGTGTCTTCTCAGAAGGTGATTTGGTCTTGCTTTATGACCAAGAGTCCGATAAATTGGGAGCAGGTAAATTCAAGTCCTTATGGATGGGCCCCTATATTGTTAAAAGGGTGTTAGCAAAAGGAGCCTACGAGTTAATGGATTACGATGGAATTCCACTGGCGCAGCCCCGCAACGGGTTGTATCTCAAGCGTTACTATGCTTAAATAGTAACCTGCATGCTTTTGTTGTATTTTGTTTTCGCTAAAAGTATTTGTTCTGGTCAAGTGATCCACTTTTTCATTTATTGCAGATGTTGAACCTTCTGGAGACATGTGTTGGATATGCTGACGGAGCGAGTCGTAGTTCGCGGAACCTATCCTCCGCAGCCTGGGCCATTTTTGATCCAAGCGGCGAGTTAGTAAGTTTCAGAGGTGTATGTATTGGGCAATCGACGAATAACATCGCTGAATATAGCGCGTTGATAGAACTACTCTCTGATGCCATCACACTTGGCATACGCCGACTAATTGTCAGGCTAGACTCACAGCTCGTAATACTACAACTCAATGGTATATATTCTGTTCGCAATCCAGCTATTTATCGCATGTTCCTAAAGGTTAAGATCTTGGAAAGACGATTTGATTCAATTCAATATCAACATATTTCAAGAAACTTAAACACATTAACTGACTCATTAGCAAACTATGTGTTAGATAGACATTTGCAACATTTATAAAAGGGACACATCATCAAAGATTGTACATATGGATCACATAAATCAACCAGAATAAAACTCAAAAATCAAAATATATATAAGCTGTTTATATAGTTCATACATAATGTTCTGTAACCAAGACAAAATTGGTCATATGACCTAAAAACTCAAAAAGATGCTAGGGGGCACCCTAGCCTAGTGGTGCTCATGATAGTACATCACAGCCTGTGCAATCATGCGCAAGAGACGAGTCCATCGTCTAGGCACACCGATAGTATGCCGCTGCAGCTGTAAAGGTAACTCGTCAATCTGTACATCCGGAAGACCACGAGTAAGGCTCTCAACCTGCTCCTACACAGCTGTAAGGGTCTCAATATCGTCAAGGTCGCGAATAACAGCTCTCCTAGTAGGCTCCACTGCCGGGGCAGCAACTGGCGGTCTCGGACGAACTGCTGGACGAACAGGACCAATATCTGCATGCACCCAAGAGTACAATTAAAAGTCTTGATAGAATAAAGCACAGCAACATTATAAATAAGAACAGTAAACAGTAATATGGTCAAGGAGTTTACCAATGGCACTCCACTATTCGCCATCCGGTAGCACCAAATCCGGATCACCTCGGAAATCCATACCCACATATGGATACTCAGAAAACGCCATCTCTTGGCGCTCGAACCACCTGAAGAAAGCCTCAGTAAAAGTAATCTGAGGTTGACCAGCATGCCTAGACATGTGGTCGACCCACCTCTGCATGCGTGGCTCGGTCGGAGAAGGCAAGTCGAGTATGATGTACTGAGGCTGCATCAGTGGGATTTTCTCCAAGGCAAAGGCAGTCAGAATAGAACCAAATCCAAAGTTCTTCAGCTTCCCGTCCTTTACCTTGGTCAATTGACTTTTCATCTGAACAAGTACTGCATCACACCAGTTGAATACTTTCGGTTGGAGACACTCCAAGGCGTGCTGCATATAAGATCTGTTGGCAACATGTAAAGCTGCGCTACCGGCCATCCTACCAATGGTATACAGAATGGACCTGAGAGACCTGTCAGTAATCTCACGGATAACAATCTTGCCGTCTCTGCTCGGCTGAGAACCTTCCCTGCAATACTGACGGACATAATCTCTGGTGGAATCGGTCCCCCGGGCCGTACCTGACAAGGAAACGGGGGCACCTCGCCTTGACAACCCAGTCAAGAAGTACATGTCCTCTATGGTCAAGGGGATGGACTTTCCCCTAATCTGGAATACTTGGTTAACAGGATCCCAAGCATCAAGCATATACTGCAGCAAAGTAATCTGTGCTCTCATGCTAGAGATACGGAAAAACTTCAGCAGGCCACAGTTCCGCAACGCGTTCACCGTGACAGGGTCATGGAGGGCAATCATGTCCTCCTCTTCATGTTCTCGTAAGGGACATTTTGTTCAAAGTTCCCTGCAAAGCAAACAAAGAGAAGGAGTAAGTTCCTGATTTTGATGAAAAACTGGCGAAAAATCATCAAAAAATGACCTGAAAACTCAGTTTTCTGAGCCCAACGCAGGCAGAAGGTGTCCCTCCTGCGCTGAAGGTCAGGCTGCCTTAAGGCAGCTTGACATTCAGTGCAGGTTTCGAAAGGGGAACCTGCGCTGAAGTTAGGGCGATTTTGCAAAACCCCTGGGGCTCAGAAACACTGAAAAACAGGCCTAAAACTGGAAAATGAAACCATGAAAAGAAAGAGCTAGGGTTTAGCTCCTACCTGGTCCAGACGGCGCCGAAAATCATCCGCAGAATCTCCCGAAATCAGCTGGTGAAAATCAAGGGGGAAGAGGCACCTCCAGAGCTCCAACAAACCAAATGCAAATGAAATGGTAAATGAGAGCAATTGAAAATGCAGTACTATAATTGAAAAGAGAAAAGCTAGTAATGGTAAAAAATCAAAATTTGACCATATAATCGAGCAGTTTTACCGCGGAATTTATGCTCGTTAAAAAATAGAAAAGCGAAGATCCGAGCAGTTTTAGCACATAGTTCATGCTCGTTAAAAAATAAACATAAGAATGAGCAGTGTTTTGGCGCATTCAAGCTCTTTAAAAAATGAACCCAGTACCGGTAAATAACCATTGTGATCGTAAATTTATTAGCCATAAAAGCCTTGGTCGTGTTTGCACCTGCCACCTCCATTCCATTTGGCCAATCGTTCACCTCCATATGATTGTTTACCTATTTTGAGGAACAGCTGCGAAGAGTGATTTCACCTAGCCATCCTTGTGACACTACCGTGATTGGAAAATTCCAACCTGTACCTGGAATCTGCTGCTATCCCTGTTTATCACTCGTTCCTAAAAAGACGAGTCTTCTTTGAGCTCTTTTCTCCTGACTCGTAAAATATGAAAAGTTTGCCAAGTTTTGGCCTTCCAGCTCGTTAAAGTGACCGGAAGAGCTATCCCTCCCGTAGATTTTAATCTTTTTGGACCCGAGGGATTATTGCACAAAAAGGTCGAGCGCTTGTTTTATTCGGCTCGTTAAAGTTATCGAAAACTCATCCCTTCTGTATTGTTTTATACTTTTTCGGACTTAAGGGATTAGATGACGAAAAAGGAATTTTGGAGTTAACTTTCTGTACCTTTTCAGACTCTCTAAAAATGAAAAGGACCGACTTTTCCTTGTCGTCAGACTCGTTAAAATGATTAAATAGCGACAAACTTGTCTTTAGACGAGAACGAGTTTCCCTATCGCTAGGCTCGTTAAAACATAGCGATGGGCTTGCCCGAAGGGCAGGTTATAGAACAAGCATATGTTATCCTCCTCAAGCTTGACAAAAATAAAGAGGTACTGGTCAGAAATGACTGGGGAAAAATTGGGAGAACCTCAAAGCTTTAATGGTAGCAAGTCGCTCTTGAACATGACACTTTGTCCTCCGTATCACATCGGGTTGGGTTGTTTCATTCACCGGTCTCATCACCATGGTCTTCGCCAAACCATCCACATTTGGGGTAATGCTACCGATCCATCGCATCAGTGTCGTTATATCTTCAAGAGATGTTGTTCAGAAAGAGTCAACCGTGTCCCATCCACTGCCATACATTATCCTTCATCCACCCATGATCGCCACCCTGAATCATATTTCACAGATTGTTTTCACCTCCACTAAAATCATTAGCTCCGTTCCGTGTCACTGATGTGGGATTCATTAAGACCCTCCTTTGACGGATCGCTTCTTGTCGACTTCAGCTCATTATCCAAGAAGTTGATCTAGGAACACCCCCCTCAGTACTTTGAAGCTTGCATGCCTCAAGGGCAAGTTTCTCACTTCCGGCGACACGTATACATCAATGACCTTCGACCGAAAGATTCTGCGTGGTGTTCGACGCCAAGTCCTTTATTCACACCACGTGGATTGTACTGTCGTACCTTGAGGGTCATTATCATTATCGGTGATTCCTCTCGCGCTTGTTAACGGTTTACATTATTGACCGGTAATCAAGCGATGTCTTTCCATGTTCGACTTCAGCGCAATTCTCACATGGATCGACTTGTACTTAGAGTGAAGATCGAACGAGTTTGAAGACCCCGGATCTAGTTTCATCCATCCGGGCTGTGATATATATTCAGGAAATATAAAGACATTTGATATGTACATCATTGCAGCAGATGATCATCCTACTCAAAGGATGGTAATTTCAGCAGAGAATTATCAGTCTATCATCAGACGATCGTCTGTTATATGTACCAAAATGAATTTATAAAGCTGAGCATGGGAATGCCCGCCTCAGCTAGATCATGAAAGCAGAATGAAAAATAATGTATTGTATTGTATTTTATTACAGGTCACCTCTCAGCGATTGAATGAACTTCGGATCCTCCTGATAAAGCATTTCACCCGATAAATGACCTCATACTTTAGGGGGCAACTGTTATAGACATTTTTGTGCCTTACAGCATGAAGCATGAAATGTCAATAATTTGAGGGATCCAAAGTCCCTAAACATGTTGTTCCTACCCCTAGAGGAACAAGGTCAGCAAACCACAGCACTAAATATCAGTTCTCCACCTGAAAACACTCAAAAACAAGCTAATTTTGGATCATGTCAACTGCTCCACTGAGCATCTGCGCTGAATGTCAACTGCTCCACTCTATACCTGTGCTGAATGTCAACAGTAATGAAGGCTACCTGCGCTGGGCGAGATTGGCCAAGTGGCACAGTCATTCCTCAAGGTGTCAATGCCCAGGAAGCTTCCAAAATGACACTTGGATCAGGGAATTCACCTTGTGATGAGTAAGAGGATCTAGATCTCCGAGTGGAAGCAAGAAACTCCAAGTGGACTCAAGAACTGAAGAATAACTGAAGTGGGAGAGGACACTAGTCAGCTTCATGCCAGCCTCAAGCTGACTCATCCTTTCTCCAAAACTCCTATATATAGAGCTCTCTCATGAGGTCTAAGG
Organism: Pinus tabuliformis; assembly: GCA_031772625.1. Taxonomy (NCBI): domain Eukaryota; kingdom Viridiplantae; phylum Streptophyta; class Pinopsida; order Pinales; family Pinaceae; genus Pinus; species Pinus tabuliformis. The sequence goes on from CM062816.1 coordinate 1,207,624,792, forward strand.
GGGCTGGAATCTTTTGAATGTAAGGAAGTGTTGTTGGTTTGAGTATAGAACTATTGGGTGATTTGCTTGAAGGAGGTGAAGAGGAGATTTCTTTCTGCTGGGAGGTGTTGCTGGATTGGGCCTCTTATGGTTGTAACACTCTCAGAACTTTACTTCTTCCATTAATAAAGCATTTGAGGTTCTTCTATATGCATGTGTCTCAATGGCGTATTGACACTTGTATATTTGATTTATTCTAATCCTTGAATCAATTATGAATGTATGCTTCTTGTAGTTTCCCTTTCTTGTTATTTTGCAGGATCTTGGTGTAGCTGTGCCAGTGAAAGAGCAAGGAGCTGGGAGCAAGCAGCAAAGAGAGAAGATTGGATCAATCATTAGCGGAAGATAACGGTTAGTGGATCCCTTTCTCCCCTCTCTTACATCTCATAAAGAATTAATCTCAAATAGCTTTGCTTTGATTGTTGCTGTGGTACTATCACCCTTAGAGTGGGATAGGGTCATTCCGTATTGGATACTTTTCCCAACAACACTCTTGTTCCTTATCTCATGTCGTTGGTGGGGGAAACATTATGGCCCTCCTGCGACGGGTCGTCTCCTTTCGACATCAGCTCATTATCCAGGAGATTGACCTAGAGATCCCTTTTGGTACCTTAGAGCTTGCATGCCTCAATGGCATGTTCTTCGCACCTGACAGTCGACTTTCATCATTGGTCATCGATTGGGTGATTCCATGGGTGTTCGACTTCAGCTCCTTTTTCACACTTCGTGGATTGTGCTGGACAGCACCTTGAGAGCCATTGGCATTATTGGTGGTTTCTCTCGTGCTTGTTAACGGTTTTCATTATTGACCGGTAATCAAGCGATGTTCTATCATGCTCAACCTCAACACATCTATTTGCATGTTAGGATTTGCACTATGATCGGATGGGTTCAAGACCCCGAACTCAGATTACATATGTTCGGGCTGCGTTGATTCGTTTTATGATTACATGACTCATTAATGGATGGCTGCGACCATACATAAGTCTTCGTGGATGACTCCAGACCTAGTTGTTGGTCTTGTTTATGTCGCCCTCCTTTCTCTGGCATGGTTGTTCCGTCATTTCTACTACCTTCCTTGGAGATAAGCTCATCCTCCCACCATTCATGGAGACTCCTTCTCCTATTTAAACTCTCACCATTGCTATGGGCTGCTAGTTGGGAATTCTTAGTCTTTGGGGTGTTGCTGTTAGTACTTGTGAGCTTGTTAGATAGCTGGTGTGAGGGTGACAAGTGTGGGTTTGTTGAGAGCTTGAGGAAGGTTGTGAAGTGCTTTTAACCTTGTGTAAAACTTGTGAGTGAGAGAGACTTGTGTATTGGGAGATCCACTTTCAAGAGTGAATGCTTGAGGAACATGCTGGCTGGACCCTCCTGAGAAGGCATGTGACGTCGAGACCTTGGTTGTAATCTTACTCTATTTCATAATTAATGCAATCAATGATGTTTTCCTATGTCTTGTATGTGATGTACTTGATAGCTCATGACTTCTTTACTTTATGAGTAATAGATCATTTGTTGTATCTGGTTATGTGCTTTGTTGTATTTCCTTTGCTTTGTTTCAGGCTGATTACTCATTAGGAGAAGGAAGCAGAAGCTGGAGCAGTGCAACGGAACTCCATCGACCACCGGTTGAGGTAGGCCTCCAACTTGAACTATTTAAGGAAATCTATTGTTGATTTGTCCTTGTTTGTGACTAGACCCACTCTAGGTCTAGAGGGGTTACCTCTGTCCGCAGAGGGAACACTTTCCTGCATCAAAAATTGGCAACTCCGCTGGGAAGTTTGGCTTTGTTTGCTCTTGTTTTGATTTTGATTTTGGCCTCTCTTGAAGTTTGGGGATTAATTATCGGTCTTTTGAGTTTCCTAGGTTGATCTGGGAAATACCTTTATTTGATTGAAGGGTTGACTGGTTTTGGTTCGGGAGTTTTTGTTCATTTGTCATTGTTTTTTTGCATCATCGGGGGAAAAAGCCTAACAGTCGCGATGTTATTGCCACTTCATAGCTTTGTACCCGCGATGATCTCGGGTTTCTAGTTTGATTCCCGCGACGACTCTATAAATTGCATCATCGCGGAAAATAGGTGTTTTTCCGCAATCATCTCCAGTTGTCTGTGTAAAATTTGCGATGACATCTCGGGTTGTCTGTGTAAAATTTGCCATCATCTCGGGTTGTCAGTGTACAACTTGTGATGATTCCTGAAAAGTTGTTTTTATAACTTCACCTCCTGAATTCATCAATCTTGCTTGTCCCCTATTGTTTCTTGTCTCTCATTAGCTTGTTTTAAATGCTTTTGGTTAGGGTACTATATCTTTGATTTAATTTGAGTGAGTCTTGTGTTTTTTAGACCATGTGACCTAGCCTTTTAGAAGTTTCGTCGAGAAACCATTTGCTTGGGTTACTTGTGTGTTCAAGGTTCATCCACAACCGTCTTATTGATTTGCTTGAGGCTTTTTCACTGCTTGTTTCTGGTTGATTTTTAGTGTCGATTATTGAACCAATTTTTTATGTTGATTCGATTTCTTCACTACCAAGCATAGATCACAATTGTTTGGATTGATCAGTTCACACTTGCTTGTTTGTGTCTTTGAATTCACAAAAAAAAAAAAATTAAAATTAAAATTTTGCATTCATTTAACATATGAAAGTGAAAGTACATTTGCATTACGAATTTTCATGTTTGGGAAATTGGAAAGCAAATTTTAAATCTTTCATTAGTAGTATCGATGCATCGTGAGATTAGTGTATTGATGCATTGTGTTTATTAGTGTTTGCATTCACTTGTCTTGGTTTGGGAATGAACTCTCTACCTTTCTGTAAGTAGGTGTTCATCGAAATAAAAGGATATTTCATTCATTCTAGATGCATCCTAGGATTTGTTGAATACATACGGTAGGGCCTGAAAACTGAGACATAATCCAAGATCAACTTTAAAATGAACTGAATAAACCTAACAACGCATTGGAACATAACGCACACTATTTAGAGGTCTAGGCTAGAGACGTGCTCCGGCGTCATTAAACCTAGTCGCTATTGTTCTCACTCAAGGTTGGATGATTCCTCCTTCTGTGACTCAATAGTGGTCTAGTACGGAATTGTGCTCCCACGTACCGTCGAGTATATGGGGAGACCCCACTAGGTTATCATCCTTTATCCATAGGAAGCTGTGTTTGTCACCTTACAAGCCGTAACACACCGAACACAGCATTCGGGAAGATTGACTGCCGTGCGGAAAGTCCTTGGTTTTCATATGACTGCCAAGGTGTATATGCAGTTTTACGGACTTGTCTGGTAAAGCTTTTGCCTAGTTCTCCAGAGTAGTCACTTTCATTCCTTTTCGGACTCCCTAAAAGAAAAGGTCCATCTGAGCACTTGTCACTTCAGGCTCATTAAATATTCGAATGCGACTAGAGTCACCTTTTGTCCTTTTCTCGACTCTTAAAAGATGAAAAGGTCAAGTTTTGTTCCTATGTCTTAAAATTTATTCGGCCACGATTCACATTTACCCGGTTAAATCTTGTTTGTGTTAGCTTTAGTAGGGTTCTTTCTTGTTCTTAATGGCAACATTCCCCGAGTCTACCGGCCAAGGTTTTCCCTCCGATGGAAATCATGGTCTGTTTCCTTCCTTTGGAAATGTCGGTGCTCCGTATATGGAAACATTGTCGTTGCCTGGGATAACCATCGGTTTGCCCATATGGTTGTTTTCAACCTCGGTGGTCCCGAGTGTCATGACTCCTGTTCCACCGTCTCCTTCGTCTGAACCAAGACATGTTGATTCCAAGGTTGAGCCTACGCCTTCTTCCCCTATTTCTTCCTCCTCCTCTCCTCCTTCGCCTGGTGAAAGTTTCACATCTAGTAACCAGGAGACTAAGAACAACAAGAAGAAGAAGACGAAGAAGAAGAAGAAGTCTGATAAATGCGAGGCCACCTGTACAGCTACTACTCCAAGTACATCTCAGGTCAGAACACCTTCTGATCCTCCGCGGAAGGTTAAGTTTCCTTGTAAATTGTGCAAGGGTGACCATCTTCTGCATGATTGTCCTGGCATTCCTAGGATCTTAGAAGTGTGGTCTCAAGATCCAGCTCATCCCTCATCATCCTCTGAAGCTCATGGTGATGCTATCCTTTCAACTGCAACAGTAGGAAGGAAGGGAAGCTTCGATTCCCCTATAGACTGTGTGAAGGCAATCATCCAGTTCACCTTTGTCTGCTCATGGATAAAGCTTCCGCCCCAGTCCTTCTACTATGTCATGTGTCAAATAAACATGCTCCTATTAAACAAATTCTCTCTAATGTTGCCAATTGACCCTCATTTCCTAAGTTTTCTACCTCATCGTGAGAATACACTTAATACACATGATGGACCCCTATCATAAACAGTCTTATCGCGACCTTGTCGCGAGAGTACACCTGTTTCCCGCAGCGGTCGGATTTCAAGCCCCAGCATCAGGCTATTAACTATATTTTGTGACGGTTGGTCTACATACATTGCTTCCTAGCGATGTCGGCACTAAAGCTTAGTTAACGACCAGCGTGATCCAGATTGGGCGAATTTTTTCCAATAGTCAGCCTTCTAGATGTCTCTAGACCTAGTTATTGAGTCAGTTTGGGTTGCCCTTCCCCCTCTGGGATGGTAGTTTCGTCTTTTGTGCTGCTTGCCCTGAGGATAATCTCCCTCTCTCTCATTTCATGGAGACTCCTTCTCCTATAAAATCACTCACCATTGTTATTATCTGCTAGTTCTTTTGGTTGTACAGTGTTGTTGTTGCTTTTAAGTTTGGTAGATAGTTTTGGTGTGAGTATGACAAGTGTGGAATTGCTACATAGTTTGCAAGAAGGTATGGAGTGCCCTTAACCTTGTGTTAAAGCTTTTGAATGAGAGAGAGATATATTGTTGTTTGGGAGACCCATCTTTGAGAGTGAATGTTTAAAGAAACATACTAGCTAGACCCTCCGAGAAGGCTTGCGACATCAAGACTTGGTTGTAATCTTTGCTCTTGATTTATCATTAATACAATCAATGATGATTTCCTATGTCTTGTGTGTAATTTACATGATAGCTCATGACTTCTTGACTTTGTGAGTAAATAGATCATTTTTGTTTCTCGGTTACGTGCTCTGTTGTTTTCTTGTGGTGTTTCAGGTTGATTGCTCATTAAGGAGAAGGAAACAAAAGCTGGAGCAGCGCAACGGAACTTCAATAACCACCGATTTGAGGTAGGCCTCCAACGATGACTATTTAAGGGAATTAATTATTGTTTTGTCCTTGTTGTGACTAGACCCACTCTAGGGCTAGAGGGGTTGCCTCTGTCCGCAGAGGGAACACTTTCCTACTTCACAAGTTGGCGACTCCGCTAGGGAGTCCTTTGTATCTTTCTTCTCTTGTTTGCTCTTGTTTTGGTTTTGGTTTAATGTCTCTTGAATTTTGGGGTTAAACTATCAGTCTTTTGGGTTACCTAGGTCGATCAGGGAAATCCCTTTATTATCAGTGGAATAGACTGGTCTTTGTTTGGGAGTTTTTTGTTCATCTTTCATTCTTTTTAAGATCATTGCTGAAAAAAGTCTAACAGTCGTGTCGACGTCACCTTGTCTCTATTGTAAAGTTCTGTGCATCGCTGAATCCTGTCGTACAATCGCGACAATTCCTAAAATCAGCCTGTCGCAAAAGAGACGTGTACTCTCGCCATGACATCGCTCTGTTGCTACAGCTAGTGGTTGATTGTCCCTAGTTGTTGGTGTTATGCCCGCGACGATTCCTGTAGGGTTGTTTTTCCAATTCTACCTCCTGAATTCAGCAGTCCTATTGATCCCCTGTTATCTTTCTCTTGCCCCTTAGCTTGTTTTTTATTGCTTGTGGTTAAGGTGCTCTCTCCTTGGTTTTATTGAATGGATCTTGCATTTTTGGCTTTGTGACCTAGTTTTTTTTCAAACTCTTGAATTACTTGATTTGGTTGCTTGTCTGCCCAAGGTTCATCTGCAACCTTCTTGTCGATTTGTTTGAGGCTTCTTCATTGCTTGATTCTTGTTGGTTGATTTTTAGTGGCAACTATTGAACCAATCTTTGGTATTGATTCGATTTCTTTTCACTACCAAACATAGATCACAATTGTTTGGATCGACCAGTTTCACACTTGCTTGTTTGTTTCTTTTAAATTCAAAACAATCAAAATCAAAAGACTGCATTCATTTAGTATACGAAAGTGAAAGTGTATTTGCATTTCGAGTTTGCATATTGGAAAGCAAATAATAAAATCTATCATCAGTAGTATCCGTGCACTATAGGGTTGATGTGTTTATGCATTGTGTCTCTTAGCTTATCTTGGTTTTTCTTGGTTTGGGAATGATCTCTCTACCCTCCTGTAGGTAGGTGTTCATTGAAGTAAAATATGCTTTACTCATTCTAGCTGCATCCTAGGTTTTTTGTATACATACGGTAAGGCTTGGAAACTGAAACATAATTCAAGATCAACTCTAAAATGAACTGAATGAACTTAACAATGCATTGGAACATAACACACATTATTTAGAGGTCTAGGCTAGAGACGTTCTTTGGCAGCGTTAAACCTAGTCACTATTGTTTTCACTTAAGATTGGGTGATTCCTCCTTCTGTGACTTAATAGCGGTCTAGTACAGAATTGTGCTCCCAGTACCATCGAGTATATGTTGGGAGACCCCACTAGGTTATCATCCTATATCCCTAGAAAGCCATGTTTGCCACCTTGCAAACCATAACGCACCGAACACAGCCTTCCGAGAAGATTGACTGCCGTACGGAAAGTCCTTGGTTTTCATATGATCGCCAAGGTGTATATGTAGTTTTACGGGTTGTTTGGTAAACCTTTTGCCTAATTTCTCCAGAGCAATCACTTTTGTTCCTTTTCCACCTCCTTAAAAGAAAAGGTCCATCTGAGCACTTGTCCTTTCCGGCTCATTAAATATTCAAAGGCGACTAGAGTCATCTTTTCATCCTTTTCTCGACTCTTTAAAGATGAAAAGGTCAAGTTCTGTTCCTATGTTTTAAAATTTATTCGGCCACGTTCACATTTACCCTATTAGATCTTGTTGTGTTTTAGTTTGCGTAGGGTTGTTTTTCCTTACTCAATTAGTTCTCCCTAGGGCTTTTGAGTTAAATCATCATGGTGGAATCACCAATCCCGTCTCCCATTCCAAGCGACCAAGGATCTCCATCTTATGTGTTATAGACATTTTTGTGCCTTACAGCATTGAGCATGAAATGTCCATAATCTAAGGGATCCAAAGTCCCTAAACATGTTGTTCCTACCCCTAGAGGAACAAGGCTAACAAACCATAGCAATTCACAGAAGTTCTCCACCTGAAAAATGCTCAAAACAAGTCAATTCAGGATCATTTCAGTGGCTACACTAGCTGTCTACGCTGAATGTCAAAGCCAACACTAGATACCTGCGTTGAATGTCAACTGGAACAAAGGCTACCTGCGCTGAACGAGAGTGGACAAGTGGTCAGCTCATTTCTTAAGGTGTCAAAACCCAGGAAGCTTCCAAAATGACACTTGCCTCAGGGAATTCGACTGGTGATGAGTAAGAGGTTCCAAATCTCCAAGTGGAAGCAAGAACCTCCAAGTGGACTCAAGAACTGACAGAGGGAGAGGACACTAGTCAGATCTCAAGCTGACTCATCCTCTCTCCAAACATCTATATATGGATCTCTCTTCCATGAGATCTGGAGGCTGGAATTTTGTTATTGCAAAGAATTGTTGTTGGTTTGAGACTGGAACTATTGGGTGCTTAATGCTTTGAAAGGGGTGAAGATAGGAATTCCATTTGCTGGGAAGGAGATGCTGGATTGGAGCCCTTTGGGTTGTATCTCTTCCTGAACCTTGTTATTCATCAATAAAGCTATCTTGGTTTCTCCTATATGCTGATGTTTTATTGATGTATGATTGCATTAGTGTATTTGATTTATTTCTAATCCTGAATCATTTATGAATATGAATATTTGCCTTTGTGTTGTGTTCTTCTCTTGTCGCAAGTAGCTGTTCTCTTGTCGCAAGTAGCTGTTCTCTTGTGATCTCGCAGGAATCAAGTAGCTGTTCTCTTGGGCGAGCAAGGAGGCAAGTAGCTGTGAACACCCAAAGAGAAGAGGATCTGGATCGAGGGACAAACGGAAGACACCAGTAAGTCTATTGATCTCTCTTCTTTCACATTTCATAAAGGAAGAAACCAGTATAGCTGTACTCGTTTGTTGCTAAGGCACTGTCACACCTTAGGTGGATAGGATCGTCCTGCATAGGCATTTTTCCCCACAACAAATTGGCGACTCCGCTGGGGAGATTTGTTTAGTCATTTTATTTGTGTTTCTATCATTTGTTTGTTTCATAGACTTGACAGCAACAATCGAACTGCATCTTTCCCGGATGCAAAGTAGAAAGTTGCTGCTTTGATCCAATTGCTGGACTTGTCTATGATCTTAACAATGGATCCACAAATGATTTGATGATCCTTGTGATAGATCTTAGTAGCCTCTCAAAGCATCCCTTTAGTTGTACCTTGCTTGTTGCTTTTATTTGGCCTGAAACAGTTGATTGAGTAGCAATCTGTGACCCAGAACCTGAGAGAAACGAGAGTTTCTCCTTCAGCGCAGACCCAGTGAAGGGATTCTGCATTTCAATGTAGGTCCCGTGAAGGCTACCTGCGCTGAATGTCAAAACCCCTGTGTTGAGGTTGCGCTGAACCAGTTTTTCTTTGTGCAGCTGGGGTTCTCTGCTCTGTTTTGCCTTGTTTTGATCTCTGATTTTTGCAGCCTGTAACCAGCATAGGTACCAGTCTGAAAACTCCTTTTCTCTGCTTACATTCTGCCTCCTTTTGTACAAAAAGACTGTGAGTGTTTTTATGTTTTTGTGGCATCATTTACAGTTTTCCTTTGCATGAGTGAAATAGTCATCCTGTAGCCCTTGATTCAGATCTGTTGATTGTGATCTTAGAAGAGAGTTCATTCGCTGTTTGCAGATTGATTATACATTTACTTTTGCTTATTAGTTTGAATTTGTCTCTTTTAAGTGTTAAAACAAGTATTCATTTCGAAAATCGTTAAGTGTTGTAATCTCTTCTATCTTCTCTGATTTCAAAAAAGTAAACTTGTTTGTATTGATCATTTAAAAGCAAATTCAAAGTTGTACAAAAAGCTTTCTTTGTAGGCATCAATACTAAGAAAGCGGAAAACAAACACCTGCATTGTGCATTTGCATTTGATAAGTTTGCATGCTTGATTTAGGAAAAGTGCATTAGAGTGTGATGATTGCTCTTTGAGAAAAGATGGTGTCTTTCTTTTCCCTTAGTAGCTAGGATTTTCAAAGTTGAAAAGATATAAAGCTTGCTTATCATCTTTAGACTGCATTTAGGAATTTGTATCATACATCTCGTGGTGAACCTTGAAAGGCAAACTTTAAAAAGATCAACCTAAAATAAACTGAATGAACTTAACAACGCTTTGTAACATAACGCACAACATAGAGGTCTAGGCTAGAGACGTGTTCCGGCGTCGTTAAGCCTAGTGACTGTCGATCTCGTGGAAGGTGGGTGATTCCTCCTGAGGGACGATAGCGCTAGTACGGATTGTGCTCCCACGAACCGTCGCGTATATATTGGGAGACCCCTATAGGCACATATCCTTTATCCTTAGGAAGCCATGTCGGCCGCCCTACTGATCGCAATGCAGTGAACACAGCATTCACGAAGATCGACCGCCCGTACCCTAAAAAGTATTCTGCGGTTTTGCGAAAAGTTTGGCACACCCTCTGCCTAGAACTCCAGAGCAGTTTCTTTTGGCCTTTTTCAGACTCTATAACAGAAAAATTCCATCCGAGAATTTGTCACTTCGGGCTCGTTAAAACATCGAAGGAGACTAGAGTCATCTTTAGCTTTTTCTCGACTCTTTAAAAGTGAAAAAGCAAGTTGTGTCTAAAAGCGTCTAAAAAATTCATTTAATTCGGAAACACACTTTCCCCTGTTGTATTTTGGTTGATCGAGTAATCCGCAATCGTGGAAGAAAGTCAATTGAAACCCCGTCGTTCGCGGAGGCTTACGAGTCAACCGTCTTTGTCTCCGGAATCGAAAATAGTACGGACAAAGCGAACTCGTTTAACCGGTTCAAAATCTCCTATCAAAGTTAGAACAAGTGTTCCAACCACATCTGAGATTCCGGTTACTCCAAACATTTCTGGAAACCCTGCCTCTATAGAAGAAGTTCAACAACCACAGAGGGACAGTAATACTGATCCTAGTCTGGGGGCAAATACTTGCGTTACTGAACCAGTTCCATCTGTAACCGGTTTAGAGAGTCTTGCTCCCCAAACAACTGTCGCTGTCGATTCAACCCCTTCTTCGGCACCAGAAATATTTTACGGACCTGACGGTCTTCCTCTTCCACCGGGTTTGATTGTGATAGAGGAAATTGTAGAGGATCCGCAAGCAAGTACTCCAACCCATTTTGGAGTCGGGGTCACTCTATTTCCTTCATCAGAAGTTAATCCACCACAAGTGGAAGTTCCTGTAGAATCGCTAGGCAATCTATTGGATAGACTCAAAATGTCTGAACAACCGTCAACATCTAGGACTGTGTCGAATGACACAACGACAGTAGAAGCCCCTGCCGTCACTCCAACAATGTTTGCCGGCATACCATCTGTCCCGACTAGCTCGCAACAGCTAGAAGGAGTCCACCAAGGGACTATTTTGACAGTGTGGTCTGTTCCAGTTTGTTCATCCGGAATAATATCCGGCAACTCTTACATTGATACTTGCCATATTGATCCATTTGGAGGTCAATTTGGGCAATCCAGTCCCCAAGGACAAACAATTCCCTTGAGTTCCGGATTGCTACCGTATGGGGGGCAGTATGCCCTTTCACTACCCCCTCCGGGAGGGTATCCATACGGGAGTTCACAACAGTATTCAGGTTATACTGGAATTACATCAAGTGGTTGGGTACCTATGCTACCTCAACAACCAAGGGTTGTGTATTCTATGCAACAATGTGTACCTATGTCGAACATCCAAACCACACCAGCTATTGTAACTGTGTCACAAGTTCAAACGTTGCCTGTTGTATGTCAACCTCAGATTTCTCAGGTTGTAATGCAACAGCCCCTTGACCCTGGGACACAACCACAATCGCCAACTGGTGGGGCGACACAGGTCCAAACGGGTACAATTACCCCACACCTTGGTCCAACGGTTAGTATAGCACAACAGAACATGGCTTCACAACCGTGGCTGGTGCAATACCAACAACCACAATTCCAGCAAGTATACCAAGGTCCCGAGCAGCAGATCTTTGCGAACAGTGGACAACCGTACATTCAAAACGGTCAAAACCAACCACTTTATAGTGGTCAAGTCCACCAACCGTATCAGTCATACCAACATCAGTTACATTATGCTGGTATGCAAAGGCCCACTGCTCAGGCAATTCCATCGTACCGTAGGTATGCCTCACCTAACCTGAATCAACAGTTACCATTCGTGGCAACTTTAGAGTTACCCGATTTACACCGGTTAACAAACGATCCGATTGCTTACGCCCCTTGGTGGCCAAGGATTCCTCACAAACTTCCATCTGACATTCCTAAATTCAATGGAAATCCAGGTGAAGACCCATCGAATCACGTGATGACTTTTCATCTGTGGTGTTCATCAAACACCCTAAACGATGATTCGATAAGGCTTCGCCTTTTTCAGAGGACGTTAACGGGTCCAGCGGCTAAATGGTATATTGAATTACCTAGATCCTCATTCGACAATTTCAGCTCCCTAGCCACGACTTTCTTAACCCATTTTCAATTACCGATAAGGTATGAAACGGGAACGGAAATATTAACCAACTTTAAGCAGACAACGGCCACTCATATATCTGATCATATACATGAGTGGCGTCGTCGTCGCAGGATGGTGAAAACGTACGTTCCCGATCAGTTGTTAGCTGAATGGTTTATAAAGTCGTTACTTCCTGCTATAACAGAAGATGTGGCCAAGGGAGGAGTCGTAACGGAGGAGCAAGTTATTGCTCGTGCACAATATCTAGACTTAGTTTATACTCAGTCTGGCACGCTCTACGACAAAATACCTGACGCCCCTAGACCGGAATTCTCAATTCCTCCTCCTCCTAAATCAAATAGTGACTCTCATGCCGGAGATGGCGTGATTGGCACGGCAAACACGAAATCGATAAAGGCTTCGTCTAAGAAAGCCCGTAAGAATTCGGATCAAAATGCAAAAGAAGAAATTCTTGCTTCGGAAGTAAATGCCGTGTCAGCAGACAAGGGCAAAGAAACCAAACAACCAGGAAGAAAGAAGAAGCAAAACAAAGGGAAGAAGAAGAAACAAGGTGAGTCATCCCCTCAAAAAACTTCTTCAAACCCTCCTGGAGATAGGAAATATCCATGTCAGATATGCGACGACAAGGATCACTGGACAAGGGATTGTCCGTACAAAGCTGAGCTGAAAAGGTTCTTCAAAAGTTCGCAAACCTCAGCTGTGTTGACTGATCCGTTTCCTAATCCAGGTACAAATCTGGTTGATAGTGGAAATGCTTCCCCGTCGCAAGTGCTCATGTTGTCGGTTTCAAAACAGCAGAATGATGCTTTGATTTCGACAAGGAACAAAGATTACGGGAATCCGCAGATGTCGAACGGCAAGGATAAAGATCAACCAAGCAGTTCGACAACAACAGAAGTTGTACCGCCCATCATTCCTGAATTAACAATAAAACCGCCAAAGGGAGTAGTACACAAGTCGACATTTAATCCTCGCGCCAGAGCGGCGCAGCATTATAACATAGTGGAAGATTTGGCCCAATCGCCATCCGCTATGTCGACTCTTGAAGTACTACAAAATTGCCCATCCCAAAGGCAGGCTTTGTTATCGGCTATTGGTGGGGTTGATCCCAAGGATTCCAATCTTGTATCCTTTGATCACAAAGGATACGATCCACAGTTACCAGCTCAACTAGCTTTCCTTATTCAAGTGAAAGCCCTCAACAAAACTGTTCACCGAACAATTATTGATGAGGGGGCATCTACATGTATCATGTCGATGAGTTGCTGGAAAACTTTAGGGTCTCCGACCTTGTCGAGATCTTCGACAACATTGAAAGCATTCGACGGAAGGACCTATACCCCGTATGGTATCCTTAATAACTTGAAAGTTGAACTAGGAGGAAAAACAGTAGAAATAGATGTTGAAGTCATCGATGGGAATCTTGACTACAACATCCTACTGGGAAGACCATGGATCTATGCCATGGCAGCTGTTGTGTCGACTTATTTTAGGAAGATCGCATTCCCGTTTGAAGGAGGGATTACGATCGTCGACCAACAAAACTTCCTCCCTAATGGTTCACAAGTTACAGGAAGCATTCCCATGATCCATGGAAGCAACCATTCGCTTCAAGACATCGGAGTAGGCCTACTGAAAGACCCCACATTAATGGGAACTTTCGCACTTCCACCTCCATTCTATATAGGGGAAGTAGCAATGGTAAGAGCCTGCAACATGATATCTTCCACGAAGATCTCAGAATACGGTATCAACATGGATCATGCAATGGTTTTGCCCCCAAGCCCTATAGAAATATTGTAGCAATCAATGTTTCGAGCATGGGAGGCGAACCCAAATCAACGCTCATCAAGTGTTTAGGTGGATAGGATCGTCCTGCATAGGCATTTTTCCCCACAACAATATACTGGTTTCTACCTTTATGAAATGTGAAAGAAGAGAGATCAATGGACTTACCAGTGTCTTCCGTTTGTCCCTCGATCCAGATCCTCTTCTCTTTGGGTGTTCACAGCTACTTGCCTCCTCGCTCGCCCAAGAGAACAGCTACTTGATTCCTGCGAGATCACAAGAGAACAGCTACTTGCGACAAGAGAACAGCTACTTGCGACAAGAGAATATGGTACCCCATTAGATCCTTGGTCGAAAGTACATGGGACTGACGAAGGAATCCTACAATCAATGTTGATTGAGGGAGCACCATGGAATGATAGCCACCATCGTTCCCTTCTTCTGGAATATGAAGAAGATACTCAACATGACCTTTATCACCCGTCAGTTTTGAATTCCTATCAAATACTGTAAATACGGTGGATTCCGAGCAAAACTTATCCAATATTGAAGAGACTATAGCCATAAATATCTCGACTAAAACAAATGTTGTAGAGAATATTTATGTCGGCAAAGGTTGTTCCCCTTCAGAACTGGAAATATATAACGCTCTTTTTCGCGAGTTTAGAGATGTCTTTGCTTGGTCATATGATGAAATTCCAGGCATTGACTCGAGTATCGTTGAACATGAAATCAAGATGTATCCTGATGTCAAACCAGTAAGACAACGGCTTCGACAGGTGCACCCCAAGAAAGCCGCTGCCATTAAAGCAGAAGTTGAAAATCTCCTCCATGCTGGTTTCATCTACCCGGTTCCTCTAACCGATTGGGTATCGAATATTGTCCCTGTTATGAAAAAACAAGGGACAATTAGAGTGTGTGTCGATTATAGGGATGTAAATCAAGCTTGTCCGAAGGACAACTACCCTACACCCTTCATCGACCAGATAATTGATGAATGTGCCGGATGTGAAATATTTTCATTTATGGATGGATTTTCCGGGTATAATCAAATAAATATCCGCCCACAGGACCAGTCAAAGACTGCATTCATCTGTCCGTGGGGCACATTCGCTTATCGAAAATTACCCTTTGGTTTAAAGAACGCAGGGGCGACGTTTCAAAGGGCAATGAATTATGCCTTCCATGACATCAAGAACATCGTTCAACCTTATCTCGACGACCTTCCGGCTCATTCGCGAAAGCGGACTGATCATCCGCAGCATTTAAGAGCGATATTTCTACGTTGCCGACACTACAAGATAAGACTCAATCCGCACAAATGTGTGTTTTGCGTCGGTTCTGGTCATTTACTTGGCTTTGTAGTCTCTAAGGATGGGATTCGTCTCGACCCTTGCAAGGTTCAGGCAATCATTAATTTGCCTCCACCTTCAAATTTGCTTCAGATTCAGAAACTCCAAGGGAAAGCAAACTTTCTGAGTAGGTTCATTCCAAATTACGCAGAACTTGCTAAAGGTTATACTCGTCTTTTGAAAAAGGATGTACCTTTTGTCTGGGATCAGGTGGCGCAAGCTTCCTTTGATGCTCTGAAAGATTCTCTAGTAAAAGCATCATTAATGTATGCCCCGGACTATCAAAGAGATTTTAACCTGTATCTGGCTGCAGCAGATACGACCATTGCGATGGTTTTAGTTCAAGAAGTCGATGGAATTGAACATCCTATATATTATTTAAGTAAAAACTTGAATGATACAGAAAGCAAATATTCTTATGTTGAAAAGCTAGCACTCGCTGCTGTTCAAGCGATACAAAGATTTCGACATTATGTCCTCTTTCGGAAAACTACCATTCTATCAGATTGCAACCCCATGACTTATATATTGTCGCGACAGTTGCTGGGGGGAAAATATTCAAAATGGATAGCGATCCTTCAAGAGTTTGATCTGGAATTTGTAAAATCCAAATCAAAGAAAGCTTTAGTTTTCGCAAAATTATTATGCGATCTCCCATCGTCGTCCAACGATGAAACATCGGAAGAGTCAATCGTGGACGAAAGTTTGTTTCTGATATCTACAAGCAATGAGTGGTATGGGGATATAATAATTTATCTCCAAACCCAAAAATTCAAGCCTGACACCTCTCACTCAGAACAGAAGCGTATACGATACCAAGCGAAAGACTACATGATCGTCGGTGATACACTTTACCATCGGGGTATCGATACAGTTCTGAGGAGGTGTCTCACCCATGAAGAAGCCGGAAAAGCCCTGAATGAGTGTCATTCAGGCGCGTGTGGGGGGCATCAATCTGGATATGCTACAGCACAGAAAATCTTACGAGCAGGATACTTCTGGCCAACCATGTTCAAAGATTGCATAACAACATTCAGAAGTTGCCATGCTTGTCAAATTTTCGATAGAAAAACCAGAAGACCACCCGCACCTTTACAGCCAATAGTAGCTGTTGGGCCTTCCGCCAAGTGGGGCATCGATTTCATGCAATGTAACCCCACCTCGACCGGGGGGCATGGGTATATTATAGTCGCTGTTGACTATTTTACCAAATGGGCCGAGGCGATGCCTACATTAGATAACACTGGTGAAACAGCTGCCCTTTTCTTTTTCAATCATGTATTCGCCAGGTTCGGCGTACCACAGGCCATAGTTACAGATCATGGGTCGCATTTTCGCAACCACATGATGGTTGAATTAGCTGCCAAACTAGGGCTATCTCACAACAGCTCTACCCCGTATTATCCGCAAGCCAACGGACAAGTTGAAGCAATCAACAAGGTCCTGAAGCGTATGTTGCAAAGGATGATCGGGGTTCACAAAAGAAGGTGGCACCTAATCCTGTACTCAGCCTTGTGGGCTTACCGAACATCGGTAAAGAACGCAACCGGGTTCACACCTTTCCAACTGGTGTATGGCCTGGAAGCAGTCTTGCCAATCCAGTGTGAAATCTCGTCTCTTAAACTCGCAATTGATCTCCTCCCCGGAACTTCGGAAGAAGAGGCTCGTTTCTTGGAATTAATCCAATTGGATGAAACCCGTCGTGACGCCGCTTTGGCTAACGAAGCCCATAAGAAACGAGTCAAGGCGCAGTTCGACAAAAATGTCAAACCCCGTGTCTTCTCAGAAGGTGACTTGGTCTTGCTTTATGACCAAGAATCCGATAAATTGGGAGCAGGTAAATTTAATTCCTTATGGATGGGCCCCTATATTGTTAAACGAGTGTTAGCAAAAGGAGCCTACGAGTTAATGGATTATGACGGAATTCCACTGGCGCAACCCCGTAATGGGTTGTACCTCAAGCGTTACTATGCTTAAATAGTAACCTGTATGCTTTTGTTGTATTTTGTTTTCGCTAAAGTGTTTGTTTTGGTCGAGTGATCCACCTTTTTACATTTATTGCAGATGTCAAACCTTCTGGAGACATGTGTTGGATATGCCGACGGAGCGAGTCGTAGTTCGCGGAACCTATCCTCCGCAGCCTGGGCCATTTTTGATCCAAGCGGCGAGTTAGTAAGTTTCAGAGGTGTATGTATTGGGCAATCAACGAATAACATCGCTGAGTATAGCGCGTTGATAGAACTACTCTCTGATGCCATCACCCATGGTATAAGCCGACTAATTGTCAGGCTAGACTCACAACTCGTAATACTACAACTTAATGGTATATATTCCGTTCGCAACCCAGCTATTTATCACATGTTCCTAAGGGTTAAGATTTTGGAAAGACAATTTGATTCAATTCAATACCAGCATATTTCCAGAAACTTAAACACATTAACCGACTCATTAGCAAACTATGTGTTAGATAGACATTTGCGACATTTGTAAAAAGAGACACATCATCAATGTTGTACATATGGATCATATAACTCAACCAAAATAAACCCGAAAATCAAAATATATATATATAATCTGTTTATCGTTCATACATAATTTTCTGTAACCAAGACAAAAACGGTCATATGACCCAAAAACTCAAAAATGCTAGGGGGCACCCTAGCCTAGTGATGCTCATGATAGCACGTCACGGCCTGTGCAATCATGCGCAAGAGACGAGTCCATCGTCTAGGCACACCAGTAGTATGTCGTTGCAACTGTAAAGGTAACTCATCAATCCTCACATCAGGAATGCCGAGAGTAAGGCTCTCAACCTGCTCCTGCACAGCTGTAAGAATCTCAGCCACATCAAGGTCGCAGAGAATAACCCTCCCAGCAGTCTCCCCTGCTGGGGCAGCAACTAGCGCTCTCGGGCGAACTGCTGGACGAACAGGACCAACATCTGCATGCACACATGAGTTTGATTAAAGTCTTGATAGAATAAAGCACAAGGACATTATAAATAAGAACAGTAAACAGTAATATGGTCAAAGATTTTACCCATAGCGCCCCACTGTTCGCCGTCCGGCAGTACCAAGTCCGGATCACCTCGGAAATCCATACCAACATATGGATACTCGGAATAGACCATCTCCTGACGCTCGAACCACCTGAAGAAGGTATCAGTGAAAGATATCTGAGATTGACCAGCATGCCTAGACATGTGATCAACCCATCTCTGCATACGTGGCTCGGTAGGAGAAGGCAAGTCGAGTGCGATATACTGAGGCTGCATCAGTGGAATTTTCTCCAAGGCAAAGGCAGTCAGAATAGAACCAAATCCAAAGTTCTTCAGCTTCCCGTCCTTTACCTTGTTCAACTGACTTTTCATCTGAAGAAGTACTGCATCACACCAGTTGAATACTTTCGGTTGGAGACACTCCAAGGCGTGCTGCACATAAGATCTGTTGGCAACATGTAGAGATGCGCTACCGGCCATCCTACCAATAGTATACAGAATGGACCTGAGAGACCTGTCAGTAATCTCACGGATAACAACCTTGCCGTCTCTGCTCGGCTGGGACCCCTCCCTGCAATACTGGCGGACATAATCTCTCACGGAGTCATTCCCTCTGGCCGAACCTGACAAAGAAATGGGGGCACCCCGCCTCGACAAACCAGTCAAGAAGTAAATGTCTACCACGGTCAAAGGGATGGATTTGCTCCTGATCTGAAATACTTGGTTAATAGGATCCCAAGCATCAAGCATATACTGCAGCAAGGAGATCTGTGCTCTCATGCTAGAGATACGGAAGAACTTCAGCAGGCCACAGTTCTGCAGCGCGTTCACCGTGACAGGGTCATGGAGGGCAATCATGTCCTCCTCTTCATGTTCTCGTTCTCGCCATGTGAGGGTCATTTTGCTCAAAAGTCCCTGCAAAACAAACAAGAGAAAGAGTAAGGTCCTGGATTTGATGAAAAACTGGCAAAATTTCATCAAAAACTGTGCAATAGAACTGCTTTTCTATGATCAACGCAATTGGCAAGTGTCCTACCTGCGTTGAAGGTCAAACTGCCTTCAGGCAGCTTGACATTCAACGCAGGTTTCGAATGGACTGCCTGCGCTGATGGCAGAGCGCCCTAGCAAAATCCGCTCATGGGAACAGGAAAACAGGCACAGAATGGAAAAAGGAAACCATGAAAAGAAAGAGCTAGAGTTTAGCTCCTACCTGGTCCAGACGGCGCCGAAAATCGTCTGCAGAATCACCCGGAATCAGCTGGTGAAAATCAAGGGGGAAGAGGCACCTCCAAAGCTCCAACAAACCAAGTTCAAATGAAATGGTAAAATGAGAGGTAAAAACACCTTTTTATTGCTTTTTTCGTAATTCAAAGCGAAATATTAGGGTCCTAATCTCATTTCCATGCAAATGTTATTCATTTCTAACTAGTTTGATGCAGCAATTGAGGATACAGTACTATCTTTGAAAAAGGGCAAAGCTAGTGATGGTAAAAATCAAAAATTTGACCATATAATTATCGAGCAGTTTTAGCACAAAGTTCATGCTCGTTAAAAAATAAACGCAAGATCCGAGCAGTTTTAGCACATAGTTCATGCTCGTTAAAAAATAAACATAAGATCGAGCAAATGTTTCCACCCGCGTTTAAGCTCGTTAAAAAATGAACTATCCCGGTAAATAACCACTGTGAATGTTATACCATCAGCCATTAAAGCCTTGGTCGTGTTTGCACCTGTCACCTCCACTTTTCATTTGGCCGATCGTTCACCTCCATATGATTCTTTACCCATTTTGAGGAACAGATGCGAAGAGTGATTTCACCTAGCCATCCTTGTGACACTGTCGTGATTGGAAAATTCCAACCTGTACCTGGAATCAACTGCTAACCCTGTTGATCACTCGTTCCTCAAAAGACGAGTCTTCTTTAAGCTCTTTTCATCTGACTCGTAAAATATGAAAAGATTGCCGAGTTTTGGCCTTCCAGCTCGTTAAAGTGACCGGAAGAGCTATCCCTCCTCTAGATTTTAATCTTTTTGGACCCGAGGGATTATTGCACAAAAAGATCGAGCGCTTGTTTTATTCGGCTCGTTAAAACTATCGAAAACTCATCCCTTCTGTATTGTTTTATACTTTTTCGGACTTAAGGGATTAGATGACGAAAAAGGACTTTTGGAGTTAACTTTATGTACCTTTTCAGACTCTCTAAAAATGAAAAGGACCGAGTTATCCTTGTCGTTAGACTCGTTAAAATCATTAAATAGCGACAAACTTGTCTTTAGACGAGAACAAGTTTCACTATCGCTAGGCTCGTTAAAACATAGCGATGGGCTTGCCCGAAGGGCAGGTTATAGAACAAGCATATGTTATCCTCCTCAAGCTTGACAAAAATAAAGAGGTATTGGTCAGCAATGACTGGGGAAAAATTGGGAGAAACTAAAGAAAGCTTTGATGGTAGCAAGTCGCTCTTGAACATGACACTTTTCCTCCATACCACAATCGGTTTGGGTTGTTTCATTCACCGGTCACATCCATGGTCTCGCCATACCATCCATATTTGAGGTAATGCTACCGATCCATCGCATCAGTGTCGCCATATGTTCAAGAGAAGTCGTTTAGAAAAAGTCAACCGTGTCCCATCCACTGCCATACATTATCCTTCATCCTTTCATGACCGCCACCCTGAATCATATGTCACAGATCGTTTTCACCTCCATTAAAATCATTAGCTCCGTTCCGTGTCACTGATGTGGGATTCATTAAGGCCCTCCTTTGATGGATCGCTTCTTGTCGACATCAGCTCATTATCCAGGAAGTTGATCTAGGAACACCCCCTTCAGTACTTTGAAGCTTGCATGCCACAATGGTAAGTTTCTCACTTCCGGCGACAGGTATACATCAATAACCTTCGACCGAAAGATTTTGCGTGGTGTTCGACGCCAAGTCCTCTATTCGTGAATTGTACTGCAGTACCTTGAGGGTCATTATCATTATCGGTGATTCCTCTCGCGCTTGTTAACGGTTTACATCATTGACCGGTAATCAAGCGATGTCTTTCCATGTTCGACTTCAGAACAATTCTCACATGGATCGACTTGTACTTAGAGTGAAGATCGAACGAGTTTGAAGACCCCGGATCTAGTTTCATCCATTCGGGCTGCGATATATATTCAGGAAAGATAAAGACATTGACATGTACATCATTGCAGTAGATGATCATCCTACTCAAAGGATGATAATTTCATCAAAATTATCAGTCTACCATCAGACGATTGTCTGTTCTATGTACAGCAAAATGAATTTATAAAGCTGAGCATGGGAATGCCCGCCTCAGCTAGATCATGAAAGCAGTATGAAAAATAATGTATTGTATTGTATTGTATTACAGGTCTCCTGCCAGCATTGGATGAACTTCGGATCCCCCTGATAAAGCATTTCACCCGATAAACAACCTCATACTTTAGGGGGCAACTGTTATAGACATTTTTGTGCCTTACAGCATTGAGCATGAAATGTCCATAATCTAAGGGATCCAAAGTCCCTAAACATGTTGTTCCTACCCCTAGAGGAACAAGGCTAACAAACCACAGCAATTCATAGAAGTTCTCCACCTGAAAACTGCTCAAAACAAGTCAATTCAGGATCATTTCAGTGGCTACACTAGCTGTCTGCGCTGAATGTCAAAGCCAACACTGGCTACCTGTGTTGAATGTCAACTGGAACAAAGGCTACCTGCGCTGAACGAGAGTGGACAAGTGGCAGGCTCATTTCTCAAGGTGTCAAAACCCAGGAAGCTTCCAAAATGACACTTGCCTCAGGGAATTCGACTGGTGATGAGTAAGAGGTTCCAAATCTCCAAGTGGAAGCAAGAACCTCCAAGTGGACTCAAGAACTGACAGAGGGAGAGGACACTAGTCAGATCTCAAGCTGACTCATCCTCTCTCCAAACATCTATATATGGATCTCTCTTCCATGAGATCTGGAGGCTGGAATTTTGTTATTGCAAAGAATTGCTGTTGGTTTGAGACTGGAACTATTGGGTGCTTAATGCTTTGAAAGGGGTGAAGATAGGAATTCCATTTGTTGGGAAGGAGATGCTGGATTGGAGCCCTCTGGGTTGTATCTCTTCCTGAACCTTGTTATTCATCAATAAAGCTATCTTGGTTTCTCCTATATGCTGATGTTTTCTTGATGTATGATTGCATTAGTGTATTTGATTTATTTCTAATCCTGAATCATTTATGAATATGAATATTTGCCTCATTTATGAATATGAATATTTGCCTTTGTGTTGTGTTCTTCTCTTGTCGGAAGTAGTTGTTCTCTTGTGATCTCGCAGGAATCAAGTAGCTGTTCTCTTGGGCGAGCGAGGAGGCAAGTAGCTGTGAACACCCAAAGAGAAGAGGATCTGGATCGAGGGACAAACGGAAGACACCGGTAAGTCTATTGATCTCTCTTCTTTCACATTTCATAAAGGAAGAAACCAGTATAGCTGTACTCGTTTGTTGCTAAGGCACTGTCACACCTTAGGTGGATAGGATCGTCCTGCATAGGCATTTTTCCCCACAACATTATGTAGCTCCTGAGGTATCGATTGCTAGTGATACTCTTCCTGTCATTCCGAGTATCCAACCGCTTAACTCTCGCACTCCGAAAGACGAGTCTTATGATATTCATTGGAATCCCATTTGGGAGCCTTCCAAATAAGACTTTCCCCTTACTCCTCCTAGTGTTTCGGTCCCAATGTCTTCTTCTGACATGGATGAAACGAACCCCGTCACAAGTGAAGAGACCTTTATGGCAAGTGGTGAAATTCCTATATCTACAGAAACTTCACCCTTCCGTGTCACTCCTCTTGGTATCATGTTGGCTCTACGCTATAATGCTCTGGCTGATATCATAGGTTCTAGATCTCCCCTTACAAGTTCCATGTGGTCTCATACTGTTACTCCGACTTCGGGATATTTTACTCCTTAGATTCACAATGTAACTGTCACATCTGTCCCGACTATTCCAACCATTTATGTGGCTTCCTCAGCCCCTGTTATTAGTGTCATCACTGCATCTTTAGTTGTGACCATTGTCGCTGGACCGTCAACAGGTCCTTCAAATAGTGGCCCTTCGGCATCCACATCTGGGGTTGTTGACCCTAGCCTTAGTGCCCCACCTTCTTCTGGTTCCCTTCCAGCAGGGGGAGCATATGATCAATATCTCCAAGCTCTTCAAAATCTGGATCCACAAAATCCGTTTCATTATTATGATTCTCGAGGAGCCCATATTTACCACCCTGGACCCATAGCATCTCAGCCTACGGTTGAGGTTTCGGTTCTGTTATCTATCACTTGGGGTACCACTGCTTATCACAGTGGCCAAGCACAGTCTTCAAATTTTCAAGGTCCACCCTATCAAGGTCAACCATCTTACGGACAACAGTCTTACGGACAATCGTACTATGGGAAACCTTATCTAGGGAAACCTATCAGCCCACAAGGACAACCCATTCAGGGGCAACCTTCGGCCTTCAATGGGTCTTCTTTCACATACTTCGGGCAACCTTCTGGAAATCCAAGACAACCTTACATTCAACAAGGCCAGCCTGGTACCTAGCAAGGCCCCCTTTCTAGACAAGTTGGTCAGCCTCAAATTCAACAAGGCCAACCAATTGTTCAGCCTACTCAGCCATCTGGTCAGTCTGGACAACCTTCAGTTGCGCAAGGTCAACCCAATACCTAGCAAGTTCAAACTTCTGGGCAGATGGGCCAACCTCAACCTCAACCGAGCCAACCTTCTAGCCAGATGGCTCAGCCTCATTTTTCCTAAGGACATCCATCTGGGCCTGTTCAACCGGGCACTCAAATGCTCGTTGCTTCTCAAGCTCCACTTGGTTTTTAGCCCTAGTCTGGGCTCTAGACCCAATCCAGTCTCCAATCTCAGACTCAATATGCTTATCAAACGTAGTCTGGTCCCAAGCTCAATTTGGAGCCCAGTCACCTTATGGTTTTCAGCAACCCCAAGGGCAAACTCAATTTTCCCCATATCAAAATTATCAACAGCCGCAGGTTAATCCTTATCAAAATTTCCAACAACCATATGTTGCTCCTACAGGCCAAGTTGGTAATCAGTGGAATGTTGGTGGTCAAATCCAAGGTCAATTGTCCAGTTACAGTTATAATCCGTATGGACAAAATCCCTACAGACAAAACCCTTATGGGCCAAATTAGTTCAGACAAAATCAATGGGGGCAACAAGCAAATCGATGGAACTCTAGTGCTACTTCTTACCCGCGGCCTCAGATATCCTTTAACCCTCAATTACCTTTTTTAGCGACGTTGGAATTATCGGATGTGTCCAAACTGACAAATGATCCCATTCTCCATAATCCGTACTGGCCACCGATTCCAACTAAAATTCTAAGTGATTATCCCAAATTTGACGGTAAAGCTGGAGAAGATTCCCAAGCTCATGTCATGACTTATCATCTATGGTGTTCGTCAAATTCATGGCTTGACGGCTTCACCTTTTTCAACGGACTCTCATTGGCTCTGCCACAAAATGGTATATTGAGCTAGCTTGAGGATCTTTTTAGGACTTTAACTCATTGGCTATGGCATTTTTAACTCATTTTCAGTTGTCGATTCGATATGAAATAGGCACACATCTCCTGACATCCTTGAAGCAGAACACGGCCACACATATCTCTGATCATATCCATGAATGGAGGAGACGTCGTTGTTTGATTAAGTTCTGGATCCCCGATCAGCTTCTGACTGACTGGTTCACAACCTCATTTGTCGGTCCGATAGCCCGGGACATTACTATGGGGGCATGTGTAACTGAAGAGCAAGCTATTGCGCGTGCTCAATACCTTGACTTGGTTTACTCCCAGTCCGGTACACTATATGATTATTTGCCTGATGCCCCGAGACCTGGAACTTCTAAAGCCCCGTCAACACCATCTGTTGATGGTGTCATCAGTTCTGTCAATGCGTCCTCTAAAAAGTTTTCTGCGAACCCTAGGAAGCAAAAATTGAATGCTCTGAATGAAAACACTTCTGAGGCCATATCCAATTCTGGTAACACTTCCGAGGTTAACGTCGTTCAATCCACCACGGCAGACAAAACTTTGAAAGGAAAGAAGAATGGAAAAGGAAAGAATAAGTCCAATCAACCGAAGCAAGATTCCCCTAAACCTCCACCCGAGGAAGGTGCCAAGCGCAAGCCTAAGTATCCTTTCCTTATTTGCAACGAGTATCACTATACTAAAGACTGCCCGAGACCGTCTGAAGTTAGTCGTTTATTAAAAGGTGCCTCTAGGACTCTTGCCGTGCTCAAAGAGCCTTTTCCCTCGCAGCAAACTCAAATGGTGGCTGATCCATCTCAATCCTCCTCTCCTTTTAGTTCTCGGGTATTTATGGTTGGGACAATTCCCATCCACATTTCTACTCGGTCAAAAGAATATCCTTCGCCTGCCAAGAAGGAAACTGAGGTACCCTCTAGTGCTCCTTTGTCCAACTCTGGTCCGCTCCATATCGAGCGACCTAGTACTGAGGCAGTCATCCGACCTCCTCCTAAAGGGGTACTCCAAAAGTCTTCTTACAACCCGAATGCTCATGTTGCGTAGCACTATAGCATCGTTGAGGACTTAGCCCAGGCTCCGTCAACTATGTCTGCATTAGAGGTCCTCCAGATCTGCCCCTCTTAGAGGAAGTCATTGCTATCGGCCATCGGTGGCATTGACCCGGCCAACTCGAACTTGATCACTTTTGACCTAGACAGTCATGTATCGAGACTGCCTCACCAAATTGCCTTCCTTATTCAAGTCATCATCAATTCTAAGACTATCCACTGCATTGTTGTTGGGAAAAGTATCCAATACGGAATGACCCTATCCCACTCTAAGGGTGATAGTACCTCAGCAACAATCAAAGCAAAGCTATTCGAGATTACTTCTTTATGAGATGTAAGAGAGGGGAGAAAGAGATCCACTAACCGTTGTCTTCCGCTAATGATTGATCCAATCTTCTCTCTTTGCTGCTTGCTCCCAGCTCCTTGCTCTTTCACCGGCCCAGCTACACCAAGATCCTGCAAAATAACAAGAAAGGGAAACTACAAGAAGCATACATTCATAATTGATTCAAGGATTAGAATAAATCAAATATACAAGTATCAATACGCCATTGAGACACATGCATATAGAAGAACCTCAAATGCTTTATTAATGGAAGAAGTAAAGTTCAGGAAGTAATACAACCATAAAAGGCCCAATCCAGCATCACCTCCCGACAGAAAGAAATCTCCTCTTCACCTCCTTCAAGCAAATCACCCAATAGTTCTATACTCAAACCAACAGCACTTCCTTACATTCACAAGATTCCAGCCTCCTCTAGACCTCATGAGAGAGCTCTATATATAGGAGTTTTGGAGAAAGGATGAGTCAGCTTGAGGCTGGCATGAAGCTGACTAGTGTCCTCTCCCACTTCAGTTATTCTTCAGTTCTTGAGTCCACTTGGAGGTTCTTGCTTCCACTTGGAGATCTAGACCCTCTTACTCATCACTAGGCGAATTCCCTGATCCAAGTGTCATTTTGGAAGCTTCCTGGGCATTGACACCTTGAGGAATGACTGTGCCACTTGGCCAAACTCGCCCAGCGCAGGTAGCCTTCTTTGCAGTTGACATTCAGCGCAGGTACAGAGTGGAGCAGTTGACATTCAGCGCAGATGCTCAGTGGAGCAGTTGACATGATCCATAATTAGCTTGTTTTAGAGTGTTTTCAGGTGGAGAACTGATATTTAGTGCTGTGGTTTGCTGACCTTGTTCCTCTAGGGGTAGGAACAACATGTTTAGGGACTTCGGATCCCTTAGATTATTGACATTTCATGCTTCATGCTGTAAGGCACAAAAATGTCTATAACAGTTGCCCCCTAAAGTATGAGGTCGTTTATCGGGTGAAATGCTTTATCAGGAGGATCCGAAGTTCATTCAATCGCTGAGCGGTGACCTGTAATAAAATACAATACAATACATTATTTTTCATTCTGCTTTCATGATCTAGCTGAGGCGGGCATTCCCATGCTCAGATTTATAAATTCATTTTGGTACATATAACAGACGATCGTCTGATGATAGACTGATAATTCTCTGCTGAAATTATCATCCTTTGAGTAGGATGATCATCTGCTGCAATGATGTACATATCAAATGTCTTTATTTTTCCTGAATATATATCGCAGCCCGGATGGATGAAACTAGATCCGGGGTCTTCAAACTCGTTCGATCTTCACTCTAAGTACAAGTCGATCCATGTGAGAATTGCGCTGAAGTCGAACATGGAAAGACATCGCTTGATTACCGGTCAATAATGTAAACCGTTAACAAGCGCGAGAGGAATCACCGATAATGATAATGACCCTCAAGGTACTGCAGTACAATTCACGTGGTGTGAATAAAGGACTTGGCGTCGAACACCACGCAAAATCTTCTGGTCGAAGGTCATTGATGTATACCTGTCGCCGGAAGTGAGAAACTTGCCATTGAGGCATGCAAGCTTCAAAGTACTGAGGGGGTTGTCCCTAGATCAACTTCTTGGATAATGAGCTGAAGTCGACAAGAAGCGATCCGTCAAAGGAGGGCCTTAATGAATCCCACATCAGTGACACGGAACGGAGCTAATGATTTTAGTGGAGGTGAAAACAATCTGTGAGATATGATTCAGGGTGGCGATCATGGGTGGATGAAGGATAATGTATGGCAGTGGATGGGACACAGTTGACTCTTTCTGAACAACATCTCTTGAACATATAATGACACTGATGCGATGGATCGGTAGCATTACCCCAAATGTGGATGGTTTGGCGAAGACCATGGTGATGAGACCGGTGAATGAAACAACCCAACCCGATGTGATACGGAGGAAAAGTGTCATGTTCAAGAGCGACTTGCTACCATTAAAGCTTTGAGGTTCTCCCAATTTTTCCCCAGTCATTTCTGACCAGTACCTCTTTATTTTTGTCAAGCTTGAGGAGGATAACATATGCTTGTTCTATAACCTGCCCTTCGGGCAAGCCCATCGCTATGTTTTAACGAGCCTAGCGATAGGGAAACTCGTTCTCGTCTAAAGACAAGTTTGTCGCTATTTAATCATTTTAACGAGTCTAACGACAAGGAAAACTTGGTCCTTTTCATTTTTAGAGAGTCTGAAAAGGTACAGAAAGTTAACTCCAAAATTCCTTTTTCGTCATCTAATCCCTTAAGTCCGAAAAAGTATAAAACAATACAGAAGGGATGAGTTTTCGATAATTTTAACGAGCCGAATAAAACAAGCGCTCGACCTTTTTGTGCAATAATCCCTCAGGTCCAAAAAGATTAAAATCTACGGGAGGGATAGCTCTTCCGGTCCTTTTAACGAGCTGGAAGGCCAAAACTCGGCAAACTTTTCATATTTTACGAGTCAGATGAAAAGAGCTCAAAGAAGACTCGTCTTTTGAGGAACGAGTGATAAACAGGGATAGCAGCAGATTCCAGGTACAGGTTGGAATTTTCCAATCACGGCAGTGTCACAAGGATGGCTAGGTGAAATCACTCTTCGCAGCTGTTCCTCAAAATAGGTAAACAATCATATGGAGGTGAACGATCGGCCAAATGAAATGGAGGTGGCAGGTGCAAACACGACCAAGGATTTTTAAGGCTAATAAATTTATGATCACAATGGTTATTTACCATCATAGGTTCATTTTTTAATGAGCTTAAACTGCTCAACCTTATGTTTATTTTTTAATGAGCATGAACTATGTACTAAAACTGCTCAGATCTCGCTTTTCTATTTTTTAACGAGCATAAATTCCGCGGTAAAACTGCTCGATCAATAATCTTGCATGCCCCCAGCATAATAACGCAAATCGAGGTGCATGCATATTGGTCACTATTTAAGCATAGTAACGCTTGAGGTACAACCCGTTGCGGGGCTGCGCCAGTGGAATTCCATCGTAATCCATTAACTCGTAGGCTCCTTTTGCTAACACCCTTTTAACAATATAGGGGCCCATCCATAAGGACTTGAATTTACCTGCTCCCAATTTATCGGATTCTTGGTCATAAAGCAAGACCAAATCACCTTCTGAGAAGACACGGGGTTTGACATTTTTGTCGAACTGAGCCTTGACTCGTTTCTTATGGGCCTCGTTAGCCAAAGCGGCATCACGACGGGTTTCATCCAATTGGATTAATTCCAAGAAACGAGCTTCTTCCTCTGAAGTTCCGGGGAGGAGATCGATTGCGAGTTTAAGCGACGAAATTTCGCACTGGATTGGTAAGACTGCTTCCAGGCCATACACCAGTTGAAAAGGTGTGAACCCGGTCGCGTTCTTTACCGACGTTCGGTAAGCCCACAAGGCTGAGTACAGGATTAGGTGCCATCTTCTTTTATGAACCCCGATCATCCTTTGCAACATACGCTTCAGGACCTTGTTGATTGCCTCAACTTGTCCGTTGGCTTGCGGATAATATGGGGTAGAGCTGTCGTGAGATAGCCCTAGCTTGGCAGCTAATTCGACCATCATGTGATTGCGAAAATGCGATCCATGATCTGTAACTATAGCCTGTGGTACGCCGAACCTGGCGACTACATGATTGAAAAAGAAAAGGGCAGCTGTTTTACTAGTGTTATCCAATGTAGGCATCGCCTCGGCCCATTTGGTAAAATAGTCAACAGCGACTATGATATACCCATGCCCCCCGGTCGAGGTGGGGTTACATTGCATGAAATCGATGCCCCACTTGGCGAAGGGCCCAACAGCAACTATCGGCTGTAAAGGTGCGGGTGGTCGTCTGGTTTTGCTATCAAAAATTTGACAAGCATGGCAACTTCTAACTGCGGTTATGCAATCTTTGAACATGGTTGGCCAGAAGTATCCTGCTCGTAAGATTTTTTGTGCTGTTGCATATCCAGATTGATGCCCCCCACACGCGCCTGAATGACACTCATTCAGTGCTTTTTCGGCCTCCTCATGGGTAAGGCACCTCCTCAGAACTGTATCGATACCACGACGGTAAAGTGTATCACCGACGATCATGTAGTCTTTTGCTTGGTATCGTATACGTTTTTGTTCGGAGCGAGAGGTGTTAGGCCTGAACCTTTGGGTTTGGAGATAAACTATGATATCTCCATACCACTCATCGCTTACAGATATGAGAAACAAACTTTCGTCCACGATTGACTCTTCCGATGTTTCATTGTTGGACAATGATGGGAGATCGCACAATAATTCTGCGAAAACTAGAGCTTTCTTTGACTTGGATTTTACAAATTCCAGATCAAACTCTTGAAGGATCGCTATCCATTTTGAATATTTGCCCCCCAGCAACTGTCGCGACAGTATATAAGTCATGGGGTTGCAATCTGACAGAATGGTAGTTTTCCGAAAGAGGACATAATGTCGAAACCTTTGAATCGCTTGAACAGCTGCAAGCGCTAGTTTTTCCACATAAGAATATTTACTTTCTGTATCATTTAATGTTTTACTTAAATAATAGATAGGATGTTCGATTCCATCGACTTCTTGAACTAAAACCATCGCAATGGTCGTATCCGCTGCAACCAGATACAGGTTAAAATCTCTTTGATAGTCTGGGGCGTACATTAATGATGCTTTTACTAGACAATCTTTCAGAGCATCAAAGGAAGCTTGCGCCACCTGGTCCCGGACAAAAGGTACATCCTTTTTCAAAAGACGAGTATAACCCTTAGCAAGTTCTGCGTAATTTGGAATGAACCTCCTCAGAAAGTTTGCTTTCCCTTGGAGTTTCTGAATCTGAAGCAAATTTGAAGGTGGAGGCAAATTAATGATTGCCTGAACCTTACAGGGGTCGAGACGAATCCCATCCTTAGAGACTACAAAGCCAAGTAAACGACCAGAACCGACGCAAAACACACATTTGTGTGGATTAAGTCTTATCTTGTAGTGTCGACAACGTAGAAATATCGCTCTTAAATGCTGCGGATGATCAGTCCGCTTTCACGAATGAGCCGGAAGATCGTCGAGATAAGGTTGAACAATGTTCTTGATGTCATGGAAGGCATAATTCATTGCCCTATGAAACGTCGCCCCTGCGTTCTTTAAACCAAAGGGTAATTTTCGATAAGCGAATGTGCCCCACGGACAAATAAATGCAGTCTTTGACTGGTCCTGTGGGCGGATATTTATTTGATTATACCCGGAAAATCCATCCATAAATGAAAAGATTTCACATCCGGCGCATTCATCAATTATCTGGTCGATGAAGGGTGTAGGGTAGTTGTCCTTCGGACAAGCTTGGTTTACATCCCTATAATCGACACACACTCTAATCGTCCCTTGTTTCTTCATAACAGGGACAATATTCGATACCCAATCGGTCAGAGGAACCGGGTAGATGAATCCAGCATGGATGAGTTTTTCAACTTCCGCCTTAATGGCAGCGGCTTTCTTTGGGTGTACCTGTCGAAGCCGTTGTCTTACTGGTTTGACATCAGGATACATTTTAATTTCGTGTTCAACGATACTCGAGTCAATGCCTGGCATTTCATCATATGACCAAGCAAAGACATCTCTAAATTCGCGAAAAAGAGCGTTATATATTTCCAGTTCTGAAGGGGAACAACCTTTGCCGACATAAATATTCTCTACAACATCTGTTTTAGTCGAGATATTTATGGCTATAGTCTCTTCAATATTGGATAGGTTTCGTTCGGAATCCGCCGTGTTTACAGTTTTTGTTAGGAATTCAAAAACTGAAGGGTGATAGAGGTCACTTTGAGTATCTTCTTTGTATTCCGGAAGAAGGGAACGATGGTGGTGATCATTCCATGGTGCCCCCTCAATCATCATTGATTGTAAGATTCCTTCGTCAGTCCCATGTACTTTCGACCAAGGATCTAATGAGGTACCATATTCTCTAGACCTATCTACCCAAACGCTTGACGAGCGTTGATTTGGGTTCGCCTCCCATGCTTGAAACATTGATTGCTACAATATTTCTAAAGGGCTTGGGGGAAAAACCATTGAACGATCCATGTCGACCTTCGTGGAAGATATCATGTTGCAGGTTGCTACAAACGGTATATTTCCCATATAAATAGGAGGTGGTAGCGCGAAAGTTCCCATCAATGTGGGGTCTTTCAATAATCCTACTCCGATATCTTGAATTGAATGGTTGCTCTCATGGATCATGGGAATGCTTCCTGTAACTTGTGAACCATTAGGGAGGAAATTCTGTTGGTCGACGATCGTAATCCCTCCTTCAAATGGGAATGCGATCTTCCTAAAATAAGTCGACACAACAGCTGCCATGGCATAAATCCATGGTCTACCCAGTAAGATGTTATAGTCAAGATTTCCATCGATGACTTCAACATCAATTTCTACTGTTTTTCCTCCTAGTTCAACTTTCAAGTTATTAAGGATACCATAAGGGGTATAAGTCGATGATCGAGACAAGGTTGGAGATCCCAAAGTTTTCCAGCAGCTCATCGACATAATACATGTCGAGGCTCCCTCATCAATTATTGTTCTGTGAACAGTTTTGTTGAGTGCTTTCACTTGAATAAGGAAAGCTAGCTGAGCTGGTAACTGAGGATCATATCCCTTGTGATCAAAGGATACAAGATTGGAATCCTTGGGATCAACCCCACCAATTGCTGATAACAATGCCTGCCTTTGGGATGGACAATTTTGTAGTACTTCCAGAGTCGACATAGCGGATGGCGATTGGGCCAAATCTTCCACTATATTATAATGCTGCGCCGCTCTGGCGCGAGGATTAAATGTCGACTTGTGTACTACACCCTTTGGCGGTTTTATTGTTAATTCAGGAATGGTGGGCGTTACAACTTCTGTCGAAGTTGTTGTCGAACTACTTGGTTGATCTTTACCTTTTTCGTTCGACAGCTGAGGATTCCCATAATCTTTGTTCCTTGTCGAAATCAAAGCATCATTCTGTTGTTTTGAAACCGACAACATAAGCACTTGCGACGGGGAAGCATTTCCACTATCAACCAGATTTTGACCTGGGTTGGGAAATGGATCAGTTAACACAGCTGAGGTTTGGGAACTTTTAAAGAACCTCTTTAACTCAGCTTTGAATGGGCAATTCTTTGTGGTATGATCCTTATCATCACATATTAGACATGGATAATTTTGTTTCCCTTTCCCAGGAGGGTTTGAAGAATTTTTCCCAGGGGATGACTCACCCTGTTTCTTCTTCTTCCCTTTGTTTTGCTTCTTCTTGCTTCCTGGTTGATTGGTTTCTTTGCCTTTATCTTCCGATATGGCATTTACTTCCGAAGCAAGAATTTCTTCTTTTGCATTTTGATCCGAATTCTTACGGGCTTTCTTCGACGAAGCCTTTATCGATTTTGCGTTTGCCGTGCCAATCACACCGTCACTGGCATGAGAGTCACTATTTGATTTAGGAGGGGGAGGAATTGAAAACTCTGGTCTAGGGGCGTCAGGTATTTTGTCATAGAGTGTGCCGGACTGAGTATACACTAAGTCCAAATACTGTGCACGAGCAATCACTTGCTCCTCTGTTACGACTCCCCCCTTCACCACATCTTCCGTTATAGCAGGAAGTAACGACTTTATAAACCACTCAGCTAACAGCTGATCGGGAACATATGTTTTCACCATCCTACGACGACGACGCCACTCATGTATATGATCAGATATATGGGTGGCAGTTTTCTGCTTGAAGTTGGTTAATATTTCTGTTCCCGTTTCATACCTTATCGGTAATTGAAAATGGGTTAAGAAAGTCGTGGCTAGGGAACTAAAATTGTCGAAAGAGGCTCTTGGCAATTCAATATACCATTTAGCCGCTGGACCTGTCAATGTCCTCTGAAAAAGGCGAAGCCTTATCGAATCATCGTTAAGGGTGTTCGACGAACACCACAGATGAAAAGTCATCACGTGATTCGATGGGTCTTCACCTGGATTTCCATTGAATTTAGGAATGTCAGATGGAAGTTTATGAGGAATCGCTGGCCACCAAGGGGCATAAGCAATCGGATCGTTGGTTAACCGATGTAAATCAGGTAACTCTAAAGTTGCCACGAATGGTAACTGTTGATTCAGGTTAGGCGAAGCGTAACTAGGGTACGATGGAATCGCCTGAGCGGTGGGCCTTTGCATACCAGCATAATGTAATTGATGTTGGTATGACTGATACGGTTGGTGGACTTGACCACTATAAAGTGGTTGGTTTTGACCATTTTGGATATACGGTTGTCCACTGTTCGCAAAGATCTGCTGCTCAAAACCTTGGTACACTTGCTGGAATTGCGGTTGTTGGTATTGCACAAGCCACGGTTGTGACGCCATGTTTTGTTGTGCTATGCTAACCATTGGACCGAGGTGTGGGGTAACTGTACCCGTTTGGACCTGTGTCGCCCCACCAGTTGGCGATTGTGGTTGTGACCCACAATCAAGAGGTTGTTGCATTACAACCTGAGATATCTGAGGTTGACATGCAACAGGTATCGCTTGAACTTGTGACACTGTTACAATAGCCGGTGTGGTTGGGATGTTCGTCACAGGTACACATTGTTGCATAGAATATACAACCCTTGGTTGTTGAGGTAGCATAGGTACCCAACTACTTGACGCAATTCCAGTATAACCTGAACATTGTTGTGAACTCACGTATGGGTACCCTCCCGGAGGGGGTAATGAAAGGGCATACTGCCCCCCATACGGTATCAATCCAGAACTAAAGGGGATTGATGGCCCAGATTGACCTCCAAATGGGTCAATTTGGCGAGTTTCAACATAAGAGTTACTGGGTATTACTCCGGATGAACAAACTAGAACAGACCAAACTGTCGAAATAGTCCCTTGGTGGACTCCTTCTAGCTGTTGTGAGCTAGTTGGGACAGCTGGTATGCCGGCAAACATTGTCGGAGTGACGGCAGGGGCTTCTGCTGTCGCTGTGTCATTTGACACAGTCCTAGATGATGACGGTTTTTCAGACATTTTAAGTCTATCCAATAGATTGCCTAGTGATTCTACAGGAACTTCCACTTGTGGTGGATTAACTTCAGATGAAGGAAATAGAGTGACCCCGACTCCAAAATGAGTTGGAGTACTTGCTTGCGGATCCTCTGCAATTTCCTCTATTGCAATCAAACCCGGTGGAAGAGGAAGACCGTCAGGTCCGTAAAATATTTCTGGTGCCGAAGAAGTGGTTGCTTCGACAGCTACAGTTGTTTGAGGAACAAAACTCTCTGGACCGGTTACAGATGGAACTGGTTCAGTTATACAAGTATTTGCCCCCAGACCAGGATCAGTATTACTGTCCTTCTGTGGCTGTTGAACTTCTTCAATAGAGGCAGGGTTTCCAGAAATGTTTGGAGTAACCGGAACCTCAGATGCAGTTGGAACACTTGTTCTAACTTTTATAGGAGATTTTGAACCGGTTAAACGAGTTCGCTTTGTCCGTACTGTTTTCGATTCCGGAGACAAAGACGGTTGACTCGTAAGCCTCTGCGAACGACGGGGTTTCAATTGACTTTCTTCCACGATTGCGGATTACTCGATCAACTAAAATATTAAAAGGGGAAATTTGTGTTTCCGAATTGAATGAATTTTATTAGACGCTTTTAGACACAACTTGCTTTTTCACTTTTTAAGAGTCGAGAAAAAGCTAAAGATGACTCTAATCTCCTTCGATGTATTAACAAGTCCGAAGTGACAAATGCTCGGCTGGACTTTTTCAGTTATAGAGTTTGAAAAAGGCCAAAAGAAACTGCTCTGGAGATCTAGGCAGAGGGTGTGCCAAACCTTTCGCAAAACCACAGAATACGTTTTACGGTACGGGTGGTCGATCTTCGTGAATGCTGTGTTCACTGCATTGCGATCAGTAGGGCGGCCGACACGGTTTCCTATGGATAAAGGCTTTATTCCTATAGGGGTCTCCCAATATATACACGACGGTACGTGGGAGCACAAGTCCGTATTAGTGCCACCGACTCTCAGGAGGAATCACCCACCTTCGTCGAGATCGACAGTCACTACGTTTAACGACGCCGGAACACGTCTCTAGCTTAGACCTCTATGTGTTTGCGTTATGTTTCAAAGCGTTGTTAGGTTCATTCAATATATTTTAAGTTGATCTTTTTTAAAGTTTTCCTTTCAAGGTTCACCACGAGATGTTTGATACAAATTCCTAAATGCAGTCTAAGATGAGAAGCAAGCTTTTTCAATCTTTTCGACTTATGAAAATCTTAACTACTGAGGGAAAAGAGAGACAAAATCTTTTCACACAGATCAAAGAGCATACACTAATGCACTTTTTCCCTAAATCAACATACAAACTTATCAAATGCAAAATGCAAAATGCAGGTATTTCTTTTCTCTTTCTTAATGTTTGTGCGATACAAAAAAGAAAGTTGTTGTATAACTTTGAATTCAATTTTAAGTGAAAGCAAACAAGCTTGTCCAAAATCAAAAGACACCTTAAGATTTACTTGTTTCGACACTAGAAATATATAAATTCAAACCATATGACGAAAGCAAAAGCTCAATCAACTATGAACAGCAAATAAACTAACTCTTGAGATCAAAACGACACTTATCACAGGTCTAGATCTAAGAGGTCACAGCAAGACTAGTTCACTTTCGTTATGGGAAACTGTAAATGATATAAGAAATATACAAAGAACAAACACAGTTTCTTTATACAACCGAGGCGGAATAGTGGCAAGGAAAGTTGGTTTCAGATAAGTACATTGACTGGTAACAGGTTGCAAAAACAAGGGTGAAAACAGGGCAAGAAACAGCAGGAAACCCCAGTAGCACAAGGCAAGACTGGTTCAGCGCAGGTAGTACACTGTCAGTTTGACATTCAGCGCAGGTAGCCCCTTCGGGAACTGCGCTGAAATGCAGACAGCCTTCACACAGCCTGCACTGAAGAACGAAACTTTCGTTTCTCTTGGTTTCCGGGTCACAGATTGCTCAAAAATTCACAGTTTTTGGCCAAATCAGAAGCTATCAGTCAAGTACACACTAAGGGATGACAAGGAGGATGAAAAGCTATCACTAAGAGCTTATTAGAGTCCTTGTGGATCAGCTCTTCAAATCATAAACATGCCCAGAAACTGAGCTAGAGTAGCTGCCCTCTACTTTGCATTTGAAAGATCCAAACGCAGTTCGATTCGGTACTCCCTGTGTTTATGAAATGAATAGCAAAAACACAACCAACCAACAAGATACGATCCCCAGCGAAGTCGCCAATTTGTTGTTGGGAAAAGTATCCAATACGGAATGACCCTATCCCACTCTAAGGGTGATAGTACCTCAGCAACAATCAAAGCAAAGCTATTCGAGATTACTTCTTTATGAGATGTAAGAGAGGGGAGAAAGAGATCCACTAACCGTTGTCTTCCGCTAATGATTGATCCAATCTTCTCTCTTTGCTGCTTGCTCCCAGCTCCTTGCTCTTTCACCGGCCCAGATACACCAAGATCCTGCAAAATAACAAGAAAGGGAAACTACAAGAAGCATACATTCATAATTGATTCAAGGATTAGAATAAATCAAATATACAAGTATCAATACGCCATTGAGACACATGCATATAGAAGAACCTCAAATGCTTTATTAATGGAAGAAGTAAAGTTCAGGAAGTAATACAACCATAAAAGGCCCAATCTAGCATCACCTCCCAGCAGAAAGAAATCTCCTCTTCACCTCCTTCAAGCAAATCACCCAATAGTTCTATACTCAAACCAACAGCACTTCCTTACATTCACAAGATTCCAGCCTCCTCTAGACCTCATGAGAGAGCTCTATATATAGGAGTTTTGGAGAAAGGATGAGTCAGCTTGAGGCTGGCATGAAGCTGACTAGTGTCCTCTCCCACTTCAGTTATTCTTCAGTTCTTGAGTCCACTTGGAGGTTCTTGCTTCCACTTGGAGATCTAGACCCTCTTACTCATCACTAGGCGAATTCCCTGATCCAAGTGTCATTTTGGAAGCTTCCTGGGCATTGACACCTTGAGGAATGACTGTGCCACTTGGCCAAACTCGCCCAGCGCAGGTAGCCTTCTTTGCAGTTGACATTCAGCGCAGGTACAGAGTGGAGCAGTTGACATTCAGCGCAGATGCTCAGTGGCGCAGTTGACATGATCCAAAATTAGCTTGTTTTAGAGTGTTTTCAGGTGGAGAACTGATATTTAGTGCTGTGGTTTGCTAACCTTGTTCCTCTAGGGGTAGGAACAACATGTTTAGGGACTTCGGATCCCTTAGATTATTGACATTTCATGCTTCATGCTGTAAGGCACAAAAATGTCTATAACATGCATGGTCATTGATGAAGGCGCTTCTACTTGCATTATGTCTATTACTTGTTGGAAGGCTATCGGTTCTCCGACTCTGAGCCAGTCTCCCACTACCTTGGAAGCCTTCGATGGGAGATAATCTCGTCCTTATGGTATACTCTCGTGTCTGCTTATTACCTTGGAAGGAAAGATGGTTGAAGTGGAGGTCAAAGTTGTCGATGCTAATTTAACTTACAACCTCCTTTTAGGACGGAGCTGGACATATGCCATGCGAACCGTGGCTTCATCTCTATTTTGTGTCATACGTTTTCCTCATCAAGGGAAGATCGTCTTGGTAGACCAGTTGTCCTTCTTCGCCTCTTCCTCCTCCTATGGCAATGTGCCTTTCGTGGAGCACACCTCTGTTCCATATGAGAGTGTGGCTGCTGGACTCTTTAAAGATCCTTCCCTTATGGGTGTTTTTTCACTCCCACCTCCCAACATTGCTCCCGTTAATATGATTTTTATTCACTCTGATCCTTGGGTTCTTCCTCCTATTGATCAAATAGAATCTTGGGGTGATGAGATGTCGTTGAGTCCCACCGAGCTCAACTACGTTGAAATTGTTTATGTATCGGCTTCATTGCCTGAACCTGCTCTTTCGAGTAGGGCTTTCGACTCGTACGTTCAGTCCCCTTGGCTAGGAGATAGCACTTCTTCAGACCATTTACAGGAAATTTTTCCTTCTGATGAAGCAATTATTGAGACTATGTCTTTCGAGGAACCTCCTTGGTCTGATCATCACCATCGTTCCTCGTTTCTCCCTACCCATCGGGAAATGCTTACTTGTCTTGAGCAGTTTGCTCCTTGTCTCCCCTCCCAACCTCT
Source organism: Pinus tabuliformis (assembly GCA_031772625.1). Classification (NCBI taxonomy): domain Eukaryota; kingdom Viridiplantae; phylum Streptophyta; class Pinopsida; order Pinales; family Pinaceae; genus Pinus; species Pinus tabuliformis. The sequence goes on from CM062816.1 coordinate 1,207,663,949, forward strand.
TCAGACACCCATCCAAATTCATCAAGTTTTTCCTAAAGGGAATATGGGGAACGTTACGAAAACTCAGCCAATCGACATCTCTGTGAAACCAGGGATTGTCGAGCACATTCATGTTGGAGTAACTTGTACTCCGGAGGAGATTCAGCTTTATACTAATCTTTTTTGCGAATTTCATGATGTTTTTGCTTGGTCTTACAAAGAGATTCCCGGCATCGATCCTAGCATCGTGGCGCATGAAATACCTACATATCTGAGTGCCAAACCTGTTCGACAGCATCTACGCCCTGTGCACCCCCGAGGCTGCAGATATTAAAGCGGAAGTCGAAAAGCTTGTTAAGGCTGGGTTTATTTACCCTATCTCGCTCACAGATTGGGTTTCTAATATTGTCCCTGTGACTAAAAAACAGGGCACTATTAGGGTATGTGTTGATTATCGTGACATTAATCGTGCCTATCCCAAAGACAAATACTCTACACCTTTCATTGACGAGCTCATTGATGAGTGTGCCGGGAGTGAGATATATTCATTCATGGAAAGATTTTTTGGTTATAAACAGATTAATATCTCACCTACGGATCAACACAAGACCACCTTTATCTGCCCGTGGTGTACTTTCGCTTATAAAAAGCTCCCTTTCAGTTTAAAAAATGTCGGTGATACCTTCCAGCGTGCAATGTCTTACGCATTTCATGATATTCGACACATTGTGTAGCCTTACCTGGATGACCTTCCGGCTCATTCAACGAAATGCCAAGACCATCCAAACCACCTTCGCGAAATTTTTCTGCGTTGTCGACACTATCGTATTCGTCTTAATCCACATAAGTGTGTCTTCTGCGTGGAATCTAGTAGACTTATTAGGTTTATCGTCTCCCTAGAGGGTATCTGTCTGGATCCCCTTAAAGTTGAAGCCATCCTGAATCTCCCTCCCCTTGCTTCTTTGTAGCAATTGCAGAGTCTGCAGGGTAAAGCAAATTTTCTACACCATTTCATTCCGAATTGTGTTGAAGTGGCCAAAGGCTATACGCGATTATTCAAGCGAGACATCCCTTTTCTTTGGGATACCACTGCACAAGGGTCATTTGAGCACCACAAGGCCCTCCTTGTTTTTTCTCCGTTGTTACGTCCGCCTGATTATCACCGTTACTACACTCTTTATTTAGCCGCTGCCGATAGCACCATCGGCATGGTTCTGGTCCAAGACAATGATAATGGTACTGAGCATGTTGTTTACTATCTTAGTCACAAATTTACTTGATATGGAAACTCGATATGCCTATGTTGAGAAGTTGGCATTGGCTGCCGTTTGCACCGTCCAACATTTCTGCCACTATATATTATTGCGCACCACGACGGTGATTTCTGATTGCAACCCAATGACGTACATCTTGTCACATCTGTTACTGGGGGGAAAATACTCAAAATGGATTTTCATCCTTCAAGAGTTCAACTTGGAGTTTACTACAGCCAAGTCTAAGAATTCCCTCGTCTTCGTTGAGCTGCTTTGCTCCCTACCATCTATTACCATGCCCTCTCGGTTAGAGGACCATATTCTAGATGAATCTCTGTTCTTGATTAGCACCCTCGATTCTTGGTACGGGGATATTATTATCTATCTTCAGACATCCTCTTTTCATCCAGATTTGTCCAAGGATGCTCGGTGACGGATTCGCCGTCATTCTCAACCTTATCGCATTATTGGGGACACCTTGTACCATCTTGGCACTGACTCTGTTCTCCACTAATGTTTGACGTTCGAGGAAGCCGAACGAGTTCTAAATTACTGCCACTCTGGCGCCTGTGGTGGTCATATGTCCGGATATGCTACTGCTCAGAAGATCCTCTGTGCTGGTTATTTTTGGCCGTCTATTTTTAAGGATTGCATTCTTGTTGTCTACTCTTGTCATGAGTGCCAAATCTACCAACGGAAGATGTGCGTGCCTCCTGCTCCTTTGCACCCTATCGTTACTGTCGACCCCTTTTCCAAATGGGGCATTGATTATATGACTTGTAACCCTCGCTCGGCCGGGGGCACGAGTACATCATTGTTGCCATCAATTATTTCACGAAATGGGCCAAGGTGATGCCTACGCTATCCAATGACGGTTAGACAGCAGTGCAATTTTTATTCAATCATGTCATTTCACAATTCGGAGTCCCTCAGGCTATCGTCACTGATGACAGCAAACATTTCCGTAATCATATGATGACTGAGTTAACAACCCATCTAGGCTTGCGGCATGATAGCTCAACACTGTATTACCCTCAGGCCAATGGCCAAGTCGAAGCTGTCAACAAAGTTTTGGTCACGATGCTTCAGCGCACCATTGGCATGCACAAGTCCAACTGGCATTTGATGTTGTTTTCTGCCTTATGGGTCTACCGAACCTCAGTGAAGGTTGCCACCGGATTCACCCCGTTCCAATTGGTTTATGGTCTAGAGGCTACTCTTCCGATTAAGTGTGAGATCCCTTCTCTTAAATTAGCCATCGAATTTCTCCCAAAGACTACTCCAGTAGAAGAACGTCTTCTTTACCTAGAGCGGTTAGACAAAACCCATCGACTAGCCTCTCTAGCCATTGAAGCACAGAAGAAGAGAGTGAAGACTTACTTCGACCAAGCTGTCCATCCCCGTTCTTTCGTTGAAGGAGACTTAGTCCTGCTCTATGATCAAGCAAATGATAAGCTGGGGGTAGGCAAATTTGAGCCTATGTGGCATGGGCCTTACATTATAAAACGTGTTTTGCAAAAAGGGGCCTATGAGCTGATCGATTACAAAGGGAATCCTCTAGATAAGCCCCGAAATTGGCTTTATCTGAAAAAATATTATGCATGAATCTCGTGCATCTGATTTTTACATACGTGTGTTTTCAACAGGTGTTGTCAGTGTGTGTTTTCATGTTTGACTTGGTGTGTAGGCATAATTGCCGCTTATTATGTCTTTTGCTTCTTGTGCAGATGTCTGGTACACCTTATGTTGGTTTCGCTGATGGTGCCTGCCGCAGTACCTAGAACCTTTCTTTTGCGGCGTGGGTGATCTACGATCCTCACAGTGAGTTAGTAGACCTTCAAGGTGTTTTTCTGGGTTGCACCATAAACAATGTCACTGAGTATAGCGTTGTCATTGAATTACTAACCAAAGCTGTCAACCTCGATATTCGTGCATTGGTCGTGAATCTAGATTCTCAACTTGTTGTCCACCAACTTAACGAGCATTATTCTGTCAGAGATCATCGGATTTTAAGGTTGTATTTACGTGTTAAGTTATTGGAAATGAATTTTGATTTTATTATATATCAACACATTCCAAGAAGATTAAACACATTAACTGATGCATTAGCAAATCATGTATTAGACAGACATTTACGCAACATGTAATCAAAACATTGTATAGAAGCATTCAGAACACAATAATGAACCATAGAAATATGTATGTATATATATATATATATATATATATATATATATATATATATATATATATATATATATATATATATATATATCTCGTGTGGCACACCGAGACACTCAAAAAATAAGTGTATATGTCAAAAATTGAGTCTGTGCTCTCCATACATCTGAGACACATGTCTCTCAAAAAATCAGCAGAAAGTAAAACCTAGGTATCTACTCTGGTGGGTTCTGCTTCCTATACTGCTTGTAGTCCACTGCTTGTGCCCTACAGGGACCCTCCTCGATCCCCCTGTAATCCGGGATCCTGTCCGTCAAGCCCTCAAGGTTACGGGCTATCTCCTCCACCGCATTGCCACCAGGGTGAACCAGGGCCAGGTCCATATTGCCCTGCGGGTCCCTCTGTGCCTCGAGAGCTAATCCTACCGGCCTCTCCGGTCCCACATCTGCAAGTAACATAAGAGTCATTATTAAGACATATGCATGATAAAATCCAAAAATATCATAAAAATCAAAACATAAATAGTATGGTGTTTCAATCAAGTGTTTACCTCCCTCATCCCACTGCTCGCCCGAAGAAAGCAGCATGTCGGGGTCTCCACAGAAATCTATGCCTGCATATGACCAGTCCTCGACTATGACCTTTTGCCGCTCTAGCCACTCTCGGAACAACATCCCCCATGATACCGGTCGGCCACCGCCCCCTCGCGGCATGACATGTGCCCATCGAGTGATGTGGGTCTCTCGTGACCCAGGCACGTATAAGTCCATGTCCTGTAGTTGAAGAACCATTACCCACTCCAGTATGAGCGGGATCAGGATAGATCCATACCCGAACTATTTCGCCTCCTCGCGCAGGCACCTCGTCAGTTGTCTCTTCATGTTGACAGCCACTGCCTCGGCCCAGTTATACATGGTCGGGTTAAGGCACTCGAGAGCTAGCCGGAGGTGGGTCTTTTTTGCCTCATGTTGGGCTTGGGAGCCCGCCATCCTCGTCACCATGAACAATACGGAGCGAAGAGTCAAGTCTTCCACTGTCGAGATTTGTAATTTCCCACTAGTGGCTGATTTGCGTGCCCCTGAGCACACCCGTGCTATTATCATGTCTAAGGTCTCGCCTTGCACTTGTTGGCCCTCTAAGATCGACCTTTCGCCGTGGCGAGACAATCTAGTTAGAAAATATATGTCCGTGGCATCAAATTAGATGTCTTGCCCCGGATGACGAACTTCCCATCCGTTGGGTTCCAGGAGCAAATTATCAGCTCTAGTAAGTCAAGTTGTGCTCAGAGATGAGGAGTGAGGAAGAATTTTAATAATCCACACTCGAGTAGGGCTCTTCAGCACCTAACATCATTAAAAGCTTGTTTGTCATTGTCATCATGAGTTCTCTCTTACCACACAAAAGCCATTTTGTCCTGCATCAGAAGAAAAATTGATTAGAACACTTTTCATAAGCTTAAACATATAAATTATATAAAAAAATTGACTTTAAGGCGCCATCATTGCTGTTTAAAAAACAGCAGCGATGGCTCGAGGTCAGTCGTTGTTTTTTTCAGCAACCATCGCGGGAGTACACCTCTATCCCGTGATGATCCCAATGGTAGCTAGTGTTAACAATCGCAGTCGTCGCTAACTCGAGTGGATCTTCCGCGACGACCACGAGGCGAATTTGGGTTTCAAAATTCACCCAAAAACTATCAATCTACCACCAAATTGCACGAAAAAAGCTTTGAAATGGAGCGCAGGAGAGAGATTACTTACTTGGTGAAGACCTCGGGCAAAATTGTTGACCGTCGGTGTCGGAATCAATCTCGGGAATTCGCTCAGTTTTGCACACCAAAATTCCAAGGTAAAAATCACAATGGTAAATGGTAAAAATAAACTTACCATACCTCCTTTTATAGTGTTTCTTTCAAAAAATTAAAAATTACACTATATGGCTTAGGTTTTTTCCTTTTATTTTAGGGTTTTGGTTAGGGTTTTGAGTTTTTCCCTTGTATCCACGCATTTTTTTTTTTTTGAATGGGTCTTACGATTGAAGTGTTTTGTGCAGAACTACAGGTGGCGAGATCATGTCATGCTTTGCATACACTTGGTCCATATTTTATAAAAAGTCTTCTTTAACGCTCTTTTCTGACTTAAAAGACGAAAAGATTGTTGAGTTTACCCTTTTAACTCATTAAACGAAATAAAAGGCGGTCCATTTTGAGCTCTTTTCCAACCGTATAAATGTGAAAAGATCGCCAGACCTTTTTCATTTCGAGTTCGATATTGGTTACGAAACGACGTGTCTTCGATCGCTTTTCTACTTTTTCAGATTGAGGTCACTAACTACGAAAACTTGATCATAATGGTCAAGTAGTTCTCTCGAGTATTATTTTATACTTTTTCGAGCTCGAGAGACACAAATTTACGAAAAAGGACCCCCCTAGAGTTTTCTTTTCTGTGTCTTTTTCAAACTCTCTAAACATGAAAAAGACTCCGAGTTTTGCCTGTGTCAGGCTCGTTAAACCCTGACGACATTGGACTCATCACCATGATGAGATTCGAGCTTCTCCTCCCTAGAGCTCATTAAACCACCACTAGGTTGGATTCATCCAAAGGACAAACTTATATTACAAGCATATGTTATCCCCTTCAAGCTTTTTTTCAAAAATAATTGGGGTACTCGCCAGCAATGGTGGGGAAAAGTTTGGAAGTCATCATTGGTTACCTGCGGCAACTAGCCACTCTTGAACATCAACACTTTTGCTTCTTTTCGGATTGGGATATCCATGCATTGTCATTTGGCCTTCTAGGGTTTTGGGTTGCCATTTAGCCTCATTCCATCCGATCCGTGCTGTCTTTGTCGAGCCTCTGATCCCTTGGTACCTGAAAGCTGCCACGTCTTGAAGTCCTGTCGCTGACATGTTCAAGAGTATAATCCTTCTGCAGTTCACACCCTTACCTCCTCCCCTGATACTCTGCTTCACCATCTACCACTTGTTCCTTATCTCATGTCGTTGATGAGGGAAACATTATGGCCCTCCTGCGATGGATCATCTCCTGTTGATGCCAGCTCATTATCCAAGAAATTGGTCTAGAGATCCCTTTTGGTACCTTGGAGCTTGCATGCCTCAATGGCAAGTTATTCGCGCCTGATGATAGACTTTCATCATTGGTCGTCGATCGGGTGATTCCACGAGTGTTCAACTTCATCTCATTTTTCGCACTTGGTGGATTGTACTGGACAGTACCTTGAGAGCCATCGGAATTATTGGTGGTTTCTCTCGCACTTGTTAATGGTTTTCATCATTCGCCGGTAATCAAGCGACTTTCTATCATGCTCGACTTCGGCACATCTATTCGTGTGCTAGAATTTGTACTATGAACAGTTAAGGTTTCAATACCCCGAACTAAGATTACGTATTTTCAGGCTACGTGGATTGGTTCGTGGTTACATGCATGACTCTTTGATGGATGGTTGCGACCATACCTGAATCTACATGGGTGGCTACGACCATACCATTATCATTATCATGGTCTTATTAGCTGGGTGGCTACGTCCATACCACAAACCAAGTTCATATGTCCATTGGATGGGTGCACCCATGCCTAGACTACATGCATTTCACTATCAAAGATATCAGTTGTACTTGCGCCTGTAGGTTCTTCCAGGTGGTGTTCCAATTCAGACAGTTTCGTAAAGCATTTCACCCCTCCCACTCTCTCGGGCTTCATGCATTAAGGGGCATCTGTTACATAGTAATTTGTCACTACTTTCACCCCAGTCCTTCTACTATGTCATGTGTCATATAAACATGCTCATATTAAACAAATGCTCTCTAATGTTGCCAATTGACCCTCATTTCCTAAGTTTTCTGCCTCGTCGCAAGAATACACTTAATACACACGATGAACCCCTATCATAAACAATCCTGTCGCAACCCCGTCGCAGGAGTACACCTGTTTCCTGGGATAGTCAGATTTCAAGCCCCGGCGCGAGGCTATTAACTATATTTAGCGACGGTCGGTCTCCATACATTGCTTCCTAGCGATGTCGGCGCTAAAGCTTAGTTAACGACCAGTGACGATCCAGATTGGGCGAATTTGTTCCAACAGTCGGCCTTCTGGATGTCTCTAGACCTGGTTGTTGGGTTAGTTTGGGTCGCCCTTCCCCCTCTGGGATGGTAGTTCCGTCTTTTGTGCTGCTTTCCCTGAGGATAATCTCCCTCTCCCTCATTTCATGGAGAATCCTTCTCCTATAAAATCACTCACCATTGCTATGATATACTATTTTTTTGGTTGTACAGTGCTATTGCTACTTTTAAGTTTGGTAGATAGTTTTGGTGTGAGTGTGACAAGTGTGGGATTGCTACATAGTTTGCAAGAAGGTGTGGAGTGCCCTTAACCTTGTGTTAAAGCTTGTGAATGAGAGAGAGATATATTGTTGTTTGGGAGACCCATCTTTGAGAGTGAATGCTTGAAGAAACATACTGGCCGGACCCTCCGAGAAGGCTTGCGATGTCAAGACTTGGTTGTAAGCTTTGCTCTTGATTTATCATTAATACAATCAATGATGATTTCCTATGCCTTGTGAGTAATTTACTTGATAGTTCATGACTTCTTGACTTTGTGAGTAAATAGATCACTGTTTTTTCTCGGTTACGTGCTCTGTTGTTTTCTTGTGGTGTTTCAGGTTGATTTCTCATTAAGGAGAAGGAAACGAAAGCTGGAGACCTACCTCAAACCGGTGGTTACCAAAGTTCTGTTGCACTATCCGCAGAGGGAACACTTTCCTACTTCATAGGATTATCGCATGAGAATGTGGAATTATTGTTGTTTATGCAAAGAATCGTCAATTTGGTGTACATGCATTTGCTTGACTTGAAAGTCAGTTGTTTGAAGAAGCATGTCTTGTCGACTTATGTTTAGTCGATGATGTTTTGTCGATTGTGTGAGTCGATATTTTGTACACCAAGATGCAAGAGTACATAGCGATGTTATATGATGTGACAGTTGTTTCTTTGAAGGAGAAAAATAAGAGGTCGTCGATTTGCATTTCTTGCATAATGTGTTTTTCCATTTAATGATGTTTCTTATGACAAGATGTTGCAAGATTTTGGAAGGTCCATTCTTGAGAAATATGCTCATGCTTAGCCTTCATTCTCAAATCAAAACATGAGTACCATGTTGAACTAGAGGATGATAGAGGCAAGAAGCGATAGTGGAGAAGATGCCAAAAAGTTTTCAGCCATGGAAGACCGTTGTTTTGTTTTGACGCCTAGAAGCAAAAGAGATGGTGAATTTGGAACTATGGAGGTAAAAGAATGGTCATTTGTTTTCTTGTTGTTACTGATATTGGAACTCATTTTTTATTTCACTCAGACGGACTTAACTTGGAAAAGTGGTTTCCAAGAAGAAGCTTGCATCGAATGCATGTGTTGCAAAGGAGGAACATGATTCTCAGTGGGAAGGCTACCAGTCAGTTTTCCAAGCACTAAAGGATCAATTTGGTACAACAGGGTGTATAATCAGTCAACAAGCAGCCAACAAGTGTTGGATTGGGTCAGCAACAAAAGAAGAACAGTGGTTGTGGGACATAGCCATTTGCAATGCAGGGCATGTCAGTGTACCCAAGTGGTTGTCATGGAGACTTTTCAAGTAGAATCAGTTGATATAACTTAGGAAGGACAAGAGTATTCAGCTCTCAGTAGATAACCAACTTTTATGGGTCCAAAAGCCTATCAATGGGAAGGAGTAATTGGAATCTGGATTAAGGGCAAGAAATAGCTCAAAAAGTTCAAAATCGATCAATTCTTGAAAGAATGCATCCATCTCCGAAATATGATCCCAATGCAACTTGTTTTACTTAAAATAAAGTTCATATGAGGAAGTTGGAGCTCGCTAACCATTTCACTAAACAACAACAAAAAAATTACAGGTATTTCCCAATTAGCAGTCCGTACTGCTGACGTGGCAGGTGATTGTGCAAGTCAAAGGTGGTCAACACCCAATGAGGGCTCACTAAGTTTCGATCGGTGGTTGGTCTTCAGCTGGGTGATATGGCGCAGCATGATTGGGTTTTGGATGGGCTATTGAGAGGCCGCCACATGGTAAGCCTAGAGGCCACCACGTGGCACCTCCCAAATGGTTGAACAGGTTGTGTTTGGTAAAAAATTTGGTTGGGGTTTGGGTTGAACCCACGACCTTCCCTCCACAAGCCAACAACCATACCATCGCGCCAAACCATGTGGGTCTTCATAAACAATGGGCACATTTGATATGTGAAGGGTAACATATGTTTGGTGGAGCGCATATGCATAGCATATGACCTATACATATGACCAAAGGGTGGACAACGCATTCAAAATGGCGTTTAAATATTAACCAAGCCCACTAACCCATTAATATTTGTGTTAATTATGGATTAACGTTAACCCACACCACTAATGCAATATAAATGCACATTAAACATTTTGTGGATTAGCGCCAATGTACCAGAACTTACCTTAATTAATCCAACTTAGTGCTTATTCAATCATTAGTTAGCTTGGTGGATTTATGGTGAAGCCACCAAATTCGGGCCTACCACCAAACTTGGCGGACTTAACTGGAGTCTCTCCAGGTTTAGCGGAGGTTTTTTAGGCCAAACTTGAGAAGAGCCTAGATCACTCAAATTTCAACCAGTTTTGGAAAATGAATAGTTAATTTTGGATGATTTTCATGTTCTAAAGCTAATAGAATAGGTTTCAGAGACAATAGAAGACTTATATAGGTGATTTTTCTATAGGGAAGTTCAGGGACGCCTAGGGCCACCAGGGAAGGAGGTCATGCCCAGAGAAGCCAGAGTTGGTTTTCAAAGATCTAATAGTCATTTTTGGGGTTTGTGGGTCCTCTAAACCCAATGGTACAATCTATAAAGCCATTGGAGTTGAGAAGAATATTGTAATCATACATTTTACCAATAATTCCAAAGAGGGCTTAGCCATTAAAGGTGGTCCTAGGAGCTGTAGCCCAGTACTGGAGGGTGAACTCCTTGATCAGTTTTGTGTTGTGAGTTTACTATGTATTATGTATACAATTTTACTTATTTTTCATGTCATTTAATCAGCTAATTAACTCATTAAATCATACTCTAAAGACAAACTTGACACCTAAACCCTTGTACACCTGGTTAAAATGAGACGATCCTAAACATATTTTAACTGATGAGGGAGTTTCCATAGCATTAACAAGTTTGCCCAAGATTTTAGTTCAGCTTTGGATCAAGAAAAGAAAATAAGGCAAGAGGAAACAAAGGTTAAGTAAGGAAGATCAGGATTAAGCGGCTACAATGGGATTATTTGCATGTGTGATTTCCATGCTACTTTTGGCATGCATGGTTATGCATGTGTGTTATTGGTTCTCTTGTTTTCATTGGCATGGGTTTTTCTAGGTGTGATAGTGTTCTTCAGCCTTGCATTTCCATTTCCGGATAGTCATGTTGTGATGGGTTCTCATGATTTTTATTGAGATGGATTTTCAAATGGATTCGAAACTAAGTGAGGTGGTCTCTGAAGGAAAGAACACATGGCCTAGCGACCCCTTAATCGAACTGTGGGTTGCAGTAAATACAGATTTTTTGTTACCTCGGTGGGCCTAAGAATCCTCAACCATTGAATGGCAGGATATACTGTAAATCTTGGAGGTGGGTGCTCTCCATGAGACCTAGGAATCCTTGGTCGGTGATTGGTAGAATATAAGATAAATCCTAGAGGGTGGAGTCTTGGTTAGTGCCTAATCATCTAGTGTGGATTGTGGTAAAGCCTAGAGGCTAGGATATAGTCAAATTCCTAACGGTGTAGGTGGATAAAATCGATGGCATCCATGCTTGTTCAGGGCCTAGTGATCTGGTCTAGATTATGGTAAATCCTAGTTCTATTGATGAGGGTGAGTTGGTGTAGCCTCGGGAAGCCCTGGTTGAGTTCTGATTATGAGTCCCACATCCATGCTTACAATATGGCATGGGGTTGATTGGCTGAAAGAAAGATTTGGTTAAGCCAATTTATGGTCGGGTGGTTCTTAGAAGTCCCAAATCTGGTTGGATTTTGCATTCATTAATAAGAGTTCCTTCTCCTTGGTATTTCATGTGTAAATGTATTGGTTTATATATGGAATCTTTTATCACTTAGAGAAAACCCTAGGTACAGGGAGAAACCCTAAGGTAAACTCAACTCACTTTTAGGTTGAAAGTCGACCCTTCAACCCGGAGGGGGATCTCTCTGTAAAACTCAACTACTCTATGGTCATTATAGTAGAATCTTTTCACAATTGAGTTCAAGTAGCCAGATTTAGGTTTAGGAATAAGATGGTTGGATAATCCTTAAGACCTACCATTGGGCATGGAGTCAAACTATCAACCAAATGAAATCACATATCTAATGAGAAATTTTCACAAAGCATGGGAGTTACACGTCTTTTGAATGTTTTGGAGATTTCGAAGAAAGATGAACTGGGAAAAAACAGAGCTTATAAGGGTCGAGAACAACAAGTATTTAATCACTGATAATTTAAGAGAGGAGCATCAATGAAATCCAATCTCATTAAACTAGCATTTTAGACATGAAAGAGACAATTAATAACATAGAAATACTGACATCGAAATGAAACACATGAGTTTTATACTAGTTCCTCATCAAACACTGCAAATAAATTTAAGATTGCTCAAACATATCGAGGCTACAAGTAATTTTTCAAAATATTTCCAACCCTTTTTCATTATTCATAAACTGTCTTTATAGAGTTTCACATAATAGTTTGCAAACTAATAAAATCCTCATAATTACAATATCCTTTAAGTTCATGCACAAAAAAGATAAACTTAGAAAATACCTAATGAATACTAGAAAACAGTAGGCAAATCTGCTAAAATCTAGTAAAAACTAAAGTGATTTAATCAACTGTCTGGCTGGAAAATAGAACACGTCTATCTATCTTCTTTATCAATACTTGCCTTCGATGTCTTCTATTATTCTGCGATTTTCGGGAAAAATCGTTGACAAGAGGATTGTCGGCATCACTGATTTTCTGATCTGAGATGTACCTGAAAACTGGGAGGTCAATCCTTTCAAATACCATTGTCAACAGAGATGTCAACATCTTTGTTTCATTTTAGAATAATGGTTGACATGCACATTGTTGGCATTTTCCTGTAGGTTTCGTTTACTAACTAGTATGCATAGTTTCTTCAAAATAGCTGACAGGCAAACTGTCAAGCTTTTCAAAAACGTTGACAAAGGCATTGTTAGCTCTCCTGACTTTCATAATGTATACAAAACTGGTAGGCCAACTATCAACAAAATGAAAAAACCGAGTTTTTGTTTTAAGGAAGTGGACAAAAATGGTTCGATACCCTCACATATTAGCTGAGGGTGCTATCAGCTCTGAGTAACACATCCAACTTGTCTAACCTCTGCTTCTTATTATTTCTAGTCTCCATGGGCTTTGCTTTGACAACCCGTTTATTTCCTTTAAGGTTTTCAAGCTTATTCTCAAACTCTATAAGCCTTTTCTTAGACTTTGCAGGTTTCTCATTTATGATTAAGTTTTTCAGGGGCACATCATATATGTCAATGAGTTGTTTAGCTAACTCTAGGTTTCTTCTAAGCTTGATTTTGTACCATAGCTTGTTTGTTGGCTTAATGTGCGTCTTACCCAGTCTGAGAATCTCAGTTGTTGGTTCCCTTTCGTTATCAGCTTCTTGCCCTTTAAATCTTCAGGAATAGATGTGTTTGCAAGGGTGTTATCTGAGGGTAAAGTTGAAGAAGTAGTGAGGCCAATGTTAGCATCTAGGCTTTTCAATGATGTAGGCTCTGGCTTGTGAAGTCGAGCATTATTCCTCTGATAAACCTTAGGAGTTTTTGGGGCAGCTGAGGTAGATGGGGCTTCTGAGTTTTCATGCATGATGGGAGTCTGAGCAAGAACTTGAGTCTGAAGCTCGTTAACCCTCCTGATAGTTAGGGGTCTGCCTCTTTTCCTCCTGGCAGGTTGAGGCTGGAACCCTCCCCAGAAAATGAAATAGTTCCATGTTCTCCCAACCTTACTTAACTTGCCTTCTATCAAAAGTTTTATCAGTGCCTTGTGATAAATAAAATGTGAGGAAGGGTTAACCTTGGCCCTAAACCTAGCAGCCATGTGCTTGAGGCTTTCTAGCAAGTAGAAGCAAGGATTAATCCTAATCTGCCCATCTAAATGAGCTAATAAGTATAAATGATACAACTTTATTATGTTATAATGACCCTCACAAGTAAAATATTGTTGGCAAAGTCGTAAGGGGACATATTATTTGTCTTGTACCCAATCCTTTCGAACCCCGACCTTCCAATTCTCTGCTTTGTGCTCTTCTTTGAAGAAAGACAAAACATCTATGCCTGCTAGAATGTGGCTGCAGAAAACCCTGCCTCCATCCATGGGCAGAGTTGTGGCTTCAGAAACAGTGTGCTATGCGACTTCAAATGTAAACCACCGACCTCCACATGGCTACCATCAAAACCTGATGCAAATGATTGAGCTACCAAATCATGGTAATCTCAACACCGATAGAAAAACCGAATCCACCCTACACGTTGGAACAAGCTTAGTAGTTCAGGATAGACATCTAATAGGTCCGACGCTTTAGGTTCAATTCGGTCTACCATACCTCCCTTCCCCATTCTAGTTGATATTATCCGCGAGATTTGATGTTGTGTCCCTGTCGTGAAAATAGTTTCAATCGCCAAGTGGAAATCTCGAAAAAATTACTCATATGAGTGCTTACATGACATGAGGTGTAATATACGGTGACTGTAATTATGTGTTAAGTTAAAACTTAACATCACCCTTAGTCATGATTGTGAATCAAATTTCGTTTGAAATGGAGGAATCAATCACATGGCGTTCTCAATAATTACATCATTTAAGCACAATTAAATTCGTACTTTACCCTTTTGAACATAACAGATACATCTACATTTAAAATATCGATGCTAACGTGGTTAGCAAATTCAACACTTCAAAAATTTAAAAATAACGTAATCGTTGACAATTGACTTGTCGGAGAAATGAGAAAACAACGATATCCTTGTTGTCAACGATATTCGCTTTTCCAATTATATCGGGTCCCAAAACACTGTTAGGATAATTAATTTGTTTATTACAACCTTAAATGATGACAATGTAGTTGTCAAAATTTTATAAAAATTATAAAAATGAAATTTTTTATGATAACAGCGAGTTGTTGTATCCTTATTATTTTTGTTGTTTATATGATTTGTAAATGAATGAATAATGAATATATGACCTAATAGATGATAATGCAACTAATGCGATAAGGCATTAATGCTTCTTAGTGATTCTCATATAAGTATGAGACCCCTATGCTCAAATCTGTTGTTATGACCTGTAGATTGCATATTTGTGACATGTTGGATGAAATGTCTGTCATGGCTAGTAGGGGTCCAGTCAAGTATTTGTTTGAGTATTTGAATTATTGTCACTTTTTCGATGTTACTTTTCATTTCTAGAAGTTTCATGAAGTTTTAGGCAGTGTCCTGAAACCTAGCCGTAAAAAAGTGGCATAGAATCTTAGGTCACAGGCTCAGAACTAGCTAAAAAATACCCCAGTCGCTTGCATGCCCTTGTTGTGAGAGTGACTGGAGGGTCCTAGTCATATGCATTCCCATGTCATGGGAGCGATTGAGGCTCTAGGTTAGTAAAATTTTAAGTTTCCTCAAGGGTTGGTCACCTGGAAAGGTTGGTTGGCTCTTGGAGGTTTTGTAGCATGTGTGGAAGATCAGATTGGTTGTGTCGTGTCAGTTCCACTTCTTTAATTGTACATGCGGAGTTGAATCATATCATAGTAGCCTCTTGTCACATGTTTACCCCAGTAGACCAGTTAACTTGGGTAAATGTGGGAGGAGGATGTTACAAAGTGGTATCCGAGCATGGTTCACCCCTTGGACTGGATGGGCGGTGTGTTGATCATGCATTCATGTCAGTTGGATATGTGTTCCTTATACTTGTGTTCTATGTACTTGTTGCATATGGATGGTGTTGGTCATGGTTGCATTTGTGTCGCCATGTGGAAGTTGATGGTGTGTTTTGGATGTGCTTACCGTGAGTTTAGGTCGGTTATGCATTGGTTATGCATGTCACTGTTGTATGTATTGTGTATGCATGCATGGTGTACATATGTTGATTATGCATACATTGATATGGGTGTAGTGTTCATGAATGAGGTCATGATGTGTGGTTGGTATGTTCATACATTGATGATTGGACTATGTTTAGGATGATACTTATATGCTGCTATGATTATGTTTATACATGTATTTTGTTAATCTGGTTGACCTTGCAGATGAGATATCCTCCCTGAACTACACTAAGGTATGTTGATTATGTTTATATTTTGGTTTAGCTGACATGGTACTTTTGGAAGGAAAGAGATCAAAGATGAATATCAAGATGGTAGACTACATTTCCTGAGATTCTCCTTATGGATTAGATGAGCAACTTGGTGTTGGGTGCTCTTTTGACTTAGAAGATATATTGAGTAGTTTAAAGGCAGAAATAAGGAGTTGCAAGGCAGATAATGACAGAATCATTCAGACACAGGAGAAACAAGCAGAAGTCAATGAAGTAATCCTTCAGAGTTTGTCAGAATTATAGAGACAGGGACCACTTCGGATCAACCATGGACAGGAGGATAGAACTAATGGGGCATATGGCAGTGGATCCCATGGTGGGTGTTAGAGTCGGTCTGTTCATCCCTCCATTAGAGATCAAATCCTCTTGTTGCATTTCATTTTAGGTGTCTCATTCAGCTCGATCATCTGCATTCCATTAGGAGCATCAATCTTCTGAAGGAAGGGTCTTGTCTCCATACTTCCCTCATGTCATGTACCTGTTGATTCGTGTCTGATCATCAAAGTTCATCAAAGTCAATTTTACAGTCATTATGGATGGTCTTTTGGTCAGCCAAGAGTCATTTCAGTCATTAGGTCTAGGGTTTCGCAAATTTTTTCTTCAAAGTGTCCAATAATGCCAGCAGGCCATGAGGATGTCTCCAATAAGTTTTCATTTCAGAATTTTCATCATCAATAATGCTCGAGAATGATTCTTCTTCAAAACTCCGTTTGTCAAATTTGTTTTTTGTAATATGTAATTTTTAAAGTTTTCAAACATGAAATGTTTCAGGCGCAGCCTTGGTCATCCTTTGCCGAATCCAATGATAGTTATCCCTGCACAAAAAGACAAGAGTTTCATCATTCAACTCAAAAAATCATAAAGGAAGCAAAACAAAGTTAGAGTGAAGTGTCAAAGGTTTCAAACGTTACAAAAGTGGGTGTGCCCAAATCAAAAAATCAAAATCCCTGTCATAAGAGATATGTTTGTGTTCCAATAATCCAATTACATGCCAAGATACATCAGTGGAACCAAGAAAAATCATGGAGGAGTGAAGAAATCACGTTGAAGGCCGAAAATGTGTAGCAGTTGCAGCGCGCGGCGCATAGGCTGAGTGTCGCAGCGCACATGGTGCACGCGGCACATTGGGCAGTTTTCTGCAGTGTAAAAATACACTGGCACGGCGCACCTGGCATGCGCAGCACGTTGGGCTGTTGCGCAGAGCACAGAGCCAGAACTCAAATTTTTGTCATTTGTTTCAAAAAACTCCAATCCCCTTGGTTATGAAATTGCCATTAACATGTTTGGTGCTCATTGAAGTGGATTATGAGAGTTTATGATGTCAAATTGCAAACCTTATTACTTTGTTTAAAGCTGCTCCTTAGGGTTGTGTTTTGGTGTTTTGGTGCCAAAGACTCCTTTTCCCCTTCACCGTGTTGATTCTTTCCCTCACCCTAAACCCATCATCCCTATTAAATCCCCTGTTCCTCTACATCCCAAATCACTTATTTCTAAAGTCTTGTTTTCCTATACCCAAACCCTACCATACCCTATTACTCTCTCTTTCCCATACCATTTGAAAAATTCCTAAATCCCCAAACCTCACACTCCTAAACACAATCAAGTGACTGTACTCACATTGCAGACTTCACTTGATTGAACCATATCCTTTCCCTCACTACATTATACCCACTGTTCCATATTTCTCACAGTCCCTCATTTCCCTTTAGCATATTTTGCACTTGGAGACAAAGACATCAAGTCTTCATTTCTCATTTTCAACCAATCAAACATGCACTTGTCATACACATTGCAACACCATGACGGACACAGATTCATCATATGAACAAGACAGTAATTGCACCACTGAACTGCATACACTAGGAGGGTACTGAGGAGGCGCAAAACGCATGATCGGCCCCAAGTCTTCACCGAAGCCTCTTTGGCTGAGAATGATACTTGATGAGAGACCTTCAATCCAAATTTCAGCAAGTTTGCAGAAAATTTTGTCAATTTTGAATTTTTTGGCTTCAAAACAGATTTTCCTGCCCAACGCGTAGCACCACTTGGCGCGCGCTTATAATTAGGAGATCATCTGGAGGAAAAATTTACATTTTTGGATTTTTCATCAAAATTTATGCATGCTCATGGATTACCTAAGGATTTCATCAAGTTCTGGGTTTCCTAAAGGGTCAAAAACACCCTAAAAATGACCTCTCTGCCACCTTTTGCACACACAGGAACCAGTCTTGGGAGATTGAAGTTTTGGAAGGGAAATGACATCCAAATCTAGAAATTCCACTTGGATTGGAAAGTAGACAGGCAGAGCTTTCCAACGAGCTATCTTGGGCTCAATTTGGACTTCGGGAAGTGCCTCAAAATCATCTCCAAAGTTGTGTTATGCATACAGGTTTTGGGTGCGGCGCATAGAGAATTTTGGCCTATTTTTCACTCTCCAACTCAGAATTTCGCCCAGTTTTGACTAGTTTTACTTTTTGATGTTAATCTTGATCTAGCTTGATGTAATTTCATGACCATGATGTGATTTTGGGCACATTTTTACTTTTTTTAGTAGATTCATTCACTAAAAAGTGAAAAACAACTAAATGAATCAGTTTCCTAACATATAGAGGCAAGTTGTTTCATTGCCTATTTTTCAGTTCCTTGTTTAGATATGGTTGAAACAGCTCCTAGAATGATGAGCTCGACCCCTAGAGGCATGGGAAGGAGTTAGGCTTGCCTATATCTTGTGATCTTTCAGTCATTAGCATGGTTGGACACTTGGGATTGCTTGGCACTCCATTGTACATCTGATTTCTGCATTTTTGGCAAAGGAAAGACCAGGGTTTTGCAGCACTTGTTGGGATCCTTGTGGCTCTGTGTTTTGATGGTGTTTTTCTTCATGTAATTGTAAGTTAATTGATGTTTTATGTATGCCATTTCCCTTCTCTTTGCTTCTGAAATTAAACAAATTGAGTGACAAAGGTAGAATCCATGAGTTTGTTGTGCTCTGCCTTAAACTTTGTTTAGTTTTACATGTTTTCTTTGTTTGGAGAGGATTCTTGCAGCCTCTTTCCCTCTTCAGCTCCTCAGCAATATTTTCTATCCATTCATTTAATCTAAAGCATCAAAACTACTGCCTACCTTGCCCCAACTGGAACTCTGCAAAAATTTGGCCTCATCCCCGGACCCAAATTTGCCTTTCCCTTTTTCCAACAAAACCCCCAGAAAATTCAAATTAAATCCTTGCACTTCATACCTAGCCTAAGATTAGTTGTTAAATCAATCATCTTAAGCCCCGTCTGATTATCTTTTGCTGAGATTGACCCGGGGAGAGCCCTCTCCTGTCCTCGTAGGGCTAGCTACGAGGCTGAGTGTGGTTTGATGTAGACCTAGAATCTTACCTTTTCAGCCTGAGGTAAATCTAGGCTCTAACAGTGGGCACATGTCAGATAGGGATGACACAGTTATAGATGGTAGGTTCTTTGACACTCTAGATAGGAGAGGTGATGGAAACAGGTACTATTCTAGTTCTAGTTCTGAAAGGAACTATGATCATCATCGTTATCATCCTTTCAGGAGGAGTAACAGGGGATATTTGTTGGATGAGTTTAAGAAAGCTAAGCCACCTACTTTTGATGGGGATTTGAAAAAACTGGAGGATGCGGAGGGTTGGTTACTTGGGATGAAGAAGTTCTTTGAACTACATGATTACCCAGAGAACATGAAGGATAGAATAGCGATATTCAGTCTTAAATGTAAAGCAGATATCTGGTGGGAAGATCGAAGGTGGTTTAGAGACATCATGATAGAGGATTTGAGTTGGCATGAATTCAAAAGACTTTTCAGGAAGAAGTACTTGTCAGAAAGGTACCACGATAGTAAGGCCAAAGAATTTTATGAGCTAAAGATGGGATCGATGACATATGAGGAGTATACAACTAAGTTCTTGGAGCTATTGAGGTATGTACCATATCTTAAGGATGAGAAGGATAAGGTTTAAATATTTGTCAATGAATTTCCATTATCTTTTAGAGATCAGATTGAGTATGATGAGGCCCGATCACTTGAGGAAGTTATTGGGAAACTGAAACATTGTTATAAGCAGTCAAAATGTAAGAATGAATCTCAGCAAGGATGGAAAGTGAAAGATAAAGGGAAAGGTAGATGGTAGCCAAAAAGAACAAGGCTTAGAATGCAGAATAGAAAGAAAATGTTGCACCATACAAGAAGTTCAACGTAGTTTGACAGGGACATGAGTCACAACAATAGAATAGAGGTGATGCTATAGGATGGTTGGAGTGTTGTACATGTGGTAAGGAACATATTAAGAGGGATTTTATGCAAAATCAAGGTGGTAGGCCTAAGATTTATAGTGCATAGGTGGCACAGACAGTTAGGGATGTTGGGCAGAGCATTCGACACATCTATACAACGTTGGATAACAAGCAGGCAGAGCACTAGGAAACTGTTATCGAGATGGATGGTAAGTTGTTTGATCAAGTTGTTTCCATTTTGATTGACCCTTGATCTAAGTATAGTTATGTTATTCCTGACCTAGTGGATACGTGTGCTTTGAATAAAGAAGTGTATGCAGAATCTTGGTTAGAAAAGTTGGCTACAAGTATAAAGAAGAGAGTTCATCACCAAGTAAGAGCTTGTGCATTTGAGTTGAATGGTATATCTACATCAATGCATTTGAATTTATTGTTGTTGGGATAATATAGTATGTTATTGGTTATGGACTGGTTGTATCTTCATAGGACCAAAGTGGATTGTTATGAAAAATCCATTGAGTGCTTGGATGACAATGGAGAAAAAAGAATCTTACGGGGTAAGAAAAAGGCAACATCAGTTAGAATGGTGACAACTATGTAGACCAAGCACAATTGTAGAAAAGGGTGTGTGTTATATACAATGCATATTTCTAGTGATAAAGGTAGGGATGTTGAGGATGCAGAGGTATTGAGCAGGTACCCGATCTTGCAGCAGTTTCAAGATGTGTTTCCAGCAAAGATTTCAGAGTTTCCACGTCACAGAGAAGTAGATTTTTCCATTGAGTTGGTACCCGGGGAAACACCAACATCAAATGCACCATACAGTATGAGCACTCCAGAGTTAGTAGAGTTAAAGTTGCAGTTGAAGGAAATGCTTGACAAGGGATATATTAAGCCAAGTGTGTCATCTTGGGGTGCACCGATATTGTTTGTGAAGAAGAAGGATGTTACTCTCAGGTTGTGCATTGATTACACACAATTGAAAAAGGTAACCATCAAGAAAAGTTACCCGTTGTCGAGGATTGATGATTTGTTTGACTAGTTAAAGGGAGTCGCAGTGTTCTCGAAAATTCATTTGAGATCTGGATATCATCAAGTATGCATTAAGGAAGAGGACATATACAAGAAATATTTTTGGACCATGTATGAGCATTATGAGTTTGTTGTAGTTCATTTGGTTTCACTAATGCTCCAACTACCTTTATGTTCTTGATGAATAGTGTGTTGTGTCCTTATCTAGGTAAGTTTTTTATTGTGTTCATTGACGACATCTTGATATATTCTAAAAAAGAGAAAGAACATGTTGTGGATTTAGTAGTAGTGTTGAGATCATTGAGAGAGCATCAGTTGTATGCTAAGATTAGTAAATTCAATTTCTTTCAAACAGAGGTACATTACTTTGGAAATGTTGTTTCCAAGGAAGGTACAACAATGGATCCAGAGAATATAAGAGCTATCATGGAATGTACAACTCCTACAAATGTGGATGAGGTAAGATCATTTATGGGGTTATCAGGTTACTACAGGAGGTTCATCATGAACTTCTCTCAAATTTCATATCCTATTACATCATTGCAAAGGAAAGGTAAGAAGTTTGAATGGACAGAGGAATGTGCAATAAGTTTTGAGCAGTTGAAGCAGTTGTTGATGAATGCTCCAAAAAAAAAAAAAAAAATGTGGTATGTATATATGATTGCAAGAGAGGGCTTGGTGGAGTCCTTATGTATGAAGGACATGTTGTATGCTATGAATCAAGGAAATATAATGAGCACGAGCAAAGTTATCTGGCACATGATCTTGACCTGGAAGCGATCAGTCATGCATTGAAGATGTGGATGCACTATATCTTCTTGGCATGAGGTTTGTATTGATGAGTGATCACAATGGGTTGAGATACCTGTTCGATCAATCAAATTTGAATGCCAGGCAAGATAGATGGTTGGCCACACTTAATGAGTTCGATTTTGAGATCATATGCATCAGGGGTAAAGAGAACAGTTGAAGATGCTCTTGGTAGGTAGATATAGGTGAATGATATAGCAACTATGAGTTCTTATGGGACAAACTTACAAGATCGGATCTTGTAGGTAGGTTAGTAGGATAATAGATACATGGAGCTTGTGCATAGGTTACAGTCGAGTATAGGTGGTTAGGATGTGGACTATCGTCTTATAGCAGATGGCTTCATCAGATTTAGGGATAGGATATGTGTTCCAAACAGTAGTGAGTTAAAGAAGACTATCTTGAGAGATTTTCATCCGAAACCATATTCAGGTCACCCTAGATATTAAAAGACAATGACAACATTGAAGAATTTTTATTATTGTCCAAATCTAAAGAAGGATGTGGCAAATTTTGTGGCTAGATGCCTAGATTGTTAGTAGGTAAAGGCAGAATGTAAGTATCTAGGTGGACTACTAGCCGATTGTGATTCCAGAGTGGAAAATGGAGGTCATTTCTATTGATTTCATCACAGTTTTTCCGAGGACATCTAGACAACATGGTTCCATCATGGTTGTGGTGGACAGATTGATAAAGGTAGCACGCTTCGTTCCAGTGAATTCTACTTTCATCTAGTGATGTAGCACAGGTATACATCAAAGATGTGGTCATATTGCATGGTGTTCTGAAGAATATTGTGTCAGACAAGGATGTTAAGTTCACTTCTAAATTTTGGAAGGAGTTGTTCGTAGGTTTGGGGACAAAGTTGGCCTTCAACACAACTTATCATCCGCAGACAGATGGACAGACATGTTGAGGATGTGTGTGATGCATTAGTAGAGGAGATGGGAGGGGTACCTTATGTTGATTGATTTTTCTTATAAAAATGTGTATCAGGAGTCACTGAGGATGAGTCAATTTGAGGCACTCTATGGGCGGAGTTGTAATGCTCCCATCAGTTGGAGTGATCCAATTAATAGGCTGTTGATTGCATCAGACATGTTGGAAAAAATGGAATAGAAAATGTAGGTAATAAAGAAGAAGATGAAGACAACACAGGATAAACAGAAAATTTATGCAGATCAGAATAGGTTTTCCAAGGAGTTTCAGGTTCGGGAACAAGTGTACTTGTGTATCAAGCCCAAAAAGAGCTCCTTGTGGATTGGATCATGTGCCAAGATGGAACCTCAGTTTTGTCGACCTTTCACGATCCTTGAAAGGATTGGACCTATATCCTATCAACTTGCACTGCCTCCAATATTGAAATTCCATGGTGTTTTTCATGTGTCATTGCTTAAGAAATGTCTTAAAGATGTTGATCATGTGATTGACTAGTCTGTATCGCAAGTGGAGCCAGATGGATAATTCCCACCAAAAACTTAGTGTATATTGCAGAGAAAGATGCCTATACTCTAGAACTGAGCAAATGATCAAGTTAAAGTGTAGTGGAAGTACTTTGGGCCTTTTGAATTGATCGGAGAATCCACAGTGTAAACATTTTTGAACCAACGTTTCGAATCCCAAGTGGGATCCATCATCAGGGTTGAAGAATGATGATAAGAGAAGAGCAAGCAGGGAGAATAAATACTAACGAGGCAACACTATCTAAGGAGGAACAAACAGTCGGCTAGAACCCTAATTTTATATTAATATTATTTTTATTATTTTTTCATTTAATTATTATTAATAATTATCATTCAAATAAATTAATATAATAATAACTTAAACATTAATTAATATAATATTAATATTAATGTTCATATCATAATAAAATAATTAACTATTACTAAATAATAATAATCAAAAAATTTATATAATACCAATTACTAATTAATAACTAAATTAATAAGATCAAAACCTATTATAAATTAATAATATTTACAGCTAATCAAATTAATTGATTAATAAATTAGTTTAAAATTATATTAGAAAATATAAATAATTAATAATTAAAATAGATGAATATAATAATTTATATATTAATTAATAAGATAGGTGATAAATAAATTAATATAGACTTTCTTAAAAATCTTTTATATAATTAAAATAATGATTAACTACTTGATTTCAAAGTAAATTAAATTAAAATTTTTAATTTTTATTTTATTTTTATTTTTATTTTTTTTGAACTTATTAATAATTATTAATTAATTAATGATACTAGGTTAATATAATAATTCATATATTTCTAAAATAACTAATGTATAAATCAGAATTAATATTAATAATCAATTATTTTATAATAAATAATTAATTTCTATTTTTATTTGGATAATGTATAATAATTATTTGATAATTGATAATTATTATTATTATTGTATAATAATAATTAATATATTAATAATTATTATTATTAATTAATAATAAAATTAATAATTCTTATAATAAATATTATAAGGAATAAATTAATAATTTCTATATATTTATTACAATATATTAGAAAAATGATAATTATTATTATTATTATATATAATAATAATTAAATAATATATTAATAATTATTAATTAATTATAAAATTGATGTCATGTAATAAGTTAATAATTCTTATAATAAATATTATAAAGAATAAATTAATAAATTCTATATAATTATTACATTATATTAGAAAACATAAATGGTTAATATATAGTTAACTAATGAATAAATTAATTGATAGCTCTATTTAGAAAGAAATTAAATTATTATGAAAGAGGACAACATACCTGAGAACGCATTACCTGGGGATGGGATGGCGACTTTTAACTTCATTGATCAAGGGCAGCCAGCTTCCGCTAATTTCCAAACCATTGTCTCTGTTCAGATTCTGAGGATACTTCATAATTTCAAGAGCTTCTCTGATCTTCCGTCTTTGATGGTGTTCCTCTCTTGCGATAATCGAAGCGTTTTCCAGGCAAATATGGTGCTTAGTCTTCAAGGAGTGTTCTGCCAGTGCTGAGGTCCGAGATCTTCCATTCTTGATATCAGCGCCATGTTCTTTGAGCCTTGAAGCTACATCATAGATGGTGGATCAAATGCAGGCTATGTGTCCTTCTATATTCGCTAGTTGAGCGAATGTTTTTGGTATATTATTTGGTGTGATGTTTTGGTATATGTACATATGTATATGAATGTAAATACCACCATAAGTTGTGTTATAAATATCCAATAAGCGGTATGGGTGTCATGTCATTACGATTGTCATGTTGTTATGTTTTTCATTTTGGTTTTCTTCTCAACAGGTTGATCAATGTAAATACTACATCGATCTAAGTTATAAAGCTCCATGGGTAGTATGTTTTTCTTTCAACATTTTTGTTGGTTATATGTGTCATTGAAGACACCGAGGACAGTGTTCCCCCAGGGGGGAGCATTCTGTAATAGCCTGGTGAAAATTCCATGTAATCAAAGTTAATAAAGGAAAAATAATAACCGCACTTATGGGACACTTATTCCAAGATGAATATTTTGCAGAAAATCTTAATGTGGGTGTTCATTTGGTTTATAATGGCTAAGGAAATTGGAAAAGGAAAAGGCAAAGGATTTGGAAAGGCATGAGGCATTAATTGGAATTTTATTTATGAAAATAATGGGAATTAGGAGAAAAGGAAGTTGAAAGGTCACAGGTTTCATATGAGGAGGAAAATGAAGGAAAATAATGGAAAATTGAATAAAATAGAGGCCTCATTAATAAAAAGGCTTATGAGGATCAGTTTGTAACATTTTGCCAATTCAGTTTTGGAGCTCTCTCTCTCACTCTTGGACACTTAGAGTTTCCTTGGAGCACTTCAACATTGGATCAAGAAAAGAAAAGAAGGCAAGAGGAAGCAAAGATCAAGCAAGGAAGAGCATGATCAAGCGGATACAATGAGATTATTTGTAGGTATCAATTTGCATGTGTGATTTCCTTTCCAGTTTTGGCATGCATGGTTATGCATGTGTATTCCTGGTTCTCTTACTATAATTAGAACGGGTTTTGTCAGGTGTGACAATGTTCTTCAGCCTTGCCTTATCATTTACGGATAGCCATGGTGTGATGAGTTATCATGTTTTTGGTTGAGATGGATAGCCAGATGGATTCTAAACTGAGTGAGGTGGTCTCTGAAAGAAAGAGAACATGGTCTAGTGACCCCCGAACCATACAATGGGTTGCAATAAATCCAATTTTTGTGTTACCTCAGTGGATCCAGGAATCCTCGATCGGTGAATGGCAGGATATGCGGTAAATCCTAGAGGTGAGTGCTCTCCATCATGCCTAGGAATCCTTGGCCGATGATTGGAAGGATATATGGTAAATCCTAGAGGGTGGAGTATCGGTTAGGGCCTAGTGATATGGTGTGGATTGTAGTAAATCCTAGAGGCTAGGAGACAGGAAAATTCCTCACGGTGTAGGTGGATAAATCTGGTGGCATCCATGCTTGTTTAAGGCCTAGTGATCCAATGTGGATTGTGGTAAATCCTGGTTCTATTGATGAGGATGAGGTGGTGTATCCTCGGGAAAAATTGGTTGAGTTTTGGTTATGAATCCCACATTCATGCTCGGAATATGGTGCGGGGTGATTGGCTGAAAGAAATATTTGGTTCAGCCAATCTATGGTCAAGTGGTTCGTGGAAGTCCCAAACCTAGTTGGATTTTGCATTCATTAATGAGAGTTCCTTATCCTTTGTATTTCATGTGTAAATGTATTGGTCTATATGTGGAATCTATGGTTGTTGTATCCTTATTATTTATGTTGTTTATATGATGTTTGTGAGTATGTTTTATAGCAGTGATGATGTATGGATATCATCATGTTTTGATTTGTAAATGAATGAAAAATGAATATATGACCTATTAGATGATAATTCATTTAATGTGATAGGGAATTAATGCTTCTTAGTGATTCTCACATAAGTATGAGACCCCTATGCTCATATTCATTGTTATGACCTGTAGATTGCGTATTTGTGACATGTTGACAAAATGCCTGTCATGGATAGTAGGGGTCCATTCAATTCTTTGTTTGAGTATTTGAATTAGTGTCATTGTTTCGATGTTATTTTTCATTTCTGGAAGTTTCATGAAGTTCTGGGCAATGGCCTGAGACCTAGCCTTGAAAAAGTGGCAAAAAATCTAGGCTTGTAGGTTTAGAACTAGCTGAAAAAGACCCCAGTCACTTGCATGCCCTTGTTGGGAGAGCGATTAGAGGGTCCCAGTCGCATGCATTCCCATGTCATGGGAGCGACTGAGGCTATGGGTTAGTAAAATTTTAAGTTTCCTCAGGGTTAGGTCACCTGGAAAGGTTGGTTGGCTCCTGGAGGTTCTGTAGCATGTGTGGAAGGTCAGATTGGTTGTGTGGTGTCAGTTCCACTTCCTTAATTTTACATGGGGAGTTGAATCAGATCATAGTATCCTTTTTTCACATGTTTACCCCAATGGACTGGTTAACTTGGGTAAATGTGGGAGGAGGGTGTTACATTTATTGTTTGCAGTGCACATTTCCAGTAACAAACGGAAGGATGTTGAGGATTATGAAAACCTGTAGAGGTATCCTATTTTGCAGCAGTTTCAGGATGTGTTTCTTGTAGAGATTTTATAGTTGCGTCCCCATAGGAAAGTGGACATTTCTATTGAGTTGATGTCGGGATCATCACCAACATCTAAGGCACCTTACAGAATGAGCACTCCATAGTTGGAGGAATTGAAGTTGTAGCTTAAGGAAATGCTTAATAAGGGATACAATATTTCCTTGGGGTGCATTGGTATTGCTTGTAAAGAAGAAGGATGGCACTCTCATATTGTGCTTTGATTAAAGGCAATTGAACAAGGTGACTATCAAGAAGAAGTATCCTTTGTCAAGGATTGATGACTTATTTGATCAGTTGAAGAGAGAAATTGTATTCTCAAATATGTATCTGAGATCAAGATATCATCAGGTGTGCATCAAAGAATAAGACATTTACAAGACTAAATTTCATATAAGGTATGGACATTATGAGTTTGTGGTGGTTCCTTTTGGTCTTACTATTTCTCCAACTACTTTCATGTGTATGATGAACAATGTGTTGCGTCCTTATCTGGACAACTTTGTGATAGTATTCATTGATTACATATTGATATATTTTAAGAATGACAAAGAGCATGCAGAGCACCTAGCAGAAAGTTAAGATTGTTGAGAGAGTGTCAGTTTTATTACAAGCTCAGTAAATGCAGTTTCTTTCAGACTAAAGTTCATTACTTTGGATATGTTGTTTTCAAAGAAGGTATAGCAGTGGACCCAAAAAAGATTAAAGCTATCATGGAGTGGCCAACTCCTGGGAATGTGGATGAGGTCAAATCATTCATGGGACTAGCATGTTATTACAGATATTTCATTAGAAACTTCTCACAGATTGCCTATCCTATTACATATTTGCAGGAAAAAAAAAAATTTGAATGGATGGAGTAGTGTGCATCTAGTTTTGAGTAGTTGAAGCATTTGCTTACAAATGCTCCGGTCTTGAAAATTACAGATCCTAACAAAGAGTTCATGGTATGCACAGATACTCTCAAGAGAGGACTTCGTGAAGTCCTGATGCAGGAAGGGTAGGTGGTGTGCTATGAGACAAGGAAGTTGAATGAGCACGAGCAAAACTATGTGACCCATGATCTCAAATTGGCAATTATCATTCAAGCATTGAAGATTTGGAGACATTATTTTCTTGGCGGGAGGTTCATCTTGATGAGTAATCACAATGGGCTAAGGTACATGTTTGACCAACCTACTCTGAATGCTAGACAAGTTATATGGTTGGCTACCCTAAGTGAGTTTGATTTTGAGATCAGGTACATTAAGGGTAAGAAGAAAAGGGTTGTAGATTCTCTTAGTAGAAGAGTGTAGGTGAATAATATTACAGCAATGAGTTCTTATGAGACATATTTACAGAAGTGGATCTTGCAGGCATGGTAGCATGGTGAATGGTACCAATAGTTGAAGAAGAGATTGCAGCAGTAGGGTGAAGGTGATAGGGATGAGGAGTATCATCTCATGGTAGTTGGCTTGGTCAGATTCGAGAATAGGATTTATGTGTCGAACAACAGTGAGCTCAAGAATCTTATCTTGAGGGAGTTTCATGTCAAACCATATTTAGGTCATCCAGGATATCATAAGAATTTGACAATAGTTAAGAAGTTATATCATTGGTCGAACTTGAATAAAGAGGTGGTTGATTTTGTTGCGAGATGTTTGGATTGTCAATAGTTGAAAGCAGAGTGTAAGTATCCAACTGGTTTGTTACAGCCAATTATGATTCCAGAATGGAAATTGGAAGTCATTTCCATGGAGTTCATTACAGGTTTTCCAAGGACATCAAGAAAACATGATTCCATCATGGTTCTGGTTGACAAGGAAATTAAGGTAGCTCACTTCATTACAATGAAGTCTATTGATTCAGCTAATGAGGTAGCTCAGATATTCATCAGTGAGATAATGAGATTGCATGGTGTTCCCAAGAAGATAATATCATACAGAGATGCTAAGTTCACTTCTAGGTTTTGGAAGGATTTATTTGCAGGTTTGGGGATAAAGTTGGATTTCATTACAACTTATAATCCACAAACAGATGGACAAATAAAGACGGTTAACAAGATTTTTGAGGACATGTTGAGGATGTATGTCATGCATCAATAGAGGAAGTGGGAGGATTATATTCCACTGGTAGAATTTTCATATAATAATGGGTATCGGGAGTCCTTGAGGATGAGTCCATTTGAGGTTCTTTATGGGAATTGTTGTAATGCTCCTATCAACTAGAGTGATCCAGTGAACAGGGTGTTGATTGGACTGGACATGTTGGTTCAGATGGAACAAGAAATGCAATTTATTAAGAGGAATTTAAAGGTAACACATGATAGGAAGAAGAGTTATGTGGATCAACACAGGGCATTCAAGGAGTTTCAGGATGGGGAGCATGTGTACTTATGCATCAATCCCAAGAGGAGATCTTTGAGGATTGGATCATATGCCAAGTTAGAACCTCAATATTGCAGACCTTTTGAGATCCTTGAGAGGATTGGACCAATGGCCTACAAAGTTGCACTGTCTCCAACAATGAAATTCCATGATGTTTTCTATGTTTCATTACTTAAGAGATATGTCCATAATGTTGATCATGTGATTGATTGATTTGTATTGCGGGTAGAACAAGAGGGAGAATTCCATCCAGAACCACAATGCATATTGCAGCGGAAACAACTCATGCCCCGAAACAGAGCAATCGAGTAGGTTAAAGTGCAATGGAAGCACTTTGGGCCCAATGTAGCTAAATGAGAGATGGTTGATCGGATGAAGGCTTTATATCCTTCATTATTTTCTTGTTTAATCAAATGAGTTTTTGGTATATGTATGTGTATATAGATGTTGTTGTAAATACTGCAATGAGTTGTGTTATAAAGCTCCAATACGCGGTATGTTTGTTTTTATTTTAGCATCATGTCATTAGAAATACTGCATTGAGCTATGTTATAAACCTCCATAGCCAGTATGTTTTATTTTCAGTGATTTTCAGGTCATAAGCATCATTGAACACTGAGGACGGTGTTCCCCTAAGGGGGAGGGGTTTGTAGCAACCCCTAGTTGATTTTTCATGTAAATAAAATAAGACCAAATGTCATGGGACACATATTCCAAGTTGAATGTTGGGAAAAACATAGTGATTTGTATTACTTGTGATTAATTAATGGCTATGGAAATTAGCAAATGCATTGCCAAAGGGAAAGATGCAATAATTGGCATTTTATTTATGAAAATAAAGGAAAATCGGAGAAAAAGAAGGTGAAGAGACACAAATGTGCATGCAAGGGAAATTAGAGGGAAAATGAAGGAAAATGAAGAAATTAGAGGAATCAATGATAAAAAAAGCTTCTGAGAATCAATTTACAACTTTTGGCTTAGAAATTGGTCAGTTCCATTTTGGCTCTCTCATTTTCACATTCTCATTCTCTCATACTCTAGCACACTTACAGAATTCTTAGAACATGCTTGGAGCACTCTAGTATTCACTTGTATTTTGATAAAAAAGGCAAAGGAAAGCAAACAACACAAGGAAACAATTGGATCAACAGCTATTGTTGGATTACTTTGCAAGTAACAGGTTGCATGTGTGATTTCCTTGTTGATCTTTGGATGCATGATATATGCATGTGATTCTCTGGTTATGTGTTATCATTCACATGGAGATTTGCCTGGATTGATAGTGGTTTTAGCCTTGCCTTGCTATTTCCTAGATAGCCATGGTGTTGTGGGTTTCCCACTTTCTTTCCTTTTTTGGTGCTCATATTACCTATGGTTGTCGGTTGGAACAAATTCTCTAGAATCCCTACAACAATTTGGGTTGAGTTACTAGTTCCTGGAGTTGTTGGTTGGGATAAATGCTCTGGAGCCCTTGGTGGATTGAGTTACTAGTCCCTGGAGCCACGGTTGGAAAAAACGCTTTGGTGCCCTGGAAGGTTGTGGGTTGAGTTACTAGTTCCTAGGGCCTTGGACAACTTGGGTAGAGACCTATTTGGTTTATGTTAGTGATTTTCAAACTGTAGACGTGGAATCACTATGGTTGAGGGTTGAGGTGGTTTAGCCTCTGGAAGCCTTGGTTGGTTTTGTCTTGGCTTATTTTGTGAGATCCCACATTCATGCTTGGAATATGGTGCGGGGGTAATTGGATGAAGGAGATATTTGGTTCAACCTAATCTATGGTCGAGTGGTATGTGGAAGTCCCTAACTTGGTTTGTATTTTTATATATTGATAAGAGTTATTTTTCCTAATGTGATTTATGAATACTTGTAGTGATTATGTTGGTGGCATTATGGTTGATTTTCCATGGTTTCTATGTTGGTTATATGATGTAATCTATCTTTAGCTCTTGACATGTTTTGATAAGTTGATGAATGCATGGCCTAACAAGTATACTTGTAACTAGCTAGATAGGGATTAGAGCTTTCTTGTTGATTCTCAGACGAAGACTATCAATTTATGATCAAATATGCATTCATGGCCTATAGCTCACATGTTTTCCATATGTTTGAAAAAATGTTTGTTATGGATTAGGCAGTCTAGGTCAAGTTCTTGCTTAGAGTTTGAATGTTTGGCATTATCATCATGTAAATTATGATTCTAGAAAGTTACAGGGAATTCTAGGCAGTGGTCTGGAGGTTGGCCTGAAAAGGTGGCACAGATCCTGAGACTTGATGCTCATATCTGAAGGATTTAGACCATAATTGCATGGAAGGAGGCTTATGTGTGTGGTTGGATGCCTATAACAACACCCTTGCCTTGTTATGCATGTAGTTGGGGTGCTACGTCATAAGGAAGGGTTCCAACTCAAGGATTGATCACCTGGGGTGGTTATTCAACACTTGAGTGATTTGTAGTCCCTTCAGGATGTCAGTATGTGTTCAATTTGTAGACCCCACTTCCTTATATGGAACTTAAAGGTCAGGTCATGTCATAGTGACACTCATCTCATGTTTACCCTGGTGAGCTTGTGAATTTGGGTAAATATGGGAGGGGTGGTTACACAAATCCCTTGATCATGGGTTTCTGAGCTTTTTCAACCCACAACCTCATAGAATGCAGGAAGGGCTAGATCCCCATGAATTTTCCTACCAAGCCATGTTCAACAAATTGTGGGGCTTGTGCTCTTTACTATGGTGGAAAAACTTTGACCTTTGGAATTTCTTCCAGCTTCTTGGAAGAACGAGAAGACATTTCCTTCTAGTACCATGGTCTATTTTGTACCAATGAGTTAAAAGCAATGATATTTCGTAGCATGACTATGAATTATAGGTTGTGCAATTGGTCTAAATGTCTAAAGTTTAAGTGATATATTGGTTTCCTTGATGATAAACAATGCAAAAAAATTGAATCTTTACTTCTTGTCTAGTTTTCCAATTGGAAAACTATGTAATCTTCTTGTTGTCCTCAAAATTTAATATACATTGTGTAATCTTACCCCAAAAAAAATAGTGCAACATATAAGTGAAAAAACTAGTAAAACACCAATAGGCATCAAAACATTTACCTCATATTGCATCTCACGTTGTTAAGATTAATAAAAATAAAGGGTAACTAAATTTTAACTATATTTTAACTTATTATTGCTATTATTATTTATAAAAAAATATTTAATATATGATTTAAACATGTATACATTAAAAAAAACATGTAACAAGATTCTTAACCATAGAGATTAATATGTAAATAAGCTTTGTTACAATATCATGGGTCAATACCATGGTTTACTAATACCACATGTCCAAAAAACCCATAACTCTTGTTCATGTGACATTTTTTTCTAATTAATCAATTTAATTAAAAGGGAAGAAATGACATAACTATTTTTTAGATAAATATCAATCTTTGATGTGTGACTACTATTAAGAATATACAATAATACTTAGAGGTTAAATCCCTACCATCCACCTAATAATCATAATTAAATTAAAATTTTAGAAGTCTTAATCCAAAATAGATATGTCTAAAGGCTTAACTATATGCAAAATAATTATTGTATCATTTTGCACTTCAATATGAGGAAGGTGTAATTCCTTCTATGCTCAACTTGTCACAAATCTTCTTCTTAAAATAAAGATAAAATATCTGCTAAATAAAAAAATAATGTCTACTATATTTAAAAACAAAAATAAATATACATACCAATTAATTTTAATGAAAACTATTATTATGTCGTAAGGCGTTCCCCTTTGAAAAGAATCCCCTATCATGCCACATGTATTGTCGTGAGTCATTGATCTAGGCGTTAGATGATTGAAACATTCACTGTCGTAAGATTCAAGACCAGTACTAATCAGTTAATCAGAAATCGATATTAATCAGTTAATCAGTTATGAAAGGTATTAGTCAATTATGAATTTTAACATCCCGGCCATAATCTGCCATAGTTAGAGATTGCAATGAAATTCTATCTGATGCTAATCACCAAATTTTAACATCCTCACCATCTGGCCA
Source organism: Pinus tabuliformis (assembly GCA_031772625.1). Classification (NCBI taxonomy): domain Eukaryota; kingdom Viridiplantae; phylum Streptophyta; class Pinopsida; order Pinales; family Pinaceae; genus Pinus; species Pinus tabuliformis. The sequence goes on from CM062816.1 coordinate 1,207,697,940, forward strand.
TCATCAGATTCCAGTTTAATCTAAATTGGTTTAAAAAAAATTAGATGAGTGGAGTAGAGCAGCTTCTCGGAAGATTATCTATTGGGATCATATATCATGAGCAATTCAGAGTGGAGTAGAGCGGCTTCTCGGAGGCTTCGATCGGCTCAAGAGGCACAGCAGCGATATGAAAAGTTCCAACAATAAAAGGCTCACAACAGATGTTTTCCTGGCATTGGAAGCAAGCCCCCAAGAAGCGTGGCATCATGGATTGATGAACTTCCCCTAAGTGAGACTGTACTTATTTATGAATTGTGATTTCTGTGAAGCAATTCTTGATGTAGAAGCATATTTTTAAGATATAATCTTCAGGAGACAAAAGAGACTTGTAATTGAGTTTAATGGACAAGAATCGCAGTGAAATGAATAAGGACTATGAAAATCTAGGAAGGTTGTTAGAGCCCATGAATTTACCCAGAAACTGTAAATTCATTACTATTTGCAAAACACTAATGTCGACAGAATTAACTTGTGGAATTATTTTTGAACACAGAAGAAATTGTTTAAACAATTAGTAATAAATAGTAAATCTTGAAAAGAAATAACATCGACCCAGATTTGTTCCTCACTGCCAATCATTGAATAACAACCTGAGAATGGTTCTGGAATTAGCTGTTGAGGAAATTAGAGCATGGAATTCAGCGATAAAATGTGTCTTTATGGGTCTTTATATTCTAGAAATGAACGGTAGCAAGAGAAGCTCAAGAATTTGCATATATATATATATATATATATATATTCAGAAACAAAATGTTACTATGAAAGAACATACACTCTATAAGTCATAGAGGCCTTTCGTAATTTCAATAGAAATAAATTAAAATAGCAACCATCGAAACAGAAATTGTAGACTTAATTTCAAATAATAAAGCTTGGAAACCCCAAAACTGGAAAAACGAGTAATCTGTTTCAATTAAGTAGTGTTCCCTTTTTACATCTAGATTATACAAACTAACATAATAAGCAATAATAGTAATACCCTGAATTCTAGTGAATTAGTAGTGGGGTTTATCGGTAATGGCTCAACAACATAAAAACGACAACTGATATCTAAAAAGCCTCTTCAAAAATAATATTTCAGAGAAGGAATTCCCTCATTATGGACAAACCCCAACTGGGAAAGAGTTTCAAAGCACCTGGAGTCTGGTTGCTTCGGTGCCCATGCAATGACGAGAGCCAAAGAGGTGGAAGGGAACTGGGTTATCCTGGAGTCTGAAGCCAAACCCTCGTCGTTAACCATACGCAAGAAAAGAACCCAGTCATTGAGGGAGATTTTCTTAAAAGAAGGCTATAACTTTTAGTGCTGGAAATATGCTCAAAGAGGAAGAAAATATACTCATCTATGACACGATTGTTACCTTGAGAGATGGGGGAAGCCACGACGGCCATACCTGCAATTAAGACAAAGAGGGTTGTGAGATTTAACAAATTGAAAACTTAGAAACGAAATAAACGCAAAACGAGAACCTGCATGACCTTAAACCCCGCATAAGAGAAGAGTCAAGCCACTGTCTAGACGTAAACAACAGGGAAGAAACCCTCTCTTCGGTCGGGGAAGGAAAAACAATGATATCAGGTCTGCAAGAAGCTCAAATGAAACAAAGATTGCAGAGATAGGCATCACTGAGACCCAAGTATGGCAGAGCCGAGACCTCCTTGCGATGGAAACCCAAATGATAGGCAGGAGGCTACACAAAAGGTGGTAGTACCTCTAACCCAACGGAAATTCCCCCACATCGTCGGATGGCAGACCGTGAAATCCATGTTTTGCACAACGACAGGTGTTAACTGCTCAGGACTTTGAAGAATCATGAAGCGAGATAGATGGCACAAGGTACCAACAGTTGGATACAATATTTCGACCTCCAATGAAACCAGAGTCAATTACAATAATTAGAGCTCGGTTGTTAAATCTTGTGCTAATGTTTTAACCATAGTCATTTACAAAGGGTTGATTATTGAAAAGATCAACCAAAGTCATAAGCACACATGTATTATGGTGTTTCAATATCACTGCAATGTTTAAATATCATTAGTGTTAGTTCTTACAAAAACTCAAAATTTTCTAGCTCTCCCCGACTATGGGTGAAATCATAGCACTGCCAGTGTTTTAGTGCTTAGATTACTTAAGTTAAGTTAACTCAACTCAATTATTTACTCCATGTGTTGCATGTATATAAAGTAATCACTGTCAATGCAATTTCGCTGTCTAGTTTCAGCTTTTATGTGCAGTTACATACATGATAAATATAACTATGAATTTCTGATTTTTGTGTTTTTTTTTACAGTATGTACAATAGGATCTGAATCATGTGGAACTCTTCCAGGTTGTTCTTGTCGTGGCATTAGGTGAAATAATTGTTGGTTAAAAATTGTTGGTTATCTATTTAAAATGTGTTTTAAATTTACAAATAAATTTATCATTTTTTTTATTTTTTTTTGTAAATTTTAATCTACATAATTTATATAATATCAAAATTTGAGGAAAAATATATCAGAAAACCTCAAAAACTAAAAAACTTAAAACAGTAAGTGGCTTTTCAACCCTTTTGTACCTGTCAGTCTCTGGGGTCTCCACAAAACCTCCAAAACGGCTTTTCAACCTTTTTTCTGCCCGCCAGTCGATGGCGTCTCCTCCAAAACTGCTTTTCAACCTTTTTTCTGCTCGCCAGTCGATGGTGTCTCCAGTTTCCAGTTTCCATTGCTGATGAAATTACTATAGTGATTCGGCCCAATTTGGTGTAGAGGTACAAAAATTTAGGGTTGTAGCTGATGTCATATTTACTGACCACTACACCCTCTCGGTTGGTTCTTCCATTTTGCCTTGTTGATATCTAGAAACTGATGTAATCAACGGAGGATTAAGGTGTCCTCATCCTGATTTAAATGTTTGGTTCCAGGGATTTGGTTTCGGTTTACATGGGAACCTAAAATTTTATGACCTTTTTCCAACGCGCGATATTTTTTTCCCTGACATATGTGATGTTTTCATTATTTTCATTAGGTTATAAAGAAAATTTTAATCATAAATTGAAATTTAAAATTTTTTATTTTATAAAATAATTTGGATTATAATAAAATTAAGAAAACAAAAAGTATTTAATAAACAAATCTTGATATTAGTTGCAATAAAAGTAACTAGTTGCGTTTTCATTTTGATTTTTTTTTTTTGTAAATTTGGTAGGACTTTTTATGTTTTTACATTTCCATTATTCACCTCATTAAGGGAGAGGGTAGCACAAGATTTGAACCCAAGACATTTTTATTTTTTTTTGTAAGTTTGGTAGGACTTTTCATGTTTTTACAAAATGGTATTTTTATTAAATCTAGTGATATATAATTTTAGGTGAAATTCTGATTTGTTTTTAATACATTGAGTGCATAAATAAATTTAGCAACCTAAAAACCCTAAGGCACTAGAATTCTATAAATTAGACAACTTAAACCTAGGGCACTGGAATTCTATAAATTAGACAACTTAAACCTATGACACTAAAAAACCCTAGGGCACTCGAATTTTATAAATTAGACAAATTAAACCTAGGGCACTGGAATTCTATAAATTAGGCAACTTAAACTTAATGCCTAGCCATTTAATCTATCAATTTCTACCAAGAAAATAAACCTTAATTTTATTAAATTCGAAGTAAGGAACAAAATTACATTTTGTAAATGTTTCATGCCTAGCCATTTAATCTATCAATTTTTACCAAGAAAAAAAAAAAATTAATTTTATTCAATTCTTATCAAGAAAAAAAACCTTAATTTTATTCAATTTGAAGTAAGGAACAAAATTACATTTTCTAGATGCTTGAAACATTCAATGATATAAGCCTTAGACTTATGTGCAAAAGTAAAGAAAACTGAAATTTACCTAAAATATGTGAAAGTTAGGTATCATAAAGATCTCCTAACTTATCATTTTTTTCTTTGATTTTCTGTACTTTGCACCAACCTAGAATTGGGATCAACTAAAACCACTGCAATTCATCATTTCCAATTATCTGCATAAAGACTTCTTTATTTTAATCGAATCCCTCAAATGTGTGGTTTTTCTTAATACCCCTAATACCCTTCTCATTATGTTATTTATTTTCATGTTGCTATTATGTCATTCATTTTCATGTTGGTCTAATGTTGGAGTCATTGCCAGCCAATTATATCATTCATTTTCATGTTGCTTTAATGTTGGGGTCATTGCTAACCAATTGTTTACTTTTTACATCGCATTTTCGCATTCAATGAACATCTGCTTAAAAAGACAAGGGACAATAGATAGTAACGACCACATAAAAACATTTAGAAGCAAAAATTAAGTATAAGAGTATTCTAATTAATTACCATATTAACTAAGAGAGTCCCCATCCTGAACACAAGTCACACTCTTGAAACAAACTATTTTTTCATTCTTAACAATATTGACACACAAAAATGTTGATAGCCCATACTTTCACATATCTAAGTGTTTGGAAATAAGAGCTCACTTGAAACCCGAAGGACAAACACAAATAACTTCACTGGATCCTTTATAAATCGCTAACAAAAAAGCAAGGTGCAGACTCCAATAACAACTTTATGAACATTTTAGAAGATCCACCTAACCGAAAATTTTTTAAGTTACATAAAATCAAAAGAGTTTTGGTTTCCACTTATGAGGAAACCTCACTTTTAATAACAATTTGTATATTACAAGAAGATACGCTTTCAGAAGTGTAGTTTCCTATATGACAAGCTTTTCCACCTTGTAAGTATTCTGATTTGGCCTCAATGTATTAAGAGAAATCATATAATAATTGTTTTTGTTATATGTGTAATGCAAGTTTAAGCTTTGCATTAGATGTGTTCCATATGAGAAAATGCGTTACGAATTTTTGTGTCTTGAAAGCAATATCAATATTTATTTAGGTAGGGCATCATTGAAGAGGTTTGCGGGGGTTTTCAAGTTTTCCAAAATTATAGATGGGTATCCTTGTACTGCTCTTTTCCACAGAATTGAATTTTGTTTTATGGGCGCAGGAATGTATGAAACAATCCTGGAAGCTTGGGAACAAAAGGACTTAACGGGAGTGAACAATACTTCTTAATCTTAAAAGGAATCTTATGCTTTGCATTATATATCTCTTGGTAACAACAATTTTGATGGGTGATTCTAAAAGAAATTTTCAGTAGGTGGGGTCAGTTTCAGCGCTAAACCTCACGTTTAAAGAAACAAACCATTTATTTTTATATTTATTAAAGTCGTACATTTTTATTAAATAGTAACTCTAAATGAAATAAATGCATATTTTTTATATAAAAGAAATATAGACAAAGTAATAAAAGATGTATCAAACATTTACATAATTTTATATATAAACATAAATACAGTGATTAAATTAACTATAATTTTATATATAAACATAAATACAGTGATTAAATTAACTATTTCAACCACATTAATATTGTTAAATTCCTAAATAAATTATAAGCACTGATTTCTCAAACTATTTCAATTAATCAAAACATATATCAAACTATTTCAATTAAGCAAAACATATATAAATGAAATATTAAAAAAACTAACTATTTATTTGTATATTTATTAAATTTGTAATTTTTTATTAAATTGTAAATTTAGATTAAATAAATGCAAATTATTTATATTTAAAAAAATATAGATAATGGAATAAAGTATGGATCAAACATTTACATAATTTTAAATATAAATATAAACATAGTGATTAAATACAAATTAATTATTTCAACCATATTAATATTGTTAAATTCATTAATAAATTAAAACATTGATTTCTGAAAATTTCAATTAATTAAAGCATATATGAATAAAATTTCAATGAAAACATTTAAATAATTTGAAATGGAAACAAAAGCCTTAACATTATATGTAAACTAGCATTTGCACTAGATGTTGCAAAGGAAATGCCGTGAGGCAATAGATAGCATATAACACTAATTAATGCTTGTAAGGCAATAGATAACATATAACACTAATTAATGCTTCTTTGACAACTCTTGAAAGACAATAAAAAATATCAAGAAAAGGCAATGACCATACTATAATGAAATCTTACTGCTTCCTTGAGCCTTACAAATCATGAGTCTTATGTTGAAGAAAACAAATCATGAGTCCTATGTTGAAGAAATAGATCTTGATTTGCTACCTGAGGTTGTTTTGGTACAATTCCTCCATATTTATTCTTGATCATCGTTAAATTTTAAAAATCATGTAAAGAGCAGTTTAAAAATAAAATCCAGAGATTAAACACTTACCACAAAGGATTGGTTTTTCAATGTTAAAATATTTTTTTCTATTTTTCTTCAAATTTGCATTGCATTGTTTGTTCTTCTGGAATAGTCGTCTGTTGTTTCTTCTTCATTCCAGTCTATGAAACTTCTAAATTAAATTGTAATAAATTATAATGCACATTTAATCAAGCTAAGCCTGATTGGTTCTTCAACTTGTCCCGAAAAAGATTGATTATGTGATTTTGCCGAAGATTATCTAAACAATATAATGCACATTGTTATTTATTATTTTTTCTTCTCAATTTTTTATTATTTTTTGAATATTTAAAACAATTTTATATTAAATTGTTGGAATTTATAGTGCACATTGTTTCTTCGTTGTTTCTTCTTCATTCAGGTCTAAGAAATTTCTAAATTAAATTGTAATAAATTATAATGCACATTGTTATTGATTATTTTTTCTTCTCAATTTTTTTATTATTTTTTTCTTGAATATTTAAAAGAATTTTATATTAAATTGTAGGAATTTATAGTGCACATTGTTTCTCATTATGGCTAAGAGATTTCTATTTCTATATCATAAGAAATCATATAAATTATATAGTATATTAGGATTTTTGACCCTTTGGTATCTGTATTGCAATTTTATTAATGCTTTTAATATGGATTTGGTTTTTAAATTATATATTTTTGTTTATTTTGTCAATTCTTTTAACTTTAGGAGTAATAAAATAATTAGATTATTTTATCATATATTATATTTCTTTTAACTTTAAGAGTAATAAAATAATTAGATTATTTTTATACCATTGTAAAAGGAATTTTGTATAATTGAATAACTTGTTTTATTATTAATGAAAGAATAATTCTAATAATTTTTTGTTTTTTTGTTTCGTTTTTTGGTTGCAAATAATCTTAGCAGGGTGTTTTTAGTGTGTAAGATCTATTTCTTATATCTAAATATTTAAATAATATACATTTTTAAATTGCGTATTACAATTAAGGGGGGTTAGGTGGTTTTCAATATGGAGAGAAGTTTTCAAGAAAACATATTGTTACATAAAAAGTTCAACAATCATAAGATTATATTGAAAAAATAAAAACATGTAGATCTAATCTATCTTCTTCTTTTTTCCTTTGTATCTAGAGGAATTGGCAATTGGACCAATCTTCCAACCACTACTACTATAACCTCTAGGCTAGGCGCTTAGATATGACCATTCTGCATATATATGTGAATTGGGGTGATGTGAACCAAAAACCTCTTCACATATAATACTTCATTTACTTACACAACCATCATTAGTTGAGTTGTCCCAAGGCTACAAATCTACTCCATCATTAACAACATAAGATTAATATATATATATATATATATATATATATATATATATATATATATATATATGTATGAATGACAACATTTAAAAGAAGATATTTACTAATTAAAATATTTGATTCCTCTCATGCAATCACCCCTTTAAACATTTGCATGCCCTTCTCTCCTATCGCCTAGGTCTACTCCAAGAAAGGATAGGCCAAGTCTTACTTTTGGGTGCCATATACATGTAATTTACAATTTTCATCTCCAAAGTAATATTTCTTTTTGTTATTTCTATTCAATAATTTACAAATTCCATTTCCAAAGTAATCTTTTTTTGTTATTATTATTCAGTACATATGTCGCTATTAACTCATTTTAACACACAGTTTCTCTCCTCACTAGATCTCACTTTTTTAGTTGCATTTCACCTTACTAGACCTTTATTTCCTCTCATACAATATTCATGTATGTAGGTAAAATCCCAATCAGGCTTCTCTATGTTAGTTTTAGCCTCATCATATAATGCTTTGACATTTGCAACCATCTTAATTTTGGGTGTCATATACATGTAATTTACAATTTTCATCTCCAAAGTAATATTTCTTTTTGTTATTTCTATTCAATAATTTACAAATTCCATTTCCAAAGTAATCTTTTTTTGTTATTATTATTTAGTACTTATATTCTCTCATGTTAACGCAGTTGATCTCCTCACTAGATCTCACTTTTGTAGTTGCATATCACCCTACTAGACCTCTATTTCCTCTCAGACAATATTCATGTATGTAGGTAAAATCCCAATCAGGCTTATCTATGTTAGTTTTAGCCTCAACATATAATGCTTGGACATTTGCAACCATCCTCTCCTTCTACAAGCCACAATCCCTTGGCTTTGAAACCACTTGTTAGTAAAAAATGAGATAGAAATAAATACATTTTATAATACATGATAACACATAAACAATTAAAAATACATGAACACCATATTTTACCCTCGAATCCCTTAGGAGAAAAATGAATAATATATCTACTATTTCTCATGGCTTAAAACAGGCCAAACCAGCCAAAGTGAGCCCTCCACTCAATTCACGAATATTACAATAGAGAATCGTCAAGCTTTTAACAACTTCATCACATATAATCCACGGGCTCTAAGACCATGGGCCACAAAAGTGATGTGCCCACATTTATGATTTCATTTTAACTTTATTATTACTTAGTATACAAGCAAATGATGTAATCACGAGTCAAAAACATACTAAATTACTCCATAATGGCTTCGCTTATCATTTTTAATACTAATAAAAATCTTCGCTATATCCCTCATAACTTTGTAAAAATCTTCTTTTAGTAAGAAGTCAAAGAAAACTTCATATGGATGATCCAATTAAATACTTTCTTTTCAATATTTATCCAGTTTCTAAAATTTCTTATAACATACTACAGCCTTACGGCGTTTCCATTGCAACATGTGATGCAATTGCTAGTTAATATTACAACTCAATATGAAGAAGATGTGTAATTCCATATATATATATATATATATATATATATATATATATATATATATATATATATATATACTTTCAACTATAAATAAAATATTTTAATGTTTAAATTAAATAACGTAAATTGATATAAATTTATGTTATTTAATTTAAACATTAAAATATTTTATTTATAGTTGAAAGTAAGTAAGTAAGTATATATATATATATATATATATATATATATATATATATATATATATATATATATATAATGGAATAACTTCAAGTAAAAAAAAAAAAGTTATATTTTTAGTGTTCAATACAATGAATATGTGTAATTATTTTATTTTTAAAGATATTCTAATAAGAGCCTTAAATAAAATATTTAAATATCCATGTTAACAAATATATTTTAATATCAACTTCTCTCTCTAAAACACAAGCACATATAATGTTAATTATCAATAAAATATTTCAATGCTTAATTTAAATAAAATAATTATAGAGAGAGAGATTCCAATTAGTGTATTTCATTCAATTTTTAATATGAAATAGAAACCACGTGTTTAAAAAATATAGATTATAAGCAAAATATTTCAAAGTAAAGCAATATATAATATATATACAAAAAGAAGGAGACATGCATTTAAAAATATATTAATTAAAAAACATTTCAATATGAAGATCGTAGATTATAAATAATATATTTTTAATGTTTATTTCTAGTAAAATATTTTAATGTATATATATATATATATATATATATATATATATAAATAACTAAGAAGAGTCTTCCATGCCTTGCTTGCGATAAATACACCAGGAATTGTAGAATTTCCACGAGATTCTAATATGCTAATAAGAACAATATGAAAAACACTTTCTTTTCTTACAAACACATAATTTCTCTATTCAATAGGCAATGGAATTAGAACAGAAATAAAACATAGTCACATAATCAAGACACACAATTTTTTATAGGGAACCCAACTGGGAAAACTCTCTGTTTGATGTGAATTTTATTGATAGCAAAAACTAAGCAAATTATCTCTTACAATAAATTCTTTCAATAGAGAATACAACCTTCTCTTAGCCTTAAACTAGGCTTGAAAACAACTGCAAGAATACTGATCTTTGCTCCTCTATCAATCTTGTGCACAAGCTTCTCTTGCACACTCTTCCTCTCACAAGCTCCACACACGAACTTGTGATTCCTATTGCTTGGTCTCACCAACTCGTGCTCACCAAAACAATGATTAAACTTGTGCCTATGTTTATCCTTTTAAAGGCAATTTGAATGGTTAAAATTAGTGAGTTCTATGTTTCGAAATTTGAATTGGTGCTTTTCTAGTTAACAACAATTAACACAACTTGTTAACTAGTTCCTCCTAAAATTTAGGAGGCTAACTCCAATTGTTATTTTAGTTTTCAAACTAACTCACACTAGAAAGTCAAGAACTTTTCTTTCAAATTCAATACATAAGTTAAATGCCTCATACACTCCTAACTTTTAGGGAAATTCCTAAATTTTAGGAACTCGCCTTTGACTCCTTGAATTAATGCACAAATCAAGGAATCAATTTTATCGCTAATTTCAACACTCCCTCTTAGTGAGGAAGGTGTTCCCGGAAGACCCTCATCCACCTGGATCTGTACCCAACACTACCAAGTTCTCCACTACTACAACTGCTCCCTCTGAACTAAAAGACTTCCATGCTTTCTTCTGCGGAACCTTCTTTGAAGACCTGTTCTTTCCCACCAAAATTTGTGAGTCCATCACTTCTCTATTCTGAGCACTTCCTTCCTTTCTGCTCCCTCTGAAGGCATGCATCTCCAACTCCACAATCTACCACTATCAATGATCACAACTTCTTTTGTGTCACTAAACTTTGGCTCAGTGACCTGCCCACTAGCAACTCCTTTGTCTATCAAGGATGTCAACTCATAGGGTCTTCAATCTACCCACTACTTTCCTCACTACTTCTCCACAAAGACAAGTCTTAGGGTAGTGGAATTTGCCCACTCTCACTGTAGAAGTCCATCTCTACACAGTGAACTAGGGATAAATACTATGCCCTCCTGGTTGCTTCCTTTGTCTGTTCAAGGATCAACCCTGAGCTTCAACCATTCTTTTGCTCCAACTAGATTTGATGTCCTCCTCAGATATTGGACTTAGGGCACAAAAGCTACCTTCTAACTGCTCTCCAAATAGTACATAAGATGTCCACCAAAATTGTCCTAAATCTGGACCCAAACACCCAACATAATCATCAACTACATAAGGACATACATACCTTAGAAAGTATCCTTCTTTATGTTGTATGAACCTCTTCAGACTGTGCACTTCCTTCTGAATTTCGGTCCTATGTTTAGTGCACCCTGCAACACTAATGGCATGCTCCTACTTGGAAAAATTTCCCTTCTATACCTATGAAATTCCCTTCTTAGAGACCCTTCATGCTACGTTGTTCCTTTAGGTGTTTCTACCCTTGACTTAGGTCTGCTCCAAGACAATAAATCATGCCCAAGTCTACTCCTAAAAGGACTTGACCCTTCCTGAATAAAACAGAGATACTACAGCCTCTTCCACAAATAATTACCACTCTTAGAACATGCACAAAACTACCATTAAATCTACCAGTGAATTCCTCTAACTAAGCCTGCTCCAACACATAAAGAACCCTCAAGAAAACTCATATTTCTTCCTTTGGACATACTCTTATAGAGGTTGTGGCTCTCTTAACTCAGATGTCCTTCTTCTTGAAGATTTGCACTGGTTTTGTTCTTAAATATTTTCCAAGAGCTCTAATACCATATAGAATTTCCACGAGATTTTGATCTGCTGATAAGAACAATTTGAAAAACACTTTCTTTTCTTACAAACATAGAAAACCCTCTGCTTGATGGGAATTTTATTGATAGGATTAATTGAGTTATTGATCTCTTACAATACATTGTTTCAATAGATAATACAACCTTCTCTCAGCCTTAAACTAGGCTTGAGACCACCTGCAAGAATATTGATCTCTTCTCCTCTATAAATCTTGTGCACAAGCTTCTCTTGCACACTCTTCCTCTCACAACCTCCATGCACAAACTTGTGCTTCCTATTGCTTGGTCTCACCAACTCATGCTCACCAAAACAATGATTAAACTTGTACCTTCGTTCCTCCTTTTAAAGGCAATTTCAATGGTTAAAATTAGTGAGTTCTATGTTTGGAAATTTGAACTGGTTCTTTTCTAGTTAACAACAATTAACACAACTTGTCAACTAGTTCCTCCTAAAATTTAGGAGGCTAAATACAATCGTTCCTTTAGTTTCAAAACTAACTCACATTAGAAAACCAAGAACATGACTTTCAAATTCAACACATAAGTTAACCACCTCATGCACTCCTAACTTTTAGAGGAAACTCCTAAATTTTAGGAACTTAACCATGCACAAAAAGGAACTTGACTTTTACTTCTCGAATTAAGGCACAAATCAAGGAATCACTTTTCTTGCTAATTTCAACAAGAATTGCATATCAACTTCTTTAAAATTTATATTATTTTTCTATTATCCAAGAGATATGTCGAACTTTCCTCAGGAGCATACTACTTAGTGATAAAATTGGAGTTTATGTAGGTGTATATTGGTGGCCCCCCACCTATTCCACTTGGACTCCCACCATTATCTCTTTCATTTTTTTAGTTTCCTTAATTGAGGCAAAGTTTACTATTTTTGGTAGTTTTCGGGTCCTAAACTTTCAGAGCCGTTTTGAGGCCCTAAATGACGTTTTTTTGGGAAAACCGGGCAAACATTACTCTTTAATTGATGTTTGCATCTGAAAGTTGTATTCCTCGGATAGATATTTTTGATGCAGTATTGTGTGCATCAAACGAAGATCGTATGCCAAAGCTATGATCTAAGAAGTCGATGTACCAATTTACCCAAACAGAGCCCATAGTATTGGCGCTTCATCTCCTAGCGTTAGATTTTTGGATGTTTAAGTTTTTACATTGTCTCTCAATAATAAATAAGCCTTCGAGCCTTGTTGTAACAAAATTTAGAGGCATGTAGCCACCACATCTCTCCTCATAGATATGCTACCATCGCCCAAACTAGTTTTATTTCCTCTCTTTCTAAGCATATTTAAATATTTGATATTAATGAAATGAAGTGTTATTTCTACTGCATCTTTGTATTTATGGTTATATCTATAATTTCTTATATTCATGTTTAAGTTTGGATCAGTGGTATCAAAGTGGTATGATCTTTCTTTGTTTTTATTTGCATGTCCCCAACAAGGTTGGGATATAAGGAGTTAGGGCTCAAACTAGTCGAACCTTTGCAAGACCAGCCTCGCAAATCCCGACGGCCTCCCATGGTGAAAGAGAAGAGAGACGAGGGGGAAGGAAAGCCTTTCAAAATATTTCTTGAATATGCCCTCGAGCGATAGAGCAACGCGATGATGGACAACTTTTCCCATATCCTTCAGCGACTACCCAAAGGCAACACATCTCCTTCCAGCAGCTACTCTAGAAGCACCACACCCTTTAAGGCACCACATGCCCATATTTGAAGGTCAGATAGATGTGGATGTCATAGATAAATGGTTAAATCCGTTAAAAGGATATTTTTTTGTTCGTGATTTTTCCAGTCAGGAAAAGATTACTTTTTCACTTCTCAAACCCACCCCCCACGTCAAGGACTAGTGGGAAACCTACTGTGAGAATAAGGATGAAAGTAAAACCTCACTATTTTCAGCCACACCCACTTGGAATTCATTCTGGGACACCATCAAGATGCAGTACTACCCTGTCGGGAGCTATGATGATAAATACATAAAGTGGACCACGCTATGGCAGGGAAGGGACCAAGGCATGCCAGAGTTTACCAATGTTTTTCATACCCTTCTCATAAAGTTCAGTATCAAGGATTTTGAGCGACATTTGGTACTCAAGTACCATGAATGCCTACACAGGTACATCCAGGACGAGATGGAGTTCCTGTACATCTCCTCACTCGGCACGACATACCGATACACTATCAAGATTGAGTAGAAGTTTAAACAGAAGAAGCAAGACTTTGGATCAATGAATCCGAAGCAAGGAAAAGGCGCAGCCAAACCACAAAGCAAAGGACAAATCCAAGGCAGGGCGACCCAGGACAACCGATTGAAGCCGAAAACAAAGAATAACACCACGAAGACAAAGAAGGACATAGGAAAATGGCGTGAGTTCCATAAGAGCTCCACTCACAACACAAGTGAGTATCGGGCCAAGTAGTCACTGGTGGTCAAGCTTAAGGCTTTCGAATCAGACACATGTTCCGACTCTGAGTTAGAACCAGACAAGGGGAATGACAAAGGGAAGTAGATCATTGATGTGGATCCCAGTGCCACCATGGCCACTACCAAGATCCAGAATAATGAGCCTAAATATCCAGAGGAGGGGGAACGCCTCTTCCACTCATAGATGTGGGTGAAGGGTTCTCCACTACAGTTCATTATCAACAGCAGGAGCCAAAGTAACCTCATTTCAGTAGAGGTTGTGAAGTAGTTGGGCCTACCGACTACAACACATCCTCATTCGTACACCATCAAGTGGCTTCATCAAGGACGAGATCTCCCAGTCAGCGAGCAGTGTTGTCTTCCCTACAACATCAAGACCTTAATAGAAGAGGTACTATGTGATGTTGCCCCTCTTGAAGTTTGTGATGTATTATTAGGACAACCATACTTATGGAAGTGACATGTTGTATATGAGTCACGACCTCGCTTTGTGATTATAACTTTGGCCAATAAGTTATACAAGATACCAGAGATAGCCCCGCATACACCCATCTCTTTGATCGCTGCAAAGCAATGTAGTAAGATCATTTCACATACCAGGTAATTTATTTTCCCTATGATTCGCCCTCAGGGAAAGGAGAAGATTGTGGCCACGGTTTCCAGACAAGGCTCCTCCACAACAACAACAACAAATGGAAAAGTTTGTGGAGGAGTATAGGGACATTTCCCACTCGCCTACGGGGGTGCCTCTGCATTGTCAGGTCAAGCACTCCATCGATCTAACCTCGAACATGCCACTACCCAATGGACTGATCTATCGACGTTGTGTTATGGAGAACGATGAGATCAAGAGGTAGATTTAGGTGTTGTTGCAGAAAGGGCACAACAGGCCAAGCTTATCACCCTATGGGAGCCCGATTGTATTGGTACAGAAGAAGGATGGGACCTAGAGACTCTGTATTGACTATCGGGCATTGAACAAGATCACTATACGGAATAGGTACCCAATCCCATGGATAGATGACCTTCTGGACCAGCTCAAAAGGGCCAAATATTTTAGCAAGATCGATTTGAAGTTTGGTTATCACCAGGTGCCTATTGAACCCTTCAATGTGTGGAAGACTGCCTTCAAATCCAAGGAGGGCCTTTTCAATTGGTTGGTCATGCCTTTTAGGTTGACAAAAGCCCCTGCAACCTTCATGATATTGATGGACGACATATTACAACCCTTCGCCAATGCATTCGTGTTGGTGTATCTAAATGACATATTGATTTTCAGCCAGTGTTGAAAAGAGCACCTCCACCATATTCAATGGGTCCTCCAAACCCTATGACAACACAAGTTGTGTGCCAATTTGGAGAAATACACTTTTGGGATGACCCAAGTTCAACATTTGGGGTACATCATTGATGAGCAAGGTGTGCATGTGGACCGAGCAAAGATACAATTCATTGAGGATTGGCCAGCCCCAACCACTCTAACAGAGCTCCACATCTTCCTGGGTCTCGCCAATTTCTACCGTAGGTTCATTTTGGGGTTCTCTCATATCACTTGGCCTTCAATTCAAGTCACCAAGGGTGGAGCAAAAGCAACGTTCTTTCGGTCTGAACCCAACAAAAGGTATTTGTCGAGTTGAATCATCGCCTCTGCTCTGCACCAATGCTCACATTACCATACTTGCAACAACAATTTCAGATTGAGACAAATGCCTTTGACTATGCTATTGATGTAGTTCTTATTCAGTAGGGGCATCCTGTGGCTTAACACAATGAGACACTTTCAGACATTGCCCAAAAGTATCCCACCTATGAAAAAGAAATGTATTCCATTGTGTAGCCCTACCATCAATGGAAGCATTACATTCTAGATAAGGAAATGATCATCCTCACAGACCACCGACCCTTGCAGTGCACACTAACACAAGGGAAGTTGTAGATTGGTCACCATTAGAAATGGTCCACATACCTGCAACAATTCCATTTGAACATTAAGTACAAGAAGGGCAACACCAATAATGTTGCAGACTACCTCAGTCGACCACCAATCATGGCACTGATCACTGTTCTCGACTACTGTGGGCACGAGACTTCGGGGTGGCTGCATCTTTACAAGAGCGATCTAGAATTTGGCAATATATACCAAACACTTCTGGAAGGTAAGCAAGTTCCAAATTTTCACCTCTAGAATGCATTTTTATGCCACCTGGGACACATATGTGTTCATTCAAGCAAGCGTGCCAAGATGATTTGGGAGGCGCACTACAGTTAGGTCGTTGGACATTTCGAAGTAGAGAAAACAGTCGCAGTACTGCAAAAGTATTTTTATTGGCCAAAACTTTGTCAGGATGTTGGGAAGTAAATTCCATCATGCATTGCATGTCCCATTGCCAAAGCAACCATCAAGAATCAAGGCCTATATACTCCTCCATTTCTTCGTGCATCACTAGTACTCTGCTTCTTCCGCTTCTTTATTATGAAGGGGAATCGATGTCCTTCATGTCCACATCAGAGTATTCACCACCCTATTCCCCTTTGCCAGTCTCCTACTCCATTGCAGGCTCGGTAGTCTTTCCCTCGAGGCAAATGGTGACTGTCGGAGGCACTTTCTAGGTATCCTTCTTAGCCGATGATTTTAAGGCCTATGCATCTGAAGTGGTCTTACTTGTGTCGGCCTTCACTGACACTTTTAAAGTTGTTGGGGTAAGCCAATTACTCGACCACTTACTGATGAACATCAAGATGTCATCTTTAGACACTAAGTATGGTAGCTCATGCCACACTTTCTCCAAATCTTTCTTGGCGTAGATAGAGACACTGTGAAAGTATGCTTTAAAATCAGCAATGCCGCTATACTTTTGAAATAATGTAGGTGACAACCGCGACCTTTGGTTGATGACTATGCGCAGGTCCATCTTGAAGAGAACCCATAATATTGTGTTCTCCATAACCCAGGTCAGTTCCTTAGATGCCCATAATGATGCAAACTTTGTAGCCTCACACACATCAGGTTCTACATTAGGGAACTGTGAATCCTCCGGTGTTCACCATGCTACCAACGTGATTGAGAGTAACAGCTACACGTAGTGGAATGGCTTCCCTTCTTCCTATTCTTCACGGCATTCATCCAAAAACTCCTGACAAAGATACCCTGCCCAATTAAATTGGACCCCTTTGCTGCACTGTGCGGTCAAGGATACGACTGGGGCCGACACTTCGTCTGCCCAACACTTCCTCATGATTTTAGCAGCAAAAATGGATGCGTAAAAACACACATCCTCATCATTAATAGAACTGATAGCATAGCCTCAAGACTTCTTGACGATGCCATAGTCACTCTTCATCTGATCGGCCAACTTTTTCTCTTGAGATTTCCCAATAAATAGTAGATCTGAACTTGCACGAATTTGCAGCACAAGAACAAAGAGTTCTGCATCAGTTGAAAGAAAGGTGGCTATAGAGGTATATCCATACAGAACAACATGAGATCTTTTTCGCATCATTTTCTAACCAGTTGCATGAGTGGCTTCCAAGGCTAGCAGACAACGAACGCTACTAGAAATATGATGATATTATGATTAAACAACTTAAGGAGTCTGAAAATAAGGTCACAAGAGTTTTTGATTACTAGGTTGATAGTATCCTCAGAGGCTTTATTACTAAAATTGCAATTGACATGACAATATCCTACATTGAAGTTGAGCGCAGAATTTTCAAAGGTCCACGAGGTAAGTATCTGAATTCCTTAAAGTTATGGATTAAGATGTTGTTATGTGAAAAGGGTGTTATGAATATAGATTGATGTTTAAAAGAGGCCAGACTGGATCTACACGAAGCATAAAAAGATTTAGATTCTATCGTGACAAATATATTGAGGGTGAGTACAGTCCATTATTGGGTGAATCAAACAACGAGAAAGAAAGGAGCAACCCTAGTACACCTAGAGGTGTGACACGGTCAGAAACTCAAGGCACTTATGGGATTCCTCACCCATCCACTCCACCCCCACCTTCACCTCCACCTCATACATCTACACCTCCACCTAGTATTCAACATGGCTAACACAGTCAATATGCCTATCTTTAAGGGTCATGGATCAAAGGATCCTGATCAATTTTGGTTTGTTTCAGAAGCTGTGTGGAAAGCACAACAGATCAATGACGATGAAATGAATAAAGTGCAACTTATCACAGCGCTGCACGGCAGAGCGCTATCGTGGTATATCAAGTACAATATGATGAATCCAGCTGCTTCACTAGCTGCGACGAAGAACGCACTAAACACAAAGTTTAAGAAACCCAAGTCGCAGCCACAGAGTATTACAAAAATAAAAGAGATTAAGAAAGTTGTCAATGAGATTGTCTAAGATGTAGATCAGAGGTTAAAATGTTTGATGGGACAATCCAACTTCCATATCTCTGATGAATTACGCAAAGAGTGGTATATAGATGTGCTATTTCCACACCTCAGATTACCACTATCACAGCAAAAGATTGGGACGTAGGAGGAAGAATTATAAATCACAATGAAATTAGAAGCTTTACTAGTATAAGACACTCACATATGGGTTCAACAAATATAGTCCAAGTTGGCAATTTTTCATATGGAGCTGCAAGACCTGGAGAAAGGAAAGGACGTTCGGTCTGAGATGCGCTCAGAAGTATGATGCCTAAAGTGTAAGAAGGAAGGTCACTATAAGGACCAGTGCTTGATCTACCTTGATTATTTTGTTTGCAGAGGTCCCAATACTTTGAAGCCAGAGCCTAGTGTTGGACAAAGTACCGGACCAAGCATATGGTGTAGTATTTTTTGATTTATGGGACAACACCTGGCTAATCACTGCTATTTTCTACAAAATTATGTGCAGTCGTCGTAGCAATTATTTTGCAAGTTTTTTCGATCAGTAGGACATGATGAGAGCCATTGTCGTAGCTATGACTTAATGATAGATTGAACCCCAGCATATAGGATGCAAGTTGAAGGTCATGTGCACGAAGATAATGGTTCACCTGCGGTTCACAAAGGATTTCAAGGTCGAGGATGTGGTCGCGAAGGAGGTGTTGGACGAGGAAGGGGTCATATCATATGTTATAATTGCGGTGAAGCTAGACATTATGCGTGAGATTGTCAGAATCCCACTCACCCTTCATGCGAGTATTGTAGACAATTTTACCATGTGATAGAAGAGTGCCCTATTTTAATGGCTAAGATGAAGGAAAAGAAGAATCAACAGCCTACGCAAAATATACAAATCATGCGGTCTGAACCGCGCGAGGATGATCCAAGCATTAATATAGTGACACGAAGTGGTGTGGCTATCAAAGAATATAAGGAAGAAGGTAAAAATCTTAAGGCATATACATGGGTTAGGAAGGTAGAAGAGAAAAATATTGGGTTCGATCTGCAGAAGGAAAATGCAACTTTCTTGGAGGCAAAGAAGAGTTTCATGGACATAGGAGCTTCGACATCAAAGATGCAGATGCAACTAGTACCAAAGAAGAACGCTCTTGAAGTAGGTACTGTGACGAAGAATCCCAATTCAACTGTTATGAAGTCCTTTCTGCAAACGTGTATGAAGTTGTTAAGGGACCAAAAAGCAGTGGAAGGGTTGCAAGAATAGATCAACAATTGTGCGACAAAGAGAAGCCACAACCTGAACAACGCGTAGTAAATAAGGTCAACAAGAATAAGAAAAGGATTGGCTAGGAAATGTGATTAACTGCGCAAATTGGCGAATTTGAAATGGATCAGGTGATTTTGGACTTATATCTTATGCAAATGTGTTGTCAAAGCAAAGTTGGGATCAGATGGGGCAACCAAACCTGCAATGGTCACCAATTCAGTTGTGCATGGCCAATCAAGAGAAGATTATCCTGATGGTACGGTTGTAAGGCATTATAGTGGATATTGAAGGAGCAAGAGTAAGGGTGGACTTCTAAGTCACTGAGATTGTGGACGACAGTAATCCGTATCAAACTTTTCTTGGAATTGATTGGGCTTTTGATATGGATGCCATAATCAATCTAAAAAGGAGGAGTATGGTATTTGAAAAGAATGGTACCATGATTGTTGTTCCTTTAGATCCCTCTGAAGGAGCGCCATATACAGAACCCGTCCACGAAGAATATGGTGATGATGATATTGACCACATCTATAAGTTAAATGCGCGTGACAAGGATTGGATCAAATCCACCGCAGATGGACAAATAAGTTGGGAGAAGGATAGTTCATGTCATTAAGACTCAAATGAAGAACTAGAGAACTAGCAGAACCAGTTTCACGAAGTTTCTACTCTGCGTTGTAATAAAATGACAAAATCTCTTCGATGCATATATGCATATCTACCGTGGTAGTAACTTACCAGATTCTGATAGGATAGGTGATGTCATTTTCTGGATAAATTTGAAAGGGATGTACCAAAAGAACAAAGATTACAAGCCTTGCATCTGACTTTTAGGGACACACCTGCGCGTTGATGGGGTACACATAAGGATAATATAGGAGATTGGTGGGAGTACCGGTGATTGATGAGGCTCAGGTTTGGTGCAAGGTAACCATTTGTTGGCTTCAGGGGCTTAGACCTCGATTCAAAGTTAGTTGCGCTGACCAACAAAACCCTATACCACTGGCCCTTTCGACAACGACTTGCTTGCGCAGATCATAGTCTCACCTGAGGTGATATTGGGGGATGCTAGAACCAGGTTTATGAATCTAGAGGGACTATGTAGAGTGCTTGTAAGGGTTTTAACAATTTAGGCCTTAATCCAACCTTCACGAACCGTTAACCCTATTCTTACAGTCGTAAAGGTTTTTCCTACTTAACAAATTTGCGAAATGCACGAAACTAGACTAACATGCATTATTCATCATATAAAACAGTATTTGAACCTTTGAGATACAATTGTCGAAAAAAAAAATTAAACAAACAAACAAACCATAAACAGGCTAAAACACAGAAACTATGTGAACATACAGAAATACATAGATTTATGCTCAAATTTCTTCTTTATTAGTCATGTCTTCTCAAATACAATCTTTCTGACCCTACGCACACAGTTGCAGGGGCCTGCATATTCAACTGCAGACTTAGCAAGATCTCCGCGCACACAGCTACAGGAGCCTTTCCCTTCGCCTGACTATAAAAATATCTTACAAAAACATACCCAAAAGTATTTTTTCAATTCAATACATGTCGTAGAATTTCTAGAACATCCCTTTATATATCTGTTTACCCATACAATATCATGGTCCACAAACCATGGGTGGAGCTCAAAATCCTCTAGATAATCCCATCCCTTTACAAAACAAGGGGCTTTGATCTGCCCTAAAGCCCCTTTGACTCTTATAACCCTGCACTAATCGCGCTCCACTCCTCAAAATGTGGAGTCTTTACATGATTCGGACAAAACTTAGACCTAGGGGACCCCTATGCAACAATATGTAATATTAGGATGTCAGTTCTGTGGAATCACGTTATTTGTGACGAGCACTTTTCCTTTGGCAAGAGTTTTCAAACGAACAGAGATAGGACCATTGAAATGGTAGTTCAAAGCCTAGTTGGCACCCCACCACCTTTTCATCAGTTTCCATGAATTAGATTTTTCCTATATAATTACAAACAAAACAAGTAGAAGTCAAATCTTTATGTGTTGTACATCCAATAGAAAAACAATATAGAATAACCCTATAAAACACCTCACCTTCATTAGTTCTATTGATTTAAGATCACCGTCTCCATTTTGGTGTTCAATAATGAATGAAATCCAATTAGTTTGGACACTAGATTCGAGGTTGTCTACAATATTAATTCTAGGATATTGGTAAGACACCCTAAGAAAAAGATGAAGTAACAAAATTTTCCAATGTTCCTCCCAATGCTCAACATAAAACATGCCTGGAAAAGAGCAAGAAATTGTAGGGTAATTAAATATGGCATTGAAGACACTATAAATAAATACGACATTGTTGAACAGAGAAAGAGAAGGGAAAATTGGATTAAATGGCTTAAAGTACCTAGTGATTGAAGCATTTACCAAAGATTTTATTGTTTATTGTATTTAGTGCATGCAATATGGGAGAGCTTTAATTTCCACATTTCATTTACAATTGCATCATTGAGCACAAATGATGT
Organism: Pinus tabuliformis; assembly: GCA_031772625.1. NCBI lineage: Eukaryota > Viridiplantae > Streptophyta > Pinopsida > Pinales > Pinaceae > Pinus > Pinus tabuliformis. Next base: position 1,207,720,443 of record CM062816.1, read on the forward strand.
GGAAAGAACAAAGCAGGAATATAAATTCTTAAGGTGGAGTAACTAGTGGATTCAAATTACACGAAACTTGCAATTGTAGTTGATCAACAAGAGAAGGAGACATGTCATCTCAACCTTTCAAATGAGCTTTTTGATATTGCACGATTCACATGCATGAAGGATAGTTCGCTCAATTGTTATATGAGATGAGACACAAACTTGAGGCCCATAATCGATTAGTTATGAGCATTTACTTGACCCATTTTAAAGAAAAATTCCCGAGTCACTCACTCATCGGTTACTTAACAAAGCACTCACGGGGCTAAAAAATTAAGAAATATGATTAAATTGGGAGCGGTGACATGCGTGATGTTAGTAAGTGTCTAAGAGATTTTGAAAAATCATGGTGAGAATAGATTTTTAATGTTTAGTTTTGAGAAAAATGGTTAATTATATGTATTAAGTGTAAAGGTTTCCAAAAATCTTTGCAAAAAATTAGTGAGACATGTATTAATTGTAATTGTTTCCGAAAATTATTGCAAAAACATAGTGAAACGTGTATTATCTGTAACTAGTTTTAGAAATCATTGTAAAAAATTAGTAAGACTATCCACATGGTGACTTCTAAGAGTTAGCGGAGTTTATCAGTGACACTGGGACAAATGCGTTAAGGCTTAAATAAGGCATCAATTTTTTTTCCAATCAAGTGTTTACAATTTTTTTAATTATAATAAAAAATACATTATTTATATCTAAAGTTTAACATTAGGTTTTACATAAGTCAAAGAGTTTATCAGTGAAATTTTAACATTAGTTTTTACATAAGTCAAAGCTAAACTAATCGTCAAACTACAATCGATTGCTAGAGTCCTACCTAGGCAAGGACTAATAATTATTGATAATTAAATAAAAAATTTAGAAGTCCTATTCCAAAATAGATAAGCTTATAATTGTAATTATCGGTGCAATAATTATTGCATCATTTAACACTACAGGATGAGGGAGATGTGCATTCCTTCCATGTTCAACTTGTCACAAATGTTTTTTTTTTTAAATATTCACGAAATAAAAAACAATATCTATTATAGTTGAAAACAAAAAATAAATAAATATACATATCAGTTAATTTTAATGAAAAATGGTGCTCTCTAGCACAGTATGTTAGAGATGTTGTAATATATTGTCTTGTCTTCTCTTGTCATTTCCTGTCTCGTGTGTCTTATGATGATGATGATGATGATGGTTAACGTCCACTGAGACCAAACATTGGTCTATCGGACCTAAAGAAACAAATTATTTATTTTGATTTAAGATTTTATTCCTATGCTCAAAAAGCTTGGAGAGAAGCCTCCCGAGCTCACTATAATTTTGACATTGTAAAAGGCTAGGAAGGCTAGTATTGTAACAAAGATTGTGAAACTGAGATCTAATGTGGTTGTAGGCGGGGCACTCTAAGAGGAAGTGGTTTTCATCCTCGATGTTCCTATTCTCACATATATGGCAGATCCTTTCCATCCATGGCGTTTATGTGGTTTTCATCCTCGATGTTCCTATTCTCACATATATGGCAGATCCTTTCCATCCATGGCGTATATGGAATGTTTTGACCTAGTCAAATTACATAAACGTAAAAATAAAAATAAAAATAAAGAAATAAGATAAAGTAATGATTAAGTAAAATAGTTAATTTAGTGTTGGTAGTTTTTGGACTCTAGATTCGCGTTACACGCTGCCCCTCGACTCTCGTTACACAGGGTCAATTCTGACCGCTACCTCTATAAATAAGATTTTGAATATAATATTTTAAAATATAATAATATATTTCATTTTTTTAATAAAATTACTCATTTCTAACTTGGTAAAAATAAAATTAAAATATGGTAGAGATGTGTAACTTAATATAACCTAATGTAATTTAAACATTTTAACTCGGTGAAAATAAAATAAAAATAACAAAAGAACTATAAAAATTAAATGATAAAAAAAAATGACTCATGGTATTAAGAATCCATGGTATTGACCCATGGTATTCATGTGGAATATAGCATATTTAAGGGGGGGGGATTAAACCAGCCTAGATCCATCTTAAATCTGGATCTACCCAACATAGAGACTAATCAAATCTCTTTTTACTCTAAAAGAGGTTTGCATCTCAAGAGAAATGATCCCTCTAGAGGCTTGGTAGATCCACATTTAAGATGGATCTAGGTTCGTTAATATTACAACTCAATATAAAGGAGATGTGTAATTTCATCCATTGATTGGCATGTGGTTTATATATATGTGTGTACATTTAAGATGGATCTAGGTCGGTTAACATTACAACTCAATATGAAGGAGATGTGTAATTTCATCCATTGATTGGCATGTGGTTTATATATGTGTGTGTGTCTATGATTTTTTTACTTCCAATTATTCTATTTTTTTGTATAAAATTGATATAAAAAATATTATTTAATTTAGACATCAAAATATTTTGGTTATACCTAAAAGTGAAATGTTTTTTTTGTTACAAAAAGAGAACATTCCACTTTCAAGTATAAACAAAATATTTTGATGTCTAAATTAGATAACATAGTTTTATATCAATTTTATACAAAAAAAAAAAAATTGAATAACTCGAAGTAAAAAATATATATTATTATATTTTCAGTGTTCAACATGATGAAGATGTGTAATTCTTTTATTTTTAAAGATATTTTAAGAGGAATATTAAATAGAGTATTTATATATCCATGTTAACAAATAAGTTTTAGGCAACTAGCGTGAAAAGTCTCTATTACTAGCATGTCCTTAGAAATATGCATATTTCGAGTCTAGGAAATTATTTTAGTGTCTTGTGGTTTCAATAGTTCCTATGGTCTCCAGGTAACCCTGATATCCATAGTTTTACAATAAAATTTTCTTTTTCAGTGGTAAATTTCAAGTTGTGTTTTTTAGGAAACTAACTATCATGCCAGCCCCCCAGCTTACCAAAAATTTTAGGTTGTTTTTGTGGCTCTTGTACTTCCCTTGTCCAACTTCTAACTCTTTGTCACTCTTCCTCTTCTACTATCTACTCCCTCCTAGTCATCCCTATTTAGTCCCCTTCTTTGGTTTTCCATTTCCCCTCCCCTAACCACCTCCCTCTATACCCCCTGTCATTTTTGTGTCTTCCCCCTTAAGCTCTTTTGATCTCCTAGCCCTCTATTTTATTGTTTTGATCCATATTTAGTTTAAACCTCATTGTCCCTAGTTTCACCATATTAACTTCTCCCTAGTCTTTGATGGCTTAGATACTTTCAACGAGATGTAGAGGTGGAAGAAGGGGCACAATAAGCTCTTCTATTGGCACAAACTTCCCTCCAACATTCCTCGTAATCTCAAACCGAAACTCATTCAAGATCAAATATGGCTCATTATGCCAATGCAATCGCACAAGAGAAGAGCCCCTCTAATGGCTCAACTTGATCAATGTATTTCGAAAATGCATTGTCGATATTTCTAAATTAGTATCATTCCAATAGTGTAGGGAAAAAAAGAGGAGCTTTACCCAAACAGGGATGACAAATGGGACATAAATTTAAATGTTAAAATCTGGACTCCATCAATCTAGATATAACACTTGGCCCCCTATGAAATAAGGCTATCTTCGAAAGGTTGCGCCCCAATCATTCTTGTTCTCAAAAAATAAGGTAAAAAAACCTTTTCTGCAGAAAGTTGAAGTGACAAAATGTAACAACCCCTGGTTGATTTTCCATGTAAATAAGATAAGACTAAGGTCATGGGACATGTATTCCAAGGTGAATGTTGGGCAAAACGTTTTGATGGAAATCACTTGTGATTAATTAATGGTTATGTGATCTAGGTAGATATTGGTGGGCACCCGCCTATTCCACTTGGACCCCCACCATTGTTTCTTTCAATTTCCTCAATCATAGCACAGTTTACTATTTTTGGCAATTATTCAAGTCATGAACATATGGAACCTTTTGGAGGCCCTAAATGACGTTTTTTGGGAAAATGTGCAAAAGTGGTTCATTAACTAAATTTTGCAGTTGCAATTTGTATTCCTCGAACAAATCTTTCCAACGAGGTATCATACGCATCAAACAGAGGTCATATTCCAAAGTTATGACCCCGAGAAGTTGATGTACCAATTTCCCTAACCGTGCCAACGTAATTTTGGCGCTTCATCTCCTAGGGTTAGGTTATTTTATGTTTATGGTTTTCCATTGTTTTCCAATAATAAATAACCCTTTGAGCCTTATTGTAACATAGTTCAAGCCACATCTCTTCTCAAAGATAAGCTACCATCACCTTAGCTAGTTTATTTCCATTTTGCATGTAAACAATTTTCAGTACTTTGTTATTAATGAATTGAAGTTTTGTTTTCGATGTGTATTTGTGTTTTTGTTCATATCTATATTTCATTTCGTTCATGCATAAATCTAGATCAGTGGTATCAAAGTGGTCTTCTCTTTCTCTATTTTTTGTGCATGTTCCCAACGATGTTGAGGTATAAGGAGTTGGGACTTGAATTAGTTGAACCCTTGCAAGATCGTCCCCGCCGACACCGATGATTGCCCATGGGGGAAGAAAAGAAAGATGAGGGAGAAAGAGATCCTATCAAATTGATGTTGAAGAATCCCTCAAGTGGAAAAGGAATGATATGATGGATAACTGCCCAGATCCTTTGGTAGATGCCAATAGGCGACGCATGTTCATCCAACAGTTACTTCGAAGGTGTCGCCCCCCTCGAGGTACAAGTTAGCTTTGAAATTCCTTTAATTGAAGTTCAAATAGACACGAATGTCATAGATAAATGGTTAAATCTGTTGGAAGGATATTTTTCGGTTCATGACTTTTCCAATCAGGAAAAAGATTAATTTTGCACTCCTCAAAGTCGCCCCCCACATCAAGGACCAGTAGGAAACCTACTGTGAGCAAAGGGATGAGAGGGAAACCTCACTATTTTTAGCCACACCCACTTGGAATTCTTTCCAAGACAACATTAAGGAACAATAGTACCCTGTCAGGAGCCATGAGGATAAGTACATAAATTGGAACATACTGTGGCAGAGAAGGAACCAAGACATGTCAGAGTTCACAAATATTTTTCATATCCTTCGCACGAAGTTAGGTATCAAGGATTCTAAGCAGCATCTGGTACTCAAGTACCGCGACTATCTACACAAATACATCCAAGAGGAGATGGAGTTCCTAGACATCTCCTTGGTTGGCACCACCTATTGGTACGTTGTTAAGATCAAGCATAAATTTAAATAGAAGAAGCAAGAATTTGGATCTGTGAATCTGAAGCAAGGGAAAGGCGCCCCCAAATTGCATAAAAAAGGACAAAGCCAAGGCGGGGTGACCCAGGACAACCTGTCAAAGTTGCAAGAAAAGAAAAACATCACGAAGATAAAGGACACAAGAAAGTGGTGTGAGTTCCATAAGAGCCCCACTCAGAACACAAGTGAGTGTTGGCTCAAGCAGTCACTGGTGGTCGAGTTGAAGGCTTTAGAGTCAGATGCATGTTCCAACTCTGAGTCAGAAATTGACAAAGGGAAGCAGATTATTGATGTGGAGCCCAACACCACCATTGCCACCACCAAGGTCCGAAAGATTGAGCCTGAAGATCTAGAGGGGGGGGGCCATTTTTTCAACTCTCAAATGTGGGTGAAGGGTTCTCCCCTGTAGTTCATTGTTGACAATGGGAGCCAAAAGAACCTATTTTCAACAGAGGTCATGAATTAGTTAAGCCTGTCAACCATGCCACACATGTTTCCGTACACCATCAGGTGGACTCACCAAGGACGATATCTCAATGTCAGCCAATAGTGTCACCTTCCCTACAACATCAAACCCTTTACAGATAAGGTATTGGGTGATGTTTCTCCTCTTGAAGTTTGTGATGTATTAATAGGCCAACCATACTTGTGGAAGTGCCATATTATGGATGAGTCTAAACCTCACACTGTTATTATTACTTTGGGAAATAAGTTATACAGGATACCGGAGGTAGCTCCGCCTACAGCCATCTCTTTGATCTTCGCTAAGAAATGCAATAATATCATCTCCCAAACTAGGAAATTTGTTCTCTTTCTAATTTACTCTCAAAATAAGGGGAATATTGTGGCCACATTCATCGGCCCTAGGAAGGGTTCCTCCACGTAGTAGAAATAGGTGGATAAGGTCGTGGAAGAATACAAGGACATCTCCTCTTCACCCACGAGGGTACCCTTGCACTGTCAGGTCAAGCATTCGATCAATTTGACTCCTGGAGCACTGCTACCCAATGGGTTGATATACCACCGCTCCATTCTGTAAAATGAAGAGATCAAGTGGCAAATCTAGGAGTTGTTGCAAAAAGGACACATCCGACCAAGTTCCTCACCATATCAAAGCCCGATTATACTTTGATAGAAAAAGGATGGGACCTGGAGGCTCTGCATTGATTATGAGGCACTAAAAAAAAAATTTGTCAAGAACAAGTATCCAATCCTAATGATTAATGGCCTTTTGGACCACCTCAAGGGGCCCAAGTATTTCAGCAATACCAACCTGAAGTCTGGCTATCATTAGGTTCCAATAGAGCCCACAAATGTATGGAAGGTTGGCTTTAAATCAAAGGAAGGTCTCTTTGAATGGTTGATCATGCCCTTCGGGTTGACAAATGCCCTTGCTACTTTTATGAGGTTGGTGGATGACATCTCACTGCCCTTGACCAACTCATTCATGGTTTTTTATTTGGATAACATCCTCATCTTCAACAAGAGTTGGGAGGAGCACTTGCAACACATTCAACAGGTCCTTCAAACCCTGCAATAGCACAAACTATGTGCCAACTTGGAGAGATTCACCTTCGGCATGAGCTAGGTCTAGTATCTGTGTTACATCATAGATGAGCAAGGCATGCATGTCGATATGACTAAGATCCAAGTCATTCAGGATTGGCTAGCCCCGACCACTCTAATAGAGCTTCACAACTATATGTGCCTTGCAAATTTTTATCGAAGGTTTGTGTTGGGATTCTCCCATATCACCTGGAATTTTAGTCAAATTTTCAAGGGTAGAGTGAAAGAAAAGTTTTCTTGGTATGAGTCCCAATAGAAGGCATTCGTTGAACTAAAGAATTTCCTCTGCACCTGTACTCACATTTCCAAACCTCCAACAACCATTTGAAATTGAGACATATGCCTCCAACTATGCTATTGGTGCAGTGCTCACCCATCATAGGCATCCAGTGGCCTATCATGGTGAGACACTTTTTGATACAATTCAGAAGTAGCCCACCTATGATAAAGAGATTTATTTTATCGTGCATGCATTCTGAAAATGGAAAAATTACATTCTAGGGAATGATATGGTCATCCACATTGATCACTAAAATATTCAATTTACACAGACACAAGGGAAGTTAAATAATGATCACCATCATAAGTGGTCCACATAGCTACAACAATTCCACTTGAACATTAAATATAGAAAGGAAAGTACCAATCATGTTGTAGATTGCCTCAGTCGACCCCTAATGGCAGCACTAACTACTATTCTCAGCTCTTGCGGCCATGAGACCTCTAGATGGTAGCAACTATACAAGAATAATCCGTTGTTCGCCACCACATACCATATGTTAGTGGATGGCAAGAAAGTTCCTGATTTACACCTCCATGATGCATTATTATGCTACCTAGGCCACCTTTGTGTTCCTTCAAGCGAGTGTGCCAATATGATTTTGGAGGCACACTATAGTCAGGTCGTAGGACACTTTGGTGTGGATAAAATTATGGCCGTACTCTAGGAATATTTTTATTTGCCCAAACCCTGACAAGATGTTGGAAAATATATCAAATCCTACACTTCCTATGTCATCGCCAAGCCAACCATCAAGAAGCAAGGCTTGTACACTCCTCTGCCTACTCCTAACAAGCCCTGGGAATCCATCACCATGGATTATAGTTCTGGCCTCCCTTCTACCAAGCATGGTAATGACTATGTATATTGTGGTCGTGGGCATATTTTCTAAGATGGCTATATTGGTGGCCTGCAAGAAGAGTATCACAACAAAGGACACTACCAAACTTTTATTTGAACGAGTGTGGGTACATTTTTGGATCCCACTTACCATTATATCATATCAGGATAGTCTATTCCTGAGCACATTCTGGTCAAGCCTTTGGACACTTTTGAACACCAAGTCGACTGCATTCCATCCTCAGACTAATGGTCAAACATAATTCATCAATAGGATGACAGTTTACATACTGCGCATGTAAAACTTCAAGAATCCACGAACCTGGAATGAGAGCCTTCCATATGTGCAACACAATGATAACAAATATCTCCATAGCTCAATTGGTCGCAAACCCTTTCAAGTGGGTTTGGGATTTCAACCATGTGTCTAATTGATGTTGCCATGCCTCATGCGACTACACAGATAGAATCCATACATGTACAGTATGAGGTTTATAAAGCAACCAGGTTTATCGAACGTATCCAGCACATCCACTAGCAGGTTCATGACATCTTGGAGAAGTCCAATGCTAAGTATAAGTAGCGACATGATCAAGATAAGGTTCCACATGTTTAGGTGGGTGACAAGTTTGGTTGCATTTGTAGAAAGAACACCTTATTGGCGACCATCAGAAGCTCATACCACTCCGATATGGGCCTTACATCATCACCAAGGCTTTGGGAAACAATGATTTTGAGCTCTACATTCCCCCATTCCTTGGCCTGCACCTAGTGTTCAATGTGGATCGCCTTCGACCATACTTTCCACCATTACTAGACACATCAAACATTGTAGAACAACTCACACTGACAGAGCTAAACCCAAATTGCATGGAACATGCCATAATTTATCGAATCATGGACACGTAGATCAAGAACACTTGCCAATAGAAGATCCAACTATATCGGGTTGTAAAAGTTGGCCAACTCCTGCACCAAGGCAAGTGGCTCACTAGGGACCAAGTTCAGTAGAAGTTTCCCCATCTCATGGAGGCAATCAATGCAATGGGGACCATTTCTTCCTAAGGGGGGAGGACTAATCTAGGTGGATATTGGTGGCCACCCACCTGTTCCACTTGGACCCCCATAATTGTTTTTGTCATTTTCGTCAACTATAGCACATATTACTATTTTTGGCATTTTTTCAGGTCTTGAAATTCTAGAGCTGTTTTGAGGCCCTAAACGACATTTTTTTGGAAAATGAGCGGGTGTGAGTTCCTCAATGATTTTTTTTACTGGAGATTGTATTCCTCAGATAGATATTTCTAATGAGGTATCATACGCATCAAACAAAACTTGTATGCCAAAGTTATGACACCGGGAAGTTGATGTACCAATTTTGCCAATGGGGCCCACCTACTTTTAGCGCTTCATCTCCTAGGGTTAGGTTTTTGGATGTTTGGGGTTTTCCATTATTTTCTATAATAAATAGGTATTTGAACCTAATTGTAACATAGTTTAGAAGGCATGTATCTGCCACATCTCTTCTCAGAGATAAGCTACCATCACCTGAGCTAGTTTATTTCCATTCTGCATGTAAACAGTTTTCAGTGATTTGTTATTAATGAATTGAAGTTATGTTTCTATTGTATCTATGTGTTTTCATTCATATCTACATTTCATTTCATTCCTGGATAAATCTAGATCACTATTGAAATTGGAAAAGGAAAAGTGGAAATAATTGACATTTTATTTATGAAAATAAAGGAAAATAGGAGAAAAGGAAGGTGAAGAGCCACATATTTGCATGCAAGGGAAATTAGAGGAAAAATCAAGGAAAATGAAGAAAATAGAGGCTTCAATGATAAAAATACATCATAGAATCAGTTCACAGCTTTTATCTTAGTCATTGGTCAATTCAGTTTTAGCTCTCTCATTTTCACACTCTCATTCTCTCATACTCTTGCACGGTTAGAGCATTTTTGGAGCATGCTTCGAGCACTCTAGTATTCACTTGGATTTTGAGAAAGAACAAAAATGAAAGTAGGGAGAACAAGGAAACATTTGGATCAACAACTACCATTGGATTACTTTGGAGGTAACGAGTTGCTTGTGTGATTTCCTTGTTGATTTCTGGATGCATGATATATGCATGTGATTCTCTGGTTATGTGTTGTCATTCACATGGAGATTGACATGGAATGGCAATGGTTTTAGCCTTGCCTTGCCATTTCCTGAATAACGATGGTGTTGTAGGTTTCCCACTTGTTGTTTTTCTTATTGGTTCTCATGTTCCCTATGGTTGTGGGTCAAAACAAACACTTTAGATGCCCTGGAATAGTTTGGGTTGAGTTACTAGTTCCTAGAGTCGTTTGTTAAGACAAATGCTCTGGAGATCACTTGGGGGTTGAGTTTCTAGTTCTGGGCGTTGTGGTTGGAACAAATTATCTAGAGTCCTGGAAGGATGTGGGTTGAGTAACTAGTTCATAGAGCCCTAGATGGCTTGGGTAGAGGCCAATCTGGTTGATGTTAGTTATTTTTGTACCATAGAGGTTGAATCATTATGGTTGAGGGTTGAGGTGGTTTGGCCTCTAGAAGCCCTCGTTGGTTTTGTCATGGATTATTCCATGGGATCCCACATCCATGCTTGGAATATGGCACTGGGGTGATTGGCTAAAAGAGATATTTGGTTCAAACCACTCTATGGTTGGGTGGTATGTGGAAATCCCTGACTTGCTTGGTATTTTGTTTATATTAATAAGAGTTACTTTTCCTATTGTGATTTATGAATTCTTGTAGTGATTATGTTGGTGGAATTATGGATGATTTTCCATGGTTTCTATGTTGTTTATATGATGCTTATCTATTGGTTATAAGATATAATCTATCTATGGCTCTTGACATGTTTTGATAAGTTATTGATTGGTTGATGAATGCATGGCCTAATAAGTGTTATTGTAGCTAGCTAGAGAGGGCTTAAACCCTACATGTTGATTCTTGGACAAAGACTATTAGTTTATGATCAGATATGCATTCATGACCTGTAGCTTACATGTTTGCCATATGTTTGATGAAAAATTTGTTATGGATTAAGAAATATAGGTCAAGTTCTTGCTTCGAGTTTGAATGTTTGGCATTGTCATCACGTAAATTATGATTTTGGAAAGTTACATGCAATTCCGAGTAGTGGTCTGGAGGCTAATCTAAAAAGGTGGCACAGATCCCGAGATTGGATGCTCATATTTGAAGGATTTAGGCCATAACCACATGGAAGGAGGCTTGTATGTGTGGTTGGAGGCCTATAACCGCACCCTTGCCTTGGTATGCGTGTGGTTGGGGTGCTAGATCAGAGAAAAGGGTTCCAACTCAAATATTGATCACTTGGGGTGGTTATTTAGCTTTTGAATGATATGTAGTCCTTGTATGATTTCAGTATGTGTTTAGTTTGTAGGCCCCAATTCCTTACTTCGAACTTGGAGGTTGGGTCATGTCATAGTGACACTCGTCTCATGTTTACCCTAGCGAGCTTATGAATTTTGTAAGTGTGGTAGGGGTGGTTACAGATTGGTATCAGACCTTCCAAGTTCAAACACTTGGACTGGATGGGCTAAAATTCATATATTTATGCATGCATGTCAATTTTTTATGTGTTCATCATGCATGCCTATTAGTTGTCAATGCGTTTTCTGATTGTTATGGTTATCATGCATAGTAGGTCAAGCATCCATCGTGGTGGTCATTATTGCAGTTTGTGTTGATGATGTTGATATCATTATGTATATATAGATATCATGCTGATATGGATTGATTATGTAGATGAGATAGCCTCCCATGAAACACAACGAGGTATGATTTTTATTATTTTTATATTTGGTCTATCTAACATGATATATTTACAGGATGTAGAAGATCATAGATGATGAGAAATATGGTGGATTAAATTTCACATGACTCTCCTTATAGATCAGTTGAGCAGTAAGGAGATGAGTACTCTCCTAATTTAGTAGACACATTGAGAATCTTAAAGGTAGAGATCAAAATTTGCAAAGAAGATAATGAAAGGATAATTCAGTCACAGGAAAGACTTTCCAGAGCTCAAGAAAAGAAAGTAGAGGTCAATGTAGTGATCCTTCATAGTTTATCATATTTCCAGAGAGAAGGACAACCACAGATAAGTTATGGAAAGGACTAATGGGGCATATGGTAGTAGGTCTCAAGGAGGACATAGGTCAGATAGGGATGACATAGTCAAAGGTGGTATATGGATGGATACACCCGACAAGAGATGGTTATGGTTTCTATTCCAATTCTGGATGAGAGACACATCATGGTCATCATGGCTATCATCCTTATAGTAGGAGTGAGAAGCAATATTTTCCAGATGATTTCAAGAAATCCAAGCCTCATACCTCTGAGGGAGAGCTGAAGAATTCAAAAGATGCAAAAATGTGGCTACTTTGGATTAAGAATTTCTTCGAGCTGCATGATTATACAAAGTGTTAGGATATTCTGGTACATAGGAAATCGTTAAGTATAACTTGGTCTAGTGTAGAGTTAGGTAAAGTTTGTTTCTTTAATATTTACTTTTTGTAACTTACAATCCGATTGTCATGATATGTTCTAGACATGAAGTGATCTGACGGTTCATTCTCTCCTTGGTATTACCGACACTTGATCCGTGGCTTAACACTCGATTGGTCCATGATCTCTATTTAAAGCACATGGAGGGTCATTTGTAAGGTGACCATTCATGAGAGAAGCTTATTTAAATTTTCTTTCTTTTATTAATAAATTGCCTGAAGTGGCCGCGTTGGCTCGCGACGTGGATTGTTTCCCTCTTTGAGGGTTTTACCCACATCAAGAATATTGGTGTATTGATCTGTGATTTTTTTGTGAGCGGTGTCCTTTGGTGTTCTATCTGAGGAACTTACCCTGTAAATTCCTACATGGTATCAGAGCTGTCACATGGAATAAGTCGATCTTGCAGACAAGATAGACCTTCCTAGAATCTAAAGAAGACCTAATGACAAGCAAACCAACCAGACACTATCTTTCTCTAAATATGCTTTGATAAACAATGGAAAAAAAATGTTTTTAGGGCCTACCTTAGATCCAACGCAAGCTTGTGGATGCCCTTGCTCCTTCGATCCAAATGAGCTCCTTTGTCACGAATCTGCAAACACAAACAAGGCAAACAAATTAAATAGCACCTGAAAAGCCAATTGCATAAAACATATTTAACATGAAATTCAAGGAGCCCATGAAACAAATAACATGAGATACTTGTTGAGAAAAATAAGTTTGATTGTATTAATTCAAAAGAAGAAGAACTTTACAACCTTTGCCTTGACGCTGTACAAGCTCCTCCCAGGGTCCAGCAAGAAATCTCCTCTACTTTGACAAGTTTCACTCACTCCCCAATGAAGCCAAAAAGGTATGTGATCTCTCCTCTTAAGCTCAACTAGGAAGTCTTGATTTCACCAGCATTTACCCTCAAAAATGTTCGGCTTCTAACTTCTCTAGCAACCAACCCAATGCCTGTATTTATAGTGCAATGGAGGGAGGTTACTAGGTCCTCCTTCAAAGGGATAAAGCCCTCCTTCAAAGGGATAGCTCCTCTCATCAAGGGATTAGCTCCTTCTCTTTTGGGATGCATGAACCACCTCAGAGTGAACAATCCACGTCAAAATTCCTTCTAGAAACCTCTAGAATTAACCCAAAGTGAGTTTTTTAAGATAAAACTTGCGCCTTTTGACTTTCACGGGGGTCCACACCTACACCGTTAGGGACAGAGCGGGCAGGTCCGCAGTTTTTGTACATAGAAGGTGCGGGACCGCAGGTGACAGTGAGAGAAAGTGCGGAACCAGAGTTACATTGATTTTTAATGTCTTTCTCTCATTTCCAAAACTTGATTTGAAGAGCTGAGGTCTGAGACTTGCTTAGGAGGACAGTACAAGTGATGATAGACCCATACTGACTGTAAATAATCATGGTGACGATATTTTTGTGTAACAGATTGCCCCCTAAAGTGCGAAGTCTGTAGTAGATGAGGATTTCATTGATCATTTAGGAAGAGTGAAGTACTTTATCATTTCGAGGATCATCTTATGGAGAGCCCGGTTGGAACCTGTAAAAATTCAATGCAAGATATATATACGAGATCATATCATCACTGAGGTAGGCATTCCCATACTCAGATCAAAACTGACTAGAAAAACTAACTACTGCTCTGATACAGGAATGATCTTGTAATACATCACAAGTATAGACTCATGTGGACATAGTATGGACGCAGCCATCTGTTTATGAATCGTCCATTATATAATGAATACAAAATTCCTCGTAGCCTGGATTGTGGGAACTAGATCCAGGGTCTTCATTTCTACTTCCCGGAACAGTACGATTCTATCCATGCGAATGAATGTGTTGATGTCGAACATGGCAGAAACCACTTGATTACCAGTCAATGATGTAAACTGTTAACAAGTGTGAGAGAAACCACCAGTGATGTCAATGGCTCTCAAAGTACCCAGTACAATCCATGAGATGCGAATAAATGTGTTGATGTCGAACATGTCACGGAATCCTTTGATCGAAATTCAATGATGTAAACTGTCGTCAAAGGCGAGAAACCTGCCATTGAGGCATGCAGATCTCAAGGTACTGACGATTTCTAGATCATCTTTCTAGATAAGGAGCTGATGTCGATAGAAAGCGATCCGTCGTAGGCAAGACCACAACACGAAATCATAGATCAAGTTGAAGAAATTTAGTTGCAAGGACTGACTCAGGGATGGTCAAGATGGATGACAGATATTTTGCAGATGAATGGCTTATTGGCAGTGACCTCTTGAACACATAACGACACGACAGATGGCTTGGTGACGATTGACCCAAAGTTAATACCCAGAAACCGGTTGAAGACTTTCAATGTGGTTTGATCAACTGTTAGGCAAAGGTTTTCCCAACCCAGGTGAATGAAAGTGTCGTGTTCAAGAGTGGTTACAAAGTATGACAAACAGACTCATTTCTCTCTCTTTTCCCCCACCATTTCTCGCAAGTACCTCTTTATTTTTGACAAGCTTGAGGAGGATAACATTTGCTTGATTATAAGCTCATCCTTCGGATGAGTCCAACTTAGTTTAAATTCGAACCCTAAGAAGGAGTGGTTCGTTCCTGTTTGTAATTGAACAGGTCCTTTACTATGAAATTTTAACGAGTCCAGTTGTTGAGCCTCAAACCTGCACTCATTTACCTCTCCTCCCAACAGCTTTTTCCTACTCACTTCTCTCTTTTGTCATCATTTCCTCCATCAACTTGTTCAATTCATTGCATTATATGTCTTTTTAACATGATTTGTTGACTGTGCTAATGATTGACTGTTGGTTTAGAATTTTGGTACAAGTGCTGCAATTCCGCAGCTAATACAGTGTTTCCGCAGCCGATCTCCAATTCCGCAGCCGAGCAGAGATTCCGCAGCCATTTTCTTGTTTGCTATGTTCCACATGTCCTCCAAAGGAAAGAGCCACATGGGCAAGTTGGTATGACTGTGTACATGGTTCGTGTGCTATCAGCTAAGCCAACTCGCTCATATATACCCCCGGTCAACGCAGATGTAACCACGGTCAAACAGCAAGGTTCCAAGCGGTGGCACGGCTCTGCGTGAGCAGGTGAAGCACGTAACCACAGCTGGCATCTTCTTCGAGCCACGAAGACGGCAGGGGACAAGAATCTAACCGTGGATTTATCATCCACGATGACCGTTTCCTCAAACAGTGCACGGTGCTGCTGCGTGTCTTTTGCACAGTTAATTAGTTAGCTGGTTGTTAGCTTAGTTTACGCAGAAGACAGTTTGTCTCTGCTGCTATAAATAAAGCATTTGCATACGCTTAGTAGTTAGTCTTCAAGTTTAGTTTTTGGCTGTAATCATTTTGTTTATAAAACTCTGTTTCAAAAACTGTTTTATACAGTGTTTACACTTATGTACTTTGTGACATGCTGATTTAATATCAAGAAGACTGTTTTGCTCCTATCCGTGTAGCTGATTTTTAACTGGTTGAGTAGATGGAGGGCCCCCGTCTGCCAAAACCTATGTACAGTAGTTTTTAATTTCATTTTCCTGCACTTATTTATGTTTTCATTTTCACATGTATACTAATGTACAGTTTGATTTCTGCAATTTTCGTTTCTTTTGACATGTATAATATTGTACAGTTTGAATTATGCCTTTACATTCCCAGCATTTTTCAGAACTGATCAGTTTGTTCTTGCAGGTGTGTTAGGAGCCCGGGATAGTGTGTTTTTCCTTCTTTTTATCACTAGTGGCATTTGAAGTTGTCTTATCTAAACTGCTGATTTTTACCTTGACTTGCATTAGTTTCATTGCTTAGTTTACTTTAACAGGTTTTGTCAAGTTGCTAATCTCTTGATGGTTCTCTTTATCATAATTCACTAACTTTCGTGGGACCAAAATATCATTTAATTGCAGCTTGGTTTATTTAGTTTTGGACTCATATTGCTAATTCACCCCTAACTCTTTTTCACATGATCAATTTAGCTAAAGGCAGAATGTTAAGGGAGAATTAAGTAGTGTGATTCGTCACTTAATCTTTGCATTGCTTTAGATTCAATAGAGGAGTTAGAGTAGTGTTCTTGCTTTCAATTGAGTTAATGTAGATGTCATTTTCATCCTTATCAGCAATAGAGGTATTGGACTAGTGCCATTGGTCTTTTTGTTTGATGCTTTACTTTCATTTGAAGCTTTAATTTCATTCCAAGTTGTTTTTCAAGTTTTCTCTTTAAATTTCAAGAAGCAATTAGAAATCGCCACATACACACACATTCACTCACTTGTTTATAACTTCATCACATCACATTAGGAAGATAAGTCACACATGAACTAAAAACGACAAAAAGAACTAGAAAAGGCCGCTTAAGTATATATTGTACACTTCACTTCATCAGCTTACGAGCCCCGGGTTGACAATTTATGATAGCAATTTAGACAACACTAAATTGACTAAACATTTTGGCGCCGTTGCCAGGGAAGTGAAATTAGGTAGCCAATTTCTAAAAAAATTAAAGAAAATTTCAAGAAAGGGAAATTGATAACCTCTCAAAGTATGCTCTCCTCTTGCATTTAGAGTGATCTGGAGGATCAGAAAAGAGAAAGTTATTGGTTTAATAGTTTCTTAAGTATGCTCTCTTCTTGCACCTAGAGTGACCTGGAAGATCAGAAAGAGAATTATTAGCCTGACTTGAAGAAAAATAACAAAAAAATGACATGCATAGAGCTAGAGATTCTAGGGGAAGGTTTTTAGCTAGAGCCAAGAGTTCGATTTTTACAAGTCCATCTACTTCAAGGAATAGACAAGAGACACCTCCCTCATCTCCAACTGACACTCCTAGCCCTAGGATTCCTAGAATTCAAAAGGCAAGAATTGACTCTCCCACACCTTCTATTAAATTTGAATCAGAAAGAGATCCTTTCCTTCCTTCTACAGAAAGACCAATTGTAATTGAAGAAGTAGAATCATCTGAAGAAGAGGGAGAAATTCCTTCTCATTCACCCTTTGTAGAAGAACCAGAAGATTCTAAAGTCTCTAGGGAAACCATTATGACAGAGGAAGGAGGTGGTAGAGGTAGAGGTAGAGGAGGAGGAGGAGGAAACAATGGAGGAGGTAGAGGTCACATTAGAGGAAATAGAGATGGGGATAACTCATTTGGGTTTCCTATCGTTGATGAGGATTCCCGAGCCACTATGAAAAACATATCACCATCTGTCCTCCCAAACTTCCATGGGTTAAGAACTGAGGACCCTGAAACATTTTTATTTGAGTTTGAAGTCGTATGTCGAACTTATGACTATCTGGATGACACTCAAAAACTCAAATTGTTCCCTTCCACATTGAAAGGACAAGCTTTGAAATGGTTCATGGGGTTACTCACTCAATCCATTAGGTCTTGGAATGATATGAAACAGACATTTTTGGATAGGTACCTGGACTATTGTATGCCCACCAATCACAAGGATGAGGTATTTAAAATGGTACAAAGAGAAGATGAGAACTTAGAGGATTTACTCGAAAGATTTCAATATAACCTGAAAAGAGCAAAAATGAGTAGCTTGGATGAGGAGACCTTGAAAGCCCTCCTACTAAAAGCCATTAGAGATGAATGGATAGACATTCTGAACATGATGGGGAAAGGAGATATATCTCAACTTTCACTCAATGATATAGCAGAGCTATGTATCCATCTCTCAAGGGGCAAATCAAAAACTCAAAAAGGGCCTAGAGATCCTTCTCTCCTCAGAGCAAATAAATCTGCAACTGGATTAGTAAGTAGGGCTGAGATCGGAAATATGCTTGATGAATTCAAAACTGACATCTTAGGGAGTCTTAGTGAACAATTAGACACCCTTAAGATCCACAATAAACAGAAAGCAGAAGCCGAGGCCTTGGCCATCTTTTGCCCGAAATGTAGGAAGAAACATGCTTTAAGGGAATGTCCCTTGGAAGCACAAGTTGTGGAAACATGTGTAATTTTCTCAGAAAACCATGAGACCAAGGATTGTCCTTCAATCCCTGGGCTCAAAGCAGTCTTTCAAGAAGATCCAAATACACTTGAATCTCTCTTTTTTGTTGCAAGGAGACCTTGGCAGGGGCAACAAAATCAAGGGTTTAGCAACTATTTGAATTTTCAACCCCAACCAAATTGGAATCCTTGGCAACAACCTTGGCCTCAACCTCAAAATCCTTTTCAATCATGGATGCAAAGCATGCAAAATCCTTATGGGAGATTTGCTCAATTCTATCAATATCCTCCATCTTTTCAAAACCAGCAAGCTCCACAACTTCCAAATCAAAGTCAACAACTATCATTGCCATTCCCTCAACAACAACAAC
This sequence comes from Pinus tabuliformis, assembly GCA_031772625.1. Classification (NCBI taxonomy): domain Eukaryota; kingdom Viridiplantae; phylum Streptophyta; class Pinopsida; order Pinales; family Pinaceae; genus Pinus; species Pinus tabuliformis. Next base: position 1,207,739,267 of record CM062816.1, read on the forward strand.
CTTCTTCACAAAATCAAAACTCTCAACTCTTGCTTCAATCCCAACAGAAGTCAAATCAACTTCCTTCTCAGCCATTGCCAAACCCCAATAATAGGAACCCCCAAAATGCTTACATGATGGAAGGTCAACCATTCCCTACCTATATGATTGTTCCTCTCAATGAAGTACAACTCAGATCAAGTAGAATCCTAGATCAACCTTCTATAAATGTTCAACAGCCAAGCATTTCTGAGGAAGAATCTCTTAAATCCAATAAGGGTTCTGAAGCATCTCTTCAAAACCCAAACACTCAAAAAGAAAAAGAAAAAGAATCAACCCCCACAACTCCCATAGTTGAACAACCTACATCTTTGGCCACACCTCCTTTTCCTGAAAGGTTACAAATTGACAAAGGAGTGGAAAAACAAATTTGGTTGCCTAACTATAATTTTCTAGATGAATTGAAGAATGTCTGTATCAAGATTCCCTTGTTACAAGCCATTAAAGAGATTCCCATTCTATCAAAAACAATAAAGGAGTTGAGCCTTAAAAGACCAGGAAGGAAACCAAGAGATACCAGAAGGATCCACCTGGTAGGAAAAATTGCAGATATCATGATGGGAAAGATTACCATGCAGAAATATGTAGATCCTAGTAGTCCAATTGTCAAAACACATATCAATGGGGTAGAAATACCAAATACTTTGATTGATTTAGGGGCTGCTATCAACATTATGAGTAGACAGACCATGGACCAGTTAAAACTTCCTAACCTTCTCTTTACACCTACTTTACTGCAACTTGCAGATCGATCAATCATTAAACCTGATGGTGTATTGGAAGACATTCCAGTCTCCCTAGACTCTTGGGAATATCCAGTTGATTTTATGATTTTAACTCCCAAGAACAATCTAGGAGGACATCCTCTTATTTTAGGAAGACCTTGGCTAGCCACAGCTGATGCTTTCATAAGTTGTAGGTCTGGGGATATGTATATTTCTAATGGCAATTCAACAAAGAAGTTCAATCTGTATCCTCCAGCGAAAGCAATTACAGAAATAGGAGACAATGAGTGGGTTGATGATGAAGATACTATACAACTTGTCTTTACCATTTCCGAGATTAGTGAAGATAGTCAAATTCTGAATACATTAGAAAATTTTGAACCATCTTCAGAATATGACTCTACACAATTTCAGTTAGATTCTGACATAGAGTGTCTATCATCTAGACAAATGTCTCTTTTCTCTATGGAAGAATTTGGTAGTTCTGCCATTGAGATCTTTCCAGGAAAAACATTAAACATTAACAAAAACTTGGAAAAATCCCAACAGGAAGAGCTAACCAAAGTCTTGCAAAGAAATTCTACTACTTTTGCATGGGAGTATACCGACATGAAAGGTATTGACCCTAAGACTTGCATTCATCACATCTACATTGAGGAAAACAGTAGACCAATCAGACAACCTCAAAGAAGGATGAATCCAAACCTTAGGGAGATAGTGAAAGAAGAGCTCCAGAAGTTACTCAATGTAAACTTCATTTACCCTATTTCAGATAGCCGATGGGTTTCTCCCTTGGTTATAGTACCTAAAAAGAATGGTAAATGGAGGGTTTGCATTGATTACAGAGAATTGAACAAAGCAACCTTGAAGGATCACTTTCCTTTGCCCTTTATTGATCAAGTATTAGATACTTTAGCAGGCAAAAAGTATTTCTCATTTTTGGATGGTTTTAGTGGTTACAATCAAATTCAGGTAGCACCTGAAGATCAGGACAAAACCACATTTACTTGTCCTTGGGGAACTTTTGCTTACCGAGTACTTCCTTTTGGATTATGCAATGCACCCGCTACATTTCAAAGGGTTGTACTAGGAATCTTTTCAGATCTAATTCATGATTGTGTAGAGGTCTACATGGATGATTTCACAGTTTATGGTAACACATTTGAAGAAGCATTAGAAAATTTGGAAAAAGTCTTAATTAGATGTAAAGAAACAAATCTTTCATTAAGTCATGAAAAATGTTTTATGATGTTTACTGAAGGGATTGTTTTAGGACATCATATTTCAGGAGATGGAATTAAAGTTGATAGATCCAAAGTTGAAGTCATCTCCAAGTTACCTGTTCCAAATTGCCAGAAAGATGTTAGAAGTTTTCTTGGGTTTACTGGGTATTATAGAAGATTTATTGAAAACTTCACCAAGATAGCATCTCCTCTCTTCAAATTACTTACCAAAGACTGTGAATTCAAATGGGATCCTGAATGTCAGTCTGCATTTGAAACTTTAAAGACTAGAATATCTGAAGCACCCATTTTGAGAGGGCCAAATTGGAAACTCCCTTTCCACATTTCTACTGATGCTTCAGATACAGCTCTAGGAGCTGTCTTGGGACAAAAGGATTTGGTCCCTTATGCCATTTATTACACCAGTAAAAATTTGACTCCCACTGAGTTAAATTACACTGTGACTGAAAAAGAATTCTTAGCCGTTGTTCATGCAATCAACAAGTTTAGACATTATATAACCGGCTTTGAAACTTTTGTCCATACTGATCATTCTGCAATTATATATCTTATGAACAAACCTGTTACTAATGGCAGAGTTACAAGATGGCTTTTACTTTTACAAGAATTCAACATTACTGTGTTAGATAGACCAGGGAAACAAAACACAGTAGCTGATTTCTTGTCTAGAATCCAAAACACTAACGAAGATTCTCCTGTAGAGGATAAGTTTCCAGATGAATACTTGTTTGCAGTAACTACCAAAACTCCTTGGTATGCAGATATTGCTAACTATTTAGTTACAGGGAAGCTACCTCCATACTTATTTCCTAATGAGAAAAGGAAAATCATTCAGGAGAGTTCACATTATTCTTGGATTTCTAATGAATTGTTCAAAACAGGGCCAGATTGTATGATCAGAAGATGTGTTCGGGAAGATGAAATGCCTGACATCCTTAAGGCATGTAATGATGAACCGTGCGGCGGACACTTTGCTGACAAGAGGACGGCCTATAAAATCCTTTCTTTAGGATATTATTGGCCTTCTCTCTTTAAAGATACAAAACAATATGTTAGAAGGTGTGACAGCTGCCAAAGAGTTGGGAGACCAACTCCTTCAAATGAAATGCCACTACAGCCACAGGTATGCATCGAACCCTTTGAGAAATGGGCTCTAGATTTCGTTGGACCTATTAATCCACCATCTAAGCAAAAGAAGTATATATTGGTTTGCACTGATTATGTTACTAAGTGGGTAGAAGCCAAGGCATTGCCTTCTGCCACTGAAAATTCAGTTGTTCAATTTCTTTTTGAGGATATTTTTACTCATTTTGGTGTCCCAAGAGAAATTGTGACAGATCAGGGAAGTCAATTTACATCTAAATTGATGGAAAAGCTGATGGAGGAATACAAAATCAAGCACAGAACATCTACTCCATACCATCCGCAAGCAAATGGTCAAGTGGAATCTACAAATAAATTTCTTGAAAGCATCATCACCAAGACTGTTCATCTTCACAGAAGAGATTGGGCAGAAAGGCTTCATGAAGCCTTATGGGCCTATAGAACTACATGGAGGAACACAACAGGACATTCTCCCTATGAACTTGTTTATGGGAAAGAAGTCCTGCTCCCCATTGAGTTTCAAATCAAGACCTTCAAGATGGCAGTTCAATTGGGGATGAGCCTATCAGAAGCCCAAAAACACAGAATGGACCAGCTAAATGAGCTAGATGAAATAAGACAAGATGCAATTCTAAGGACCGATCTAGTTCAACACCAAAGAACTAAGTGGCATGATCGACACATCAAAGAAAGAAAGTTTCAGAAGGGAGATTGGGCACTATTGTTTGATTCCAAGTTTAAGGACTTCAAAGGAAAATTTCAAACTCATTGGCTTGGGCCATATGATATTGATGAAGTCTTTAACAATGGAGCAGTTCGAGTGAAGACCATTGATGAGCTTCAGACTCCTCTCACTGTGAATGGCCACCGATTGAAAGTCTACCACAAGCCACTCTCAAGGGAGGAATTTGTTAAAATGTTCCAAGAAGATTCTGCAATGAGGCTGGTGGAGAAGGATTCTTCTCCTCCATCAGCCTAGTCTTTGTTCCTTTCAGTTGAAAAAAAAAAAAGAAAAAAAAAAAAAAAAAAGGTCTCTTGTATAAGCCTGAAAACCAATCTTGGATTGGTGGTCTTATGCAGAAAATATAAAGTGAAAATCAGGGTCACCTGACACTTTATATTTTCCAAAAAAAAAAATCTCTCTCTTTCTCTTTCCATTTCATCCGCCATTTCATCCATCTCATCATCTTCATTCCACTTCATTTTTCTTCCAGATCATTCATTCCATCTCATTTCCACCAATAAAGTCCCTCTTAGGACTATTCCATTCAGTTAAGTTTGTTCTAATCATCTTTGTGCAGGCAGAAAAGTGTTGATTGCAGTTTCCGCAGCTGATACAGAGTTTCCGCAGCTGATACACTCTGTCTCTGCAATCAAAGCAATTCTGTTTCAAAAAGGAAAATTTACAGTCAGGGGTATCATCATCAAAGAGCAGCAAGGATACATAGCACCTACAAGGTCAGCAACAAATCAAAGGTTAGCCACCATAATCAACAAAGGGATCAAATGCAAATGCATGAAGGTATGTTCCAAATTTTTAACCAACAGTTTGATATCATTTATGTATGGTTTTCAAATCATGGTAGGAGGCACTTAATGTAATGATTGACAAGATCCTCGTCCACTCCTCGTCCATGATTCTGCGTAATCCACCTCACCACCTTCCTAACGGTCCCTAATTACTATTGATTCGAACTTAATACGAACTGCTCTTCCATTAACTACTCGTACCTCAGTGACGTGTACTGGTGTACTACGGCTCTTCAAATGATCATTTCCGCAGCCAAGTGTACGCAGCCACCCGACGTTCAGGGATTTGGCCGTTGTATCCTCTACTCATAACTCCACTTCTCGCATGCATAACCTCATCTTCGTATTGTTATCTACTCCCTCACTCCACCGTTTTCACTCTCGTTTCCATACACCATTCTCATTTTACCGTAAACCTCTCTGTTTTATTTTCCTCACCGCTCCACTCAAAACCCCGATCACCAGTCCTGCACCTTACAGTTCATTGCATCACGGCCACTCTGTTATAGCCGTAATTCCCACTGTTGAGCACTGTTTTCCCGTGAAGCTTTCTCCTCCAGCGTTCAAACACCACTGTCAGAGCTGCAAGTGAACTGATAACCGAAATGGGAAAATTGTTAAGAGCAGAACCGGAGGGTTCGAAATTTTTAGAGGGTTACCCACAGATAAAGGAAGCACTGCAGAAAGCCAAATGGTTGAAGTTCATCCAGAAGTTTAAAGGGTACAATAAAGAGGTGACAAAGGCATTTGCCCGGTCATTTAATGGAAATACCATGGAGGTAGGAGACCTGCAGTTCACCATAACAGAGAGCACCTTGGCCACAGCAACCGATTTGCCTCAAAAAGGAGAACGCTGGTTCAAAAACAGAAAAGTTGAAGATCAAGAGTGGAAAAATATGCTCAAGAATCCAGGTATGGATACCTCCATTTTCACTAAGGGAATCCCTGTACGTGTCATTAAGGAAGAGTGGACTTCATTACTGTTGCTTATTCAAAAAATTTTAACATGTGAAGGCCGCTTCGGTGTCATGTATGTATACCATGCAAGAATCATGATGCACTTTATGAATGACCATGCTATCAACCTACCTTATTTCTTGTTAGCTAGTCTAAAGAAGATGAGTGAAACTGTTCAGAAACACGTGGGAAACATTGAACCCCACTTGTCTCATCATGGACTCATTAGAATTTTAATTGAGGAGCAGTTGAAAACTAAAAATGATACATGGGAGAAGTTTCTAGTTAGAAACCATTTTCAAGAGATAGCCGAAGCCTCTAGCAGCTCTCCTAGGATACCCAAGAGAAGTAGGAGAGGAGGGAGAGAAGTCACTGCCCAAGAAACTGATGTAGAATTTGAGGAAACTGCCCAAGAAACTGCTGAAGAAACTGTTCAAGAAACTGTCCAAGAAATTGTTCAAGAGGAAAAGAAAAAGGGAGGCAGAACTAAGAGACAAAAGAGGGATAAAGGGAAAGCCATTGTGCAAGAGTTATACCCTTCACCTGAGCCCTCAATTGAAGAAGAATCCCAAACACTAGCTGATAGACTTGCTCAACTCCATGCTACTGCCCTCTCCAAAAAGAAACAAAAAGAAAAACAAAACAGTCAGCCAAAGAGTACTAGCATGCAAGTGAGAAGAAGCAGTAGACTTATAGAGAAGAAGAGTGTGACTAAAGAGAAACAGTCCCATTTCATTGATTTGGGCACACCTGAGAAGACTCCAATTCGGCTAAATATTGAGCTAAGTCCTCCAAGAGAGGAAAGTCCTTTCCAGCAAGAGAGAGAAAGCAGTTTTCAAGGATTTGAATTTAGACCAAGACAAACACCTGACATTGACCCTGACCAGCAGGAGGCATATGATTATTTGGAAACATTAGAGCAATCTGCTGCCAGTCCTAGCACTGTCTTGCCCCTTGAACAACAGGTTCAATCTCTGAAGCAAGAAGTATTTGAACTAGAAGTCCTGAATCGCCATATCAAACAGGAAAACGAAGCATTGAGAGAACAGAGCAAAGTGGACAAAATGGTCCACGACAATACAATGCTTCATTTGGGTCTTTGGAAAAGAAAGAACAGGAAATTGAAGAGGAAATGCAAGAAATTGAGCAGGGCCTTGGTTAACTTGAAATTCAGGTGCTTGGTTAGGAAACCAAGAGCAAATTTGACAACAAGGAGGAAAAGGAGAAGGTTGGATGTCTTGGCAGAGGCATCTGAACATGTGGACTGAAAGATTATGACAAAGTTTTGGTTGCATGAGGACATGCAACACCCTCACAGTGGGGGTATGTTGAGCCTCAAACCTACACTCATTTACCTCTCCTCCCAACAGCTTTTTCCTACTCACTTCTCTCTTTTGTCATCATTTCCTCCATCAACTTGTTCAATTCATTGCATTATATGTCTTTTTAACATGATTTGTTGACTGTGCTAATGATTGACTGTTGGTTTAGAATTTTGGTACAAGTGCTGCAATTCTGCAGCTAATACAGCGTTTCCGCAGTCGATCTCCAATTCCGCAGCCGAGCAGAGATTCCGCAGCCATTTTCTTGTTTGCTATGTTCCACGTGTCCTCCAAAGGAAAGGGCCACATGGGCAAGTTGGTATGACTGTGTACATGGTTCGTGTGCTATCAGCTAAGCCAACTCGCTCATATATACCCCCGGTCAACGCAGATGTAACCACGGTCAAACAGCAAGGTTCCAAGCGGTGGCACGGCTCTGCGTGAGCAGGTGAAGCACGTAACCACAGCTGGCATCTTCTTCGAGCCACGAAGACGGCAGGGGACAAGAATCTAACCGTGGATTTATCATCCACGATGACCGTTTCCTCAAACAGTGCACGGTGCTACTGCATGTCTTTTGCACAGTTAATTAGTTAGCTGGTTGTTAGCTTAGTTTACGCAGAAGATAGTTTGTCTCTGCTGCTATAAATAAAGCATTTGCATACGCTTAGTAGTTAGTCTTCAAGTTTAGTTTTTGGCTGTAATCATTTTGTTTATAAAACTCTGTTTAAAAAACTGTTTTTATACAGTGTTTACACTTATGTACTTTGTGACATGCTGATTTAATATCAAGAAGACTGTTTTGCTCCTATCCGTGTAGCTGATTTTTAACTGGTTGAGTAGATGGAGGGCCCCCGTCTGCCACAACCTATGTACAGTAGTTTTTAATTTCATTTTCCTGCACTTCTTTATGTTTTCATTTTCACATGTATACTAATGTACAGTTTGATTTCTGCAATTTTCGTTTCTTTTGACATGTATAATATTGTACATTTTGAATTATGCCTTTACATTCCCAGCATTTTTCAGAACTGATCAGTTTGTTCTTGCAGGTGTGTTAGGAGCCCGGGATAGTGTGTTTTTCCTTCTTTTTATCACTAGTGGCATTTGAAGTTGTCTTATCTAAACTGCTGATTTTTACCTTGACTTGCATTAGTTTCATTGCTTAGTTTACTTTAACAGGTTTTGTCAAGTTGCTAATCTCTTGATGGTTCTCTTTATCATAATTCACTAACTTTCGTAGGACCAAAATATCATTTAATTGTAGCTTGGTTTATTTAGTTTTGGCTTCATATTGCTAATTCACCCCTAACTCTTTTTCACATGATCAATTTAGCTAAAGGCAGAATGTTAAGGGAGAATTAAGTAGTGTGATTCGTCACTTAATCTTTGCATTGCTTTAGATTCAATAGAGGAGTTAGAGTAGTGTTCTTGCTTTCAATTGAGTTAATGTAGATGTCATTTTCATCCTTATCAGCAGTAGAGGTATTGGACTAGTGCCATTGGTCTTTTTGTTTGATGCTTTACTTTCATTTGAAGCTTTAATTTCATTCCAAGTTGTTTTTCAAGTTTTCTCTTTAAATTTCAAGAAGCAATTAGAAATCGCCACATACACACATATTCACTCACTTGTTTATAACTTCATCACATCACATTAGGAAGATAAGTCACACATGAACTAAAAACGACAAAAAGAACTAGAAAAGGCCGCTTAAGTATATATTGTACACTTCACTTCATCAGCTTACGAGCCTCGGGTTGACAATTTATGATAGCAATTTAGACAACACTAAATTGACTAAACACCAGTATAGGAGAAACTCGGTGTTTTTCAATTTTAGAGAGTCTGAAAAAACTTAAGAAGACCCCAGGGTTGACCTTTTTCGTAAATTTGTGTCTCCCAAGCCCGAAAAAGTATAAAATAATACTTGAGAGAACCGCTTGATCTTTTACGACCAAGGAGTACTTTTCGTCATTAGTGCCCTTGACCCGAAAAAGTAAAAAAACGATCAACGACACGTCGTTTTATAACCAATATCGAATTTGAAACGACAAAAAATCAGGTGATCTTTTCATGTTTTTACGGTCGGAAAAGAGCTGTAAGTGGACCGTCTTTTAATTCCGTTTTAACGAGTTTAAAAGAAACACTCGGAAATATTTTCATGTTTCAGGAGTCAGAAAAGAGCTTAAAGGTGACTCTAAATGTTTTTTTTCGTCGAAAATGATAGATTTCACCTGAGTAATCCTTTATTCTGCACAAAAACACAAACATTACTCATACCTGTTTGAAATGGATAAAAATGTTGCAAAAATACCTTTTCAAAGTGAAACATAAGCAAATTTGCAATTTATTTACTCAAAAAACTTATAAAAAGGGACTTTGTCAATTCATTTTTACCGTTTGAGTTTGGGTGAGAAAATAGTGCTTTTGCTCAGAAAACTTCCCGTGAAGATTGTGGAAAATCCAACCGTCGGAATCGAACGTCGTCTTCTCCAGGTAATCCACATCATCCCACTCTTCATTTTTAACCATTTTATTTTTTGTTTTAGTCATTTATTTCATTTTTTGGAGGGTTTTTAGGCATAAAACCCGCGCGCGGGGGCCCGCAGGTTTACCACTGCTGGCCTGCGGACCCCGACTTTTTCTCCATTGGGAAAAAGCTCGGGGTCCGCACCTTCCATGTAGACAAAGTGCGGTCCCACGCACTGTGTCTAACCCGGAGGGTGCGATCCCCGTCGCAAGGGTTTTTATCCCAAAAATTCTCAAAAATGGACCAATCAAAATAATTTCTAGCAATTTAATTTATCTTTATACTTGATACAGAGAGTACATCATGCTAGATTGGCATGAACGAGAGCATGAGGACGTGGATGCTGCCGCATGGAATCATCAGCCTTCACTTGATGCTTTGAGGGCATGCGGCTTGTACAAATTCTGGGCCATTCCTGGCATGAGGGCTCAGGTGGATTTCTTACAGTGGATGGTTGACAGATGGAGCGTACAGGACTAGTGCTTCTTCATTGGCGGCCACCAGCTCAATCCTGTTGGCGGACATATATTTCTTGACTGGTTTGCCTAAGAGAGGCGAAGACTTGACTCTGTTTGGGGCTAGGGCAGGTGGCCAGTCTGTCGATAGCCTTAGGCTAGAGTACTGCAACAGCCAGGCTAGAGACAAAGGGATAGACATAAAGACCATATCCCGTCCTGAGCTCATGGTGATTTCGTTCACTGTCACCAGACTTTGCGGAGCTGCCGCATTACATATTGCCACCGGATCCCAGATGCGTATGGTAGTTGATTGCTTTCGAGGCACCATCTTCAACTGGTGCGATGTCGTGTTGGCCAATGTGAAAGGCCAACTGACCAGGGCCAAGAACGGACGACTAAAGACCTTTGGTTATTGGGCTTTGGTCGTGAGTTTTGGCCTGGAGAGGGTTCCTATGCTGATCCCACAGCACCTTACTGTTGGAGTTGGGCTTCCTCGAGAGCCCAAACTGATGCGATGGGTCGCAGTTATGGCCCGTCACCCGGACGAGAGGACAGAGGTTGCTCGATTCAAACCTGAGTATTTCCAATGGCTGGAAAACCAGGTCTTTTCTATTCAGGACTTCCCTTACGCTGGGATAGATTTTCGTGGTGACCCAGACATGGTTCTTCCACCAGGAGAGCAGTGGGATGAGTCAGGTAAAATCCTTTTCAACATTTTTCCTATTTTAATTTTTTTTGTTATTTTTCCATCGTCTCAAAACTGATAGTAAAAAATTTCAAATGCAGATGTGGGTCCACAGCGACCAGCCACTCTCCGGCCTTACGAGAGGAAGCAACCAGTTGCACCCGCGCCAACCCCACAGGACGAATCAGCAGAGGTTTTGGCTGAGTTGGAGGGTCATCTCGAGCGCTTGACAGGAGATATTCCTGAGACCACTATAGATGACATTCCTCGTCGACTTCAGCGCTATGTGATTGGGGTCCCGGGACCTTTTAGGAGGTTCCTTTGCAAGGTGGCCCGTGCAGTGGTTTCTTATAGAGATCATCACTAGTGATAGGATGATCGCCTATTGTGGGCACATGTGACATTTTTGTTTTTTGTACTTATCATTTTTGCCGATCATAAGGTGTTTTTCAACCTATGATCGAGGACGATGTATTTTTGACACACTCCTATATATATATATATATATATATATATATATATATATATATATATATATATATATATATTATTACCGGCTTATCTTGTAAATCATGTTATGGAATGGTTTTAAATTTACATGTATGATTATTGCAAATGTATATTTAACATTCGAGAAGCAATTGCATCTGCTAATGTATTTAAATATCTTGGAATATGTTGATATTCAATATAATCAAATTCACGTTCCAAGAGACGCACTCTCAAAAATAATCTTAATAACACTGGATTTCTAATGGCATACACTCTATTAAGCTATAATACAACGAGTTCAGAATCTAACCTCACTATCAAACTCCGAATCCCAAATGAAATAGATTCAGATAATAACTCAATCACTGCACTATACTCGGCAATGTCGTTCGTTGTTTGACCGAGGTTTACCCCATGCATAGATACTAACTCGTCAGAGGGCGAATAGATAACCCAAGCTGCGGAAGAGATGTTCCGTGTATTACGACAAGCACCATCAGCAAAACCAATGTATGTTTGGAGAGTCATAGACATCTGCAATATCAAGAGTAAAACCAAGATAAGCAGGAATAATGACGAAAAACACTCTCTAAGCTAAGCACACTATTTAAACTAAAACACACCAGCTAGAAAGAAAAACTATCCTAACTAAAAATCTCCATACCCATTCTTTTAAGCATAATACCTCTTCAAGTAAAGGCCATTTCTGGGTTTACCCAAAGAGTACCCGTCAAAGTCTACCAATTCATAGGCCCCTTTGGCTAGCTTTCGCTTGACAACATAGGGACCATGCCACATAGGAACGAATTTTCCAGCGCCTAATTTATCATTAGCTTGATCATAAACTAAGACTAGTTCTCCTTCCGAAAAATTTCGAGGGGTCACATTTCGATCATACTGAGCTTTCATTCGTTTTGCGTGAGTTTCGATCGCCAATGCAGCATCACGTCGATTCTCATCTAATTAAGCCAAGTATAACAAACGCTTTTCCTCTTCGGAAGTGGCTGGAAGTAACTCGATGGCCATTTGCAGTGACGGGATTTCACATTCAATGGGTAACACAGCTTCCAAACCATAGACTAGTTGGAAAGGAGTGAACCCTGTTGATGTTTTTACTGAAGTTCGGTACACCCAAAGCACTGAAAATAGCATGTTGTGCCAATTCGACCGATGAATCCCAATGATTCGTCAGATCATGATAACTAAAACTTTGTTGATGGATTCAACCAGACCATTTGCTTGTGGATAATAAGGGTTTGAACTATCGTGACGTAAACCAAGCTGGCCTGTAAGTTCGGTCATCATAACGTTTTGAAAATGACGCCCATGATCAGTGATTATCGCTTGCGGGACACCAAACCTAGCAATTATATGATTGAACATGAAAATTGCAGCTGTCTTGCCGTCTGCCTCAAATGTAGGCATCGCCTCGGCCCACTTGGTAAAATAATCTACCCCATTTGGCAAAAGGACCAACGGCAATTATAGGGTGGAGAGGAGCAGGTGGAGCGCGCATCTTACGATCAAAAATTTGGCAGTTGTGGCATTTTCGGACCGCCGTAATACAATCTTTAAATAAAGACAGCCAGAAGTAGCCAGTGCGCAATATCTTTTGGGCTGTGGAAAACCTAGACATATGACCACCACACGCTCCAGAGTGACAGTAATTTAGAACCCTTTCAGCTTCCTCGTGAGTTAAGCAACGTCGAAAAACAGAGTCCACCCCACGGCGATAAAGAGTATCTCCAATAATCCTGAATTGTTGGGACTGGAATCGAATTTTTCGACGTTCTAACCTTGAAATTTCTGGCTGAAAGGATTGGGTCTGGAGATAAACGATGATATCCCCATACCACGGATCTAAAGTGCTGATTAGAAACAAGGATTCGTCTGCAATGGGCTCCTCTACCACAGTTTCCGTGTCAGCACGCGGGAAGTCACACATTAACTCCGCAAAAACTAAATATTTCTTAGACTTAGATTTCTCAAATTCCAAGTCAAACTCCTGCAAGATAACGATCCATTTAGAGTACTTCCCCCTAGCAATTGCTTGGTCAAAATGTAGATCATAGGGTTGCAATCCGAAATTACCGTAGTTTTACGTAGTAAAATGTAGTGACGAAAACGTTGGACAGCTTGAACAGCTGCCAATGCCAATTTCTCCACATGTGAATATTTTAGCTCAGTTGGATTTAAAGTTCGACTAAGGTAATATATCACATGTTCAGTTCCGAATTCATCTTCCTGAACTAAGACCATTCCAATGGTGGAATGAGAGGCGGCGAGATACAAAAAGTAATCCTGGTTGTAGTTGGGAGGATGCAACAACGGTGCATGGGTCAACGTGTGTTTGAATGCATCAAAAGATTTCTGAGCTATCTCATCCCAATAGAATGGAGTATTTTGCTTCAACAACCGGGTGAAACCCTTTGTAACCTCGGCGTAGTTAGGAATGAATCGTCGTAAAAATTTTGCTTTCCCCTGCAAACTTTGGAGTTGGCGAAGACTCTAAGGAGGAGGCAATTTGATGATAGCTTCGACCTTCGAGGGATCAACGCGAATGTCGGCTTTCGAAACTACAAACCCCAGCAATCGACCCATTTCTATACAGAAGACACATTTGTGTGGGTTCAACCGAATACGATAATGCCTACACCTCATAAATATTGCTCGTAAATGGACGAGGTGATCAGTTCGATGTAATGAATGAGCAGGCAAGTCATCGATATAGGGTTGCACAATGTGCTTGATGTCATGAAACGCATAAGACATCACCATTTGAAAAGTTGCTCCGGAATTCTTAAGCCCAAAAGGTAACTTGCAATAAGCAAATTTCCCCCATGGACAAATGAAAGCCGTTTTTGGTTGATCGGCAGGTAGAACATTGATTTGATTGTATCCGAAAAAACCGTCCATGAAGGAGAATATTTCGCTGCCGGCACAATCATCAATGATTTGATCGATATAGGGAGTTGGGTAATTGTCCTTTGGACAGGCTCGATTAATGTCCCTATAGTCGATGCATATTCTTATTGTTCCCTGTTTTTTGTTAACCGGAACAATATTTGATACCCAATCCGTTAACGAGATCGGATAAATGAAACTTGCTTTCAACAATTTTTCAACTTCCACTTTAATTGCAGCAGCTTTTCGTGGGTGAATCTGATGCAAACGTTACCGGACGGTTTTAGCGTCTGGGTAAGTCTTTATCTCATGAACAACAATCGCGGGATCAATTCCTGGCATTTCCTCATAGGACCAGGTAAACACGTCGTGGAATTATTGAAATAGGGCCTTATATAGCTGAATTTCGTCATCTGTACACGAGGCACCTATATGAATGTTCTCAACAATTCCGGGCTTAACCGAAATGTCAATAGGAATAGTTCGAGAGATGTTTCCCAAATTTAACTCTAAATCGGGATATTTCATTGGATTCTGAGGTTCCTTGACATATTCAGTTGTAAAAATTGATGAGAAATCATTTTCAAAATGATCATCCTCAGGTAAAAACGAAGATCTGTGATGGAGATCTTCCCATGGTAAATCATCTACACATAGGATTTCACGAATTTTCTCATCAGAGTGAACAAGTTCAGAAAATGTGGTTAAATCCGAGGTTGATGTGAAAAGTGATTCCTCACAGACCACATTCATTAAGTCATTTTCGATTGAACATGGGTCAGTAAACAACTGCACAGCTTCATAGGCAATTCCATAAGGACTCAAAGGCATGGCATTACCAAATGAGTCTATCTCAGATTCAGAAGGAACGATCCAAGGATCATCATAAACAATGATGTCTGATGTAATCATATGAATGGTTACAAATGAAGATGATGCGTTGATCGGAGGAAAAGGAAAAGTTCCCAGTAAACTGGCATCTTTAACTAGCCCTACTCCAACATCCTTATACGGGATAGTCATTTTACCGACATGTTGAATACTCTCCGAAGAGGTTGGGTCTGATGAAAAGTAAGCCAGCTGGTCTATAGTTACGATCTTTCCATTATGTGGAAACTTTATTACTCGAAAGACCGATGAAACGACCGATGTCATAGCGTAAGACCAACTTCGACCCAAAAGAAGGTTGTAATCTAGAAGGGCATCAACCACCTCCACATCTAGACTAACGGTTTTTCCTTCATCCCCTATAGGCAAATCTTGTAGAATGCCAAAAGGATGAAACCCACGGCCATCAAAGGCCTTTAGAATCGTCGGGGATTGATTTAGTGAAGGAGAACCAAGCGATCTCCAACACTGTATCGACATAATACACGTTGAGGCTCCCTCATCAATTACAGTCCGATGAATAGGCCTGTTTTTTACTATCACTGGAATCTGGAAAGCTATTTGATGAGGCAAATGCAGTGTACTATTTTCTAGATCGAAAATCATTAGGTTCGAGTCCTGAACATCAACATCTCCTATAGCCGACAAAAGTAATTTACGTTGTGCTGGACATTATTGCAGCACTTCTAAAGCCGACATTTCTGAGGGTGAAACAACTAAATCCTCAACAATGTTATAATTCTGAGCCGCCCTCGCATGTGGATTGAAAGCTGACTTTCGAAGTATACCCTTGGCGGGCAGTTTGATTACCAAGTCTGGATTAGGTTTCTCGATCTGTAGTGGATCGGAACCGGGAGCTAAGGTTGATGGATTAGAATGAGAAGATTCTGCTTCTTTACCATCAACAGGACTTTTACTACCATAATCTTGCGATCGAGTCGCAATCCTAACATGGGACATCATCAGTATGGGTTCTTCATTGGCATTCGAGGATGAACCTATCATCTTACTGTCTTGAGCCGGAAAAGGATCCTTCAAAATAGCAGGAGTTTGGGAACCCTTGACAATCTTTGCAACCTCTGCTCGATGAGGGCAGTCTCTTGTAAAATGTTCATCATCACAAATGAGACAAGGATAACAAGGTTTGTGCTTTTCATCGTTGGATTCCACCTTTTCAGGTTTCTCCTTTGAACTTTTGTCCGTTTTATTCTTCTTCTTTCCTTTCTTCTTCCCACCGGATTTTGATTTGGCTGTAGATGACTCTACAACGTGAATATCGGCAGAAATCTCTGCAGAAGAATCTCCTGTTGGGGAATCAGGCAAGGTTATGATAGGGGAAGAATTCTTGGAAGACTTCTTCTTACTTTTAGTGTTAACCGTGCCAATCATACCATCGGCGGCATGAGATCCCGAAAGAGCTGCAGTGATTTGATTTTGCTTGGGAAGATCAGGGATTTTTTCGTGTAACGTACCTGACTGAGTATAAACCAAGTCAAGGTACTGTGCTTGAGCAATTACTTGCTCCTCAGTAACAACTCCGGCTTTAGCAACATCTTCATTGATCTTTGGCAACAAAGATTTTACAAACCACTCGGCCAAGATCTGATCCGAATAAATACCTTCACTAAACGTCGTCGACATCTCCACTCATGAATATGATCTGAAATGTAAGTGGATGTCAATTGTTTTAGCGAAGTTAACAATTCTGTGCCATTGTCATATTGGACTGGCAACTAAAAAAGAGTTAAAAACGAGGTTGCTAACTGACTAAAATTATAAAAAGTGCCTCGCAGTAACTCAGTGTACCACTTGGCCGCGAGACCAATTAGAGTGCGCTGGAAAAGTCTAAGACGGATTGAATCATCTGTAATGGAGTTAGAGGCACACCAGAGGTGGTAAGTCATCACATGGTTCGACGGGTCTTCTCCTGATTTACCTTCAAACTTGGGAATGTCACTGGGCAACTTATTCGGCATTGGCGGCCAAAACGGAAGATAATTAATGGGATCGTTCGTTGGGCACGACAAGTCAGGTAAGTCCAAAGTTGCGATAAACGGTAACTGCCAATTAGGATCCCTAAAACTCTGGGTCATAAGACCAGCCCCAGGAGGAGGATATCCAGGATAACTAGGAATAGGAATCGCGTTCGGGATATTGTATCCTCCCGGAAAACCAGGATTAACTGGACCGTACTGGGGTTGTTGAGGTTGTTGATAAGTGTACCCAGGGTACAGTTTATACTGATAGACTAGCTACTGCACAGCAGGACCGAATTGGTACTGTCCCTGGTACGGTTGATAAGTAAATTGTGGTTGACTTGTGACAACCGTACTTAAACCAGGTTGTCCTACAAGCATCTGAACCGAAGTTTGAATCATAGATCTAGATGGTGGTAAAGATGTCTGAGGAGTAGATACAGGAACAGTAGAAACCGGAGCTGTCGATACTCCAGAAGTAGGTGGGGTAGATTGAACAGATGTTGCGGCAGTTGTAGCAGTCGTTTGAGGCAGAGTACGAGGTGTACTAGGCCCAGGCTGAGAAACTATCGAAGGTACAGAAGTTTGAATGTTAGACTGGACTGGTTGCTGGGGTGAACCAGAAACTAAGGGTTGTCCAGTTTGAGATGACAACTGTACACTTGGCTGCAATACCTGTTGAGCTTGCGATGGATCCCACACTATATTCATTCCGGGGTACTGACCCATAACTGGTTGAGAATATTGAGGACCATAACCAGGTTGAGGGTAGGATTGATAATTGAAAGGTACATTTCCCGTTCCTTGAACACACGTTTGACCGGAGGGTGGTTGGAAACCTTGGTTCGAGTATTGACCTTGGGGTTGATACCCTTGAGGCACATACTGATACTGGGGTTGACCTTGAGGTACAAATTGATACTGGGGTTGACCTTGGGGTACATATTGAGTCTGGGGTTGACCTTGAGAAACGTATTGTCCCATAGGTATGTACTGTCCTTGAGGTTGCCCCCCAGATGCAAATTCTGTACCTTGAGGTTTCCCCCCAGGCGTTAATTGAGGCTGCCCCCCAGGCGGTAACTGGCCACCTTGAGGTTGAGGATTGGGAATAGAACCTGACATCATAACAATGTCTTCTACGCTCAATGGCTTGGTACCATTATTTCCAGTTAATAACCCTTGCTCAATGGGTTGAGGAGATGCTCCCGAAAAAGTACCAGAAAGTCACTGATACCCGGAGGGAATAGAAGGACCACCGTACAAAAAAGATTCAGGCAATTGAGTAAACATGGATGACTGTCCTGACATATTTACGGGAGTATAAAAACCTCTAGGTGTTGGGTGATAAGGAGTGCGAGGTGGTGAAAAACTTAACCCTGAGTTTTCTAAGAAATTAGTTAAAGAAAGATACCAAGAACTGCTCCTAGGTGGACTATAAAAAATTGATTCACGCTCCCTTAGTTCAATAACAGGTTGATTTTTAGGGATAGGGATGCCTACTTCTTCTTCCGGAGCAAGTTCTTCAATAGCAATAAGTCCAGAAGGAAGATCTTGGGTGATTACTCTTTCTACCCTAGGTGAACCAGGACCACTAGAAGTTGGAGAAACAAACCCCGATATCGGAGTAGTAGCAAATTCACTTTCAGGCTCAGATATTTCAGGTTCTTCACCTATATCACTAGTAGATGAAAAGCTACCAGCAATTTCGGAAACAGACACTGACTGTGGATTATAATCTGCTACTAACAGTTGAAAATCAGGATGTACTATCAAAGAAGATTCTCCTTCCTTAGGTGACCCAACTCTACTGTCTCTAGGAGTTACGAGGACTTTCAAGCCTTCAAGCTGGCTCGGTACTTCCTCAGGAGGTTGGCCCCGAAGTCTACGGAGCTTCCTCAATAACTCAGCCACGTTTACAAACTCAGGAGACTGGCCCCGAAGTCTACGGGACTGCCTTGGTAATTCAACCACAGTTGAAAACTTTTAACTACTTCACACGCAAACAAAGTAAAACCTCAATGAAAAGCACCTAAAGTCTCTAAAGAACAAAACAAATTTGAATCACACGCCTAAAGAATCTAGGAGATCAAACACACACAAACAGTAACTTTCCGTACTGAAAACACTAGTTGGTGATGAAATCCAACGTCGCAGAGTTCAATACAGAAATGGTGGTTGGAACAGTTACCCCGGCAACCTGCTTAATGAATAAACTGGCACAAGTTCCTCCACTTAACCGTCTCGAGTGAAGAGAACCCCCCAAAAAATCCAAGTGAGTCTAGCCGACGTCTGCTCCAGGTACAGTGGGATCTTCCCACCACTATCACCTCAGGAAGAGTCCTAAAGAATATGGCCACTAAGGTTACCAACTGAGACAAATATACCTAGGGGAACAGTCTACAATCCGATACGCACGCAAGGGCAGAGTAGCAAGCTCAATCCCCTTGAAGGCTCCTTGACATAATCCAAGGTTTACCAACAAGTGACCCCAGGCTCCTCGACAATGGTTAATATGAGGTTTACCGTTTTTAATACGTGAATATCTAGCGTCATTCCAAATGAGGAAGGATTGATTCCCACACTGGTTCAGACACAATCTCGTGCTTCTCCTTTAAGAGGAGCTTTCCCAGAGCATAAATGCAACAATTGGACAAGATACAGCTACTTGTTTGTTTTTACTGTCTTGGAGAGTTAATTACTCTCCTACTCCAAGACACTATCCTAAGCTAAGTTGGTGTATCAGAGCCCTAGAAATAAAAATGTTACTAGGTGAATTTTACTTTAAGCGTTAATTTTTTATTGGTTTTTGTTTAAGTCAAAATGTGCGGAGATGAAACTCGTGGTATGAAGACTCGACTCAAAATCACTAAAAATGCACCTAAGATGATTTAAACAATCTTTTTCTCTTCGATGAACTTCTAAACTAAGAAAGAGTTTGAGAATGCAAATACTTTGTAAACACAAATCTTTCTCAATCAAACAAATTAAAAGAAGAGTTTTTGTCCTTTTCCAATGCACTCAAAACGAGACAACTAGTTATTTTACAAAAATTTCCTTTTCCGTTTCAAAGCACTCAATCACTACAAAACAAACTTTTTCCAAAAGAGATTTTTATATTTTTTAATAAAACACTCAAAACTATGAAAATGACTAGCTTTGAGATCTACAAATTATAAAAACCTATTTGAAGTCAAAGCCTGCTAAAAGTATTTTTTAGGGATGTTTTACTTAGCTAGATGTAGGCTAAGGACCAATTTATGCAGAATCACAAATAAGTCAAGAACAACCAATTTTGTTTTCTTTTTGAAAATGAAAATCCAAACTCTCAAACATAAGCTTTTCGAAGTTTTGTAAAGAGAAAACTCAAAGCGGATTCCTCAACAAGGGGAGATTTCATAAATGGTCAAACTCATAAGAAGGCTGGTAGACACTAAGGTGATCTGAAGTCCCTACAGCTTCTAAGCTCAGAGCCACTACACAACCAAAATGAAAAACAAACCCAACAAGCAAAACTCCTAGGAATTTCACTTAAAACCTTAACACTAATGAAATCAACCTAAGGAAAGCTTCTGACAAGTTATATGCGGGTCTGGACAGTGGATAACAATTTCTAAACAAACACTAAGCTGACTACCAGAGGAAATCTTAGGGTTTTTCAAAATTTTGACAGGGTCCGGAAGCCCACAGTTGACACAGGTGCGGTCCCGCTCTGTGCTAAAAGCCAAGCTGCGGGTAGGTACGCACTGTGTCAAACGGCTAGGGTGCGGTCCTCTCCCAAAGCTATGAAAAACAAAAAATAACCCTAGATCTACAAACTCTACCCAATTTTACACACAACAAGCCAAAAACAAAAACAAAAACACAGTTTCTCAGGTCAAAGTAAAAACAAGGAAAACAATCAAGTCCCCAGCGGAGTCGCCATTTTGTCACACGGAATAAGTCAATCTTACAGACAAGATAGACCTTCCTAGAATCTAAAGAAGACCTAATGACAAGCAAACCAACTAGACACTATCTTTCTCTAAATATGCTTTGATAAACAATGGAAAACAAGTGTTTTTAGGGCCTACCTTAGATCCAACGCAAGCTTGTGGATGCCCTCGCTCCTTCGATCCAAATGAGCTCCTTTGTCATGAATCTGCAAACACAAACAAGGCAAACAAATTAAATAGCACCTAAAAAGCCAATTGCATAAAACATATTTAACATGAAAGTCAAGGAGTCCATGAAACAAATAACATGAGATACTTGTTGAGAAAAATGAGTTTGATTGTATTAATTCAAAAGAAGAAGAACTTTACAACCTTTGTCTTGACACTGTACAAGCTCCTCCCAGGGTCCAACAAGAAGTCTTCTCTACTTTGACAAGTTTCACTCACTCCCCAATGAAGCCAAAAAGGTATGTGATCTCTCCTCTTAAGCTCAACTAGGAAGTCTTGATTTCACCAGCATTTACCCTCAAAAATGTTCGGCTTCTAACCTCTCTAGCAACCAGCCCAATGCCTATATTTATAGTGCAATGGAGGGAGGTTACTAGGTCCTCCTTCAAAGGGATAAATCCCTCCTTCAAAGGGATAGCTCCTCTCATCAAGGGATTAGCTCCTTCTCTTTTGGGATGCATGAACCACCTCAGAGCGAACAATCCACGTCAAAATTCCTTCTAGAAACCTCTAGAATTAACCCAAAGTGAGTTTTTTAAGATAAAACTTGCGCCTTTTGACTTTCATAGGGGTCCGCACCTACACCGTTAGTGACAAAGAAGGTAGGTCCATAGTTTTTGTACATAGAAGGTGCGGGACCGCAGGTGACAGTGAGAGAAAGTGCGGAACCAGAGTTACATTGATTTTTAATGTCTTTCTCTCATTTCCAAAGCTTTATTTGAAGAGTTGAGGTCTGAGACTTGCATATGAGGATAGTAAAAGTGATGATAGACCCATACTGACTGCAAATAATCATGGTGATGATATTTTTGTGTAACAAGAGCGATTTGGTCACTTAAACTATCGCTCCCTTCAAAATCTATGTAAAGAAAATATGGTGACAGTTCTTCTTATGGTATCTTGCAGAGATGGTGTTTGTTCCAGATGTGTACTTAGAAAACATCATCAGGATAGTTTTGAAAAACGTGCCTCTTGGCACGCCTCAGCCCCTTTATAGCTTATGCATAGTGATTTATGTGGTCCACTTCCAGTTGTTTCATTCTCTAGCTACAAGTATTTCTTAACTTTCATTGATGATTTCTCCATATGCACTTGGGTATACTTCTTAAAACTCAAGAGTGAAGTATTTAACATGTTCTTGGCCTTTAAGGTCTTTGTTGAGAAACAATCTGGACATCAAATTCTTAATCTATGATCTGATAATGGCGGAGAATATGTTAACAACAAATTAATCAACTTTTTCATTGAGCATGGAATTCAAATGCAACACACTGTTCCATATACTCCACAATAAAGTGGTGTAGCTGAAAGGAATAATCGCACCTTAAAGGAAATGGATAACTGTATGCTTCAATCTAAAGGACTTAGTCTTAATTTTTGGGTAGAAGCATTTAATTGTGCAAATTACATAGTAAATTGCACTCCTACTAAAGTTTTAAAGAATATCTCTCCATAAGAAGCATGGAGCTTAATTAAACCAGATGTAAGTCACTTTCATGTTTTTGGAAGTGAAGCATGGGCCCATATTCCCGATGAGAAACATAAAGCCTTAGAAGCTGAGTGAAAAATGTATTTTTGTTGGATATTCTAAAGATGTCAAAGGATATAGACTTCTTTCACCTAAATCAAAAATGTTATCATTAGAAGAGATGTAAAGTTTACTAAAAATATATTGGCCTATGAGCCCAGTTCGGCGAATGTGCCACCTCTCTCTATCCCTTCTACTGCTGAAAATATCTCTTCTTCAGATGATGACAGCGAGGATGAAAATCCTCCCCCACCTTCTAAGGATCCTCCTTCAGCTCCTCAACTTCCAAAATGGGTCTATTCTACTCAGGATGTAGCAGGTTCTCTTGCAGGTGATCCTACAGATCAACAGCGTACACGTTCTCAATTCGATAGAGCCTCTTCTTTACTAGCTCAAGCTTCAACGAATTATGATCCTGACACCTTTGTAGAAGCTTCAGGCCACCTAGATTGGGACGCAACTATGAATGAAGAATATCGTTCATTATTGGCAAATGATACATGGGATCTTGTTCCTCTTCCAAAGGGAAGAAAACTTGTTAGATGTAAATGGGTTTATAGAACCAAGTTTGGACTAGATGGAAAAGTTGATAAACATGAAGCTCGTCTTGTTGCTAAGGGCTTTTCACAAGTTGAAGGCATTGACTATACTGAAACCTTCTCCCTTGTTACCAAAATGAACTCTATCCGCCTTATTCTTTCCCTTGATGCCTCTTTCAAATGGGAAGTCCATCAGATGGATGTTAAATCTGCCTTCTTGAATGGGGACTTGCATGAAGAAATCTATATGGAACAACCTCCTAGCTTTATATAAACAAACTCCAACCTTGTATGTCGTCTTAAGAAATCCCTTTATGGTCTCAAGTAAGCCCCTCGGGCTTGGTATGCCAAAATGGATAGCTTTCTGTTAGATACTGGCTTTTCTAGGTGTCATTCTAACAATATTGTCTACACCAAGAAAGTGGGTAAGTCTCTTATCATTCTTGTTCTTTATGTTGATGATCTTATCCTTACTCGTAGTGATCCCAACCTTATAAACCATGTGAAGTCCAACCTTAAAAGTAGTTTGAAATGACAGACTTAGGACACTTGCATTATTTTCTTGGTCTTTAAGTCTTGCAATCCAAGGAAGGTATTTCCCTTTCCCAGTCCAAGTATGCCTATGATCTTCTACACCACTTTCACATGGAAGACTGTATGCCAGCCCCTTCTCCCTTTCATTCTGGAGCCAAAATTTCAGTCACTTATACTTCCCCTGAAGTTGATGCTACCTTATACCATTAACTTGTTGGAAAACTTTTGTATATGACCCATACCCGTCCTGACCTTTCCTTTGTTGTTGGCCTTATTGCTTGGTTTATGCAAAACCCACATGAAATTCATTGGAAATCAGCTAAAAGAATACTTTGTTATGTTCGAGGTACAATCCAGTTTGGGATTCATTACAATGCAGAAGAATCTCCTCTATTGGTTGGTTTCACTGATTTCGATTGGGTTGGTGACCCTGATGATCAGAAGTCTACTGCAGGTTATATCCTCACTCTTGGTTCTGGACCTATTACATGGGCTTGCAAGAAACAAAGTCTCATTTCTCTTTCTTTAGCAAAAGCAAAGTATCGTGGCGTCGTAGAAGCTAGTAAGGAAGCCCTGTGGCTTCGTAACATCCTATCAGATTTTGGCTTTCAGCAACAACATCCAACTACACTTTGGTGTGATAATCAAAGTGCCATTCAACTATGCAAAGATTCAGTGCAACATCAGCGCAGCAAACACATTGAACTACATATGCACTTCATCAGAAAGCTCATTCATGACCATGTTCTTGAAGTGAAATATTGATCAACCGATGATCAAGTTGCAGACATATTTAGAAGGGCTCTCACAGAGGCGAAGTTTACTAAAGTTCGATTTATGGTTGGAGTTTAGGAAGTTGTCACTAAGGGGGGATAGGCTCTAATGCCTCCTTCCTTCTGCTATTGTGTCATATTTTTACATCCTTCAATCCTATCCCAAGTCGTTCTTAAGGGGGGATGTTAGGATATTCCGAAACATAGGAAATAGTTAAGTATAACTTGGTCTAGTGTAGAGTTAAGTAAAGTGTGTTTCTTTACTATGTACTTTTTGTAACTTACAATCCGATGGTCATGATATGTTCTAGACATGAAGTGATCAAACGGTTCATTCTCTCCTCGGTATTATCGACACTTGATCCATGTCTTAACACCCGATTGGTCCATGATCTCTATTTAAAGAGCATGGAGGGTCATTTGTAAGGTGACCATTCATGAGAGAAGCTTATGTAAATTTTCTTTCTTTTATTAATAAATTGCCTGAAGTGGATGTGTTGGCTTAGGTCGTGGATTGTTTCCCTCTTTAATGGTTTTAACCACGTCAAGAATACTGGTGTATTGATCTACGATCTATTTGTGAGCGGTGTCCTTTGGTCTTCTATCTGAGGAACTTACCCTGTAAATTCCTGCACAAAGAATATGACAGCCTTGATGGATATTTTGGAAAGACGTGAAGCATGTTAGAGGTATCAAGACAGAGGAGTTGAGTTGTCTTGAGTTCAAAAGACTTTTCAAAAAGAGGTACTTGTCCGAGAGATACTACAATGGAAAGGATAAGGAGTTCCATAGTTGAAGATGGCGTCTATGATAGATGAAGAGTACATGACCAAGTTTATAGAGTTGTTGAGGTAAGTGACATATATTAAGGATGAGAAGATGAAGGTTCAAAGATTCATCAGTGGATTGCCTTTAGAATTTAAAGGTTAGATGAGTATGATGAGCCTTGGGCATTGGAGGAAATCATCCTAAAGAGTAGAACAAAGGTGATGGTAGGAAAACTTTGCAGTGTTGGACTTGTGGTGGAGAGCATCGTAGGAGATATTGTCCACAACATCAAGGTGGTATACCTCATATTTATAGTGTTCAAGAGGCACATACAGTTGGAGATGTTGGACAAATTATTCCTCATATCTATGCAACAATGGATGATAGGTAGGTTGATCATAAGGCATCTATTATCAATATGGAAGGTAAGATTTGTGATCAAGTGTTCCCATTTTGATTGACCCTATATCTAACTATAGTTATATCAGCCCTAACTTGGTGGATAAGTGTTGCTTGAATAAATAAGTGCATGCAAAATCTTTGTTGGTACAGTTGGCTACAGGGACCAAGAGAAGAGTTCATCATTGGATGAGATCTTGTGCTTTTGAGTTGAATGGTATGCTTACGTCAACACATCTAAATGTGCTTCCTTTGGGTTCATAGAGTATACCATTGGGCATGGATTGGTTGTTCATTCACGGGACTAAAGCGGACCACGATGATAAGGATATTGAGTTCCTGGATGACGATGTTGAAAGAAGAGTCTTGCAGGGAAAGAAAAAGCCTACATTAGTTAGGACAATTACAACTATGCAAGAAAAGTGCAGTTGGCAGAAAGGATTTTATTGTAACAACCCTGGTGAAAATTCCATGTAATAAAAGTTGATAAAGGAAAAATAATAATCACAGTTATGGGACACTTATTCCAAGTTGAATGTTGGGCAAAACATCCTATTATGGCGAAGGAAATTGGAAAAGGCAAAGGCAAGGGCTTTGGAAAGGCATGAGGCATTAATTGGCATTTTATTTATTAAAATAATGGAAATTAGGAGAAAAGGAATGTGAAAGGTCATAGGTTGCATGTGAGGAGGAAAATGAAGGAAAATAATGGAAAATTGAAGAAAATAGAGGCCTCATTAATAAAAAGGCTTTTGAGGATCATTTTGTAACCTTTTGTCAGTTCAGTTTTGGAGCTCTCTCTTTATTCTCTCTCTCTCACTCATGAACGACCGCATACGAATCGGTGATACGATCGCAACGCAACTTGTTTCACTCAAAATGGAGTTCGTATGAGGAAGTTAGAGCCTGCTGACCGTTTCACTATACAGTAAAAACATTTGTAGGTATTGCCCAGTCAGCAGTCCATACTGCTGACATGGAAGGTGATTGGGCAGGTCACTATGTAGGTCAAATGTGGTCAACACCCAGTGAGGGCTCGCTAAGGTTCAATCGGTGATTGGTCTTCAGTTGGGTGATGTGGCGCAGCATGATTGGGTTTTGGATGGGCCAATGAGAGGTCGCCATGTGGCACTTCCCAAATGGCCAAACAAGTTTTGTTTGGTAAAAATTTTGGATGGGGTCAAGGTCAAACCCACAACCTCCCCTCCACAAGCCAACAACGATACCACCACGCCAAACCATGTGGGTCTTCATAAACGATGGGCGCATTTGATATGTGAAGGGTAATGTATGTTGGTGGAGTGCATATGGGGCCAGGGCTTAGCCCCGACACTTAGAGTTTCCTTGGAGCACTTCAACATTGAATTAAGAAAAAAAAGAATGTAAGAGGAAGCAAAGATGAAGTAAGCAAGAGCAGGATCAAGCGGCTATAACGAGATTATTTGCATGTGTGATTTCCATGCTAGTTTTGGCATGCATGGTTATGCATGTGTGTTATTGGTTCTCTTGTTGTCATTGGCATGGGTTTTTCTAGGTGTGACAGGGTTCTTCAACCTTGCATTTCCATTTCTGGATAGTCATGGTGTTGTGGGGAAAAATGCCTATGCAGGACGATCCTATCCACCTAAGGTGTGACAGTGCCTTAGCAACAAACAGAGACAGCTATTCTAGTATTCTTCCTTTATGAATTAAGAATGAAGAGAGATAGATGGACTAACCGGTGTCTTCCGTTTGTCCCTCGATCCAGTTCTCTCTTCTCTTTTGGAGTTCCCAGCTACTTGCCTTCTCGCTCGCCCAGCTTCAACAGGTTTCTGCAAGATCACAAGAAGAGAACACTACACAAAGACATAGATTCATATTCATAACTAGTTCAGGATTAGAAATAAACTAAACATACTAATGCAACCATACATCAAAGATACATCAGTATATAGGAGAAACCAAGATAGCTTTATTGATGAATAAAAAGGTTCAGGAAGAGATACAACCCAGAGGGCTCCAATCCAGCATCTCCTTCCCAGCAAATGAAATTCCTATCTTCACCTTCCCTCAAAGCATTAAGCACCCAATGATTCCAGTCTCAAACCAACAGCAATTCTTTGCAATAACAAAATTCCAGCCTCTAGATCTCATGGAGTAGAGATCCATATATAGATGTTTGGAGAGAGGATGAGTCAGCTTGAGATCTGACTAGTGTCCTCTCCCTCTGTCAGCTCTTGATTCCACTTGGAGGTTCTTGCTTCCACTTGGAGATTGGGAACCTCTTACTCATTACTAGTCGAATTCACTGAGGCAAGTGTCATTGAGGAAGATTCTGGAAGCTTCCTGGGTCTTGACACTTCTTAGAATGAACTTGCCATTTGTCAATTCCCGCTCAGCGCACCCTGGTAGTGCTTCTACCTGCGTTGCAGTGCAGGTAGCCAGTGTTGACTTTGCATTTCAGCGCTGACAGCTAGTGGAGCCACTGAATTGATCCTGAATTGACTTGTTTTTGAGCAGTTTCTAGTGGAGAACTTCTGTGAATTGCTGTGGTTTGTTAGCCTTGTTCCTCTAGGGGTAGGAACAACATGTTTAGGGACTTTGGATCCCTTAGATTATGGACATTTCATGCTCAATGTTGTAAGGCACAAAAATGTCTATAACAGTTGCCCCCTAAAGTATGAGGCCGTTTATCGGGTGAAATGCTTTATCAGGAGGATCCGAAGTTCATCCAATGCTGGGAGGAGACCTGTAATAAGATACAATACAATACATTATTTTTCATACTACTTTCATGATCTAGCTGAGGCGGGCATTTCCATGCTCAGCTTTATAAATTCATTTTTCTGTACATAGAACAGACAATCGTCTGATGGTAGACTGATAATTTTGATGAAATTATGATCCTTTGGATAGGATGATTATCTGCTGCAATGATGTACATGTCAATGTCTTTATCTTTTCTGAATATATATCACAGCCCGGATGGATGAAACTAGATCCGGGGTCTTCAAACTCGTTCGATCTTCACTCTAAGTACAAGTCGATCCATGTGAGAAATGTTCTGAAGTCGAACATGGAAAGACATCGCTTGATTACCGGTCAATGAGGTAAACCGTTAACAAGCGCGAGAGGAATCACCGATAATGATAATGACCCTCAAGGTACTGCAGTACAATTCACGTGGTGAGAATAAAGGACTTGGCGTCGAACACCACGCAAAATCTTTCGGTCAAAGGTCATTGATGTATACCTGTTGCCGGAAGTGAGAAACTTGCCATTGAGGCATGCAAGCTTCAAAGTACTGAAGGGGGTGTTCCTAGATCAACTTCTTGGATAATGAGCTGATGTCGACAAGAAGCGATCCGTCAAAGGAGGGCCTTAATGAATCCCACATCAATGACACGGAATGGAGCTAATGATTTTGATGGAGGTGAAAACGATCTGTGACATATGATTCAGGGTGGCGGTCATGAAAGGATGAAGGATAATGTACGGCAGTGGATGGGACACGGTTGACTTTTTCTGAATGACTTCTCTTGAACATATGGCGACATTGATGCGATGGATCGGTAGCATTACCCCAAATATGGATGGTATGGTGAGACCATGGTGATGTGACCGGTGAATGAAACAACCCAACCCGATTGTGGTACGGAGGAAAAGTGTCATGTTCAAGAGCGACTTGCTACCATCAAAGTTTTCTTGAGTTTCTCCCAATTTTCCCCAGTCATTGCTGACCAGTACCTCTTTATTTTTGTCAAGCTTGAGGAGGATAACATATGCTTGTTCTATAACTTGCCCTTCGGGAAGCCCATCGCTATGTTTTAACGAGCCTAGCGATAGTGAAACTCGTTCTCGTCTAAAGACAAGTTTGTCGCTATTTAATGATTTTAATGAGTCTAACGACAAAGATAACTCGGTCCTTTTCATTTTTAGAGAGTCTGAAAAGGTACGTAAAGTTAACTCCAAAAGTCCTTTTTCTTCATCTAATCCCTTAGGTCCGAAAAAGTATAAAACAATACAGAAGGGATGAGTTTTCGATAGTTTTAACGAGCCGAATAAAACAAGCGCTCGATCTTTTTGTGCAATAATCCCTCAGGTCCAAAAAGATTAAAATCTAGAGGAGGGATAACACTTCCTGTCCCTTTAACGAGCTGGAAGGCCAAGGGCTCGGCAATCTTTTCATATTTTACGAGTCAGATGAAAAGAGCTTAAAGAAGACTCGTCTTTTGAGGAACGAGTGATGAAATAGGTTAGCAGCTGATTCTAGGTAAGGCTTGGAATCTTCCAATCACGGCAGTGTCACAAGGATGGCTAAGTGAAATCACTCTTCGCAGCTGTTCCTCAAAATGGGTAAACAATCAAATGGAGGTGAATGATTGGCCAATGGAAAAGTGGAGGTGACGGTGCAAACACGACCAAGGCTTTAATGGCTGATGATATTACATTCACTGTGGTTATTTACTGGGTAGTTCATTTTTTAACGAGCTTAAACGCGGATTGAAACACTTGCTCGATTTTATGTTTATTTTTTAACGAGCATGAACTATACGATAAAACTGCTCGGATCTTGCGTTTATTTTTTAACAAGCATGAACTGTGTGCTAAAACTGCTCGAATGGCGAACAGTGGGGCGCTATTGGTAAAATCTTCGACCATATCACTGTTTACTGTTTTTATTTGTAATGTCCTTGTGCTTTATTCTATCAAGACTTTAATCAAACTCATGTGTGCATGCAGATGTTGGTCCTGTTCATCCAGCAGTTCGCCCGAGAGCACCAGTCGCTGCCCCAGATGGAGAGACTGCTGGGAGGGTTATTCTTCGCGACCTTGATGTGGCTGAGACCCTTACAGCTATGCAGGAGCAGGTTGAGAGCCTTACTCTTGGCATCCCCGATGTGAGGATCGACGAGTTACCTTTACAGTTGCAGCGGCATACTACTGGTGTGCCTAGACAATGGACTCGTCTCTTACGCATGATTGCATAGGCCGTGACGTGCTATCATGAGCATCACTAGGCTAGGGTGCCCCCTAGCATTTTGAGTTTTTGGGTCATGCGACCGATTTTTGTCTTGGTTACAGAACATTATATGTAAACCATAAACAGCTTATATATATATATATATTTTGATTTTCGTGGTTTTATTCTGGTTGAGTTATGTGATCCATATGTACAACATTGATGATGTGTCTCTTTTTATAAATGTCGCAAATGTCTATCTAACACATAGTTTTCTAATGAGTCGGTTAATGTGTTTAAGTTTTTGGAAATATGCTGGTATTGAATTAAATCAAACTGCCTTTCCAAAATCTTAACCCTTAGAAACATACGATAAATAGCTGGATTGCGGACGGAATATATACCAATGAGTTGTAGTATTACGAGTTGTGAGTCTAGCCTGACGATTAGTCGGCGTATACCATGGGTGATGGCATCAGAGAGCAGTTCTATCAACGCGCTATACTCAGCGATGTTATTCGTTGATTGCCCAATACATACACCTTTGAAACTTACTAACTCGCCGCTTGGATCAAAAATGGCCCAGGCTGCGGAGGACAGGTTCCGCGAACTACGACTCGCTCCTTCGGCATATCCAACACATGTCTCCAGAAGGTTTGACATCTGCAATAAATGTAAAAAAGTGGATTACTCGACCAAAACAAACACTTTAGCGAAAACAAAATACAACAAAAGCATATAGGTTACTATTTAAGCATAGTAACGCTTAAGGTACAACCCATTACGGGGTTGCGCCAGTGGAATTCCGTCATAATCCATTAACTCGTAGGCTCCTTTTGCTAACACTCGTTTAACAATATAGGGGCCCATCCATAAAGAATTAAATTTACCCGCTCCCAATTTATCGGATTCTTGGTCATAAAGCAAGACCAAGTCACCTTCTGAGAAGACACGGGGTTTGACATTTTTGTCGAACTGCGCCTTGACTCGTTTCTTATGGGCTTCGTTAGCCAAAGCGGCGTCACAACGGGTTTCATCCAATTGGATTAATTCCAAGAAACGGGCCTCTTCTTCCGAAGTTCCGGGGAGGAGATCAATTGCGAGTTTAAGAGACGAGATTTCACACTGGATTGGCAAGACTGCTTCCAGGCCATACACCAGTTGGAAAGGTGTGAACCCGGTCGCATTCCTTACCGATGTTCGGTAAGCCCACAAGGCTGAGTACAGGATTAGGTGCCACCTTCTTTTGTGAACTCCGATCATCCTTTGCAACATACGCTTCAGGACCTTGTTGATTACTTCAACTTGCCCGTTAGCTTGCGGATAATATGGGGTAGAGCTGTCGTGAGACAACCCTAGTTTGGCAGCTAATTCAACCATCATGTGATTGCGAAAATGCGATCCATGATCTGTAACTATGGCCTGTGGTACGCCGAACTTGGCGACTACATGATTGAAAAAGAAAAGGGCAGCTGTTTCACCAGTATTATCTAATGTAGGCATCGCCTCGGCCCATTTGGTAAAATAGTCAACGGCGACTATAATATACCCATGCCCCCCAGTCGAGGTGGGGTTACATGTCATGAAATCGATGCCCCATTTGGCGAAAGGCCCAACAGCAACTATTGGCTGTAAAGGTGCGGGTGGTCTTCTGGTTTTGCTATCAAAAATTTGACAAGCGTGGCAACTTCTGACTGCGGTTATGCA
Organism: Pinus tabuliformis; assembly: GCA_031772625.1. NCBI lineage: Eukaryota > Viridiplantae > Streptophyta > Pinopsida > Pinales > Pinaceae > Pinus > Pinus tabuliformis. The sequence goes on from CM062816.1 coordinate 1,207,771,472, forward strand.
ATCTTTGAACATGGTTGGCCAGAAGTATCCTGCTCGTAAGATTTTTTGTGCTGTAGCATATCCAGATTGATGCCCCCCACACGCGCCTGAATGACACTCATTCAGGGCTTTTTCGGCCTCCTCATGGGTGAGGCACCTCCTTAGAACTGTATCGATACCACGACGGTAAAGCGTATCACCGACGATCATGTAGTCTTTTGCTTGGTATCGTATACGTTTCTGTTCTGAGTGAGAGGTGTTAGGCCTGAATTTTTGGGTTTGGAGGTAAACGATTATATCTCCATACCACTCATTGCTTATGGATATCAGAAACAAACTTTCGTCCACGATTGATTCTTCGGATGTTTCATCGTTGGACGACGATGGGAGATCGCACAATAATTCCGCGAAAACTAAAGCTTTCTTTGATTTGGATTTTACAAATTCCAGATCAAACTCTTGAAGGATCGCTATCCATTTTGAATATTTGCCCCCCAGCAATTGTCGCGACAATATATAAGTCATGGGGTTGCAATCTGATAGAATGGTAGTTTTCCGAAAGAGGACATAATGTCGAAATCTTTGTATCGCTTGAACAACAGCGAGTGCTAGATTTTCAACGTAAGAATATTTTCTTTCTGTATCATTCAAGTTTTTACTTAAATAATATATAGGATGTTCAATTCCATCGACTTCTTGAACTAAAACCATTGCAATGGTCGTATCTGCTGCAGCCAGATACAGGTTAAAATCTCTTTGATAGTCTGGGGCATACATTAATGATGCTTTTATTAGAGAATCTTTCAGAGCGTCAAAAGAAGCTTGCGCCACCTGATCCCAGACAAAAGGTACATCCTTTTTCAAAAGACGAGTATAACCTTTAGCAAGTTCTACGTAATTTGGAATGAACCTCCTCAGAAAGTTTGCTTTCCCTTGGAGTTTCTAAATCTGAAGCAAATTTGAAGGTGGAGGCAAATTAATGATTGCCTAAACCTTGCAAGGGTCGAGAGGAATCCCATCCTTAGAGACTACAAAGCCAAGTAAACGACCAGAACCGACGCAAAATACACATTTGTGTGGATTGAGCCGTATCTTGTAGTGTCAGCAACGTAGAAATATCGCTCTTAAATGCTGCGGATGATCAGTCCGCTTTCGCGAATGAGCCGGAAGGTCGTCGAGGTATGGTTGAACGATGTTCTTGATGTCATGGAAGGCATAATTCATTGCCCTCTGAAACGTCGCCCCTGCGTTCTTTAAACCAAAGGGTAATTTTCGATAAGCGAATGTGCCCCTCGGGCAAATGAATGCAGTCTTTGACTAGTCCTATGGGCGGATATTTATTTGGTTATACCCGGAAAATCCATCCATGAATGAAAAGATTTCACATCCGGCGCATTCATCAATTATCTGGTCAATGAAGGGTGTAGGATAGTTGTCTTTCGGACAAGCTTGGTTTACATCCCTATAATCAACACACACTCTAATTGTTCCTTGTTTCTTCATAACAGGGACAATATTCGATACCCAATCGGTTAGAGGAACCGGGTAGATGAAACCAGCATGGAGAAGTTTTTCAACTTCTGCCTTAATGGCAGCGGCTTTCTTGGGGTGCACCTGCCGAAGCCCTTGTCTTACTGGTTTGACATCAGGATACATCTTAATTTCATGTTCAACAATACTCGAGTCGATGCCTGGCATTTCATCATATGCCCAAGCAAAGACATCTCTGAATTCACGAAAAAGAGCGTTATATATTTCCAGTTCTGAAGGAGAACAACATTTGCCAACATAAATATTCTCTACAACATCTGCTTTGGTTGAGATATTTATGGCTATAGTCTCTTCAATATTGGATAGGTTTCACTCGGAATCCACCGTATTTACAGTATTTGATAGGAATTCAAAGACTGATGGGTGATAAAGGTCATCATGAGTATCTTCTTCACAATCTAGAAGAAGGGAACGATGGTGGCAATCATTCCATGGTGCCCCCTCAATCAACATTGATAGTAGGATTCCTTCATCGGTTCCATGCACTTTCGACCAAGGATCTAATGGGGTACCATATTCTCTAGACCTATCTACCCAAACGCTTGATGAGCGTTGATTTGGGTTCGCCTCCCATGCCAGAAACATTGATTGCTACAAAATTTCTATTGGGATTGGGGGCAAAACCATTGCATGATCCATGTTAGTATCGTCTTCTGAAATCTTCTGCACGGAAGATATCATGTTGCAGGCTCCTACCAACGCTACTTCTCCAATATAGATTGGAGGTGGAAGCACGAAAGTTCCCATTAATGTGGGGTCTTTCAGTAGGCCTACTCCGATATTTTGAAGCGAATGGTTGCTCTCATGGATCATTGGAATGCTTCCTGTAACTTGTGAACCATTAGGGAGGAAGTTTTGTTGGTCGACGATCGTAATTCCTCCTTGAAAGGGGAATGCGATCTTTCTAAAATAGGTTGACACAACAGCTGCGATGGCATAAATCCATGGTCTTCCTAGTAGGATGTTGTAATCAAGATTCCCATCGATGACTTCAACATCTATTTCTACCATTTTTCCCCCTAGTTCAACCTTCAAGTTATTTAGGATACCATACGGGGTATATGTCCTTCCGTCGAATGCTTTTAATGTTGTCGAAGATCACGACAAGGTCGGAGATCCTAAAGTTTTCCAGCAACTCATCGACATAATACATGTAGATGCCCCCTCATCAATAATTGTTCGGTGAACAGTTTTGTTGAGGGCTTTCACTTGGATAAGGAAAGCTAGTTGAGCTGGTAACTGAGGATCGTATCCTTTGTGGTCAAAGGATACAAGATTAGAATCCTTAGGATCAACCCCACCAATGGCTGATAACAAAGCCTGCCTTTGGGATGGGAAATTTTGTAGTACTTCAAGAGTCGACATAGCGGATGGCGATTGGGCCAAATCTTCCACTATGTTATAATGCTGCGCTGCTCTGGCGCGAGGATTAAATGTCAACTTGTGCACTACTCCCTTTTGCGGTTTTATTGTTAATTCGGGGATGATGGGTGGTACAACTTCTGTCGAAGTTGTTGTCGAACTACTTGGTTGATCTTTACCGTTGTCGTTCGACAGCTGCGGATTCCCTAATCTTTGTTCCTTGTCGAAATCAAAGCATCATTTTGTTGCTTGGAGATCGACAACATTAGCACTTGCGGTGGGGAAGCATTTCCACTATTAACCAGATTTTGACCTGGATTTGGAAACGGATCAGTTAACACAGCTGAGGTTTGCGAACTTTTGAAGAACCTTTTAAGCTCAGCTTTGTATGGACAATCGGCTGTCCAATGATCCTCGTCACATATAAGACATGGACTTTTTGGTTTCCCTTTCCCAGGAGGGTTCGAAGAAGTTTTTCCGGGAGATGACTCACCCTGTTTCTTCTTCTTCCCTTTGTTTTGCTTCTTCTTACTTCCTGGTTGATTGGTTTCTTTGCCTTTATCTGCTGATACGGCATTTACTTCCGAAGCAAGAATTTCGTCTTTTGCATTTTGATCTGAAGTCTTACGGGCCTTCTTGGAGTTGGCCTTTGTCGACTTCACGTTTGTCGTGCCAATCACGCCATCGCCAGCATGAGAGTCATTATTTGATTTAGGAGGAGGAGGAATTGAGAATTCCGGTCTAGGAGCGTCAGGTATTTTGTCGTAGAGCGTGCCAGACTGAGTGTAGACTAAGTCTAGATATTGTGCACGAGCAATAACTTGCTCTTCCATTACGACTCCCCCCTTGGCCACATCTTCCGTTATGGCAGGAAGTAACGACTTGATAAACCATTCAACTAATAGCTGATCGGGAACGTACGTTTTCACCATCCTACGACGACGTCGCCACTCATGTATATGATCAGATATGTGAGTGGTTGTTGTCTGTTTGAAGTTGGTTAAGATTTCCGTTCCCATTTCATACCTTATCGGTAATTGAAAATGGGTTAAGAAAGTCGTGGCTAGGGAGTTGAAATTGTCAAATGAGGCTCTAGGTAATTCAATATACCATTTTGCCACAGGACCCGTTAACGTCCTCTGAAAGAGGCGAAGCCTTATCGAATCATCGTTTAAGGTGTTTGATGAACACCATAGATGAAAGGTCATCACGTGATTTGATGGATCTTCACCTGGATTTCCATTAAATTTAGGAATGTCCGAAGGAAGTTTGTGAGGAATCGCTGGCCACCAAGGGGCGTAAGCAATTGGATCGTTTGTTAACCGGTGTAAATCGGGTAACTCTAAAGTTGCCACGAATGGTAACTGTTGATTCAGGTTAGGTGAAGCATACCCAGGGTACGATGGAATTGCCTGAGCAGTTGGCCTTTGCATACCAGCATAATGCAATTGATGTTGGTATGACTGATACGGTTGGTGGACTTGGCCACTGTAAAGTGGTTGATTTTGACCGTTTTGAATGTACGGTTGTCCACTGTTCGCAACGATCTGCTGCTCAGAACCTTGGTATACTTGTTGGAATTGTGGTTGTCGATATTGCACCAGCCACGGTTGTGAAGCCATGTTCTGTTGTGCTATACTAACCATTGGACCAAGGTGTGGGGTAATTGTACCCGTTTGGACCTGTGTCGCCCCACCAGTAGGCGATTGTGGTTGAGTCACAGAGTCAAGTGGCTGTTGCATTACAACCTGAGAAATCTGAGGTTGACATACAACAGGCAACATTTGAACTTGCGACACTGTCACAATAGCCGGTGTGGTCGGGATGTTCGACATAGGTACACATTGTTGCATAGAATACACAACCCTTGGTTGTTGAGGTAGCATAGGTACCCAACCACTTGATGTAATTCCAGTATAACCTGAATACTGTTGTGAACTCCCGTATGGATACCCTCCCGGAGGGGGTAATGAAAAGGCATACTGCCCCCCATACGGTGGCAATCCGGAACTCAAGGGGATTGTTTGTCCTTGGGGACTGGATTGCCCAAATTGACCTCCAAATGGATCAATCTGGCGAGTTTAAACATAAGAGTTGCCGGATATTATTCCGGAGGAACAAACTGGAACAGACCACACTGTCGAAATAGTCTCTGAGTGGACTCCTTCTAGCGGTTGTGAGCTAGTTGGGACAGATGGTATGCCGGCAAACATTGTCGGAGTGACGGCAGGGAGTTCTGCTGTCGCTGTGTCATTCGACACAGTCCTAGATGTTGACGGTTGCTCAGACATTTTGAGTCTATCCAAGAGATTACCTAGCGATTCTACAGGAACTTCCACTGGTGGTAGACTAACTTCTGATGTCGAAGGAAATAGAGTGACCCCGACTCCAAAATGTGTTGGAGTACTTGCTTGCGGATCTTCTACAATTTCCTCTATCGCAATCAAACCAGGTGGAAGGGGAAGACCGTCAGGTCCGTAAAATATTTCTGGTGCCGAAGAAGGGGTTGAATCAACAACGACATATGTTTGTAGAACAAGACTCTCTGAACCGGTTACAGATGGAACTGGTTCAGTAACACAAGTGTTTGTTCTCAGACTAGGATCAGTATCACTGTCCCTCTGTGACTGTTGAACTTCTTCCGTAGAGGCAGGGTTTCCAGAAATGTTTGGAGTAACCGGAATCTCATATGTTGTTGGAACAGTTGTTCTAACTTTGATAGGAGATTTCGAACCAGTTAAACGAGTTCGCTTTGTCCGTACTGTTTTCGATTCCGGAGACAAAGACGGTTGACTCGTAAGTCTCCGCGAACGACGGGGTTTCAATTGACTTTCTTCCACGATTGTGGTTTACTTGATCAACAAAAATACAAAAAAAGGGGAAAGTGTGTTTCCGAATTAAATGAATTTTTAGACGCTTTAGACACAACTTGCTTTTTCACTTTTAAAGAGTCGAGAAAAAGCTAAAGATGACTCTAGTCTCCTTCAATGTTTTAACGAGCCCGAAATGACAAATGCTCGGATGGACTTTTTCCGTTATAGAGTCTGAAAAAGGCCAAAAGGAACTGCTCTGGAGTTCTAGGTAGAGGGTGTGCCAAACTTTTCGCAAAACCGCAGAATACTTTTTAAGGTACGGGCGGTCGATCTTCCTGAATGCTGTGTTCAGTGCATTGCGATCAGTAGGGCGGCCGACACGGCTTCCTAAGGATAAAGGTTTTATGCCTATAGGGGTCTCCCAATATATACGCGACGGTACGTGGGAGCACAATCCGTACTGGCGCTATCGTCCCTCAGGAGGAATCACCCACCATCAACGAGATCGACAGTCACTAGGCTTTACGAAGCCGGAACACGTCTCTAGCCTAGACCTCTATGTTGTGCGTTGTGTTGCAAAGCGTTGTTAAGTTCATTCAATTTATTTTAGGTTGATATTTTTAGAAGTTTGCCTTTTGAGGTTCACCACGAGATGTATGATACAATTCCTAAATGCAGTCTAAAGATGATAAGCAAGCTTTATATCTTTTCAACTTATGAAAATCCTAGCTACAAAGGGAAAAGAAAGACACCATCTTTTCTTAAAGAGCAATCAACACACTCTAATGCACTTTCCCTAAATCAAGCATGCAAACTATCAAGATGCAAATGCACAATGCAGGTGTTTGTTTTCCGCTTTCTTAGTATTGATGCCTACAAAGAAAGCTTTTTGTACAACTTTGAATTTGCTTTTAAATGACAAATACAAACAAGTTTACTTTTTCGAAATCAGAGAGGGTAGAAGAGATTACAACACTTTACGATTTCTGAAATGAATACTTGTTTTGACACTTAAAAGAGACAAACTCAAACCAAAAGCAAAAGTAAATGTATGATCAACTGTAAACAACCAGTGAACTCTCTCCTAAGATCACAATCAACAGATCTGAATCAAGGGCTACAGGATGACTATTTCACTCTTGCAAAGGAAGACTGTAAATGATGCCACAAACACATAAAAACACTCACAGTCTTTTTGTACAAAAGGAGGTGGAATTTAAGCAGAGAAAAGGAGTTATCAGACAGGTACCTATGCTGGTTACAGGCTGCAAAAATCAGAGATCAAAACAAGGCAAAACAGAGAAGAGAACCCCAGCTGCACATGGTCTAACTGGATCAGCGCACCCTCAACACAGGGGTTTTGACATTCAGCGCTGGTAGCCTTCACGGGACCTGCGTTGAAATGCAAAACCTCTTCACAGGGTCTGCGCTGAAGGAGAAACGAGAGTTTCTCACTGGGTTCTGGGTCACAGTTTGCTATTTAATCTATAGTTTCAGGCCAAATCAAAGCAACAAGCAAGGTACAATCAAAGGGATGCTTTGAAGAAGGACTAAGATCTATCACAAAGGATCATCAAATCATTTGTGAGTCCATTGTTCAGATCATAGACAAATCCAGTGATTGGATCAAAGCAGCAGCTGTCTACTTTGCATCTGAGAATAGCAGATGCAGTTCGATTGTTGTTGTTGAGTCTATGAAACAAACAATGATAGAGACACAAATAAAATTACTAAACAGATTTCCCCAGCGGAGTCGCCAATTTGTTGTGGGGAAAAATGCCTATGCAGGACGATCCTATCCACCTAAGGTGTGACAGTGCCTTAGCAACAAACAGAGACAACTATTCTAGTATTCTTCCTTTATGAATTAAGAATGAAGAGAGATAGATGGACTAACCGGTGTCTTCCGTTTGTCCCTCGATCCAGTTCTCTCTTCTCTTTGGGAGTTCCTAGCTACTTGCCTTCTCGCTCGCCCAGCTTCAACAGGTTTCTGCAAGATCACAAGAAGAGAACACTACACAAAGACATAGATTCATATTCATAACTAGTTCAGGATTAGAAATAAACTAAACATACTAATGCAACCATACATCAAAGATACATCAGTATATAGGAGAAACCAAGATAGATTTATTGATGAATAACAAGGTTCAGGAAGAGATACAACCCAGAGGGCTCCAATCCAGCATCTCCTTCCCAGCAAATGAAATTCCTATCTTCACCTTCCCTCAAAGCATTAAGCACCCAATGGTTCCAGTCTCAAACCAACAGCAATTCTTTGCAATAACAAAATTCCAGCCTCTAGATCTCATGGAGTAGAGATCCATATATAGATGTTTGGAGAGAGGATGAGCCAGCTTGAGATCTGACTAGTGTCCTCTCCCTCTGTCAGTTCTTGATTCCACTTGGAGGTTCTTGCTTCCACTTGGAGATTGGGAACCTCTTACTCATCACTAGTCGAATTCACTGAGGCAAGTGTCATTGAGGAAGATTCTGGAAGCTTCTTGGGTCTTGACACCTCTTAGAATGAACTTGCCATTTGTCAATTCCCGCTCAGCGCACCGTGGTTGATGAGCCCCAATTTTTGGTACAATTTGGGCTCATTTGACCTACTTACCTTGCTCAACCATTCATCTTTTATCACTTATGCATTCATTTCTTAGTATATTCGTGTTATTTGTAGGAAGAAGGGCAGGCATTATATCTATGTGGCTAATACATGATGATTTCAGGTTTTTGGCATTAAAGAGAGCAAAAGACCACGCAGAAGGAGACAAGGAGACAACAAAGGTGGCATTGCAGGTTTATAGGGAGGTTGTCTACAGCCTTAAATAACCTCCCTCGTGATTTTCACCTTAACTCCGAGCTCCAACATCTCTCCCCACTGAGCTTAGAGGCAGCCAACAGATTCTACAGGATCAGCAGTTTGACTTTCAGTTGGACAGCCAAGCTCCACGAATGGAGGAAGCCAGCTTGATCTTCATTGTGTATAAATATGAAGGTCGTAGCCTTTGGTAGGAGCTTTTTGAACTTTTGAACTAGCATTGTAATTTCTGAGCACGAGCTACAGCTCGGTGTTTGTTTTTGTAAGCCAGTTTTGGCATGACATTAGACTCTTGATTATGAATAAAGGCAAGCAGATTTGGATCTAATTCTGAGCTTTTAAGGGAGCTATAGCTCTCAGGTTAGGGCCCAACCTGAGAGCCATAGACCTCCTCTTCCTTGTATTGTTACTTGTTTCCTTGCAGCACTTTATTTCCTCTGTTTTGACATGCATTTAGAATTTACAGTCTGCTGATTTGATTTCTTTTGTGTGATTGAGTAGGATTAGTTTACAGTTCAAGTGCTTTCAGTTGCTTAGATCAGAGTAGGAGGATTGTAATTCATTAGAGCTCAAAAAAGGTTGATAGTGCACTCGCTGCCATCTCTGTCTAGAGATTGGGGGTGTGGGCTGAACCAACCACCAAAAAACGCAGTCTTATGCTTTCATGCAAGCTGCCACACAGTCATTGCAATCGTAGATCCTTCCATGCATTTTTCTCTAGAGCCATACTTCTTCATTCTAACTCCATGCATGACTTCTCTTCATGATTTACATTGCTATTAATTGGTTTAATAGCACAGGTTAATGGATTCTCGTTTTTGGTGCAAGACATAAGCAATTTGTTTTATTTACACTGCTCAGTATCATTCCGTTTCCTTCTTCTTCTTCTTACCCACGCCTAAAGCCACCTACTCGACCTCTGTTCAGTTCTTTTACCTTCCAACTCTTCCATTGCCCACGTAGCTCCATTTCCTTGACCTTTCGTTGCTCCCATCCTTCTATCCACCAACCAACTTCGTGCACTCTTTCTCCATCTTATTTATCTGCTCCTGAGCCATCACAAGCTCCATCTCCATCTTACCTATCCACCCATACCGCTCCATCACCTCACCATCACCCAAAACTCCCACGGTAGAACATCCTGTAGAAGTTAGCAGACTTCCTGTAGAATTCCTGAGTTTCCTGTAGGATCCCCTGCAGACATCCTGTAGGAGCCTACAAACTCGGTTGCCGAGCACCTGAACGTTGTGGACTTCTGTGGACTGATGCTAGGGACCCCCTGGGACCTCTCCTAGCCCTCCTGACCTTTCCCAAACTTTCTCTCCCTTCGCACCACCTCTGCACAGCCAAACCCTAATAAGAAACAAAATCATAATCACTCCATCCACTTAAGCAAAAATACAAAAACAATGTTCTTTTCAATGGAAGTAGTTTGAGTTCATGCATTTCACATCACTAGAAGTAATGGCATCATTTTTAGACATTTGCACTCTCACTATTGCATCATAGAGGGTAAACTAGTCAGATTAGGGTTTACTAGGGTTTCCATGTTTTGGTTGGCTTTCAGTTCATTTTTGCAAAGTAGATTAATTTCCTTTGAAATAGCCTTCGTCCATCATTTAGAAAGCTTCTTCTGAGAGCATATAGAAGTTGGCTTGAGCCCTAGCGGACTTGTGCCAGCTGACCAAGTGACAGTTGTGACAAGAGCTAGTACTTGTGCATACAGCACCGTCACTTCCAAGTTTGTATGAACTACCGGGTTGATAAAATTAGAGATAGGAAGCCCCAGGAGTTGTAGCATTATTGCTACAATACTGGAGCCCACCATCTTTTTGGCGTCGTTGACGGGGAAGCATCAGAGTATTAGTAATTGTTTCTTTTCTTCTATTTTCTTACTCTTGCCTTCTGCTAAGTAATTTATTTCATTTCCATTCTGCAAAAGTAGCATAGACATTTCCTGCTTTCATAGATTAGCATTTCCTGCTTTCATAGACTAGCATTTCCTGCTTTCATAGATTAGTGTTTCAATTCTGCAAGCGTAGAATAGCATTTCCATTCCTGCAATTTCATTTGAGCAAAGTAGATTAGTTCTTTCCTGCTTTCAGTTTAATTCTGCATCTTTATAGTTAGTTGTAGATCAATCTGTTTCAGTTTTGCAGGTACCGCAGAAAAACAAAAGCAATCAAAAAAAGTCTTTCCATTTCATGCCTCGTAGGAATCGAGATAAAACAGGCAAATTCTTACCCAACACCCCCACCACATCACTGAGTCACCCTTCTCTCTTCTTCGGTGACAGTGATCCAGAAGAACCTATAGGTGAACCTCCTGAGATATACGAAGATCCTATAGCAGAAGAAGAATTAGAGACCATCCCGTCTGAAACTATGGCTGACAATAGAAGAGAAGATGAGAGAATAGAAGGTGCCTTCCCCATTCGAGAGACCAATGGAGAGATGAAAATGAAGAACATTAGCCCATCCGCCTTACCTCACTTCCATGGACTGACTACTGAAGATCCTGATACCTTCTTGTTTGAGTTTGTTGTCCTTTGTAGAACCTATGACTATACTGAAGATGAGCAAAAGCTGAAACTCTTCCCTTCAACTCTTAAGGATGCAGCATTACGCTGGTTCATGGGCTTACCTGGGAATAGTATCACCACTTGGGCTCAAATGCAGCAAGCTTTCAATACCAAGTACAGGGATTACTGTAGGTCTAAGGAAACCAAGGGAGAAATCTTTCGGATGACCATGGGAAATGATGAGTCCTTAGAGGATTATGAGGAGAGGTTCCAACTTAGCTATAAGCGGGCCAGGTGCACACTTGACCCTGAATCCCTCAAGTTGGTCCTGCTCCGAGGAGTCCCTGAAGACCTCTTAGATACCCTTCACATGTTAGCTGGGGGGGACATTTACCAACTGCCTTATGAGGACATTAAGACTGTGTTTAGAAACCACTCCAGGGCAGCTCGGAAACGAGGTAGAGGAAACCTCCTCTCAACTAGTGTCCCTTTCTCCAAACATGAGCTTGCAAATCAATTAGAAGATCTTAAGAGTGAGGTGAGATAGACCATCGCCATGCAGCTGGACACATTCAGGATCCAGCAAAAGAAGGAAGAGGCTGAGAGAGCCTTGGCTATCTTCTGCCCTAGATGTACCAGGAGGCACCCTAAGAACGAATGTCCATTGCATTCGGTTGAAGTGTGTTTCGTTTGTGAGGAGGACCATCCCACAAATCAGTGTCCAACCTTACCTGGGTTTAAAGCCATGTACCAAGGGACAGAAGCTCCCACTGAACCTCTCTATTACCTCAACCAAAGGAGGCCACAAGGACCTAGAACTTACCAGCAAGGGATGCAAGGGGCACCTCAAGCTTATTACAGCCCCAACCAATCGACTCCTATGCCTTCCTGGGGTTCCCCTGCTCATCCTTCCTGGTCCATGCCTCCTCCATGGTCTTATCCACCTCAGTACCCTACTCAACCTACTTCTCATTCATATCATTCACAGGCCCAGCCACAGCCTCAGTGGAATGCACCTCAGTCGGGGTGGAGGCCCCAATACAACACTCCTCCTGCCATTTTGCCTCCAACACCAGTTCAACCTCAACCATTACCTCTTGCTCCTCCAAGGCAACCTCAAATGCCTGCTCAACCGAACCCAAACCCCAACAATAGACAGGCCCAACAGGTATACACTGGGGAAACCTCATGCCCTACTTATGCTGTGGAGATCCAGGAGATCAATCTTCGATCTGGCAAGACTCTTCCAGATCGCCAACCTCCTCCCCCAGAGGATGAGGAAGATAAACAGGAAAGTGAACCAAAGGCTATTCCACCCTTTCCTAAGAGACTAACAGCCACCACACAACCCAACCCAGAGGAGGATGAGCTTCTGGGTGAGCTCAAGCAGTTGTGTGTAAAAATACCACTTCTCCAAGCCATCAAGGATGTGCCAATATACAACAAACTGGTTAAGGAAAAGTGTTTCAAACACCCAGGCAGGCGGAAGAAAGATGCTTCAACCATCAATGTCATAGGACAACTGTCTGACCTTATGTTAGGACAAGTCATCTGCCCAAAGTACCTAGATCCTGGAAGTCTTGTAGTAGATGTCCACATCAATGGCACCATCATACCACACACCTTGATTGATCTGGGGGCTGCCATTAATGTGATGACCAGGGATACCATGCTCAAACTCAATCTTCAGGGTTCCTTGAGGAAGACCTCAACAGTACTGCAATTAGCAAATCGCTCCACTGTGACTCCCGAAGGGATTGTGGAGGATGTCTTGGTCTCTATCGACTCTTGGGAATACCCTGCAGATTTCTTGGTTCTGCAACCCAAGGCAACGCTTACTGGATATCCTCTCATTTTGGGAAGGCCTTGGTTAGCCACTGCAGATGCTTACATAAGTTGTCGTGCAAGAAATATGACCATCAAAAATGGTCCTATGTCCAAGCAGCTAGTCCTATATCCTCCTGCCCAACCTTCCTTAGAGCATGACTTACCACTCTGGTTGGAGGAAGGAGAGGAAGATGAGGTGTACTCAGCACCTCTGTGCACCCTAGATACCACCAGAAGAGACCCCCCAACCGAGGATGACTTGATTGAGACCTTGATCCAGAATCCACCTTCCAGTGCACTATCCTTAGAGAAATTGGTGGAGGATGCCCAAGCCAGCACCCTAGTGGATCTTTGTACGACCAACCCTGTCACTCCCAGAGTCAAGAATGTGGAGTTCGGCCCTGAGAGAACGTTAAAGATCAGCTCCTCCCTATCTCCTTCCCAGGAAAAGGAGTTGTGTAGCCTGTTGGCCAGTCACCTAGATGCTTTTGCTTGGAGCTATAAGGAGATGAAAGGAGTCCATCCTTCGGTCTGTACCCATCACATATACATCAAAGAGGGTTGTAAACCGGTTAGGCAACCTCAGAGGAGAATGAATCCAGCCCTTAAGGACATTGTCAAGGAAGAACTGCAAAAACTATTGGATGCCGGATTCATTTACCCCATCTCAGATAGTGAATGGGTGTCCCCTCTGGTGTTGGTTCCCAAGAAGAATGGGAAGTGGAGAATCTGTGTGGACTACCGAGAACTGAACAAAGCTACCAAGAAAGACCATTTCCCTCTACCTTTCATAGATCAGGTGTTGGATGAACTGGCAGGAAAGAAGTTCTTCTCTTTCCTGGATGGGTTTAGCGGGTACAACCAGATTCAAATCAGCCCGGAAGACCAAGATAAAACCACTTTCACTTGCCCTTGGGGTACCTTTGCCTACCGAGTTCTTCCCTTTGGGCTATGCAATGCTCCTGCTACCTTCCAGAGAGCTGTCTTAAGCATCTTCTCGGAGCTGGTCCATGATGCAGTGGAAATCTATATGGATGACTTTACTCCTTATGGGGCCAACTTCCAGGAAGCATTGTCCAATCTAGGAAAAGTCCTAACCAAATGCATTGAGATGAACCTGTCCCTTAGTCCTGAAAAATGTGAATTCCTGATGACTGAAGGGACCGTGTTAGGCCATACCATTTCTTGCCAGGGGTTACAGGTGGATCCTAACAAAATTGCTCTCATCAAGAAGGTTCCACCTCCCCAAAAGGTAAGGGATGTTCGGAGTTTCTTGGGATTAGCAGGATATTACCGAAGATTCATTAAGGACTTCAGCAAGCTAGCCTCGCCATTGTTTGGCCTGTTGGCAAAAGATGTGGAGTTTAAATGGACTGACGATTGTCAGAGGGCTTTGAATGAATTGAAGGACAAGTTGGTGTCAGCCCCAATCCTGAGAGGTCCAAACTGGGCCCTACCTTTCCACATCCACACTGACGCCTTGAACAAAGCCATAGGTGCAGCTTTAGGACAAGTCGAACAAAAACTTCCATATGCCATTTACTTTGTTAGTAAAAACTTGTCCAAAGCTGAGCTGAATTACACTGTAACTGAGAAGGAATTCTTGGTTGTGGTCCATGCACTGAACAAGTTCCGACACTATATCACTGGCTATCAAACATTTGTACATACAGACCATGTTGCCATTAGATATTTAATGAATAAACCAGATGTGAATGCTCGTATTATTAGATGGTTACTTTTATTGCAGCAGTTTGATTTGACCATTGTTGACAAACCAGGTAAAGAAAATGTTGTTGCTGACTTTTTATCTAGATTGGATTTGTCTGCAGATGAGGATGGAACAGTGGATGACCAGATGCCCGATGAATATCTGTTTGCTATTTCAGTACTCTCTCCATGGTTTGCTGATATAGCAAACTACCTTGTTTCAGCACAGTTCCCTCCGCACCTATCTTCAAGAGAGAAGAGCAGAATCATCAGAAAAAGTGCCTCATTTACTTGGATCGGGGGCAATCTGTTCAAGCTTGGCCCCGATCAGATCTTAAGGCGTTGTGTAAGGGAGGAGGAAGTCTTTGACACCCTCCTCACCTGTCATGATGGGCCTTGTGGAGGACATTTTGCAGCAAAGAGAACTGCCTTCAAAATCCTGCAGGCAGGCTACTATTGGCCCACACTTCATCAGGATGTCAGAAGATATGTCAGCCAGTGTGACCAATGCCAAAGAATGGGGAAACCGACCCAAAGGGATGAGATGCCTCTCCAACCTCAGGTGACTCTTGAGCCATTTGAGAAGTGGGGTATGGACTTTGTGGGCCCAATCAACCCTCCTTCGAGGCAAAGGTCTTACATCATTGTGTGCACTGACTACCTGACAAAGTGGGCAGAGACCAAAGCAATCAAAGAAGCAACAGAAGAAAAGGTGGCCGAGTTCCTAAGAGAAAACATCTTCTATAAGTTTGGCTATCCAAGAGAGCTGGTCACCGATCAAGGGAGCCAGCTCACCTCCAACCTGGTTGAAGATCTACTAGCTCATCACAAGATCAAGCATAAGACTTCCACCCCCTATCACCCTCAAGCAAATGGGCAGGTGGAAGTCACCAATAGAGCATTAGAAGGGATCTTGACTAAAGTGGTGAGCAGCAGCAGAAAGGACTGGGCAGATCGCCTGGTTGAAGCCACATGGGCTTACAACACCACTTGGAAGACCACCACCGGCTTCACACCTTATGAGCTGGTCTATGGGAAGAAAGCTTTGCTGTCCATTGAGTTTGAATACAACACTTTGAGGATGGCAGCTCAGCTAGATCTAGATCTCAGCCATGCACAACAAGAAAGGTTATTGCAGCTAAATGCACTGGATGAGCACCGGATGCAGGCCCTCCTTCACTCAGAAGTGGTTCAACTTCAGAGAAAGGTGTGGCATGACCAACTTCTCCATGACAAGCAATTTCAGCCTGGAGATTGGGCTCTGTTGTATGACTCCAGATACAAAGATTTCAAGGGGAAGCTGAGAACCAGATGGCTAGGGCCATATTCAGTGGAAAAATGTCATGACAATGGATCTGTTCTTATTCGGACCATTGATGAGGAATCCATCCCCATGCTTGTCAATGGGCATCGATTGAAGATCTACAGGAAGCCTCTCTCAAGACAAGAGTTCATCAAAACTATGGAGAAGGCAGTGTTGGTCATAGAGAAGGGTTCTGCCTCTGCTTTGGGCATACCCTGAAGAATCTAAAAAAAAAAAATAATAATAAATAAATAATAAAGATCCTTGGGTGAAAACCTTTCTGAGGCGCCCAAGGCAGGTGGTAGGGGTGAAAACCTCATTGAGGCGCCCCTATTGTCTTTCAAAAAAAAAAAAAAAGAGATTGGAAAAGATCCTTGAGTGAAAACCTCTTTGAGGCGCTTGAGGCAGATGGCAAGGGTGAAAACCTCAATGAGGTGCCCTTGTTATCTTTCAAAAAAAAGAGAAAAAACAAAAAAACAAAAGAAAAAAAACAAGGTCAGCAGATTCATTATGTAAAATTGCATGCAGGTTGCAAGTGTTCTATGGAGGAGAGGAAGCCTCTCAACTCAGAGCTCAGGATCCTTATCATGCTGTCAGGAGACCTCACCAGCACCTCCTCCAAGAATACTCATTTTCTCCAAGGTATGTGCAATTTTATTACAGCTTGAGTCTTCTACAGGAAGACGCAGATTTTCTACAGGAAGATGCAGATTTTCTACAGGAAACGCAACCTTTCTACAGGAAGCTCTGTATTTCTACAGGAAACTTCCTGTAGAAGCTCAGAACGGCCCAAAATTCATTTCATGAGGAGATCTAACGGCTAAGGATCGGTTTGGACGCATGCAAGCCATTGTTGTCACCCTTGCACATTGTTGTTATCTTGTTCCACCATCCTTGTCGACATGCAACAAAGTTACCTGCACCAGCAAAGCAGATCGATGAGTTCTCAAGACAAAGCAAATTCTAAATGAAAAAACGTTGGAGATCTCACACCATATTCATCCCAGTCATCCAGAAGCTCCGAGAGCGTGATCGTGAGGCCAGATCCTTCGTCGTGCAGCATGCACCCAAGGAGGAAGAACTATTAAAAGACATCCCGCGGGAGTCCTGTAACAGTTAAGCCCGCTAGAGTGGATACCATTCACAGCGTCGGCCATATGCAATGAAACGCGGGTGCATGCAACCAAAGCATCCAATCCATCGTCGGCAGCCTATAAACATGGACCTCCGGGCCTGTGTAAGTTTTCCAGCAGCAGGTAAATCCACTCATCAGCGTCCACAAAACCGAAACATCGTGTGCAGCCGCGCAGGTAAGTTTCTCGACCCTTCCTTCCATCAGATTGCATGAATTTTACTTTGATTTGATTGCAAAGTGTAAAGGTGAATGGGTTGAGCGGCCGTATGGCCATTTGGCCGGCCACGTCGGCCAGTTAATGGTCTAGTTGGATGTTTGGGTGGCGGCCATGACAAAAATAATGGGCAGCACGCACGTGAGAGCAATCCCGTCGGGGAAAAAAACGAGTTTAACAGAAGAGGCGGCGGCAAATCTGCGGGAATTGATGCGGCAGCAAGTGAACGCACAGTTGAATGATGGGATGACGTCGCCCAACGGTCCGGCGGGGACAGCTCACCCCCGTGCCACAGATTCCGCTGATTCAAAATCTAATCGGCTAGATTGCCCTCATGCATTTATCAACCACCATTTTGAACTCGAGTGGCTATCCTGATCTTTCTGCAGTTCGATACGCCGAGCCTTTGGCTATCAGAACGCTTGTGAAGCACACCCAAAGCACAGACCAACTGCAGTCTTTCCCGAAAATTGCGCGCTGCTTCTACAGGAACGTTGTTTCTATAGGAACGCAGTTTCTACAGGAAGGCGGGTGCCTCACGTAAAAAGGTGGCAGATTAAAAAGGCAACCCTGAACTCTTCATGCAACTGGTTTTTAAAGGTGGAAGAATAGTCGTCCACAGTCTAGTCATAGAAAAGTGGTGAAATTGTTGTCTGCTGTGCCTATACTGTCATTCTACAGGGTGTCAGGGTAATTAAACTATGTTAAGTTCCTCAAGGATAAGTTTTGTGGATTATGTTCATGACAGAAGCGTAATTCTACGCTCTGTCTCAGTAGACCAAATTTCTTCCACAATCACCACCTCTGGTTAAAGAAACTGTTTCATCATGCCGGGTGGGTTTATTAGACGAGAACCCACTGATTCAACCAAGTTAAGGGAAAACCAGGAGGTGGTGGAGCTCTTCACACGGGTTCAATGGATATCTTTTTGTGATAAATTGCAGGGTTACGATGATGAAGTGGCAGAAGAATTTTTGCAGGCTCTAAGGCCGAAATCCAAGACACTGGCCACAGTGAACTTCAGGGGCCTAAGCCTCAAGCTCACCCCGCAATATATCAGTCGAATCACTGAACTTCCAATGGGTTTGCCATGGGATAAGGAAGAAAGCAAGTTTAGCCAGCAGGACAAGAAAGAATTCTTTCCACCTAAGGAGGAATTCTCGGAGGACAAAAATGGGGTGCGTAGAACCAGTTTGCTGCCACCATGGAATGAAGTTAGCCTGCAAATCATGAAGTATATAACCTGTGAAGGCCGTTTTAGCATCGTGTATGCGTATCACTTTTGGTTGCTCACTGAATTGAGGCACCGGATTGATCTTCCTGTAGAACAGAAACTGAGCATTCCTTATTTCCTGCTACAGTCTCTAATTGAGTGTGCCACAAAGTTAAAAGAAGGCATACCAGATCAGGTAGCCCACCATGGGTTGATCAAACTTCTTGTGGAGGATGCGCTCCATTCATATAAGGTTCCCCTCTCATGGGAATCATTCAGAAATTTGACAAGAGATGGAGACATAAGGATGTTGATTGAAGAAACGGGTTCCTCCAGCAGTGAGGAAAAAGAATCAGTGGCCGAGGGAAAGAAGGAAACAGGCCAGAAGACCCCGACCACAGTGCAGAAGAAAGAACAAAAGAAGAAGCATGAGAAAAAGGATGACAAAGAAAAAGGTGACACACCCATTTTGTCAGCAAGAGAAAAGAGGTTGCAGAGCAGAACGGACAAAGCTGAGATGGTCCACATCAGCCCAAGTACCTCATCAGCACCCGCAACCAAACCAAAAAGCAAAACCCATGCAGCAAAGCAAGCCAAGGTGGCGACACCTGTGTCTACAGGAAAGCAGAAACAGGCTTCTACAGGAAGCCCGAAAACAGAGAAAGGGTCTTCTACAGGAAGCCCGAAAACAGAGAAAGGGTCTTCTACAGGAAGCCCGAAAGCAGAGAAGGGGTCTCCTACAGGAAGCCCGAAATTGGTCAGAACAGGGTCTTCTACAAGAAGCCCAAAATTGGTAAAGAAAGGGTCTTCTACAGGAGGCCCAAAAGTGGGTAAAGCAGGGTCTTCTACAGGAAGCCCGAAGTCAGAAAGGGAGGGGCCCTCTACAGGGAGCCCTGGGAAAGCAAAACGCAAGAAATAGAAGGCTGGCATTCTCGAAAAGGAGGCAGCAGCTGCGCTGGCCGCCCTCAGTACACCTCCAAAGCCAAAGGAGAAGAGAGAGAGGGAGATCCCTCTACCTTTTGAAGCTAGGAGAAGTAAGAGAATAAAAACGGGCAAGCCGCAGCCTCCACCCAGCAGCCAAGACATTTTAGGGGGTGTCCCTATTTCACCCAGTGAGAGATCCCCCTCTAAAACATCGGCCACCCCCAAGAGGGGAAGCCCAAAAATAACCGCCTAAACACGAAGGATAGGCCAATCGGCTTTCGAAGCCTAGCTCAAGGAAACAGGAAAGAGGGAAGAAGCGCCACCCTCGTCACCGCCAGGGGCAGAAGAGGCAGGGCCACCAAGAACAGGAAAGGAAGAGCATGTTCCGGGCCCTAGTTCTCGGCCAAGGACAAGGAGCTGGAGCAAAGTTGCTCAAGGATGAGCAAATATTTTAGCTGGGGGGTGATGATGAGCCCCAATTTTTGGTACAATTTGGGCTCATTTGGCCTACTTACCTTGCTCAACCATTCATCTTTTATCACTTATGCATTCATTTCTTAGTATATTTGTGTTATTTGTAGGAACAAGGGCAGGCATTATATCTATGTGGCTAATACATGATGATTTCAGGTTTTTGGCATTAAAGAGAGCAAAAGACCACGCAGAAGGAGACAAGGAGACAGCAAAGGTGGCATTGCAGGTTTATAGGGAGGTTGTCTACAGCCTTAAATAACCTCCCTCGTGATTTTCACCTTAACTCCGAGCTCCAACAGCTCTCCCCACCGAGCTTAGAGGCAGCCAACAGATTCTACAGGATCAGTAGTTTGACTTTCAGTTGGACAGCCAAGCTCCACGAATGGAGGAAGCCAGCTTGATCTTCATTGTGTATAAATATGAAGGCCATAGCCTTTGATAGGAGCTTTTTGAACTTTTGAACTAGCATTGTAATTTCTGAGCACGAGCTACAGCTCGGTGTTTGTTTTTATAAGCCAGTTTTGGCATGACATTAGACTCTTGATTATGAATAAAGGCAAGTAGATTTGGATCTAATTCTGAGCTTTTAAGGGAGCTATAGCTCTCAGGTTAGGGCCCAACCTGAGAGCCATAGACCTCCTCTTGCTTGTATTGTTACTTGTTTCCTTGCAGCACTTTATTTCCTCTGTTTTGACATGCATTTAGAATTTACAGTCTGCTGATTTGATTTCTTTTGTGTGATTGAGTAGGATTAGTTTACAGTTCAAGTGCTTTCAGTTGCTTAGATCAGAGTTGGAGGATTGTAATTCATTAGAGCTCAAAAAAGGTTGATAGTGCACTCGCTGCCATCTCTGTCTAGAGATTGGGGGTGTGGGCTGAACCAACCACCAAAAAACGCAGTCTTATGCTTTCATGCAAGCTGCCACACAGTCATTGCAATCGTAGATCCTTCCATGCATTTTGCTCTAGAGCCATACTTCTTCATTCTAACTCCATGCACGACTTCTCTTCATGATTTACATTGCTGTTAATTGGTTTAATAGCACAGGTAGCACAGGTTAATGGATTCTCGTTTTTGGTGCAAGACATAAGCAATTTGTTTTATTTACACTGCTCAGTATCATTCCGTTTCCTTCTTCTTCTTCTTACCCATGCCTAAAGCCACCTACTCGACCTCTGTTCAGTTCGTTTACCTTCCAACTCTTCCATTGCCCACGTAGCTCCATTTCCTTGACCTTTCGTTGCTCCCATCCTTCTATCCACCAACCAACTTCGTGCACTCTTTCTCCATCTTATTTCTCAGCTCCTGAGCCATCACAAGCTCCATCTCCATCTTACCTATCCACCCATACCACTCCATCACCTCACCATCACCCAAAACTCCCACGGTAGAACATCCTGTAGAAGTTAGCAGACTTCCTGTAGAATTCCTGAGTTTCCTGTAGGATCCCCTGCAAACATCCTGTAGGAGCCTACAAACTCGGTTGCCGAGCACCTGAACGTTGTGGACTTCTGTGGACTGATGCTAGGGACCCCCTGGGACCTCTCCTAGCCCTCCTGACCTTTCCCAAACTTTCTC
Organism: Pinus tabuliformis; assembly: GCA_031772625.1. NCBI lineage: Eukaryota > Viridiplantae > Streptophyta > Pinopsida > Pinales > Pinaceae > Pinus > Pinus tabuliformis. Next base: position 1,207,792,901 of record CM062816.1, read on the forward strand.
TCCCTTCGCACCACCTCTGCACAGCCAAACCCTAATAAGAAACAAAATCATAATCACTCCATCCACTTAAGAAAAAATACAAAAACAATGTTCTTTTCAATGGAAGTATTTTGAGTTCATGCATTTCACATCACTAGAAGTAATGGCATCATTTTTAGACATTTGCACTCTCACTATTGCATCATAGAGGGTAAACTAGTCAGATTAGGGTTTACTAGGGTTTCCATGTTTTGGTTGGCTTTCAGTTCATTTTTTCAAAGTAGATTAATTTCCTTTGAAATAGCCTTCGTCCATCATTTAGAAAGCTTCTTCTGAGAGCATATAGAAGTTGGCTTGAGCCCTAGCGGACTTGTGCCAGCTGACCAAGTGACAGCTGCGACAAGAGCTAGTACTTGTGCATACAGCACCGTCGCTTCCAAGTTTGTACGAACTACCGGGTTGATAAAATTAGAGATAGGAAGCCCCAGGATTTGTAGCATTATTGCTACAATACTGGAGCCCACCAGTGGTAGTGCTTCTACCTGCGTTGCAGTGCAGGTAGCCAGTGTTGACTTTGCATTTCAGCGCAGACAGCTAGTGGAGCCACTGAATTGATCCTGAATTGACTTGTTTTTGAGCAGTTTCTGGTGGAGAACTTCTGTGAATTGCTGTGGTTTGTTAGCCTTGTTCCTCTAGGGGTAGGAACAACATGTTTAGGGACTTTGGATCCCTTAGATTATGGACATTTCATGCTCAATGCTGTAAGGCACAAAAATTTCTATAACACATCGTGTGATGGGTTCTCATGTTTTTGGTTGAGATGGATTGTCAGATGGATTCGAAAGAGGTGGTCTCTCAAAGAAAGAACGCATGGCCTAGCAACCCTTGAACCGAACTGTGGGTTGCAGTAAATACATATTTTGTGTTACCTTAGTGGGCCTAAGAATCCTCCACTGATGAATGGTGGGATATACTATAAATCCTAGAGGTTGGAGCTCTCCATCAAGCATAGGAATCCTTGGTCGGTGATTGGCAGGATATAAGATAAATCCTGAACGGTGGAGTCTCGGTTAGGGCCTAGTGATTTTGTGTTGATTGTGGTAAAGCCTAGAGGTTAGGAGATAGGAAAATTCCTCACGATGTACATGGAAAAAATTGGTGGCATCCATGCTTGTTCAGGGCCTAGTGATCTGGTGTGGATTGCGATAATTCCTAGTTATATTGATGAGGGTGATTTGGTGTAGCCTCGGGAAGCCCTAGTTGAGTTCTGATTATGAGTCCCGCATCCATGCTTGCAATATGGCATGGGGGTGATTGACTAAAAGAAAGACTTGGTTCAGCCAAGCTATGGTCGAGTGGTTCGTGGAAGTCCCAAACCTGGTTGGATTTTACATTCATTAATAAGAGTTCCTTCTCCTTAGTATTTTATGTGTAAATGTATTGGTTTATATCTAGAATCTGTTATCACTTAGAGAAAACCCTGGATATAGGGAGAAACCCTAAGGTAACCTCAAACCACTTTTAGGTTGAAAGTTGGCCCTTCAACCCAGAGGGGGATCTCTTTGTAAAACTCAACTACTCTATGGTCACTGTAGTAGAAGATTTTCACAATTGAGTTCAGGTGGCCAGATTTGGGTTTAGGTATAAGATGGTTGGATGATCCTCAAAACCTACCATTGGGCATGGATTCAAACTATCAACCAAATGAAATCACAGATCTAATGAGAAATTTGCACAAAGCATGGGAGTAACACATCCTTTGATTGTTTTGGAGATTTCGAAGAAAGATGAACTAGGAAAAAACAAAGCTTATAAGGGCCGAGAACAACAAGTATTTAATGACTGATAATTAAGAGAGGAGAATCAAATGAAATCAAATCTCATTAAACTATAATTTCAGACATGAAAGAGACAATTAATAACATAGAAATACTAACATGGAAATGAAACACGAGTTTTATACTAGTTGCTCATCAAACATTGCAAATAAATTTGAGATTGCTCAAACAATCCAGGCTACAAGTAATTTTTCAAAAGATTTCCAACCTCTTTTCATTATTCATAAACCGTCTTTATAGTGTTTCACATAACAGTTTGCAAAATAATAGAATCCTCATAATTACAATATCCTTTAAGTTCATGCACAAAAAGGATAAACTTAGAAAATTTCTAATGAATACTAGAAAATTGTAGGCAAATCTGCTAAAATATAGTAAAAAATAAAGTGATTTGATCAACTGTCTGGCTGAAAAATAGAATATTCCCTCTGCCTTCTTTATCAATATAGCCCCTGGATGTCTTTTGCTATTCTGCGATTTTCTGGAAAAATCGTTGACAAGCGGGTTGTCGGCATCACTGATTTTCTGATCTGAGATGTACTTGACAACCAGGAAGTCAATCCTTTCAAATATCATTGTCAATAGATATGTCAGTGTCTCTATTTCGTTTTAGAAAAAAATCGTTGACAAGAACGTTGTCGGCATTTTCCTGTAGGTTTTGTTTACTAACTAGTATGCATAGTTTGTTCAAAATAGTTGATAGACACATTGTCAAGCTTTTCAAACACGTTGACAAAGGCATTGTGAGCTCTCCCGACTTTCATATTGTATACAAAACTGGTATGCCAACTATCAACGAAATGCAAAAACTGAGTTTTTTATTTAAGTCAACAAAAATGGTTCTGATACCCTGGCATATTAGCTGAGGGTACTAGCATATTTGAGTAACACATCCAACTTGTATAACCTCTGCTTATTATTCTTTCTAGTCTCCATGGTATTTGCTTTGGCAACCTGTTTATTTCCTTTAAGGTTTTCAAGCTTATTCTCAGACTCTATGAACCTTTTCTTAGACTTTGCAGGTTTCTCATTTATGATTAAGTCTCTCAAGGGCACATGATCTATGCCAATGATTTTTTTAGCTAACTCTGGGTTTCTTCTAAGCTTTATTTTGTACCATAGCTTGTTTGTTGGCCTAGTGTGCCTATTACCCAGTCTGAGAATCTCAGGGGTTGGTTCCCCTTCCTTTGTTATTAGCTTCTTTCCTTTTAAATCTTCAGGAATAGATGTGTTTGCAAGGGTGTTATCTGAGTGTAAAGTTGAAGAAGTAGTGAGGCCAATGTCATCTTCTAGGCTTTTCGATGATGTAGGCTCTGGCTTGTGAAGCCGAGCACTCTTCCTCTTATAGACCTTAGGATTTTTTGGGGCAGCTGAGGTAGATGGGGCTTCTGATTTTTCACACATGATGGGAGTGTGAGCATGAACTTAAGTAAAAGTCTCATTAACCCTCTTGATAATTAGGGGTCTGCCTCTTTTCATTCTAGCAGGGTGAGGTTGTAACCCTCTTTGGAAAAGGAAATAGTTCCAGGTCCTCCCGAGCTTACTTAACTTGCTTTCTATCAAAAGTTTTATCAGTGCCTTGTGATAAATAAAATGTGAGGAAGGGTTAACCATAGCCTTGAACCTAGTAGCCATGTGCTTGAGGCTTTCCAGCAAGTAGAAGCAGGGATTAATCCTAATCTACCCATCTAAATGAGATAAGAAGTAGAAATGATACAAATTGACTATGTTATAACAACCCTCACAAGTAAAATATTGTTGGAAAAGTCATAAGGGGACATATCATTTGTCTTGTAGTCAATCCTTTCAAACCCTGACCTTCCAATCCTCTACTTTGTGCTCTTCTTTGAAGAAAGACGGAACCCGATCTTACTCGATCTTGTAGCAGTTTCAGGATGTGTTTCTAGTAGATATTTTAGAGTTTCCACCTCACAGAGAAGTAGATTTTTCCATTAGGTTGGTACCAGGTGCAACACCAACATCAAAGGCACCATACAGGATGAGCACTCCAGAGTTAGTAGAGTTAAAGTTGCAGTTGAAGGAAATGATTGGCAACGGATACCTTAGGCCAAGTGTGTCACCTTGGGGTGCACCAGTGTTGTTTGTGAAGAAGAAGGATGTTACTTGTAGGTTATGTATTGATTACAGATAGTTAAACAAGGTAACCATAAAGAAAAGGTACCCGTTGCTGAGGATTTATGATTTGTTTGACCAGTTGAAGGGAGCCACAGGGTTCTCAAAAATTCATTTGAGATCCGAATATCATCAGGTATGCATTAAGGAAGAGGACATATACAAGAAAGGTTTTTGGACCATGTACAGGCATTATGAGTTTGTTGTAGTTCCATTTAGTTTGACTAATGCTCCAACTACATTTATGTTCTTTATGAATGATGTGTTTCGTTCTTATCCAGGCAAGTTTGTTTTTGTGTTCATTGATGACATCTTAATATATTCTAAAAAAGAGGAAGAGCATGTTGAGCATTTAGTAACAGTGTTGAGATCGTTGAGAGAGAATCAGTTGTAAGCTAAGCTTAGTAAATGCAATTTCTTTTAGAGAGAGGTACATTACTTTGGACATGTTATTTCCAAGGAAGGTACAACAATAGATCCAAAGAAGACAAGAGCTATCATGGAATGGACAACTCCTAGAAATGAGGATGAGGTAAGATCATTTATGGGGTTATCAGGTTACTATGGGAGGTTCATCAGGAACTTCTCTCAAATTTAATATCCTATTACATCATTGCAAAGGAAAATTAAGAAGTTTGAATGGACAAAGGAATGTGCAACAAGTTTTGAGCAGTTGAAGCAGTTGTTGACGAATGCTCAAGTTATAAAGATTGCAGATCCGGAAAAATAAATAAATAAATAAATAATTATGTTATGTATAGATGCTTGTAAGAGAGGGATTGGTGGAGTCCTTATGCAGGAAGGACATGTGGTATGCTATGAATCAAGGAAACAAAATGAGCACGAGCAGAATTATTCAGCACATGGTCTTGAGCTGGCAGTGATCAGCCATGCATTGAAGATGTGGAGGCACTATATCTTCTTGGCATGAGGTTTGTATTGATGAGTGATCACAGTGGGCTGAGCCACTTGTTCGATCAACCGAATTTGAATTCCATGAAAGATAGATGGTTGGCCACGATCAACGAGTTCGATTTTGAGATCAGGTACATCAAGGGTAAATAGAACAGTTGCAAATTCTTTTAGCAGGCAGATACAGGGGAATCATATAACAACTATAAGTTCTTATGGGACAAACTTACGAGATCAAATCTTTCAGGTAGGTCAATAGGATGACAGATACATGGAGCTTATGCACAGATTACAGCAGGGTATAGGTGGTCAGGATTGGAATATCATCTTATAGCAGTGGCTTGATCAAATTTAGGGACAGGATATGTGTGACAAGCAGTAGTGAGCTCAAGAAGACTATATTGAAAGAGCGAAAGCATATGCAGGTCACCCTGCATATCAAAATACAATGACAACAATGAAGAATTTGTATTATTGGCCGAATCTGAAGAAGGACAAGGCAAAGTTTGTGACTAGATGCTTGGACTGTCAGCAAGTAAAGGCAAAATGCAAGCATCTAGGTGGACTACTACAGTTGATTGTGATTCTAGAGTGGAAATGGGAGGTCATTTCTATTGATTTCATCACATTTTTTCCGAGGACATATAGACAACATGATTCCATCATGGTTGTGGTGGACAGGTTGACAAAGGTAGCACACTCCGTTCCAGTGAAGTCTACTTATTCATCTAGTGATGTAGCACAGGTCTTCATCAGAGATGTGGTCATATTTCATGGTGTTCCGAAGAAGATTGTGTCAGACAAGGATGTTAAGTTCACTTCTACATTTTGGAAGGAGTTGTTCGTAGGTTTGGGGATAGAATTGGCCTTCAACACAACTTATCATCCGCAGACAAATGGACAGACAGAGAGGGTCAATAGAATATTGGAGGTCATGTTGAGTATGTATGTGATGCATCAGCTGAGGAGATGGGAGGAGTACCTTCCATTGGTTGAGTTTGCCTATAACAATGTGTATTAGGATTCACTGAGGATGAGTCAATTTGAGGCACTCTGGGGGCATAGTTGTATTACTCCCATCAGTTGGAGTGATCCAATTAACAGGGTGTTGATTGGACAGGACATGTTGGCAGAAATGGAACAGGAAATGCATGTAATAAAGAAGAAGATGAAGACAACAAAGGATATACAGAAAATTTATGTAGATCGGAATAGGTTGTCCAAGGAGTTTTAGGTTGGGGAATAGGTGTACTTGCGTATCAAGCCCAAGAAGGTCTCCCTGCGGATTGGATCATGTGCCAAGAAGGCACCTCGGTTTTGTGGACCTTTCACGATTCTTGAAAGGATTGGACATGTTTCCTATCGACTTTCACTACCTCCAATAGTGAAATTCCATGATGTTTTCCATGTTTCATTGCTTAAGAAGTATGTTAAAGATGTTGATCATGTGATTGACTGGTATGTATTGCAAGTGGATCTAGATGGAGAATTTTAGCCGAAACCTTAGTGTATATTGCAGAGAAATATGCCTATACTCTAGAACTGAGCAATCAAGCAAGTTAAAGTGCAGTGGAAGCACTTTGGGCCTGATGAATCTAAATGGGAGATGGCGGATCAGATGCAGGTTATTTTCTAGTTGAGCGAATTTTTTTGGTATATGATTTGGTGTGATGTTTTGGTATATGTACATATGTATATGGATGTAAATACCACCACAAGTTGTGTTATAAAGATCCAATAAGTGGTATGGGTGTCATGTCATCACGATTTTCATGTTGTTATGTTTTTCATTTTGGTTTGCTTCTCAGCAGATTGATCATTGCAAATATTGCATCGAGCTAAGTTATAAAGCTCCATCGGTAGTATGTTTTTCTTTCAGCATTTTTGTTGGTTTTAGGTGTCATTGAACACCGAGGACCGTGTTCCCCTAAGGGGGAGGGTTATGTAATAGCCCTAGTGAAAATTCCATGTAATCAGAGTTAATAAAGGCAAAATAATAACCACAGTTATGAGACACTTGTTCCAAGTTGAATGTTTTGTAGAACACCCTAGTATGGGTGTTCATTTGGTTTATTATGGCTAAGGAAATTGGCAAAGGAAAAGGATTTGGAAAGGCATGAGGCATTAATTGGAATTTTATTTATGAAAATAACGGAAATTAGGAGAAAAGGAAGGTTAAAGGTCACAAGTTTCATGTGAGGAGGAAAATGAAGGAAAACCTTGCCTTGCCTTCAACCTTGCCTTACCATTTATGGATAGCCATGATGTGATTAGTTCTCGTGTTTTTGGTTGATCTGGATAGCCAAATGGAATCGAAACTGAGTGAGGTGGTCTCTGAAATAAAGAGAACATGGTCTAGTGACCACTAAACTGTACTATGGGTTGCAGTAAAGCCAAATTGTGTGTTACCTCAGTGGGTGTAGGAATCCTCGATTGGTGAATGATAGGATATACAGTAAATCCTAGAGGTGGGTGCTATCCATCAGGCCTAGGAATCCTTGGCCATGATTGGAAGGATATATGGTAAAGCCTAGAGGGTGGAATCTCGGTTAGGGCCTAGTGATACGGTGTGGATTGCAGTAAATCCTAGAGGCTAGGCAATAGGAAAATTCCTCACAGTGTAGGTGGAGAAATCTAGTGGCATCCATGCTTGTTTAGGGCCTAGTGATCCAATGTGGATTCTGGTAAATCCTAGTTCTATTGATGAGGATGAGGTGGTGTAGCCTCAGGAAAACTTGGTTGAGTTCTGGTTATAAGTCCCACAGTCATGCTTGGAATATGGCACAAGGGTGATTGGCTGAAAGAAATATTCGATTCAGCCAATTTATCGTCAGGTGGTTCGTGGAAGTCCCAAACCTGGTTGGATTTTGCATTCATTAATAAGAGTTCCTTATCCTTGGTATTTCATGTGTAAATGTATTGGTTTATATGTGGAATCTATGGTTGTTGTATCCTTATTATTTATGTTGTTTATATGATGTCTATGAGTATGTTTTATAATAGTGATGATGTATGGATGCCATCATGTTTTGATTTGTAAATGAATGAACAATGAATATATGACCTAATAGATGATAATTCAGTTAATGTGATAAGGCATCAATGCTTCTTAGTGATTCTCACATAAGTATGAGACCCCTATGCTCAGATCTATTGTTATGACCTGTAAATTGCAAATTTGTGACATGTTTGACGAAATGCCTATCATGGATAGTAGGGGCAATGGCCTAAGACCTAGCCCTGAAAAAGTGGCAAAAAATCTAGGGTTGCAGGCTTAGAACTAGCTGAAAAGGACTCCAGTCACTTGTATGCCCTTGTTGTGAGAGAAACAAGAGGGTACCAATCGCATGCATGCCCTTGCTATGAGAGAAACAAGAGGGTACCAGTCGCATGCATGCCCATGTCATGGGAGCGACTAAGGCTATGGGTCAATAAAATGTTAAGTTTCCTCAGGGTTAGGTCACCTGGAAAGGTTGGTTGGCTCCTAGAGGTTCTATAGCATGTGTGGAAGGTCAGATTGGTTGTGTGGTGTCAATTGCACTTCCTTAATTGTATATGGGGAGTTGAATCAGAATATAGTAGCCTCTATTCAAATGTTTACCCCAATGGACCAGTTAACTTGGGTAAATGTGGGAGGAGGGTGTTACATTTATTGTTTGCAGTGCATATTTCCAATAACAAAGGGAAGGATGTTGAGGATGATGAAGTCTTCAAGAGGTATCCTATTTTATAGCACTTTCAGGATGTGTTTCTTGTAGAGATTTCATAGTTGTGTCCCCATAGGAAATGGACTTTTCTATTGAGTTAATGTCAGGAGCAACACCAACATCTAAGGTACCTTACAAAATGAGTGCTCCATAGCTAGTGGAATTGAAGTTGTAGCTTAAGGAAATTCTTGATAAGGGACACAATATTTCCTTGGGGTGCATTGGTATTGCTTGTAAAGAAGAAGGATGGCACTCTCAGATTGTGCATTGATTAAAGGCAATTGAAAAAGGTGACTATCAAGAACAAGTATCCTTTGTGGAGGATTGATGGCTTGTTTGATCAGTTGAAGGGAGCAACCGTATTCTCAAAGATTTACCTGAGATCAAGATATCATCAGGTGTGCATCAAAGAAGAAGACACTTACAAGACTACATTTCGTATGAGGTATGGACATTATGAGTTTTTGGTGGTTCATGTTGGTCTTACAATTGCTCCAACTACTTTCATGTGTATGATGGACTGTGTGTTGTGTCCTTATTTGGACAAGTTTGTGATAGTATTCATCGATGACATATTGATATATTTTAAGAATGAGAAAGAGCATGCAAAGCACCTAGCAGCAAATTTAATATTGTTGAGAGAGCGTCAGTTTTATGTCAAGCTTAGTAAGTGTAGTTTCTTTCAAACTAAAGTTCATTACTTGGGATATGGTGTTTCCAAGGAAGGTATAGCAGTGGACCCAAAAAATTTAAAGCTAGAATGGAGTGGCCAACTCCTAGGAATGTGGATGATGTCAAATCATTCATTGGACTAGAATTTTATTACAGATTTTTCATTAGGAAATTCTCAAAGATTACCTATCCTATTACATTTTTGTAGAAAAAAAAATAAGTTTGAATGGATGGAGTAGTGTGCAACTAGTTTTGAGTAGTTGAAGCATTTTCTTACAAATGCTTTGGTCTTGAATATTGCAGATCCTGACAAAGAGTTCATGGTATGCACAAATACTTGCAAGAGAGAACTTGGTGGAGTCCTTATGCGGGAAGGGTAGGTGGTGTGCTATGAGTCAAGAAAGTTGAATGAGTATGAGCAAAACTATGTGACCCATGATCTCAAATTGGTAGTTATCATTCATGCATAGAATATTTGGAGACATTATCTTCTTGGCAGGAGGTTCATCTTGATGAGTGATCACAGTGGGTTAAGGCATATGTTTGACCAACCTACTATGAATGCCAGACAAGCTAGATGGTTGGATACCCTCAATGAGTTTGATTTTGAGATCAGGTACATTAAGGGTAAGGAGAACATGGTTGTAGATGCTCTTAGTAGAAGAGTGTGGGTGAATAATATTACAATAATGAGTTCTTATGAGACATATTTATAGAAGTGGATCCTGTAGGTAGGGTAGAATGATGAATGGTACCAGTAGTTGAAGTAGAGATTGCAGCAGTAGGGCGAAGGTGATAAGGATGAGGAGTATCATCTCACGGCATTTGGCTTGATCAGATTTAGGAACAAGATTTATGTGTCGAACAAGAGTGAGATCAAGAAGCTTATCTTGAGGGAGTTTCATGTCAAGCCATATTCAGGTCATCCAGGATATCATAAGAATTTGACAACAGTTAAGAAGTTCTATCATTGGCCAAACTTGAAGAATGTTTGGATTGTCAATAGTTGAAAGCAGAGTGTTAGCATCTGGTTGGTTTGTTACAACCAATTATGATTCCAAAATGGAAATTGGAAGTAATTTCCATGGATTTCATTACAGGTTTACCAAGGACATCGAGGAAACATGATTCAATCATGGTTCTGGTTGACAAGTCAAGTAAGGTAGCTCACTTCATTGCAGCGAAGTCTATTGATTCAACTAATGAGGTAGCTTAGATCTTCATCAACGAGATAATGAGCTTGTAGGAATTTACAGGGTAAGTTCCTCAGAAAGAACACCAAAAGGACACCGCTCACAACCAGATCTCAAATCAATACACCAGTATTTTTGACGTGGTTAAAACCCTCAAAGTGCAAGGAGGGAAACAGTCCACGGCCTGTCCCAACGTGGGTACTACAGGCAATTTATTAATCAAAGAATGAAAATTTACATAAGCTTCTCTCATGCACGGATTACCCGAACAATGACCCTCCATGCGCTTTAAATAGAACTCATGGACCAATCGGGTGTCAAGCCACGGATCAAGTGTCGGTAATACCGAGGTGAGAGTGAACCGTCGGATCACTACATATCATGACCGTCGGATTGTAAGTTACAAAATGTACAACGGTAAAGAAACACACTTTACCTAACTCTAACCTAACTCTATACTAGACCAAGTTGAACTTAACTATATCCTATATGTTGGAATATCCTAACATCCCCCCTTAAGAACAACTTGGGATAGGATTGAAGGATTTACAAATATGACACAATAGGAGAAGGAAGGAGGCACTAGAGCCTATCCCCCCTTAGTGACAACTTCCTGAACTCCAAGCATATATCGAAGTTTAGTGAACTTCGCCTCTGTGAGAGCCTTTGTGAAGATGTCTGCAACCTGATCATCTGTTGGACAATATTGCACTTCAAGAACATGGTCATGAATGAGCTTTCTGATGAAGTGCATGTGTAGTTCAATGTGTTTGCTGCGCTGATGCTGGACTGGATCTTTGCATAGCTGAATGGCACTTTGATTATCACACCAAAGTGTGGTTGGATGCTGCTACTCAAAGCCAAACTCTTATAGGATCTGACGAAGCCACAAGGCTTCCTTACTAGCTTCCACGGCACCACGATACTCTGCTTCTGCTGACGAAAGAGAAATGGCAGCCTGTTTCTTACAAGCCCATGTAATAGGTCCTGAACCAAGAGTGAAGACATAACCGGCAGTAGACTTCCGATCATCATGGTCACCAGCCCAATCAGAATCAGTGAAACCAACTAGCAGAGGAGCTGCTTTGGCACTGTAATGAATCCCAAACTGTACTGTACCTCGAACATAACGAAGTATTCTTTTAGCTGCTTTCCAATGACTTTCACGGGGGTTTTGCATAAAACGAGCAACAAGGCCAACAACAAAGGAAAGATCAGGACGAGTATGGGTTAAATACAAGAGTTTTCCGACAAGTTGACGGTATAAGGTAGCATCAACTTCAGGAGAAGTACAAGAGACTGAAAGTTTGACTCCAGACTGAAAGGGAGAAGGGGTTGGCTTACAGTCTTCCATGTGAAAATGACGAAGAATATCACAAGCATACTTGGACTGGGAAAGGAAAATACCCTCTTGGGATTGCAAGACTTGAAGACCGAGAAAATAGTGTAAGTGTCCTAAGTCTGTCATTTCAAATTTCTTTTTAAGGCTGGACTTCACATGGTTTATAAGGTTGGGATCACTACCAGTAAGAATAAGATCATCAACATAAAGAACAAGGATGATAAGAGAGTTGCCCACTTTCTTGGTGTAGACAGTATTGTCAGAATGACACCTAGAAAAGCCAGATTCTAAAAGAAAGCTATCCATTTTGGCATACCAAGCCCGAGGAGCTTGCTTGAGGCCATAAAGGGATTTCTTAAGTCGACAAACAAGGCTGGAGTCTGTTTGTATGAAGCCAATGGGTTGTTCCATATAGATTTCTTCCTGCAAGTCCCCATGCAAGAAGGCAGATTTAACATCCATCTGATGGACTTCCCATTTTAAAGAGGCAGCAAGGGAAAGAACAAGGCGGATAGAGTTCATTTTTGCAACAGGGGAGAAGGTTTCAGTGTAGTCAATGCCTTCAACCTGTGAAAAGCCCTTAGCAACGAGACGAGCTTTATGTTTATCAACTTTCCCATCTGGTCCATACTTGGTTCTGTAAACCCATTTACATCTAACAAGTTTGCGTCCCTTTGGTAGAGGAACAAGATCCCATGTATCATTTGTCATCAATGAATGATATTCTTCATTCATAGCTGCTTCCCAATGTGGATGGCCTGAAGCTTCTGCCAAAGTGTCAGGATCATGATTTACTGGAGCTTGAGCCAGTAAAGAAGAGGCTCTTTCAAACTGAGAACGTGTACGTCGCTGATCTGTAGGATCACCGGCAAGATCACCTGCTGCATCCCGAGTAGTACGGACCCATCGTGGAAGTTGAGGATCCTGAGAAGGTGGGGGAGGATTATCATCCTCGCTTTCATCATCTGAAGAAGAAATGTTTTCAAAAGTAGAAGAGATAGGAAGAGGTGGCACATCCGCCGGACTAGGCTCGCAGGCCGATTTATTTTCATCAAACTTTACATCTCTTCTAATGATAACATTTTTGGACTTAAATGGAATAAGTCTATAACCTTTTACATCTTCAGAATATCCAACAAAAGTACATTTCTCACTCTTAGGTTCTAAAGCTTTATGCTTTTCATCTGGAATATGGGCCCATGCTTCACTTCCAAACACACGAAAGTGACTTACATCTGGTTTAATGGAACTCCAAGCTTCTTCTGGAGTGATATTCTCTAGAACCTTAGTAGGAGTGTGATTGATTATATAATTTGCACAATTAATTGCTTCGGCCCAAAAACTAAGACTGAGTCCTTTAGATTGCAGCATACAATTAGCCATTTCCTTTAAGGTGCGATTTTTCCTTTCAGCTACACCATTTTGTTGTGGAGTGTATGGAACAGTATGTTGCATTTGAATTCCATTTTCGGTGCAAAAGTTGATGAATGTGTTTTTAACATATTCTCCACCATTATCAGTTCTTAGCTTAAGAATTTGATGTCCAGATTGTTTTTCAACAAAGGCTTTGAAGGCCAAAAAGGTGTTAAATACTTCGCTCTTGAGTTTTAAGAAGTATACCCAAGTGCGTCTAGAGAAATCATCAATGAAAGTTAAGAAGTACTTGCAGCCAGAGAATGAAGCAACAGGAAGAGGACCACATAAATCACTGTGCACAAGCTGTAAAGGGGCTGAGGCGTGCCAAGAGGCACGTTTGTCAAAACTGTCCCGATGATGTTTTCCGAGTACACATCCGGAACAAACACCATCTCTGCAAGATACCATAGGAAGACCTGTCACCATATTTTCTTTACATAGATGCTGAAGGGAGCGATAGTTTAAGTGACCAAATCGCTCATGCCAAAGTTTGCTCACTTCATCATTATGAGCAATAAATACTGAGGGAAGATTTGATGACCCAAAGTGGTGAAACATATACAACCTTTTGGAATCATCAGCAAGACCAGTAGCTAGAATCTGTTTAGGATCTTTTAGATCCTTGATTACAACATCATGAGGTGAAAATTCAACAATTTTACCTTCACCTGAATGAGTTATCTGATAGACAGATAGAAGGTTGCAGGATAAGGTTGGAACACATAATACATCATTAAACTGACCATTGTCTAGATGAACAGTTCCAGTCCCTACAACATTAAGAGATCTATCATCACCAACATATATATTTTTGGTGTTACAATCATTTAAAGAAGAAAACATGGCTTGGTTTTTGGCCATGTGACAAGAGGCTCCAGAATCAATGAGCCACTCATGAGAATGAGAAGAAGAAGAAGATACATTTAATGCATAACCAGACTGAGATGATTGATAATGACATGCAGAAAGTGCCATTCCGGAAGTTGAAGTTGAAGTAGGCTCCACATGGATGTTATGTTTCTTCATTGCGGCTTCCAAGGCTTCCATCTTCTTAAAGCATTTAGATTCTAAGTGGCCATCTCGATTACAAAAGTTACAATGTCTATCAGTCTTCTTCCATTTGTTTTTATTGGTCTTATCATTTTGCTGAAATGATCTTTCATTTTTAGGCTGAGATGGTTTAGGACCATTCTTTTGAGGATATGACTTCTTAGGATTCTTTGAATTTGGTTGTTGCTGGGCGGCTAATGCTTTCGTGGAAGAGTTTCCAAGATTAAGAAGACCAAGGTGTAAGAGTTTTTCTTGTTCTCTTATTAAGGAATCACAAAAGGAGTCAAAGGAAGGGGCCTTGTATTCTTGTCCTTGACAAATGAAACATTCCCTTGTAGAATGGAAAGTGGAAACAAATACAGAGTAGGCTGGTCCCAACTTAGTAAGGATGGAATAAATAAGGTTACCATCTTCTTTCTTAACTTTAACACCTTCCAAGAGATATCTAAGGGTCTTGAATTTGGACAAGAAATCTTCAATGCAAGAAAAATTATTAGGATCCAAAGTAAGCAGCTCATTTTCAAGTTAATGGGCTCTAATTTCATTTTTAATCCCAAAAACCTTAGCGAGTTTTTCTAATGCTTCATGAGGAGTCTCAAGTTCTGCAATGTGGAATCTAAGATCAGGAGAAATAGACATCCCTATCAAACCATGTGCTTGATCTTGTCTATTTTCCCATTTTGTAGCCTTGTCTTCATCTTTTGGTTTCTTCTCTTGGTCTGTGGCTATTCTGTAGAGACCTTTACTTCTAAGTAAATCTCCCATGTAGGCTACCCATTGGAAGTAGTTAGTGCTGTCAAGAATGACTTGGCATGGACTTTCCATTTTTTTTTAAAAACTGAAGCTGAAGATGCTGAAAGTAAGTGTTCCAATGGATAGATCTCGAAAAAATAGGCGGTTTTTAAAAAAAACGGCTCTGAAAAAGGCTTCCGGATGAAGAAGTTATGGCTTTTTGAAAAAAAATTGTTGACGTTGCCGGCAAAGTGCGCGAATGTGCGGGAATGAAAAAATCCGCCCCCACAAAATGGAGACTTGAACCCAAGACCTCTACTCTCTTAAAATAGCTTTGAACCAATTGATCTATACAAAAAATTTGAGAGAGAGAGAGAGAGAGGGGGGGGGGGGGGAGGCCTCGGTTTGCGTGCTTGCCTTGAGAAAACTCTTTTTCCCTACAAAACACAAAACACAAAACCCAACACGAATATGCAAAGAAAAACGAACCTTGCGGCTCGAAGTTAGCTTTAGCCAAAAAACTAGAAATTTTTAAAAAAAATCTCAAAGTTAGCTTTAGCCGAAAAACTAAATATTTTTCTCAATGTTTCTGATTTTCCGAGATCACACTAAGGTGCAGGGAAAAGAGCATACGCATGAGAAAAATCCTTCCTTTCTGTTTCTGATTTTCCCAGATCGCACCGAGTCGCAGGGCAAAGAGCATACGCAGAAATGAAAGGTATAGATCCGGTTAAAAAAAAGGCTAAATAAACTGAGACCGAAATAAGCAGAGAGAAAATAACAGTAAACTGCAAAAAAAACATTGTATACCTCCCGATCTGAAAAATGACGCAGCTAGGGCTACCGGAAACCTTTTCGCGTGAAACGAAAGGGGTTCCTCACTGGAACAGATGCTCCGAACGCAACAGAGCAGTCCTCTCGGCCCGAAAGCAGTCAGAAATAGCAGATCTAGGAAACGACAGCCGCATGCAGTTCTACCGGCTTCAGATTTGGATCACCAACGGACGCGGCCCTCAAATAGCTCTGATACCATGTAGGAATTTACAGGGTAAGTTCC
Organism: Pinus tabuliformis; assembly: GCA_031772625.1. NCBI lineage: Eukaryota > Viridiplantae > Streptophyta > Pinopsida > Pinales > Pinaceae > Pinus > Pinus tabuliformis. Next base: position 1,207,808,932 of record CM062816.1, read on the forward strand.
TCAGAAAGAACACCAAAAGGACACCGCTCACAACCAGATCTCAAATCAATACACCAGTATTTTTGACGTGGTTAAAACCCTCAAAGTGCAAGGAGGGAAACAGTCCACGGCCTGTCCCAACATGGGTACTACAGGCAATTTATTAATCAAAGAATGAAAATTTACATAAGCTTCTCTCATGCACGGATTACCCGAACAATGACCCTCCATGCGCTTTAAATAGAACTCATGGACCAATCGGGTGTCAAGCCACGGATCAAGTGTCGGTAATACCGAGGTGAGAGTGAACCGTCGGATCACTGCATATCGTGACCGTCGGATTGTAAGTTACAAAATGTACAACGGTAAAGAAACACACTTTACCTAACTCTAACCTAACTCTATACTAGACCAAGTTGAACTTAACTATATCCTATGTGTCGGAATATCCTAACAGAGATTGCATGGTGTTCCCAAGAAGACAATATCAGACAGAGATTTTAAGTTCACTTCTAGGTTTTGGAAGGATTTGTTTGCAGGTTTGGGGATAAAGGTGGATTTCAATACAACTTATCATCCACAGACAGATGGAAAAATAAAGAGGGTTAACAAGATTTTCAAGGACATGTTGAGGATTTATGTCATGAATCAATAGAGGAAGTGGGAGGAGTATCTTCCATTGGTAGAATTTTCATATAATAATGAGTATCAGGAGTCCTTGAGGATGAGTCCATTTGAGGTTCTTTATGGGTGGTGTTGTAATGCTTCTATTAGCTAAAGTGTTCCAGTGAACAGGTTGTTGATTGGACTTGACATGTTGGATGAGATGGAACAAGAAATGCAAGTTATTAAGAGGAATTTAAAGGTAGCACGTGATAGGAAGAAGAGTTATGTGGATCAACACAGGGCATTCAAGGAATTTCAGGATGGTGAGCATGTGTACTTGTGCATCAAGCCCAAGAGGAGATCCTTGAGGATTGGATCATGTGCCAAGGTTGCACCTCAATATTTCAGACCTTTTGAGATCCTTGAGAGGATTGGACCAATGGTCTACAAACTTGCACTGCCGCCAATAGTGAAATTCCATGATGTTTTCTATGTTTCATTACTTAAGAGATATGTCTAGGATGTTGATCATGTGATTGGTTGGTCTGTATTGCAAGTGGAACCAAAGGCAGAATTACATCCAAAACCACAATGCATATTGCAGCGGAAACAACTCATGCCCCGAAACAGAGCAATCGGGTAAGTTAAAGTGCAATGGAAGCACTTTGGGCCCAATGTAGCTAAATGAGAGATGGTTGATCGGATGCAGGCTTTGTATCCTTCATTATTTGTTGGTTTAAGCAAATGAGCTTTTGGTATATGTATGTGTATATAGATGTTGTTGTAAATACTACAATGAGTTTTGTTATAAAGTTCCAATAAGCGGTATGTTTGTTTTTCTTTCAGCAGAATGTCATTGGAAATACTGCATTGAGCTATGTTATAAACCTCCATAGCTAGTATGTTTTATATTCAATGATTTTCTGGTCATAAGCATCATTGAACATTGAGGACGGTGTTCCCCTAAGGGGGAGGGGTTTGTAACAACCCCTGGTTTATTTTTCATGTAAATAAAATAAGACCAAGGTGATGGGACACATATTCCAAGCTGAATGTTGGGAAAAACATAGTGATGGGTATTACTTGTGATTAATTAATGGCTATAGAAATTAGAAAATGCATTGGCAAAGGGAAATATGTAATACTTGGCATTTTATTTAAGAAAATAAAGGAAAATCGGAGAAAAAGAAGGTGAAGAGACACAAATGTGCATGCAAGGGAAATTAGAGGAAAAATGAAGGAAAATGAAGAAATTAGAGGAATAAATGATAAAAAAGCTTCAAAGAATCAATTTACAACTTTTGGCTTAGTATTTGGTCAGTTCCATTTTCGCTCTCTCATTTTCACACTCTCATTCTCTCATACTCTAGCACACTTAGAGAATTCTTAGAGCATGCTTGGAGCAATCTAGTATTCATTGTATTTGGAGAAAGAAGGCAAAGGAAAGCAGGCAGCGCAAGGAAACAATTGGATCAACATCTACCGTTGGATTACTTTGCAGGTAACAGGTTGAATGTGTGATTTCCTTGTTGATTTCTGGATGCATGATATATACATGTGATTCTCTAGTTATGTGTTATCATTTGCATGGAGATTTGCCTGGATTGGTAGTGGTTTTAGCCTTGCCTTGCTATTTCCTAGATAGCCATGGTGTTGTGGGTTTCCCACTTTCTTTCTTTCTTTTTGGTGCTCATATTCCTTATGGTTGTGGGTTGGAACAAATGTTGTAGAAGCCATACAACAGTTTGGGTTGAGTTACTAGTTCCTAGAGTCGTTGGTTGGGACAAATTCTCTAGAGCCCTTGGTGGGTTGAGTTATTAGTCCCTGGAGCCGCGGTTGGAACAAACGTTTTGGAGCTCTGGAAGGTTGTGGGTTGAGTTACTAGTTCATGGAGTCCTTGACAGCTTCGGTAGAGACCGATTTGGTTGATGTTAGTGATTTTCATACCGTAGAGGTGGAATCAATATGGTTGAGGGTTGAGGTGGTTTGGCCTCTGGAAGCCTTGGTTGGTTTTGTCTTGGCTTATTCCATGAGATCCCAAATTCATGCTTGGAATATGGTAAGGGGGTGATTGGATGAAAGAGATATTTGGTTCAACCTAATCTATGGTCGAGTGGTACGTGGAAGTCCCTAACTTGGTTGGTATTTTTATATATTGATAAGAGTTATTTTTCCTACTGTGATTTATGAATACTTGTAGTGATTATGTTGGTGGCATTATGGTTGATTTTCCATGGTTTCTATGTTTGTTATATGATGTAATCTGCCTTTGGCTCTTGACATGTTTTGATAAGTTATTGATTTGTTGATGAATGCATGGCCTAACAAGTGTTATTATAACTATTTAGAGAGGGATTAGAGCCTTCATTTTGATTCTCAGATGAAGACTATCAATTTATCATCAGATATTCATAATGACCTGTAGCTCACGTGTTTTTCATATGTTTGAAAAAACATTTGTTATGGATTAGGCAGTCTAGGTCAAGTTCTTGCTTCGAGTTTAAATGTTTGGCATTAAGACCATGTAAATTATGATTTTGGAAAGTTACAGGGAATTCTAGGCAGTGGTCTAGAGGCTGGTCTGAAACTTCGCACAAATCCCGGGGCTGCATGCTCATATCAGAAGGATTTAGGTCATAACCACATGGAAGGAGGCTTATGTCTACGGTTGGATGCATATAACCGCACCCTTGGCTTGTTATGCATGTAGTTGGGGTGCTAGGTCATATGAAAGGGTTCCAACTCAAGGATTGATCACTTGGGGTGGTTATTCAACACCTGAGTGATTTGTAGTTCTTGTAGGATGTCAGTATGTGTTCAGTTTGTAGGTCCCACTTCCTTTTATGGAACTTGGAGGTCAAGTCATGGCATAATTACAACTCGTCTCATGTTTACCCTAGTGATCTTGTGAATTCGGGTAAATATGGGAGGGGTGGTTACACAAATCCCTTAATGTGGGAAGAGCTAGATCCCATGATTTGGCCTACCAAGCCATGTTCAACTAATGTGGGGCTTGTGCTCTTTATTATGGCGCAAAAACTTTGACCTTTGGAATTTCTTCCAGCTTCTTGGAAAAACGAGAAGACATTTCCTTCTAATACCATGGTCTATTTGCTACCATTGAATTAAAAGCATTGATATCTCGTAGCATGACTATCGATTACAGGTTGAGTAATTGGTCTAAATGTCTAAAGTTTAAGTGATATATTGGTTTCCTTGATGATAAACAATGCAAAAAATTTGAATCTTTACTTCTTGTCTAGTTTTCCAATTGGCAGACTATGTAATCTTCTTGTTGTCCTCAAAATTTAATATACATTGTCTAATCTTACCCCAAAAAAATTAGTGCAACATATAAATGAAAAAATTGGTAAAACACCAATAGGCATCAAAACATTTACCTCATAATGCATCTCACACTGTCAAGATTAAGGAAAATAAAAATGAACTAAATTATAACTATATTTTAACTTATTACTATTATTATTATTTATAAAAAATATTTAATATTTGAGTTAAACATATATACTTAAAAAACACGTAACAAGATTCTTAATCATAGAGATTAATATGTAAATAAGCTTTGTTACAATACCATGGGTCAATACCATGGTTTACTAATACCACATGTCCAAAAAGTCCATAACTCTCGTTCATGTGACATTTTTTTTCTAATTAATCAGTTTAATTAAAAGGGAAGAAATGACATAACTATTTTTTAGATAAAACTCATTCTTTGATGTGTGATTACTATTAAGAATACTTAGAGGTTAAATCCCTACCATCCACTTAATAATAACTAAATTAAAATTTTAGAAGTCTTAATCCAAAATAGATATGTCTATAGGCTTAACTATATGAAAAATAATTATTGCATCATTTTACACTTCAATATGAGGAAAATGTGTAATTCCTTCTATCCTCAATTTGTCACAAATGTTCTTCTTAAAATAAAGATAAAATATTTTCTGAATAAAAAAATAATGTCTACTATATTTAAAAACAAAAATAAATATGCATATCCATTAATTTTAATGAAAACCATTATTAATATTACAAAATATGAAGAAGATGTGTAATTCCTTCCATGGGTTGATATATATATACTTTCAACTACAAATAAAATATTTTAATGTTTAAATTAAATAATGTAAATATATATCAATTTTATCTATAAAAAAATGGAATAATTGGAAGTAAAAAAATTTATTGTATTTTAAATGTTCAACACAATGAAGATGTGTAATTCTTTTATTTTTAAAGATATTCTAATAGGAGCCTTAAATAAAATATATAAATATCCATGTTAACAAATATGTTTTAATATTAAATTCTCTCTCTAAAACACAAGCACATATAATGTTAATTATAAAAAATATATTTCAATGCTTAATTTAAATAAAATAATTATATAGAGAGAGATTCCAATTAGTGTATTTCATTCAATTTTTAATATGAAATAGAAACCACATGTTTAAAAAATATAGATTATAAGCAAAATATTTCAAAGAAAAGCAATATATAATATATATAGAAAAAGAAGGAGACGGGCATTTAAAAATATATTAATTAAAAAACATTTCAATATGAAGATCGTAGATTATAAATAATATATTTTTAATGTGTATGTCAGTAATATATATATAACGAGGAAGAGTATTCCACGCCTTGATTGCGAGAAATACACTAGGAATTGTAGAATTTAGATTATAAATAATATATTTTTAATGTGTATGTCTAGTAATATATATATAACGAGGAAGAGTATTCCAAGCCTTGATTGCGAGAAATACACTAGGAATTGTAGAATTTCCACGAGATTCTAATATGCTGATAAGAACAATATGAAAAACATTTTCTTTTCTTACAAACACATAATTTCTCTACTCAATTTGCAGCGGAATTAGAACATAAATAAAACACAGTCACAGAATTCAAGACACACAATTTTTTTATAGGGAACCCAACTGGGAAAACTCTCTACTTGATGCGAATTTTATTGATAGATAAAAACTAAGCAATTGATCTCTTACAATACATTGTTTCAATAGAGAATACAACCTTCTCTTAGCCTTAAATTAGGCTTGAAAACACCTTCAAGAATATTGATCTTTGCTCCTCTATCAATCATGTGCACAAGCTTCTCTTGCACACTCTTCCTCTCACAAGATCCACACTCAAACTTGTGCTTCCTATTTCTTGGTCTCACCAGCTCGTGCTCAACAAAACAATGATTAAACTTGTTCCTTTGTTCCTCATTTAAAGGCAATTTGGATGGTTAAAACTAGCATTTGCACCAGATGTTGCAAATGAAAAGCCGTAAGGCATAAATTGAAGAACACAAATAAAACAAAAGAATACTTTGATAAAGAATATGCAATCAACAATAATTGTATAACACCCTGCAAGCTTAGCATAGTCATTGAAGAAAATGCTTACCTCTGATAGATGAATCCACAGAGGCGATATTTGCACGGTTTTATTTTCCCTGTTTCTTAAATTTCATTTCCATAACATATATTTGAAACCAATTTATTTAATAAATTTCATTTACACTACCTAAATAATTTAAAGAGAATCCTTAATCTATGTGATCTTGCCATTTGAACCATCCTTATTTATGACATATTATTTGCAGGTCATAGATATTCCACAATATCACATATTCTCACCAATGACTTTGATTCTACACAATATCACACATTCCCACCAACGACTTTGACTCTACCCCACATAGCTGCATGGTCATGATTACAGAAGATGCTTTCAAATATTTTTAGTAGTTTCTTACACACTCACATGTCCTTATGGACAAGAACTTACAACATTACATACATACTTAATTATGAGACAGATAAACCTGAAGGCCAACACCACTACATTACAGTTCTAACTTGATAGTGCCATAATACTTCAAGTCTACTTCTTTGCTGCATTATTCCTATTACCAAAATTAGCAGTAGCTTTGGCTACCCTATCAAGAACCCCAACAACCATCAGTGCTCCTGTTGCAAAATAATTGTTGTTGACAGTTGTTGTTCCTGCATTGCAAGCTGCATGCCCAGCTGTAATCAAAGCTGCTTTTGATATCTCTCCGAAGAATTTGCCAAAATCTGCCACCTTTGCTGCAGCAGTGTCACTCCCAGTGGCCACTATTCGACCATTGTTGGCATTTTCTATCACGGAGATGAGATGGTCATCGCCCAGATCCAACAGTGAGATTGGCAGCAGAGGATCTATGCGAATGGAATTTATGCCTCTGTGAATTAAATCTAGGCAGATTGCAACTCGGAGAGGCCTGGTGAGAGCCACTGGTTGAAGAATATTTCTGTAAAATTGATTCGCAATTCAACGGTTTTATTGATTACTTGTTGCATAGCCATCGACGTCGCTGCACATAGTATTGTTGTCCATTAAGTCAATCCCAGGAGGCGTAGTATTTTTTTATATCCATCTCTCAAACATTGTGGAGATTTCTACATTTGTGAAAGCCATTAATGGAATTAGTACAACGCTTTGCTGCCCATGAAGTCAACACCACCCGACACCTTGTGGACATTTCTGCATCTTTTGAAAAGCATTCAAGGAATTAGTATGGTGTAACATCCCATACCCAATTCGAATTACCTGTCAAGAAAGAAATCAGAGTCAGAAATGGAAATCAGCGCGGAGATTCATAAGCAGCAGAAGCTAATCATTAAACAGTCCAGGAGTGGGAAGGCAGGACAGAACTGCGGTCCAAGTATTGTGATAGAGAGCTCATAGTGTTTCCCAACCTTCGATCTATACAACAGTATGGTGTACTACAATAGACCATATAGCAGGCTATACAGTTTTCCCTGTAGGTTGTTTCTTCTTGGTTTTTGTGCAGATCTGTTTCTGAGGTGAGTTTGATTAATTGTGGAGCTACTAGATTGTAGAGCCAAAAAACATACCATAAACTTATGCTTCTTCTTGTTGCAGTTACTCTTAAGATTCTGCATCTCCTTCTTGGGCTAACGTAGACACAGATGAGTTGCCATTTTGGTTTTGTTCTCACTCATGTAAACCCTTCAATCTTGCCCTTGTGCACTCTATTCACACAAGCTGAGGCACTCAACCTCCTTCAAGGGTTACATCAATATGGCTCGATCTCCTTTATTGGCCTTAGACCAAGCCCTAAACCAAACTCAACCTTGCACTGGTGACACATTGTTGTATTGAAATTAAATCTCAATGTAGTGATGAATGCGTATGTTTTGTGGAAAAAGGTGCGAGAACCTTAATTGACATGTTAAGATCCATTTTACACAAACTGCTCCCTGTGGAAAAATGTCTACCTGCGACACATTGTTGTGTTGATATAAATTCTCAATTTAGTGATCATTGCCTTTGTAGAAAGAATGTACGGATTAATCCAATAAGGCATCAATAAGTTTGAATCTCAGTATTTGAGACGGTTCATAAAGCATTGCTGGCACAGAAAGCTTTACCAATTGGAAGCTAGCTTTGGAGTGTAAGTTCCTGGGTTGATGTGATAGCCTCCTTGCACAAACTTCCTTTGTGCAGTGCCATCATTGTTGGTGACTTTAATGGCATGCCTCATGGACCATCTTCAGCTTTTGATTGTGACCTATGTGATGTTATAGGGTATGTTTCCAAAATGGCATATCCCTTTGTTGAAATTATATGAACTTGTTTTATTTTGGTAATTAAAAGATGTTCTTAATACTTATTACTGATCTAAAAAATTTATTACAAAACTGGGGTGGCCAGAGCCAATCCCCCTGTTGTGGTTTGGAAGTGGCTTTTAAAGCTTTTATGCATGATATTCTAGCCATCTTTACAATGGCATGATATGAATTTCTCCAATATATATTTCTGCCCTGTAACAAAATTGGCCTCCTAATGGTTGGACTAATTTGCTTTCTAGAGATCAGATTGATAGCCTTTAAGATTTTAATACCTTGGTTGTACAGATCTGTACAACAGTATGGTGTACTACAACAGACCATATAGCAGGCTATACAGTTTTCCCTGTAGGTTGTTTCTTCTCGGTTTTTGTGTAGATCTGTTTCTGAGGTGAGTTTGATTAATTGTGGAGCTGCTAGATTGTAGAGCCAAAAAACATACCATAAACTTATGCTTCTTCTTGCTGCAGTTGCTCTTAAGATTCTGCATCTCCTTCTTGGGCTAATGTAGACATAGATGAGTTTCTATTTTGGTTATGTTCTCGCTCATGTAAACCCTTCAATCTTGCCCTTGTGCACTCTATTCACACATGCTGAGGCACTCAACCTCCTTCAAGGGTTACATCAACATGGCTCGATCTCCTTTATTGGCCTTAAACCAAGCCCTAAACCAAACTCAACCTTGCTCTGGTGACACATTATTGTATTGAAATTAATTCTCAATGTAGTGATGAATGCATATGTTTTGTGTAAAAAGGTGTGAGAACCTTAATTGACATGTTAAGATCCATTTTACACAAATTTCTCCTTGTGGAAAAATGTCTACCTACAACACATTGTTGTGTTGATATAAATTCTCAATTTAGTGATCATTTCCTTTGTAGAAAGAATGTATGGATTAATCCAATAAGGCATCAATACATTTGAATCTCAGTATTTGAGACGGTTCATAAAGCATTGCTGGCACAGAAAGCTTTACCAATTGGAAGTTGGCTTTGGAGTGCAAATTCCTGGGTTGATGTGATAGCCTCCTTGCACAAACTTCCTTTGTGTAGTGCCATCATCGATGGAGGCTTTAATGGCATGCCTCATGGACCATCTTCAGCTTTTGATTGTGACCTATGTGATGCTATAGGGTATGTTTCCAAGATGGCATATCCCTTTGTTGAAATTCCATTCCATATTAGTATTCTTCTATCTTACCTTTAGCTTTAATCTTGTGAAATCCAATTTATTGTTTTATAACCTAGCTAAGCATTTTTGTTACACAACTATGGCACACTTGGGTTCTATATTATTATACCATTTGAAATTTACAAAATTATATATGTTAATAGCCTTTCAAATATTTTTGCATGCACCACAAAAAAAATCATAGAATAGATTGTTCTCCAAAGAAAGTGAAAACAAACATGAGTTGGCCTTTTCAATTTTGTTTTAATCCCATCCACCTGGCTAAGCATTTTTGTTACACAACTGTGGCACAATTGGGTTCTGTATAGTATAGCTTGCATTTGAAACAATGTTCAAATCAGATTTGTATTGGTGCTCATTAACCCCAACAACAAACATAGGCACATCCTTGCTTGGAGCTGAGATAACAACTTTTTTAGCACCTGCCTGTTAGAAATCAACAAAAAAAATTATTATATGGAGTTCAAATTGTAATTTCCATTGTTGCACTTTATGGAAAGGCAGTGCTATGGCCTTTGAACCAAGGCCAGACATGAGGGTTCTGTGAGGCCTGGTATGCATTCCTTTTCCTTTCACATCACCACCTTCTAACATTTTAAACATGATTTCTCTCTTATTTAGATCTACATTTTTCTCTGCAAAGTTGCCTTGCTCTGCAATGTTCTTTGATATCAATAGTGATACGAACTTGTTTTATTTTGGTAATTAAAAGATGTTCTTAATACTTATTACTGATCTAAAAAATTTATTACAAAACTGGGGTGGCCAGAGCCAATCCCCCTGTTGTGGTTTGGAAGTGGCTTTTAAAGCTTTTATGCATGATATTCTAGCCATCTTTACAATGGCATGATATGAATTTCTCCAATATATATTTCTGCCCTGTAACAAAATTGGCCTCCTAATGGTTGGACTGATTTTCTTTCTAGAGATCAGATTGATAGCCTTTAAGATTTTAATACCTTGGATGGCCCCATCTTGCAACCCATGATAAATATTTTGATAACATAAGAAAACCTTCTTAAATGGCTGCAAAACCTTCCCATTGCCTCGGTCCTTTTTGCTTCATTCTTCTCTCTCTATCAGTGCTGTGTTTGCAATGTATGTACTCTGTTTTGTCTCTATTTGTAGGATGGCTTCTTTGTCTTTCTCATCTCATTGGGATACACGCATGGTGGGATTCGTCAAGTTGTACAACCTTAATTCCACTTCTTCCTTCTAGTATTTCATTAGAGCTCCATTCTCCAAAATTTCATTTGTAGGATTGATGGTCCATTCAGTGTGCTTGTGTTGTGCCTCATAACACATTTTCAGCCAAGTATAGACTAGCTAGCTTGTTCATCATGAATGTGAATGAGAGTGCAATGCAGCCTAGTAAAAATACGTCCCAATTCTCTGTTTTAAGTTCCAGGGGAATGGGTCTGTGGGGGATACATTGGGGATTCTCCTGTTCTTTATTTTGGGTTCTCACTTTACCTCCAGTCTTGAGCAAGGTGCCCATTCTGTCTACCACTCACTTCTTTGATTGCTCCTCATAGCTTCCTCTTGCTTGGTAGGTTGCTCCTCATATCTTCCTCTTTTGGAGGAGATCTTTGCTACCCTTTGAGGACGAAAGTGTCCGGACCTACACATTTTCCTTTCTCGTACATGCCAAATAGATATAAAGAGGTTTTCCCTCTTATACTCAGGACAAGGCTCAAGCAATCAAAGAAAAGCACAAAGCCTAGGGCTTGACAGCTAAAGGAAAGAGGAAGCATGGCATGGTCTGAACTTATAAAATTTGGTGGAAATACACCTTAGAAATGGAACTAAAACTATGAAACTGCACTGGATAAACAATAGAACCTGCCTTTAAAACCTAAATCTTCGAGAGAACTGGGCACGATGTTAAACTATCCAAGAATGGATGACCCAAACCTTTTGGAAGAACTCTATTGCACACTTACTCAGCACAATGTTAAACTATCCAAGAATGGAAAATCCAACCCTTTTGGAAGAACTCCATTGCACACTTGATTTAGAATCCCAAGCAAAATAAAAAAGCAGAGGCCATAGAAGTGCACTTTGTAATATCCACAATGTCGTAGTCTAATGAGGCCAGGGTTTCGCCCAGAAAATAATAGAAATTATGGCATAATTTTAAGAAAATTTTGCAAATTTTTTAGGCAATCCGGATTACAGCTATCAACGTCGCCTGCTCCACCAACGTTGGTGATGAGGAACACATTGAATGTCTTATTTCATTTTAGAGTAAGTTAATTACCCAAAATCAAGAGGTTAAGTTAATTACCCAAAATCAAGAAACCTCTATAGATGGCCAAGCATATACGAAGAATACATCTCATTCATGTGCAATACCAAATCCATCTTTTCTTTTCTCTGAGTAAAATTTCAAAAGCATGAACACATGCCATTTCATATGCACAATAAACCCAACTTCTGAAATTTCAATGCTTGGATGCATCCCATTCATATGCTACAGTAAACCCATATTTTCCTTAAATTTCAATCCATAAACAAATAAAAGTAGCCTTGAAACCAGATCTGGAACAGAGCTATTCATCACGGGATGATCTGGAAGAAGCTTGAACTCAGTTTTATAGTGATTGCAAAGACGTACATTTTTAATTCCACAGAGAAGGACCCATGTTGGCGAGACAGACAGGCAGGCCTACCATTTATGGATCACTTGGTAATTGCCAATTTCTAAAACACTAATTGTAGAAGAGCGTCAAGTTGATTTCCAACAGTCAAGTTGAAGGGTGGAAAAATGTCCACTCTACTATTGGCATTTATAAATGCCGAGAAAAATAATGTGACAGACATCAATAAATATTGATCATTCATGCCAGAAACGAAGAGCTACAATCAGGTAACAGTGACAGAAGAATGCAATACAAGAACTTGAAGTTGCAAGGCAACTCATGCCATAAATGATAAAATAATATAAAGATGACACATAGATGTATCACCAAGGGCTACTTAAAAATTCAAATTTGTTGCAAAATTGTAGTGTGATTAGCTAAGTACAAAACCAACAAACAAGCGCACCATAATACAAAATGCAATGGAGGGACCATGCTAGTCTTCTCTGTATGATTCTTTTGTTGAGAGTTTGAATCCATCCATGTGCATCTTAGAATGTTGGCACGATCCCATGTTCCTTATGCCTTGCCTAGGATTTTGATTCAGAAGGATGCACTGCAATAAAACAATTATTACTGAGTAATAGAAGCAATTCATCAGCATTAGACACATATTAAATGGTAGTCTTAAGTATCAGATAACCATGCATAACAAATTAGACAGTAGCTGAAAACTCAGCCTCTGTGATTAACTGAATTCTGCTACATTAGCTTAAAATACCTGACAGTATATCATTTAAATAGCCTAAGGAGGTACCTTTAAAAAGAGGCAAAACTAGAATTTCATCTTAATGATTTCCATTGATCCTTAACAGAATTCATTGTTGATACCTCATTATCCCCTTTATTGTTGACTAAAAGGATGAAAATTTCAAAAATCATTTGTTAGACATATGGCAAATGCAGTGCTAACTTGCTAAGTACCAATCAGCCATGCATAATAAATTACAGATCATCTGCAAACTCTGAATAAAACTAAGTGACTAAATGCTGCCACATTAAATTTAAGAAACCTGACAAGTATCTCCTTTCAATTACCTTAGAACTTTACGAATAGGGAAAACAAGGTTTTCATCTGGTTATTTCTTACTCATCAATAAATGAATTCATTACCAAAATGTACTGGAAAGTGGCAATAAATAGATGAAACCATGATGGAACTTAATCTACTTTATTGGCACTGAAACCCACACTATTTGGCATAAAGAAAGGTATTGGAAAACACATGTGGGTATGTTAAATTTTAGTACCAGCAAAAATATCAATTAGTGGGGCAGACAGTATGAGAGGCCAAAATCTGACAAGGGTCCCTGAGAAAGCAGTCACAACAATTAACACAAACAGCGAAGTTTCAAATCAAAGCACAGGCATCGGATGGAAATCAGACAAAACAAAAAAGCCACAACTTAAACTAATTTCGGAAGCAGATGAATATAGGATAAATATGGTTGTTTTAATAAAAAAAGATAAATATGGTTGATCAGTCCAACAGACCAATAACAGATACTAGCAAATGGGAGGAATGATATGATAGATCATAAAACCAATGAGCATGAACAACATTAACAAACATTCAAAATATGTAAGGTGTTGTTGTGGTCACCAACAACCCTCCTCTTCGTTTGATATTAGTAATAACATCAAGCAAAGGGGGACCCTTAGCCAAAAATCCAAAAAATATTTTTGTTTGAAAATTCTTTTGTATCAGCTCCCTAAAAGCTATATCGCGTCGCAACGGAAAAAGGAGCGCTTGCCCAAAGCGGATAAATACACTAAAAAGGAGCGACGCGAGAACCCATCGCATCGCGCACATTAAGAGCGTTTGAAAAAGGAGAACCTAAAGAAACGCCGACGGCCGATATGCGACGTCACACGTCGCAATGCCACACGAGCAGCACAAAATGACAAAGTGAAAACCTTGCGATGTTGCGATCTGCGATCTGCGACCATGCAAAGCTGCGATCTGCGATATTAGCGATCTACGATATCTGCGATCTGCGATAACACTTAATAACGTCGCAGCCACCGATACTGTGATACCAATCGCAGAAAAAACTCATCGCAAGAGTTCTCCAACATACACGATAGATCCAAATTTGAAAGCGCGCCTTAAGGAAAATTAATGACCGCATGCTCGAATATCCAGAAATGATTGCATCGCATTTATCGAAGAGTCAAGTTATGATGAATGTCATTAATTTCGCATTCATTAGAATTTAATGCTTTCATGTCAATCTTTTCGTCATTTCCCTTCTTCTTTGCGTAAACTGCAAGACATGCAACTTATATAAATCTATATGCAGGAAACATCTAAGGAGAAGGGAAGAGCGCCAATAAGACAATAGAGAGAAGATGCCTCTGCAATTGGATGCCGCATACAGCAGAACCGCGGATTCCAGAGTATCGCCCAACAGGCACTGATGAAAATAGACTGTCCAAGACTCAGAGTCAAAGGCGCACAAAAGCAGCGTGTTTACAAAAGATCCTGAAGCTCAGACTTGGTAAAGCAGAGAAAGAAGCACAAGAGAAGAAAGACGCTCCAGAAAAGCCTGGAACAAAGAACGGAAACAGTTCTCGAAACAGGGGATTGTCCATACAGCGCAGCTTCTAACTCATTGAGTCATTCGCATGACCGGAAACTGAAATAGCAACAGAAAAATCAGTTCGAAAAGAAACTGGGTTGTACTAAGTGTGCGCACAGCGAATACACCCAGCTAGAGAAAGGTTTTCGAAAATATCTTCTAATCTAACAGAAAGAGGTGCCAGCGCTTGTTGTTTCTAATTTTCAAGCACGAACAAAAGGAAAGGACAACCAGCCGACTCTTTCAGGGTGAACAGCGCATTGCTTATAGCACTAAGGAGCAGATACAGAAACGGTTAGAAATTAGATTCAGTTTTTAGAAATAAATTTGTTTTTAGAAAAAGGGCGGTCATTTGAAGCCGTTCCTTGAATTTGTGTAAAGTAAAATTAGCCGGTTACTAGTATTTAACCCTTCTCGTTGCATTGGAGAAGGGTCTGAAATTTTGTCAAAAAACTTGTCCTCAGAACATGCACTTTTGCACCCTCGGAGGGGGTTTTTGATGAATGGACGGATCAAGATTTATTTATGTTTGCATTTTAAAACCTGCTACTGATGTTGCACTTCTGTACTCTTAGTAGGCATTAGAAGCAAGTAGAAATAGATCATTATTGCTTAAGGTCTGTAAGTTTAAAATCAGTCATAAATGGTACTTTTATCTCTTGACTAGTTTCTGCTTGCATTCTTAGAGTAATATACAGCTGTTGTTATTTATATGTTAACGTATGAATGAGTGGACTACCATTTGGCACTTTTGTACGGTGGAGTCATTGATTTGTGCTTAATACATGAATAGCTGATTATGCAATATGTTGTTCACAACCATTTTGCTTAACTTCTTACGCAAGATGGTTCATCTTAATTGATTTATATTCTCATAATAGCTGAATAATCTTCATTACCAGTTATTCTGTGAAATCTTTCTAGATTGCATAATGGAAAAATTTTGTCCCGGGTTAGTGTAGATTAGATGTATTGTTTTTGTTAGATTAAAGTAGTATAAAGTCATTTTAGAATTTAGAATTAGATTAGTTAAGGAATAATTACAGATTTTTTACTATCATTTTCCACACACACACATCACCAGTTTCTACACACACACACACCCCTTAGAACGGCAAGCTGGTCCCGTCATCCCCAGTCGGACCTGCTACACCAAACGGGCACGGAGCCGCCAACTAGGTTCCCGACCGGGTGGGTATCCCCCTTGTTGTTGACCCGATTTCGGGGCCCTCAACATATTTGGCGCTAGAAGGAGGGCCCGAACTATGAATGGCACCTAAAGCAATATCCAAATACCATTCTGAGAGTAATACACCCTCATCAACTCCCTCAACTTCTCCAACACGGTTAAACCCGGAATTTGAAGTCGCTTGAGTATCCACCACTGCTACATATTCGAATATATCAGACCAATCTATTATTGAACCCCCTGAAATTCAAACTTTGATTCGTAAACTCCAGGGATTCTCCATTTTTAACCAGAAGTCTGATAAATCTAAAAGCAGCGTGACTTCGCAGTACAACCCTGCTCATCCCCTTACCAGATTAAAGAGTGAAAAATTTGGCATACAACCAAGTGAACTCCCTCTTCCTACCAGAAAAAGAGCAAGGAAAACACCTCAAGAGTCTGACGGAGAGACTCTCTCATCCACTTCGTCCATATCAACTCCCTCACCGCGAAGTCAACCACCCACTTTTCCATTCCAACTCACTCACCCGGCTTCCACAAACCTTCCTCTTCGAACATCAAAGATCCTGATTTATTCACCTTCTCAGCATCAGGGGTCAGTTTCTGCACTTCCATTAGCTAGCAGCTCCACGATGGCCCAATCTCCATGGAACAATCCTGGGGCGGTTTTAATGCCTCCACCCCTGAGCCCTATACCGGCCCATCCAGAGAAGTGGCTACCTAAATTCAACCCAGAAGCAGGCATGCTAGCCGAAGAGCATATCAATAATTTCATGCTTTCTGTTAATCTCAACGGAGTTACTAACGAAGATGCTGTTTCCCGGCTCTTCCCTTATACAATGCAAGGAACAGCCGGGTCATGGTACTTTTCGTTACCTTCCGGATCCATCACAAGCTGGGACATTTTTCAAAGTCAGTTCCTCACTAAGTTTGGTGATGACCGATCTACGGCGACATTGATTAATGACCTATCTAATCTTAAGGCTGAGGTTAGAGAACCCATTAAAGACTTTAACTTACGGTTCAATAAGATCCTCAACAAAATCCCCGCTGCTTCACAACCCAGCGAGGAAGTAAGATGTGAATGGTACATCACGGCTTTACCTCCAAACTTGGCTATCTTCGTAGATAGGGCAAACAAGACCACATTAGTTGACAACTTGACAGAAGCGTTAGCAGTGGAAAGACGCGTGGTAGCCCTAGAAAAGAGATCTGCTATAGAAGAACGCAAATCAAAGAAGATCTCTTTCAAAGAAGACACCAAAAAGAAGCAAACGAAAGATCCTTTTGATTTGGAAGGGTTACAAAAGGTGTTGAAAGCCATGTCCAATGAGATGGTCGATATCAAGAAACAAGTAGCAGAGACTTCTTCGAAAAAGCCCTTTAGGACTTTTAAAAGAAATCCTCCCATGGAGGTAAAACCACCCAGTGTTGTCTCAAACGTTGAGTCTGAAGAAGATGAAGAAGAAGAGAATACCACTGAAGGGCAGACTGATGAGGAAGAAGTTGTAGAACTTCAAGGAATGTGGGATTTCATCCTCCCACAGGAAGAGGATCAAGAAGCACTTCCTGTTAGCACGAGAAGCAAAAATCAGCTTGATCCTCCCCAAACTACCCCAAAACAAAAGGGCGCAAGCCCTGCAACAAAAGAAAGGGTCGTAACCAAAAAGACAACTGCTAAAGCGACCCAGTTTAGCCCAGTCCAATCTGAACAAGCACCTCCATCAAGAACACTAATAGTGTCGGATGAAATGGATTATAACATCATTGACGACATGAAGAAGACTAGGGCTAATATCACTCTGTATGAATTGAGTAAACTGAAACACCAACAGAAAATCATGATGAAAGAATTACATGCTGTGCCTACTACATCTTTACCTACAACTGTGGCTTCCCACAATCTGGGAAGACCTCCAACCAATACGATAAATAAAATTGATCCAAATGACATCGCCTTGATTGGAGGGAGATCAAGGTCTCATACTCCTCCTTTTCTTCTCACATATGAAATCTTTAACAAAAACGTGCATAATTGCTTGGTTGATTCTGGTGCTTCAACGAATATTTTACCCAAGTCAATATGTGTCAAATTGAATGTGCAACCTCAAAAATCTGCAGTACGTATAGTTCAACTTGATCTATCCCAGGTCGAAGTGATTGGTGAACTTAATCAGGTGACCATAAGATTGTCGACTAACCCAAAAGTGTGTCAGGTTATCGACATTCTGGTAGCCGATATCCCTGAGTTCTATGGCTTGATTCTTAGCAGGGATTGGTCGGAGAAACTCCACGGATATTTCTCAACCGACTGGTCGCACATGTGGTTACCATACAATGGTAAACCAAATCAGATAAAGGTTGAACGAGAGTTGCACCAAAAATACATAGTGACAGAACTAGAAGGAGAAAATGAAGCCATCACATACAATAGCAGCATTGTAGGCAATTACGCAATAGATTCTTTCCTAGGCAATTTCAGTGCTCATATTTCACCATACTTAGAGAATTCAGTTTTATCCCAAGTTGAAAATTTCTCCCAAACTGATGACTCAAAATGTTTTAGTTTTTTAGATAATTCTGTAAATACTTCTTTATTTTGGAAATTATATTTTGACGGATCTAAATCCAACGAGGGGGCAGGAGCAGGATGCGTTCTGATCAACCCAGACGGGAACAAGATTATGCTCACATGCAGACTTGAGTTCGATTGCACGAACAACACAGCGGAGTACGAAGCCTTGGTTCAAGGCCTATACAAAGCAATCGGATTGAATGTTAAGTATCTTCAAGTCTTTGGAGATTCTGAGATCGTCGTAAAACAGGTACGTAACACCATACATTGCCTGTCTAGTCATTTAAAGCATTATCAATCGTTAGTGCAAGATCTCACTGCCATTTCATAGCATTTAACATCTCGTCAATTCCAAGAATTCAAAATGCAAGCGCAGACCTGTTAGCTAACGTAGCCTCTCGACTTATCCCTTCCGAATATTTTAGTCCTGATAGGTTTTCAATAGAATTAATTTTTAAACCTTCCATTCCTGACAATATCACCAACTGGAGAGTGTTCAACGACGACCCAGACATCGTAAGTTTCCTCACCTCTGAAGGATCCTACACAAACCAGATAATTGACGAAGACTGTCATGATCACCAGATACAACAAAGTAGCACTGATAATGCTATACCCAAATCGGTGGTCAAATTAGAAGACTTATATGACTTGAAAAGTCGGTTCAAAAGGTCGGCTAATGCCAAGCTTTATAGTTCAACTCTGAACTACGAATCAATCAACCTAGGAACCGACGAAAAGCCGCAAAACGTTAATCTAGGCCAGGGCTTAGCCCCTGAAGAAAAATCAGCATATATCCGCCTTCTGAGACAGTACAAAAACGTTTTTACCTGGAACTACGATGAGCTGAAGACTTACAACACTTCCATCATTCAGCATGTTATCCCTATGACTGACAACGAGAAACCTGTCCAGCAGAAGCTCAGGAAAATACACCCTAACCTAGAAAACCAGATAAAAACTGAGCTTAATAAGTTGTTGAGAGCCAGAATAATCTTCCCCGTTAGGCATTCCAAATGGGTATCCAATATGGTGCCCATTAGGAAGAAAAACGGAGACATTAGAATCTGTATCGACTTCCGAAATCTCAACAAAGCCTGCCAGAAAGATAACTTTCCCCTCCCACCTATGGAGCAAATTCTACAGGCAGTAGCAGGCTCAGAATCAATGTCATTCCTGGATGGATTTTCAGGATACAATCAAGTACTGGTGCATCCCGATGATCAGTTAAAGACTACGTTCCGAACCAAGTGGGGCACTTATGCATATCGGAAGATGCCATTTGGTCTGATCAACGCCGGAGCTACCTTTCAGAGAGCCATGGACATCGCGTTTAAAGGATTGGTCAATAAATCAGTAGTGATTTATCTGGATGATATAACAGTGTACTCCAAAAAACGGAAAAACCATCTCCAAGATTTGAAGCAAATCTTTCAAAGATGCTTGAGGTATGGGATTTCGCTCAATCCAATGAAATCTTTCTTTGCATTAAGCGAAGGGAAATTGCTCGGATTCATAGTATCTAAATCTGGTATTCACATAGAACCTGACAGAATCAAGGAAATTTCCGAAATATCCATACCTCATAACAAGAAAGCCATGCAATCCTTCCTTGGACAGATCAATTTTGTCAAAAGATTTGTCCCGGATTTTTCACGTATTATTTCACCCTTACAAAAAATGATAAAAAAGAATTCAAATTTCAAATGGGGTCTAGACGAGCACGAAGCGTTCAACTTAATCAAACAGGCCATCATCAACGCTCCATCTTTGGCTACCCCAAATTTTTCAGAACCTTTCATCTTATACACGTTTGCCTCAGAAAAATCTTATGCTGCGATTTTAACTCAAGCAAATCACGAAAAGGTAGAAGCCCCAATCGCATTCTTTAGCTCGAACTTACAAGGTGCTGAACTCAATTATTCTGACGTCGAGAAACAGGCATATGCCGTTTTCAAAGCAATCAAATATTTCAGACCTTTCTTTCTAAAAGCCCATACCAAAGTCATAGTAGCGTTTCCAACGGTAAGAAACCTCCTGATACAGAAGGATGTGGGCGAGAAGAGAGCGAATTGGATCACCGCCTTACAAGAATACGACCTTGAGATCAAACCGGCACACATCGTAAGAGGCCAAGGCTTCTGCAAGATGTTAGTTGGAGCATCGCAAATGCCTGAGAACTCGTCTGAAGAGGTACACGCGTATGAGGTAAGCCTAGACGACGCAGAATCATTATATGCTGACACCATTTATTTTCTTAAGAACGGGTATGCTCCATCACGTCTGGATCATGCCAAGAAAAGAGCTCTGAGATTAAAAGCTAAGCAATACCAGCTCATAAATGATGTCCTGTTTAAAAGGAATTATGATTCTGTACTTCTTAGGTGTCTTGAGAAAACTGAAGCCGAAAAGGTTTTGCAGGAACTCCATGATGGACCAGCAGGTGGACATTATGCCGGAGATGCGACTGCACACAACATCTTGCGTGCAGGGTATTATTGGCCCACGCTGTTCAAAGACTCATACAATCACGTAAGGAAATGCCAAGTCTGCCAGACTACTGCAAGAAAACAAAGGAAAGCGTCCATGCCGCTACAACCGGTCAACATTGACCAACCATTTAGTCAATGGGGCTTGGACATAATAGGTGAGATCGTTCCTCACTCTTCTAAGCAGCATAAGTATATCCTTACGGCAACTGATTATTTTACCAAATGGGTAGAAGCAGTTCCTCTCAAGACAGTTCATTCTGAAAACATTATTGAATTCATAGACCAATTTATCATAACTAGGTTTGGATTGCCAACGGCCTTAATGTTTGATAACGCTTCATATTTTTCTGGAAATGCTATGACTGAGTTTGCGCTCAAAAGAGGGTTCAAACTGAAATATTCTGCCAACTACTATCCGCAAGGTAATGGGTTGGCTGAATCAACAAACAAGAATCTAATCAGAATTATCAAAAGAACAGTCGACCAAAACCAAAAGAATTGGCACAAAGCGCTGGTAAATGCTTTATGGGCTGATAGAATCACAAAGAAAGCTTCGATCGGCACTTCTCCCTTTAATTTAGTTTACGGGCGGGAAGTGGTTCTTCCGACTCACTTAGTCATTCCCTCTTTGTATTTAGTACAGTACATCGATGAAGTACCTACTTCCTCATTACAATTAAGACAAATGGAAATAATCAAACTAGAAGAACAAAGAGAACAAGCTAGGAAAACCCATGCACATCACCAAGCGCTAATAAAATCTTCTTTTGACTCAAGCATCATAACCAGAAAAAACTTTCAGATGGGTGATTTAGTTTTGAAATGGGATAAGGCACATGAAGAAAAGGGCAAACATACGAAATTCCAGAAGCTGTGGCTTGGCCCTTTTCAGATTGTAGAAGTCGTAGGCCCGTCCACATTCGTGTTGCAGGATCTGGCAGGTAGGAGAGATTCTTTACCTGTCAATGGATTGATTCTTAAATTATATTTTCCATAGAAGAGAAATTCTTCTAATTTTTGTAGGATAGATTTAGTTTTTATATTTCATTTTGTTTTTTTTTTTTTTTTTTTTTTTTTTTTAATAAATAAAACCCGTTGTAGATGATCATGTGAAAAGGATTCATGAAAAGAGCACGCCAATTCTCTATCAGATTTTGATTTCGCTTGTACAAATAGCAAAATTTTTGAAAAATCTGAATTTTATTATTAACAAATAGAGTTAACTTCACCTTGATTACGATATTAGTTTCAACCTCAAAGAACTTTGACGAAGGCAACCTTTGGTAAAAAAATTGTTTTGTATCAGCACCATGAAAGGTATCATCAATAATAAAATAAGTACTCTCTGCAAAGCTGTTGTTTTCAAAAAACTCTATTATTGTCGTCCAGAGCTTTCTTAAGGAAAAACAATGACTTCCTCCCTGCTAAAAGGGAATTGCAGCATTCAGAGAAATAATCCAAGCAAAACACTATATCTCAAAGAATAAGAGGTCTCATCACGAGCCGGCTTATCATGATCACAGATATTATAACTTGCTGACTTTGCCAATACTGTCTATCAAAACAGGGAACCGACTTAAGATTGTTGCAATCAAAAGACAAGAGGTCTCATCACGAGCCGGCTTGTTCAGCAAAAGTGTAAATCAAGTGAATGACTGTGTCATAATTTGGCCACCAAACCAAGACATTGTTCTTTAGAGAATTAAAAAAGGAAAAGTGTGTCAAAAAGGATTTTTCTCTGGAATGTTGCGAGTAACCTCAGGCAGGAAAAAGGATCATTGCTGGATAACATGGTAACCCTGTCGAGGCTATGGACGCTTGCAGGCAGCAGAGGCTCTACCTACGACAAAATGAGTATACTTTTAAGCCAGTACGCAGAGAAGACCTTATTTTATCTTTAATCAAGACCAAGTAATGTCTGGTGCGAATGCAAGAAAAAGCCTGAGGAAGCAAGCAATTGAGATTAAAAAGGTTGAGACAAAGTATCGTTGACAAGGTGAGGGGGTCTACTCTATCTATTCATAACAAAATTTAGACATATAAGAATTTTGTTGTTTCGGAAGTGAACGGTCAATAGAAATGCAGAGATAACTGGTTCTTCACAGTGAATTGCCATTGTTGTGGTCACCAACAACCCCCCTCTTCGTTTGATATTAGTAATAACATCAAGCAAAGGGGGACCCTTAGCCAAAAATCCAAAAAATATTTTTGTTTGAAAATTCTTTTGTATCAGCTCCCTAAAAGCTATATCGCGTCGCAACGGAAAAAGGAGCGCTTGCCCAAAGCACATAAATACACTAAAAAGGAGCGACGCGAGAACCCATCGCATCGCGCGCATTAAGAGCATTTGAAAAAGGAGAACCTAAAGAAACGCCGACGGCCGATATGCGACGTCGCACGTCGCAATTCCACACGAGCAGCACAAAATGACAAAGTGAAAACCTTGCGATGTTGCGATCTGCGATCTGCAACCATGCAAAGCTGTGATCTGCGATATTAGCGATCTGCGATCTGCGATAACACTTAATAACGTCGCAGCCACCGATACTGTGATACCAATCGCAGAAAAAACTCATCGCAAGAGTTCTCTGACATACACGGTAGATCCAAATTTGAAAGCGCGCCTTAAGGGAAATTAATGACCGCATGCTCGAATATCCAGAAATGATTGCATCGCATTTATCGAAGAGTCAAGTTATGATGAATGTCATTAATTTCGCATTCATTAGAATTTAATGCTTTCATGTCAATCTTTTCGTCATTTCCCTTCTTCTTTGCGTAAACTGCAAGACATGCAACTTATATAAATCTATATGCAGGAAACATCTAAGGAGAAGGGAAGAGCGCCAATAAGACAACAGAGAGAAGATGCCTCCGCAATTGGATGCCGCATACAGCAGAACCACGGATTCCAGAGTATCGCCCAACAGGCACTGATGAAAATAGACTGTCCAAGACTCAGAGTCAAAGGCGCACAAAAGCAGCGTGTTTACAAAAGATCCTGAAGCTCAGACTTGGTAAAGCAGAGAAAGAAGCGCAAGAGAAGAAAGACGCTCCAGAAAAGCCTGGAACAAAGAACGGAAACAGTTCTCGAAACAGGGGATTGTCCATACAGCGCAGCTTCTAGCTCATTGAGTCATTCGCACGATCGGAAACCGAAATAGCAACAGCAAAATCAGTTCGAAAAGAAACTGGGTTGTACTAAGTGTGTGCACAGCGAATACACCCAGCTAGAGAAAGGTTTTCGAAAATATCTTCTAATCTAACAGAAAGAGGTGCCAACGCTTGTTGTTTCTAATTTTCAAGCTCGAACAAAAGGAAAGGACAACCAGCCGACTCTTTCAGGGCGAACAGCGCATTGCTTATAGCACTAAGGAGCAGATACAGAAACGGTTAGAAATTAGATTCAGTTTTTAGAAATAAATTTGTTTTTAGAAAAAGGGCGGTCATTTGAAGCCGTTCCCTGAATTTGTGTAAAGTAAAATTAGCCGGTTACTAGTATTTAACCCTTCTCGTTGCATTGGAGAAGGGTCCGAAATTTTGTCAAAAAACTTGTCCTCAGAACATGCACTTTTGCACCCTCGGAGGGGGTTTTTGATGAATGGACAGATCAAGATTTATTTATGTTTGCATTTTAATACCTGCTACTGATGTTTCACTTCTGTACTCTTAGTAGGCATTAGAAGCAAGTAGAAATAGATCATTATTGCTTAAGGTCTGTAAGTTTAAAATCAGTCATAAATGGTACTTTTATCTCTTGACTAGTTTCTGCTTGCATTCTTAGAGTAATATACAGCTGATGTTATTTATATGTTAACGTATGAATGAGTGGACTACCATTTGGCACTTTTGTACGGTGGAGTCATTGATTTGTGCTTAATACATGAATAGTTGATTATGCAATATGTTGTTCACAACCGTTTTGCTTAACTTCTTACGCAAGATGGTTCATCTTAATTGATTTATATTCTCATAATAGCTGAATAATCTTCATTACCAGTTATTCTATGAAATCTTTCTAGATTGCATAATGGAAAAAAAATTTCCCGGGTTAGTGTAGATTAGATGTATTGTTTTTGTTAGATTAAAGTAGTATAAAGTCATTTTAGAATTTAGAATTAGATTAGTTAAGGAATAATTATAGATTTTTTACTATCATTTTCCACACACACACATCACCATTTTCTACACACACACACACCCCTTAGAACGGGAAGCTGGTCCCGTCATCCCCAGTCGGACCCGCTACACCAAACGGGCACGGAGCCGCCAACCAGGTTCCCGACCGGGTGGGTATCCCCCTTGTTGTTGACCCGATTTCGGGGCCCTCAACAGGTGTCAGAGGACAAAGATAACTGATCAGACCAACAGTTCCATGAGACGGGATCTTGCAACAGGGGCACAGCAAATGATGATGAATATCGCTTGTCGTAGCAGCACATTAGAAGCTCTCAATTTAGTGTCTACTCATTCATGGCTATATCATCAATACCTGGTATGCATGGAGGTCTTGAGTCAGTTTTTCAGTTCTTCTGTCGTAGTCAATATTTTTGTAAGGTTGAGAGTTGTAGCCACAAGTTAGGGTAATTCATGGAGTTCTTTCAAGTTTCAAGCACCTATGTATGTGACTATTTTTTTTATTAATGTCTATTAAAAAATGCTTTACTGATCTCTTGAATGAATATATGTGAGAGATGAATTTTGCAAGCCTAAGGAACTAAACTACGGTACAATGTAAAATATTACAAAAAAATTATACAAATGAGATAGCAATATAGATACATAACTAAAATTCTATAGCAATATAGATATAGAATTTATCTCAGGTAAGAAATTACATAATAAGTGCGTCATAGCAAAATGAAGAAGATAAATCATTCAAGAATTACCTATAAGATTGAGTAGAGGCGTGAAGGCTTTTTGTAGAATGTGAATCATTCCATGAGTGGAGGAGGCGTGGAGGTTTCTTTGTTGATGTGAATGACATACTTGCTAACACTCATAATGTATTATTTTCAGAACCTTCATTGAAGCATATGGCGCTCCAAAGACTTGCCAAAACCATTTTAATTTTTATGATGCAGCTGAAGGAGTGGTTCTTGTCTCAAAAAGTTGTTGCAACATTGTTCCATCAGGTTTCACAAAAGATAAATTCAAAGTTCATGGTATACGAGAAGAAAGAAAGAAGAAACTATAGCATATTACATTGAAGAAAGTGGAACATGCTCCATGACAATCCAACAGCCTGCAGAAGAGCTATGTGAAATAGAAAACAGAACATTTAATTACTACCTTGAGTTAAACATCCTCATTTCATAAATATAGAAAGATGCTTATTAGCGGATGTAAGTATGACACTTGTTGAAAGCCCCATTTTCATCTTTACTCTTCGCCCTTTTTGAGGTATCAAGAACTCCAAATACTTGCCAAAACCTAAGTGTTTCATCTGCTGCAGCTGATGCAACTATGTACCCATCAGGGCTCTGAAGAGGAAAGGCATAAGAAGGATCATGAGGACAAACCCATTCATAAAACGAGAGATGAATGCATAAGTACTCATAAAAATAAATCAATTTCCATACCTGTGCCAGATGAAGAACTCGAGAAGTATGACTTGTAAGTTCAATAATCTTCACCATATATGGGTACTTCCATAAGGTTAACTGGTTCTGACTAAATCCATGTGAACTCAGTAACTCACGTTCATGCCTATTCCAGAGTAATGAACAAACTTGGGAATGAGTGTCTACGGTATTTAAGCAAGCACCTGTGTGAGTATTCCAAAACTTTATAGACCTGTCCGCACTCCCTCCACCAGATGCTAAAAGATTTCTTTGGAAGGGGCACCATGCCAAGGCCTTGACTGCTGCAAAGTGTTCATCTAAGCGGTGGAGATATTGAGAGGTAGAATTATGGGATGCCATGCTCTGATCCCAAATGTACAGCAGATTGTCATTCCCCCCACTTGCAAGTTGTTGGCCAGAAAGAGACCATTTCAATCCACAAACCTCCTGGTCATGCCCTCTATATGTTTGAACAATGTGCTCTCGCATATGAACATCATGATTGATTACGATCCCATCCCGTCTTCCTGTCGTAAGAATAGGACCATTCTAAGCAAGGGTGCCAACACGTGCGTGATGACCTTTCAATGCTCTTAACTGCAATTTTATCCATGTCAAAATTTGGAGATTGTCATTACATTGGAATGAAAAAACCTTGAAGGGTCCCATAGCTGTATAACAGAATTATTCAACCCAATGGCAATGTGCCTCCCATCAGATGCCCAGCTAACACTAATAATAGGGCCTTCTTCATCGTCTATAATCAGAAGCTCTGATATAGAACTATTTGAAGCATCCCACAGGTATACAGTATTGCCAAGGGCTACGGACAACACATTGTTCAAACTCCAGTCCGGTAGGTTCAAGTAATAATCATTCACAAGGTCTAGTGCATCCAGAGTTCTATTTGCATACTATAATCAACATGGATAAGTTAAAATATTAAGAAAAAAAGGTAAATGGCCCAAGGACAATTGTTTTGAGATGGGCATATCTAGTGTACTAATAACTGAAAGCCCCAAATACTATTCTATTTGACTAGACTCCAAGGGTATATTTAAAAACCCACATCAAGAAACTCTAAACAACACTAAAGCTAGCAGATACAGAAAAAATCCACAAACCTTCTGTATTGAACAGGGACGATTCCAGCCTGAAACTTAGCAATGTGCAAACCCTCATCCAAACCCTTCTCCATTCTCTGCAGGTGCCCCACCCTCCTCTGCAGCAACTCCGCCCTCCTCAACACCCCCGCCCTCCTCTGCATCAAACGTAGATATTCGCGTGGGACGGGTTCATTCGGTAGGTAATATAACTGATATATTAACTAATAACTACTAGATTAACTTTTTTTAAAGGTTTTTTAATGTTTTATTACATTTTTAATTAAATTAGACGGTTGATTTCTGTTCAATCGTTTAACAATAGATCCGACAGCTACTATTAGGACAGAAAGGCATTTTGGGGGGTTTATTTCAAAGGGAAACGCCTTACGGCGTAATTAGTGAGTTCTATGTTTGGAAATTTGAACTGGTGCTTTTCTAGTTAACAACAATTAACACAACTTGTTAAATAGTTCCTCCTAAAATTTAGGAGGCTAACTCCAATTGTTCTTTTAGTTTTCAACTAACTCACACTAGAAAATCAAGAACTTGTCTTTCAAATTCAACGCATAAGTTAAATGCCTCATACACTCCTAACTTTTAGGGAAACTCCTAAATTTTAGGAACTTGACCATGCATAAAAAGGAACTCGACTTTGACTCCTTGAATTAAGGAACAAATCAAGGAATCACTTTTCTCTCTAATTTCAACACTCCTTGATAGCGAGGAAGGTGTTCCTGGAAGACCCTTGTCCACCTGGATTTGTCCCCAACACTGCCAAGTTCTCCATTGCTACAGCTGCTCCCTCTGAACTAGAAGACTTCCATGCTTTCTTCTGTAGAACCTTCTTTGAAGACCTATTATTTCCCACCATACTTTGTGAGTCCATCACTTCTCCATTATGAGCACATACTTCCTTGTTGCTCCCTCTGAAGGCATGCATCTCCAACTCCACAATCTACCACTTTAATGATCACAACTTCTTTTGTGTCACTGAACTTTGGCTCACTGATCTGCCCACTAGCAACTCCTTTGTCCATCAAGAATTCCAACTCATAGGGTCTTCAATCTGCTGACTACTTGCTTCATTGTTGCTCCACAAAGACAAGTCTTAGGGTAATGGAGCTTGCCCACTATCACTGTAGAATTCCATCTCTACACAGTGAACTAGGGATAAATACTAGGCCCTCTTGGTTGCTTCGTTTGTCCATTCAAGGATCAGCCCTGAGCTTCAACAATTCTGTCGCTCCAACCAGATTTGATTTCCTCCTCAAATGTTGGACTTAGGGCACAAAAGCTACCGTCTAACTGCTCTCCAAACAGTACATAAGATGTCCACCAAAATTGTCCTAAATCTGGACTCAAACAACCAACATAATCATCAACTACATAAGGACATACATACCTCAGAAAGTATCCTTCTTTAAGTTGTATGAACCTCTTCGACCTGTGCACTTCCTTCTGAATTTTGGTCATATGTTTAGGGCACCCTGCGGCAGTATGGGAATGATCCTACTTGGCCAAATTTCCCTTCTATACCTGTGAAATTCCCTTCTTAGATACCCTTCCTGCTACGTTGTTCCTTTAGGTGTTTCCACCCTTGACTTAATTCTTCTCCAAGACAAAAAAATCATGCCCAAGTCTACTCATAAAAGGGCTCGACCCTTCGTGAATAAAACAGAGATACTACAGCCTCTTCCACAAATAATTACCACTCTTAGAACATGCACAAAACTACCATTAAATATGCCAATGAATTCCTCTAACTAAGCCTACTCCAACACAGAAAGAACCCTCAAGAAAACTCATAGTTCTCCCTTTGGACAAACTCTTATAGAGGTTGCGGCTCTCTTAATTCATATGTATTTCTTCTTGAAGATTTGCACTGGTTTTGTTCTTAAATCTATTCCAAGAGCTCTGATACCATGTAGAATTTCCACGAGATTTGATTTGCTGATAAGAACAATTTGAAAAACACTTTCTTTTCTTACAAACACAGAAAACCCTCTGCTTGATGGGAATTTTATTGATAGGAAAAATTGAGCTATTGATCTCTTACAATACATTGTTTCAATAGAGAATACAACATTCTCTTAGCCTTAAACTAGGCTTGAAAACATCTGCAAGAATATTAACCTCTACTCCTCTATAAATCTTATGCACAAGATTCTCTTGCACACTCTTCTTCTCACAACCTCCACACACAAGCTTGTGCTTCCTATTTCTTGATCTCACGAACTCATGCTCACCAAAACAATGATTAAACTTGTACCTTTGTTCCTCCTTTTAAAGACAATTTGAATGGTTAAAATTAGTGAGTTCTATGTTTAGAAATTTGAACTGGTTCTTTTCTAGTTAACAATAATTAATACAACTTGTTAACTACTTCCTCCTAAAATTTAGGAAGCTAAATACAATCGTTCTTTTAGTTTCCAAACCGACTCACACTAGAAAATTAAGAACTTGACTTTAAAATTCAACACGTAAGTTAATTGCCTCATGGACTCCTAACTTTTAGAGGAAACTCCTAAATTTTAGGAACTTGACCATGCACAAAAAGGAACTTGACTTTTACTTCTCGAATTAAGGCACAAATCAAGGAATCACTTTTCTCTCTAATTTCAACAAGAATTGCATATCAACTTTTTTCTATTATCCAAGACATATGTCGAACTTTCCTGCGGAGCATACTACTTAGAGATAAAAATGGAGTTTATGTAGGTGTATATTGGTGGGCCCCTCCCGCCTATTCCACTTGGACCCCCAACATGATCTCTTTCATTTTTTCATGTTCCTTAATTGTAGCAGAGTTTCCTATTTTTGGCAGTTTTTCGAGTCCTTAACTTTTAGAGCCGTTTTAAGGCCCTAAACAACGTTTTTTTGGGAAAACCAGGAAAACATTATTTTTTAATTGATGTTTTCATTCGAAAGTTGTATTCCTCTAATATATCTTTTTGACGAAGTATTATGTGCGTCAAACAGAGATCGTATGCCAAAACTACGACCCGAGAAGTTGATGTACCAATTTACCCAAACGGAGCCCATAGTTTTGGCGCTTCATCTCCTAGGGTTAGGTTTTGGGATGTTTAGGGTTTTCCATTATTTCTCAATAATAAATAAGCCTTCAAGCCTCATTGTAACACAATTCAGAGAAACGTAGCCGCCACATCTCTCCTCAGAGATAAGCTACCATTGCCCAAGCTAGTTTTACTTCCTTTCTGTTTGTAATCATATTTTAATATTTGATATTAATGAAATGAAGTGTTATTTCTACTGCATCTCTATATTTATGGTTATATCTATAATTTCTTGTGTTTATGTTTAATTCCGAATCAGTGGTATCAAAGCACTCTGCTCTTTCCCTATTTTTCTTTGCATGTCCCCAACGAGGTCAAGATATAAGGAGTTAGGGCTCAAACTGGTCTAACCTTTGCAAGACCAGCCTCGCAAATCTCTATGGCCTCCCATGGTAGAAGAGAAGAGAGACGAGGGGGAAGGATATCCTTTCAAAATATTTATTGAAGAAGCCCTCGAGCGACAAAGCAACAACTTTTCTCAGATCCTTCAGCGACTACCGAAAGGCAGCACATCTCTTTCCAGTAGCTACTCTCGGAGCACCACACCCTTTAAGGTACAAGCTAACTTTGACATCCCCATATTTGAAGGTCAGATAGATGTGTATGTCGTAGATAAATGGTTAAATTTGCTAGAAGGATATTTTTTTGTTCCTGATTTTTCCAGTCAGGAAAATATTACTTTTTCACTTCTCAAAGCTACCCCCCA
Organism: Pinus tabuliformis; assembly: GCA_031772625.1. Classification (NCBI taxonomy): domain Eukaryota; kingdom Viridiplantae; phylum Streptophyta; class Pinopsida; order Pinales; family Pinaceae; genus Pinus; species Pinus tabuliformis. The sequence goes on from CM062816.1 coordinate 1,207,840,311, forward strand.
CGTCAACGACTAGTGGGAAACTACTATGAAAAGAAGGATGAAAGTAAACCCTCATTGTTTTCAGCCGCACCCACTTGGAATTTGTTTCAGGACACCATCAAGATGTAGTATTACCCTATCGGGAGCTATGAGGATAAATACATAAAGTGGACCACACTACAGCAGGGAAGGGACCAAGACTTGCCAGAGTTTACCAATGTTTTTCATACCCTTCTCACAAAGTTGGGCATCAAGTATTCTGAGTGATATTTTGTACTCAAGTACCGTGGATGCCTACACAAGTACATCCAGGATGAGATGGAGTTCCTGGACATCTCCTCGCTCGACACGGCGTATTGATACACTGTCATGATTGAGCAGAGCTTTAAGTAGAAGAAGCGAAACTTTGGATCTATGAATCTGAAGCAAGGGAAAGATGCACCCAAACCACAAAGCAAAGGACAAAGCCAAGGCGGGGTGACCTGGGACAACCTGCCAAAGCCGCAAGAAAAGAACAACACCATGAAGACAAAGAAGGACACAGGAAAATGGTGTGAGTTCCATAAGATCTCCACTCATAACACGAATGAGTGTTGGGCCAAGTAGTCACCAGTGGCCGAGTTGAAGGCTTCTGAATCAGACACATGTTCTGACTCTGAGTCAGAACCCAACAAGGGGAATGACAAAGGGAAGCAGATCATTTATGCGGATCCCAGTGCCACCGTGGCCACCACCAAGATCCATAATAATGAGCCTAAATATCCATAAGAGGGGGAACCCCTCTTCCACTCACAGATGTGGGTGAAGGGTTCTCTGCTGCAGTTCATTATCGATAGCAGGAGCCAAAAGAACATCATTTCAGTTGAGGTCGTGAAGCAGCTGGGCCTACTGACTACAACACATCCACAGTCGTACACCATTGGGTGGCTTCACCCAGGACGAGATCTCCATGTCAGCCAGCAGTGTTTCCTTCCCTACAACATCAAGCCCTTCATGGATGAAGTACTATGTGATGTTGCCCCTCTTGAATTTTGTAATGTATTATTAGGACAATGTTAGATCCCTATAATACTAGTGATTACCCCACTACTATTGTAGTTGTATCCCTTATTAATATTGTTGTGCCCATATTTCCCCCATATTGTTATTATTGTGCCCCATAGAAACCCTCTATTGTTATTTTTGTGGCTTTATAGTATTATTGTTAGGTCAGCTGGGTTATATTGTGACTCCTTAGACTCCTATATATAGAAAGGAGGTTTTGTCATTTGTATCATCCAAGAATTGCTCATTTATGTAATGTAAAGGAGGTTGCCCCCTCGAAGAGGCTGAATTCTAAGGCGTGGATCTCTCTTTTCTATCTTTTTGTGAGCTGGTTTCATAACATTTGGTATCAGAGCTTTGGATTCTAGGGTTTCGCTGCTCCAAACAGGTCATCAAGGCATTTTCGCTATAACTTTTTTTCTACGACGTTTCAGAAGCTAAAAACAAAACCCATTTGAGAAGACATCACGCTAAATCTTAGGTCCGAATTGTAGAGCTTTTCACTCTATATTTGCTGAGATATGATCTGAGGAAGTTGGTATTTTTGCAGACTCCTGAATTACATTCCAAACAGAAGACCTGGGGAAAATCGTCATAACTTTCTCTCTGAGCATCGGATTGAAATTTCGTAAGAAGGTACAGAAAGAGGACAGACTGTATCTTTCTTTTATATATTTTTCAGAGCCAAAGGTCAAAAAAGTGACTCGTGGCATGTCATACAAGTTCGCCCTACTAAACTAGTCTATAATCAGGTCACTGTGGGAGATTTGGCATAACTCTTCTGTGGAGAATCCAATTTGGATCAGAATGGTGGCATTGGAAAGAGGACATAGAGGGCTATCGCAGGTTGCAATTTTAGAACTAGATGATTCGAAATTACAAAGATACATCAGATTCAATATCAAGCTCCTACAAAGTGAAAAAAGGTGTGTAGTTTTTTTTTAATTTTTGCATAAGCTTGGTTTGAAAAATTAGTTTGAAGGAATTCAAAGGGCATAGTAAAGAATTATTATCGGTAATTGATGACTCGAGGGAAGAAAATTCAAACAACTAGTAGGCAACCTGAAAGCTCTAGCATGACTCATGAAGAAGAGGAAGAAATGCAACATGATATATCAAAATTACGAGACCAAGTGCAACAAGTGTCACTTGCACAAAAAGCAACAGAATCTAAGATGGATGGTTTAAAGAAAGATGTAGAAGCTAAGATGGATGGTTTAAAGAAAGGCGTAGAAGCTAAGATGGATTGTTTAAAGACAAGCATGGAAGATTTGAAGACAGGCATGGAAGATTTGAAGACAGATTTGACAAAGTTTCTACAAGAAATGCTTACTAATGGTGAAAGGGTAGTAAAGGAAACTCATGATGAGAACAAAAGAAATGTTAATCATGATTTCATAGACTCTAATTTTGGATCGAAGACCCACCATATTCCAAAAATTGATATGAGGAAGTTTGATGGCAAGGATCCCCCAACATGGATATTACTGATGGAGCAATTTTTCGATCTCAATAATGTGAAAAACACACAAAAGGTACGTATTGCAACTTTATATTTGGAACCAAATCAGTTTGTATGGTATCAATGGCTTTTCTCTCGTAAACAAATTATCACTTGGGCAATTTTTACGGAAGAATTGATAGCACATTATGACGACACAAAAAGCAACACTTTTTTTAGCCAATTGATAAGTCTCAAACAAAAGGGTTCAATAATGGAGCACATTGAGGAGTTCCAAAAATTGAACATAAGGGTAAAAAATATTCCAGAGGAGCATAGGATTGATCTGTTCATATGGACTTTAAAGGATAATATCCAGCATGATGTTCGCCTTTGGGAACTTGATTCATTAGAGAAGGCATTCAGGTTAGCAAGAAAAATGGAAAGCAAAATTATGGCAACCAGGAAGCATACCACTCACAACTATAAAGATGGAAGTGTTGTTGCCCCTAGTCTTCCACAACCTATAAGGTTGACACCACAACAATTTGAAGAAAAAAGAGCAAAAGGGCTTTGTTACAGTTGTGATAGCAAATACACTAAAGGTCATAAGTGTGCTGAGAAGAAATTATTCTACATAGATTGTGAAGAGGAAGAAGAAAAGGAGCAAGAAAGGTCAAAAGAGGAGGATATACTCCAGGAACAAAGCCTAGATAAAGAAGAAGTGAATCTAACCATATCTTGTAATGCATTGGCGGGAATTACCACTCCTCAAACCATCCAGATAGAAGGACAAATCAAGAAGAAAAAGGTAATAGTGTTGATTGATTCAGGAAGTACCCACAATTTTATTCATTGTAAGGTAGCAAAAGAATTGAATTGCTTCTTATATCCAGCACCAAAGTGTCAAGTGATGGTTGAAAATGGAGGAACAATAAATTGCTCTAGAAAGTGCCATAATATCAAGCTATCCATGAGAGAATATGTATTGACTAGCCCAATGCTTTCCATTCCAATGGGAGGTGCTAATGTTGTACTAGGAGTCCAATGGCTACAATCCTTGGGTACAATATCTTTTAATTTTCAAGAAATTTTCATGAAATTTTATGCGGAAGGAGTTGAATTAAGGGGTATTGCAAGGAAACCGGGAAAGATAATCAGCTCTAATGGTATGACCAAGCTTCTAAAAAAGGAACAAAGAGGTGTAATTGCACAATTATGTTCGCTAGATGTTTCCACATCGGAATCATATATTTCTCCAAATCTCCAAAAAGTCTTGGACAATCATTCCAAGGTATTTGAGACTCCCAAAGGTCTCCCACCTATTCGTGATCATTGATGAATTACTGGATGAATTGCATGGATCAATTTACTTCACCAAGTTGGATCTTCATTCAGGATATCATCAATTCAGAATGAAGACCGAAGACATTCCGAAAACAACATTTAGAACTCATGAGGGTCATTATGAATTTTTGGTCATGCTTTTTGGCCTTACCAATGCACCTTCTACATTTCAAGGTTTGATGAATTCCATTTTCAAACCCTTCCTTAGAAAATTTGTGTTAGTATTTTTTGATGATATACTAATCTACAGCAAGACTTGGAAGGATCATGTTGAACATGTTGACAGGGTGCTACAACTATTGGAGGAGAAACAATTATATGCAAAAAGATCCAAATGTTTCTTTGGAGTACAAGAGGTGGAATATCTGGGTCATATTGTATCTCATGAAGGAGTTAAGGTAGACCCTAGCAAAATTAAAGCCATTAAGGAATGGAAAATCCCCACATCCATAAAGCATCTGCGATGATTTCTCGGGTTGACAGGGTATTATCGCAAGTTTGTTAAGAATTATGGGAGAATAGCAGCACCTCTAACCACATTATTGAAGAAAGATGCATTTTCATGGACTCCAGAAGCAACAAAGGCCTTCGAACATCTTAAAGAGGCAATGTGCCAAGCACCGGTCTTAGCTACACCAGACTTCACAAAAACCTTTATTGTGGAATGTGATGCTTCAGGAAATGGAATTGGTGTTGTTTTAATGCAAGATGAAAGACCCATTGCTTTTGAAAGTCGTCCAATCAAGGGAAAGTTTTTACACAAAGCTATTTATGAGAAGGAAATGTTGGCAATACTACATGCACTTAAGAAATGGCGACCCTACCTAATGGGAAGACACTTCAAGGTAAAAACGGATCATGATAGCCTTAAATACTTTTTAGAACAAAGATTATCCTCTGAAGAGCAACAAAAGTGGGTCACAAAGATGTTGGGTTATGACTTTGAAATCATCTACAAAAAAGGGAAGCAAAATGTGGTGGCAGATGCACTCTCAAGTAAGGATGAGGATGTGGAAGCATTGTTGTGCGCCATTTCTATTATCCAACTCGATAGGATAAATGAAGCAAGGGAGGAATGGAAGAATGATGAAGAAGTGTGGGCACTTATTCGAAAGTTACAACAAGATTCCAGTACATCTTATACATTTAGCTGGCAAAATGATTCGTTATGGTACAAAGATTTCTTATACCTCTGTAAGAATTCCCAACTCAAACAAAAGATTCTTATGGAATTGCACACTTCTCCCTTAGGAGGGCACTGAGGATTTTTAAAAACTTACCACAGGGTTAAGAAGGAATTTTTTTGGGATGGCCTTAAATCGGATATTCAAAAGTTTGTGGCGGAATGTTTGGTTTTCCAACAAAATAAAGTTGAAACAATTAAGACACCGGTCTATTACAACCTTTATCCATTCCAAGCCAACGTTGGGAGGAGGTGTCAATGGATTTTATCATAGGTTTACCCAAGTCTGAGGGAAAGAATGTCATCATGGTGGTAGTTGACAAACTTACCAAGTATGCACACTTTTGTGCATTATCACATCCATTTAAAGCCAGTACAGTTTCTACTGCATTTATGGAAACAATTCAAAAGCTACATGGAAATCCAAATATTATTGTAAGTGACAGAGATCCCATCTTTACTGGAAATTTTTGGACAGAATTATTTTCTTGTCTTGGTACTCAGTTAGCTCATAGCTCATCTTATCATCCTCAATCTGATGGGCAAACTGAGATAGTAAACAAATGTCTGGAAGGATATCTTCGTTGCTTTGTCTTTGATAAACAAACACAATGGGTCAAATGGTTGCCTCTAGTTGAATGGTGGTATAACACATCCTTCCATACATCAACAAAAATGACCCCATTTATGGCACTTTATGGATATCAGCCACCATGCATCACATCATATTTAAGAGAAAATTCTAAGGTTCAAGCAGTGGAACATCACATCCAACATCAACAACAAGTCCTCCAACTCTTAAAGGATAACCTCGTGTTTGCATAGAATAGAATGAAACAACAGGCAGATCAACATCGCAGTGAAAGATGTTTTGATGTAGGTGATTGGGTATTCCTACCGGCTACAACCATATAAACAAATGTCCCTGAAGCAAGCTAAGAAGGATAATAAATTATCACCAAAGTATTATGGTCTGTACAAGGTGTTGCAAAAGATTGGTATTATGGCATACAAATTGGAGCTTCCTTCAGCTGCTCGAGTGCACCCAGTTTTCCATGTTTCATGTTTAAAGAAGGTTATAGGCGACAAGCTCCCAGTTCAAAAAATATTGCTAGAACTTGACAAGGAAGGAAAAATTATATTGGAACTGGAAGCAGTCACAGAGACAAGAACTAGACAGCTACGAAATCGATCAATTTCAGAGTATCTCATCAAGTGGAAGAACTTATCCGCTAAATATTCCACATGGGAGGATGAGAATTTTACACAGAAGCATCCAGAACTACTCAAGCGTTGAGGACAACACTTTTTTGAAGGAGAGGGGCATGTTAGATCCCTATAATACTAGTGATTACCCCATTACTATTGTCGTTGTATCCCTTATTAATATTGTTGTGCCCCTATTACCCCCATATTGTTATTATTGTGCCCCATAGAAACCCTCTATTGTTATTTTTGTGGCTTTATAGTATTATTGTTAGGCTGGCTGGGTTATATTGTGACTCCTTAGACTCCTATATATAGAAAGGAGGTTTTGTCATTTATATCATCCAAGAATTGCTCATTTATGTAATGTAAAGGAGGTTGCCCCCTTGAAGAGGCTGAATTCTAAGGCGTGGATCTCTCTTTTCTATCTTTTTGTGAGTTGGTTTCATAAAAAACAACCATACTTATGGAAACGGCATGTTGTATATGAGTCGTGACCTTGCTTTGTGATTATTACTTTGGGAAATAAGTTGTGCAAGATACCAGAGGTAGCCCCACATACCGCCATCTATTTGATCACTGCAAAGCAATGCAGTAAGATCATTTCACATACCAGGAAATTTATTTTCCCTATGATTCACCCTCTTGGACAAGGTTGTGGAGTAGTATAGGGAAATTTTCCCCTCGCCTACGAGGGTTCCTCTGCACTGTCAGGTTAAGAACTTCTATAGATCTAAACTTAAATGTTTCGCTACCCAATGGGCTGATCTATCAACACTATGTTCTGGAGAATGATGAGATCAAGAGGTAGATTCATGAGTTGTTGCAGAAAGGGCACATCAGGCCAATCTTATCACCCTGTGGGAGCCTGATTGTATTGGTACAAAAGAAGGATGGGACCTAGAGACTTTGTATTGACTATCGGGCATTAGATAAGATCATTGTACGAAATAGGTACCCAATACCACAGGTTGATGACCTTCTCGACCAGCGCAAGGGGGCCAAATATTTCAGCAAGATCGATTTGAAGTTCGGTTATCATCAAGTGCCTATCAAACCCTCCAATGTGTGGAATACTGCCTTCAAATCCAAAGAGGGCCTTTTCGAATGGTTGGTAATGCCTTTCAACTTAACGAATGCCCCTGCAACCTTCATGAGATTGATGGACAACATATTATGACCCTTCACCAATGCATTCATGGTGGTGTTTCTGGATGACATATTGATTTTCATCCAAAGTTGAGAAGATAACCTCCACCATATTTGACGGGTCCTCCAAACGCTTTGACAACACAAGTTGTGTGTCAATTTGGAGAAATCCACTTTTGGGATGACCCAGGTTCAACATCTGGGGTACATCATTGATGAGTAAGGTGTGCATGTGGACCCAATAAAGATACAATTCATTTAGGATTGACCAGCCCCAACCACTCTAACAGAGCTCCACATCTTTCTAGGTCTCTCCAATTTCTATCGCAGGTTTGTGTTGGGTTTCTCTCATATCACTTGGCCTTTAATTCAAGTCACCAAGGGTGGAGCGAAAGTAAAGTTCTTTTGGTCTTAACCCAACAGAAGGCGTTTGGCGATTTGAAGCATCGCCTCTTCTTTGCACTAATGTTCACATTACTAGACCTGCAGCAACCATTTGAGATTGAGACAGATGCCTTCGACTATGCTATTGGTGCAATTCTTACTTAGCAGGGGCATCCTGTAGCTTACCACAGTGAGACACTCTCAGACATACTGAAAGTATCCCACCTATGAAAAATAAATGTATTCCATTGTGCAGGCCTACTGTCAATGGAAGCATTACATTATAAGGAAGGAAACGATCATCGACACAAGCCACCGACCACTGCAGTTCATACAAACACAAGCGAAGTTGCAGAACGATCACCATTAGAAATGGTCCACATACCTACAACAGTTTCATTTGAACATTAAGTACAAGAAGGGCAACACCAATAATGTTGCAGACTACCTCAGCCGACCACCAGTTATGTCACTAATCATTGTGCTCAACTCCTGTGGGCACGAGAATTCAAGGTGACCACATCTTTACAAGAGCGATCCAGAATTTGGAAACACATACCAGAAACTCCTAGAAGGTAAGAAAGTTCCAAATTTTCACCTCCACGATGCACTGTTATGCCACCTGGGACACATTTGTGTTCCTTCAAGCGAGTGTGCCAAGATTATTTGGGAGGCACACTGTAGTCGGGTCGCTGGACATTTCAGAGTATAGAAAACAGTCGCAATGCTACAAAAGTATTTTTATTGGCCAAACCTTCGTCAGGATGTTGGGAAGTACATTCGATCATGCACTGCCCGTGCCATTGCCAAACCAACCATCAAGAATGAAGGCCTATATGCTCCTCTGACTACTCCTTGTTGACCTTGGGAATCAATCTCCATGGATTACATGTCGGACATTCCTTCTACAAATCACGACAATAATTGTGTTCTCGTTCTCATCGACAGATTCTCTAAGATGGCCATTATGGTGGCTTGCAAGAAGAGTATCATAACAGAGGCCACTACTAAGCTCTTCTTTGAGTGAGTGTGGGTATACTTTGGGATCCCACAGTCCATTGTCTCAAATTGGGACAACAGATTCCCAAGTAAATATTGGTCAAATCTCTAGCCCATGTTGGATACCAAACTTACTAAGTCCATGACTTTCCACCCCCAAACTGATGGTCAAAGAGAGGTCATCGACAAGATGATTTTACACATTCTACGTATGTACAACTCAACACATCCACGCACATGGGATGAAAGCCTACCTTATGTATAGAACAGCTGCAACAAAGCTCTCCATAGCTCAATAGGTCATAGCCCCTTTAAGGTAGGGCTGGGATTTCAACCATTATGTTCCACTGATGTGTACAAACAACGCCATGATTAGCATTGGTTTCCGCACAAGTTTGAGATGGCCAAAAAAGTTTGGCTACATTTGCAGAAGGAGCTCCTTGCTAGACCTCACCACAAGCTTCACTCGCTCTGATAGGGGTCATACACCATCACCAAGGTTGTGGGGGACAATGCCTTCGAGCTCAACATACCACCTTTCCTTGGTCTACACCCAGTGTTCAATGCAGACCGTCATCGACCATACTTTCCACCATTGCTTGACACATCCTACATTGCAAAACAACTCACACCAAGATACCCAGACTGCATGGAGTAGGCCACAACTGATCGGATCATGGACACACATATCAAGAACACTCACCAACAAAATATCCATCTATATCAGGTTGTCAAAGTTCCCCAACTCCTACACCAAGGCAAGTGGCTCACCAAGGACCAAGTTCAGCAGAAGTTTACCCATCTCATGGAGGTACTCAATGCAATGGGGACCATTGCTTCCTAAGGGGGGAGGATTGATCTGGTTGGATATTGGTGGCCACCCACCTATTCCACTTGGACCCCATCACTGTCTCTTTTAGTTTTTTAGTTTCCTTAATTGTAACACAATTTACTATTTTGGCATTTTTTCGGGTCCTGAACTTTTGGAGACATTTTGACGCCCTAAACGATGTTTTTGGGAAAATCGGGCAGACATGACCCTTTAATTGATGTTTGCATTCGAAATTTGTAGTCCTCAGATAGATATTTCTAATGAGGTATTGTGCGCGTAAAATGGAGATCATATGCCAAAGTTATGACCCCTGGAAGTTGATGTACCAATTTACCCAAACGAGGCCCATAGTTTTGGTGCTTCATCTCCTAGGGTTAGGTTTTTGGATATTTAGGATTTTCCATTATTTCCCAATAATAAATAGGCCTTTGAGCCTCATTGTAACATAGTTTAGAGGCATGTAGCCACCAAATCTCTCATCAGAGATAAGCTACCATCGCCTGAGCTAGTTTTATTTCCTTTTTGTTTGTAAGCATATTTCAGTATTTGATATTAAGAAATGAAGTGTTATTTCTGTTGCATCTATGTATTTATGTTTATATCTGTAATTTGTTGCGATCCTATTTAAGTTCGGAACATATGCCAAAGTTTCCTGAGGAGCATACTACTTAGTGATAGAAATGGAATTTATGTAGGTGTATACCTCACAAAATTGCCTCAACAAAACACAACATTTACAAAACATAAAACTATCAATTGATAATACAGTCTTTGATGACTATGAACTTGATTTGGTGAGTTAATATGCATTGGGTTAAATTAACTTTTGAGTTATCAGACTCCATCGAGGTATAATTGATGGCCTAATTTAGCCATTGATGCACAATTCTCCTACTTTCAATTTCCATCCATCATTAGCAAGCTCGTGTCCTTCTTTATTATGGTCTCATAATACATGAAAGTATGTTATTCATGGAATGATTTTTACCATTTTTTGTGCTCTTTTCATGATATTTTCCAGAGATTTTTCCTTCGACACTGAGCCTTTAACTAAATGCTGCAAAATAAAGAGGGAGTCTCCTAGGATTGTGAGCTTGTTCACTTGATTTTATTTGGCAATCAAGAGACCTTGATAAACAACATGAATATCCACTTGATTATTTGTCATATGACCAAGTCCACATGAGTACTTGAACATTTCGTTATCCTCAGGGCCATATAGAGCCCCTCCCCTTCCTACCACTCTTGGATTTTGTTTGGATGCCCCATCAAAATAAAGAATCCATCCTGATATATCATTCATCCAGGTTCTGAATTATACATCTATCATTTTAAGCTTCCACCATTCTCCCATTTATTGTCAATTCCAACTAGTAATTTATGGGCTATTATCCTCTAACAACCATGGTTAAAAATCCATGTAAAAATATATAAGACCATGGTCATGGGACACATATTCCAAGTTGAGAAGTGGGAAAAACATCCTAGTGGGTGTTCATTCGGTTATTATGGCTAAAGGAAATTGGAAAGGGAAATGGCAAAGGCTTTGGATGGCATGAGGCATTTATTGGCATTGTATTTAAGAAAATAAAGGAAATTCGGAGAAAAGGAGGGTGAAAGGTCATAGGTTTCATGTGAGGAAGAAATTGAAGGAAAATAATGGAAATTGAAGAAAATAGAGGCCTCGATAAAAAGGCCTCTAAGGATCAGTTGGCAAGCTTGGTTAGTGTAAGCTTTGAACAACTCTCATACTCTAGGAAACTTAGTGTTTTCTTCGAGAACTCTTGGAGAGTGTGGCATACTTAGAGTTTTGGAGCAAGAAGGAAAAGAAAGAGCAGGAAAGTGTAAGAGGACATCCGGATCAGCAGCTACAATAGATTTTTCTTGCAGATACCGAGTTGCATGTATGTTTTGCTCGCTAGTTTTGGCATGCATGGAATATGCATGTGGTTTATTGGTCATGATCTATCATTAGCATGGAGAATGGCCAAGATTGATAGTGGATTTGCCTAGCCTTTCCATTTCCTGGATAGCCATGGTGATTGTGGATTTATTTCCTTATTTTGCTTTGATTGGTTCTCATGTTTCCTTAGCCTAGGTTAAGTTACTAGTCCTTGGTTGGGAAAACTCACTCGAGCCCTATAAAAACTTGGGTTGAGCTATTAGGCCTAAAACCTTGGTTGGACAAATGCTCTGGAGCCCTTGGTGGGTTGAGTTACTAGTCCTGGAGCTGTGGTTGGACAAACGCTCTAGAGCTTGAAAACAATTACAGGTTGAGTTACTAGTCCTGGAGCCTTGGTTGGAACAAATGCTCTTGAGCCCTCGAAGGCTTGAATGGAGACCAATCTGATGATGGTTTTGTGATGTCCAACCGTGAGGTGGAATCATTATTTGATGGTTTGAGGTGGATAGCCTCTCGAAGCCCTTGATGGTTTTGGATTGATGTGTTCTATGATATCCCACATTCATGTTTATAATATGGCACGAGGGTGAACGTCTGAAGAGAGATTTGGCTCAGCCATTCTATGGTCAGGTGGAACATGGTAGTCCCATCCCGGGTTGGATTTTGCATCATCAATATAAGGTTATTTCTCCTTGTATTTCTATGAGTATTATAGTGGTTTATCTGTGGATCATATGGTTGTGATTTCCTTCATGTTTATGTTGTTATCATGTTGGTTATGTATATGTTTCATGAGAGTAGTTATGTATGTATCTCATCATGTTTTTACTTGTAAATGAATGAATAATGTATATATGACCTAGTGGATGAAATGGAAGCTAATGTGTTGAGGCATCAATGCTTCTTAGCGATTCTCAAATGAGTATGAGACCCCTATGATTAAATCTATTATTTACACCTATAGATTACATATTCGTGATATGTTTGACAAAATGTTTATCATGGCCAGTAGGGGTAGAGTCAAGGGCTTTTTCAAGTATTTTCATTTGACTCATTATTTCCTTGTTATCTTTATGTTTTGAAGGTGTCATTCAATTATGGGGCAGTGACCTAGGCTCTGGGCATGAAAAAGTGGGTCAAATCTCGAGGACGCTACCACGGGTCTATTTGAAATAATCCCTAGACACAGGCATGCAGGCTTATCCAGAGCTCTCTAGATGGTGGCATGCCCATAACATGGGAGTGTCCAGAGGTTTAATAGCTTAAAAACTCAATGGGACCCAGGGGCATGATACCTGAGTGGTTGGGATGGCTCCTGGGAGGGTTTTGCTGATGTGGAAGGTATGTTTGATGTGTTTTCGTTGATTCCATTTCCTTAAGGTCACCTAAGAGGTTAAATCATATCATAGTAGCCTCTCATGACATGTTTACCCTAGTTGGCTAGTTACTTAGGTAGATGTGGGAGGAGGGTGTTACAGAATGGTATTAGAGCATGGTTCACCCCTTGTACTAGATGGGTTGTGTGTTGGTCATGCATTTATGTTGGTTGCATATGTGTCCTTATGCTTGTAGTAGATGTGCTTGCTTCATTTGCATGGTGTTGATCATGGTTTTAGTGATGTCGCCATCTGAAGGTTGATTGTGGAATTTGTCGTCATGAGTGTATGGTTGTCTATGCATTTTTATGCATGTAGATGTCTATATGTTATTAGGCATGCGATGAGCTCCAACATTGCAGCAATAATGTTGCAACTCCTAGGGCTACCAACTTTACTTCATCAACCTGGGGTTCATACAAACTTGGAGGTGAAAACGTCGTATACACAGTAGATGCAACGGTCTACTCTTGTCACTTTTCAACTGGGGCGATAGACCACTAGGGTTTTTCAAACCAGTCTTCTATTGACTAGAAGGAGTCTGACTACCAAATGGCAAAGGGTACATTACTCTTAATGCACAAAGGCAATGTTGCCTACTCTAGGAAATGAAAGCGTTGAATTGGAAGGTGTTATAAAGTGACATGAAATCATCTAGCTAAGCATCTACACATATTGCTTGCAAACGAGACCTAACTTAACCTTGCATATAGCATCTAGTTATTTGGACTAAATGAGCATGGACATTTATCTAAGAACTATTGTGACTATTGCATGCATGTGCTAACTAGAAATTACAGAAAAAGCCTTTTTGATTTTCAGTTTTATGATGCAAATGCTAATTTAACCAATTTGTTCTTTGGCAGGGGAGATAGGTATGAGGAAACAGGACTGCAATGGTGTTGAGGGTATGGAAACCAAATGGAGGACTAACCTTATCTAAGATGACCATTTATGTTCAATTCGGGCTTAAAACAGGCTGCTACAGGGTTTCTTGTAGTACTACTGGACGTCCTATTTCTACGACAGGATGCCCTATTTTACTATAGGAAACAGGGCGAAATCTTATAAGGAGGTAGGAAAGGTAGAATGAGGTGTGGGAAAGGTGTCTGATGAGTAAATAAGGCACAGAGGAGGTCTACACTACCCAAGGCTCGGTCCAAGACTTCAAGATGGTTGAACTTTATAAAGGAAAATGTCCACTTTGCTACAAAAGAGGAATTCATATTAGGGTTTGGTGGACTTTGGCAGCGTAGGTGGAGAAGAATTTGACGAGGCTGGCAAGATGAGGTCTCCCTGCAGATCATAAACTCCTGCAACAACATACATCCTTTTCTTAATTTATGTACAACTTCATTTACATATGGAAAATATGAGTTGAAATTAGAAAAAAAAAAGTTATTAATAGCTAATGGCTAAGTTTATGAATGGAAGTGCTTCTAAACCATAGCAAACTCAAAAGACCAAAATGAAAATTGCGGGTACTACTAAGAAATTTGGAAACAATGATCTATGCAATAAGAAATCCTAAGTTATGCAGTGATCAAACAATAAATATGTTTTTGGGTTGTGTGAATGGAACCCTCAACCCATGATCCCATAAGGGAGATGAGGCAGAGGCCACTACCACAAGCTTTTATGAAGTGTTTATTGTCACTATTGTACCACTGATCTATCTATCCACAAATGGAAACTAAGTAATCATCCAAATACTTGCAATTTAAACAAAACCGAAATCACTTCAGCAGCTAACTATGAATGTAATCTAAGCATACATGTACAGAAAGAGGAACCTCTACTGCTAGGGTTGGGCCCTAACCCAAGAGCTTCAGCCCTCTGAGTCAACTCAATGTTGGATCAAGGGAATGCTTTTAATTTTTATCAAAATATCAAAAATACGTAATAGTTATCAGTCACAATGGCTTAGCTCGAAAATGCCTCTTGGATACAACAAAAAAAGTCGAATCCTAATGAGGCCTTAGGCCTTCTTATTTATAAAACTGAAGCTACCAACATCTTCCTTAAAATTAGGGAGGCTTGGCTCCCAACTCAAGATCAACTTGTCTTCAACTGTCATTGGCTTGGCTACCAATGACCTCGATGGGCTTGGCTGCTTGTAACTCTGAGCTGATGAGATCTAGTGGAGGAATCTTCAAGTGATTGAGGAGTTGAGGAAGATACAATCTCCTAAAATGCCTCTTGCTTATCTAATTCGAGTTCCTTCACTTAAATTAGCCAAAATTGCTCCAAATCCTGCAATTAATGCACATTAGGCCACATGACATAACATCTCATCTTTACCCTTCTCACTAAGAAAATATAATAAAATATGTAAAGAAATGTGAGAAAAGTTGATTTTAATAAGCTAGAGAGTGGCATTAAGGTCCATATAATCTACATATTGATGATCCTCATCATCAACCCCTATTGAAAGTGTTACTCATCTTCTGAGAAACTTAATCTATGTCCATGTCTTTCATTGCTCTTGTGGACTGTTTGACATCTCAGGCTTCTGTTGATGTATTCTCCTATTGTGGTTAAAATCTTGCATGCCTCTCTATTTCCTCCCACTGCTTTCTTTCCTCTTCCTCCTTTCTTCCTTCTAACATACCCAAGAGCAATGGTGGGCTGAGTTTCAAGCCAATCCAATTGATTTTGAGTATTTACAGTGCCTTCTTATATAGTGGGGTCCTTTCTAGTGCATCCATCATTCTTTCAGGGGAATGATACTCCCTGATCCTTAGGCTTTATGGTAGGGTACCCCATCTACTTTGGCATGCTTGTTGGCTTTCATCCGCTAGCAATCTCAAAGTTTCCTCAAATGAGTGATTGCTTGCTCTTATGTAGCTAGGTATCTTGGTGCAAGATGGGGATCATTGGCGATGATGTTGTGGGTGCTAATGACAACCATGGAATTGATCTATTCTGCTATGATGTAAAGGCGCTATTTTTCGTCTCTTTCCAACACCCTCTTTACTTCCTTAGCCCTGGCCTCCTCATGAGTCATCCATGATTCCAAGGCCATTAGTTGTAACTCCCCCATCTTTGGATTGAGGTCCCACACCTTCAAGTATGTTAAGGCAAAGTTGTGTAAGTATAATTCAAATATCTTGGCCCTCTCCTCCAGGGTGCTTTGGTCACAGAGCTCAATGAACTGCATATAGCCTTGGAAAAGGCACAGTCCCCTGTTGTTCTAGGGTATTTATCTGAAATTGCAACCAATTATCTTTTAGGTACAAAGCATATGATTTTGATGGCATCCTACACTGGAGTGCCTCCATAGAGAGGCTTGCCATAGTGGCCAATTGGCTCTCTTTTTCCTGTACCTGCCTCCTCAGCCATGTGTTTTCAACCTCTTGTTGAGATTTCATAACTCTTTCCCTTTCTCTTATCTCACTCAACTCTTTTCCCATCTCTAGTAGCTTATCTTCCATATGGACTACATCCTCTACATACTTTGATTTAGCAATTTGCACCCAACGATTTTTCCTTGCTCTCTCCTTCTCAAGCTCAAAGAAGAGAGGGATGGAAAAATTTAGGAGTATTGCTCTACCTCCCTCAATGAATCTGTAATAAGAGTTGAGATTGGTTTGTGGGCTAGGTTCCTGTAGCTCTTAGGACTCTCCCTTTAATGTATTTGGAGCATCTGTCTCCCCAGTTGCTACTTCCTTTCCTTTCCTTTGTCCTTGTTGTCCTTCCTACTCCTTTTAATGTGTTTCCTGTAGTGCTAACAGGGTTTCCTGTAGGAATGTCTATGTTTCCTGTAGGAGGCTTTTCCCTTTCTGAAATGGGGTCAAAGGTTCTTTGATTTGCTTTGCTGAGGTTGACCTAGTGGCATGCCTCCTAACATAGGTGATTGGCGACTTAGGGGAAGCATGTTTTGATGTTCCCTCTTCACCTTTCAATTATGGGGAGACTAGTTTTTCTTATCCTTTTGGTGAGTCTTCAATGATGATAGGAGTCTTGGTAGGTGTTTGTGGTCTGCCCTGTTTTATCCTAGTGCTCCTCCTTGTTTTGAAATATAGGGGATTCTGCCTCTGCCTTTTTCCTGTTGACTTTATGGATACGCTTAGGTTAGTCAAGGCAACAACTGCCTCCTTCTCTGTGGGTTTAGGAGACACCCTTAGAGATTCCTCCCCTTCCTTGGTATGTTTTTCAGGGCTTGCCTCACTGTTGAGGAGGTAAATCCCCTCTACGGACAGAGGCGATCCCTACTAGCCCAGACCGGGTCTAGCAACAATCATACAACGCTACAGCGCAAGTTCGTAATTGCAAATTAATAGACCAGTGATGAAGGCCTACCTTGATTCCAATGCTAGTACTTGTAGAAGAGGTGGTGCTCCTGTTCCTTTGCTCCGACAAATCACAATCCCCACGATCTCCATGAATGGACACCTGCACATACAAGAAACGACGCAAACACAAACATAAAATCCAGCATATGCAACTATATATCAGTTAGAAAGGATATAACTCATCATCATCACAAATAACAATAAGAGTGGAACCATAACCAATAGTCGTTCATTAACAATTCATCAAAGAAGAATACAACCAAAGTTCTAACGCTAGATTCTCCTTTGGTTGGGTAATCAACAGCACATGTCTTGCAAAGCTTGTTGGGAATAGGGACAAGCCTCTCTCTCTTTGGTTATTGGACAAGAATCTCCTTGCTTGGATTTGGCCTTGTGGGAATTAAGAAGGCTCTTGCGGCATGAAGCTCTTGGAAACTTGACAATTCTTAATCTCTGGAACTATGGAACTAGCTTGCCAAGGAAAATGGACAAGCTTTTATAGATGGAGGAAGGGGAGTTGGGATCATCCACAATAATCATGGGATTGGCCATATCATCAAGGAAGCTTCCATGAGAGGTGGCAAACCACTTCCTCTCTATGGAAATCCGTAGCCAACCCACCCAACTCAAGATAGATTCAGTCAGGGAAAATTTTAAGAACCCCCCCTAAATTTATAAATATAATAAATGGGCGAATCTCCATGGTATATAGGAAAAATGGAAGGCGATTTTATCAATAATATAATATGTATATATAATTTTTTGGCGAATCTCTCACCAGGCATGGCGAATATTTTACTCAATTATAAAATCTTGTAAGATCTTGGCGAGTCTTTCACTAAATAATAAAACTTTGTAAAGTCCTAGTGAATCTTAGCATAGTCTACATTCCAGGTGAATACCATGGGTCAATACCATGTGCCATTTTTATTTTTATTAATTCTAATATTAGGGTTAATAATGGTTTTTTGCATGGTATTAATAACAATCTAGTCCATGGTATTTGTCCCATAGTATTTTGGCTATAGGTTTCACCTAAATATAACCCATTTTTTGAGTGTTCGTACATATAAGGTGACTTATGGAGTAAATATAAAAAAAATGTTTTATTTGTTTACCATACCTCTCGTTTATTTATATTTTTATTAATTTACCATACCTCTTTTACAAATATGGTATTTGGCCCATAGGATTCACTTAAATAAAACCTCTTTCTTGAGCCTTCATAAATAGAACTGGGGTTATGGACTAAATATAAAAAGAGGTTTTATTTATTTATGATACGTCTAGTTTATTTATATTTTTATTTATTTACCATACCTTTTGAGTAAGTATAAAAAGACATTTTATTTATTTACCATACCTCCACTTTACTTGTATTTTTATTTGTTTACACCCTTACATGTATATAAGATGACTTATGGAGTAAATATAAAAAATGTTTTATTTATTTACCATACCTCTCATTTATTTATATTTTTATTAATTTACCATACCTCTTTTATAAATATGGTATTTGGCCCATAGGATTCACTTAAATAAAACCTATTCTTGAAAATAGGATTCACTTAAATAAAACCTATTCTTGAAAATGGGCGAATGGATTCACTTAAATAAAACCTATTCTTGAAAATGGGCGAATGGAAGGTTGTAAGTCCTAATTTCAAGGGCTAAATTTACCTTTTTTACCCTCTCCCTTAAAATAAGGTCGGCTATTTGAGGTGATTTGTAAAAATGTACTATGATACAAAATATTCGCCCACTAAAAATTTAAAACCCCTTAATTTCGCCAAAGGGCGAACATTCGCCCCTAAAATTATCCTTGGATTCAGTCCAGGAATTTGTTAGGATGAAACTTCCGCCATTTGTTTGTTAAAAAACACCACTGATTATGGTTGGCGCGGGTGCGACTCTGTGACAGAGTGCCAACTAGCGCGCCCTCTTTGGAGGATTTCCCCAATTGGCGCGAGGGCTGCACTATGGAATCACGCCAATGGAAAAAGGGCTATTTTTAGGTTTTTTTAGCAGGATATGTCTTCAGGGCAAATAAAGCTCATGTTCAGAGGAATGCAATGCAAGTGTTTGGAGGCCATGTCACTTCTCATAGGTCCCGGAATGAGTCCTCCAAGATGCGAGATAGGGGTAGCAGGGACGGCGACAAATTGCTATGTAACAGATGCCCCCTAAAGCATGAGGCCCGAGAGAGAGAGGGGTGAAATTCTTTACGAGAACATGTCCAACCGAAAACACTGCCACCGGAAAACCTGCGTGGAGAAGTACAACTGATATCTCAAAAACATGATATATGTGGTATGGGCGCAGCCATCCATAGCAGAGTACACAATAATCTAGATCCAAGGTATGGGCGCAGCCATCCAGTGAGGATCAATAAATAGACTCAGGCATGGTCGTAGCCGTCCAGTGAATGAGTCATGTAATAATCATCGGCCACTTCATCAGAAAGCTCATTCACGACCATGTTCTTGAAGTGCAATATTGTTCAAGAAATGATCAAGTTGCAGACATCTTCACAAAGGCTCTCACAGAGGCGAAGTTCACTAAACTTCAATTTATGGTTGGACTTCAAGAAGTTGTCACTAAGGGGGGATAGGCTCTAGTGCCTCCTTCCTTCTCCTATTGTGTCATATTTGTAAATCCTTCAATCCTATCCCAAGTTGTTCTTAAGGGGGGATGTTAGGATATTCCGACACATAGGATATAGTTAAGTTCAACTTGGTCTAGTGTAGAGTTAGGTATAGAGTTAGGTAAAGTGTGTTTCTTTACCGTTGTACATTTTGTAACTTACAATCCGACGGTCACGATATGTAGTGATCCGACGGTTCATTCTCTCCTCGGTATTACTGACACTTGATCCGTGG
Source organism: Pinus tabuliformis (assembly GCA_031772625.1). Lineage (NCBI taxonomy): Eukaryota > Viridiplantae > Streptophyta > Pinopsida > Pinales > Pinaceae > Pinus > Pinus tabuliformis. The sequence continues at coordinate 1,207,860,328 of CM062816.1, forward strand.
CTTGACACCCGATTGGTCCATGAATTCTATTTAAAGCACATGGAGGGTCATTTGTATTGTAATCTGTGCATGAGAGAAGCTTATGTAAATTTTCATTCTTTGATTAATAAATTGCCTGAAGTGGTCGCGTTGGCTCAGGCCATGGACTATTTCCCTCTTTGAGGGTTTTAACCACGTCAAAAATACTGGTGTATTGATCTGTGATCTGGTTGTGAGCGGTGTCCTTTTGGTGTTCTTTCTGAGGAACTTACCCTGTAAATTCCTACAAAAATCGCAGCCTGGACCCCAACAGAAAAAATCCAGGGTCTTGCGCTCCATCTCGATCCGAACAAAGTACAATTTCAAGCATGCAAATATAGGAGTTGAAGTCGAACATGCAAGAACATCGTCTGATTACCAGCCAATGGTGAAAGTTGTTAACAGACGCGAGAGGTACCACCAATAATGACAATGGCCCTCAAGGTATTATAGGTACAATCTACGGCGTGTGAATCAGTGAGCCGACATCAAACACCCGTAGAATCATTCGATCGGAGGCCAATGATGAAAACCTCGCGTCGAACGCGAAGAACCTGCCATTGAGGCATGCAGGCTCCAAGGCACCAGAAGGGAGTCTCTAGATCAACTTCCTGGATAATGAGCTGAAGTCGACAGGAAGTGACCTTGATCGAAGGTGGGCCATAGTGTTTCCCACATCATCGACACGAGACAGAGGAAGATAAGGTTGTTGAGAATCAGGATTATGTGAGTTATCAAAGGAAGGTTGTTATTTCGCAGAGGTCAACTTCTCTTGAACATATTGGCGGCATGACAGTGGACTTGGCAGTACTTGACATCAATCGATCAGAGGTCATGGCGACAAGGCAAAGAGTAGATGAGAGGTCAAACAGGATCACCCAAACCCACGGAGGCAAGTGAAAAGCGAGATGAGATGTCCCCACCCAGACACGAATGCAAACAAGTGCCATGTTCAAGAGCGACATACTGCCGACACGACAATGATTGTGGTTCTATTTTCCCCAACATTTCTGGCGAGTACCACAGTTATTTTTATCAACAAGATTGACGGGGATATCATATGCTTGTAAAGTGTCATTTCGACAGAATCCAATGTCATCAAGTTTTAACAAGTCTGACAGAGGAAGAACTCGGCGTCTTTTCATGTTTAGAGAGTTTGAAAAGACAGCAGAAAAGTAAACTCCAGGGGTGTCCTTTTTCGTAAAGTTGTGTCTCTCAAGCCCGAAAAAGTAGAAAACAATGCTCGAAAGAACCGCCCGACCATTACGATCGAGGAGTACTTTTCATGATTAGTGACTTCGACCTGAAAAAGTAAAAAAGCAATCGAAATCACGTCGTTTCGTAACCGTTAACGAGCCTGAAACAACAAGGGCCCGACAATATTTTCGTCTTTACATGGTCGGAAAAGAGTTTAAAGACGACTACCTCTTATTTACGTTTAGCGAGTCAAAACGAATAACTCAGCAATCTTTTCACATTTAGAGAGTCAGAAAAGAGCTGAAAGATGACTCCATAATGACTTTTTCGTGTATTTACCGAGTCCGAAAAAGTATAAAATACAACTCCTTTCACCGTCTAAGTCGCATAAAAACCTGTTGCTGCACAAAAACAAGTGTAAAACCCATTTTCGACAAAATATATTAAAATATTCATTAAAAAAAATGACTTTTAAAACCTATTTTGAGTTGAAAAAGCTATAAGTATGTCAAAATGGTAAAAACAAAATTACTTTTTACCTCATTGAAGAGCAGCAGTGGTCCATATGGTGGCGAACTTCGGGCGGCGATTGTGATAGATCCGTGCGACCATTTAGAGCTCCGTCAGTTCCAGGTAAGAGGCGCTTCCTCATACTCCACTTTAGTCCATTTTTTAATGGTTTTCTTGTCCTCATTCCGTCTTTGTGGGAGGACTTTGAAAAATTAGGGCCGCGCCCATTAGCGTGGGTGTTGGGCACGGACCCGCACCAATGGGCCTTTATACTCCAAAGGCCCGCGCCAATGGCCGAAGCGTGTTTTTTCTTTTGAATTTCAAATTTTCAAGTGATTTAAATGCATTTTGAGCCTACCAGAGATCTAATCAAGGTTTGTTTGATCATGTGGATGTAGGCAACCGAACAAAATGGTGGTCCAATGGAAAGAGAGGGAGCATGACAGTGTGGACGAATTTGCCATGGAAGACGAAGCTTGCATGGATGCCCTCAGGTTGCGAGCTGAAAAAATTCTTCCTAACGCCTTACTTACGAGCTCAACCTGAGCTCTTACAGTACTTGATCAATCTTTGGGACGAAAACGGGCAAATGTTCCGATTACGAGACCAAGTATTGGAATTGGATGTTTCTGACATCTATTTCATCACGGGATTGTCACGTAGAGGGGCGGTGCCCATATTGACAGGGAGCAGACCATCTGGCGAGAAGATGGGCAAGGTGATGGAACGGGTGTGCCCAGGGGCACAATTCGGATCCGGGAGTGCAAAGGTGGATATTGCCACCATTCGGGATCTAACACTCAAGGCGGTGTTATTTACCATCACACGGGCTGCGGGGGCACAGGCACCCCACGAGGCAACAAAAAACCAACTCATATTGGCCACAGAGTGTCTGAATCCCACTATTTTTTATTGGGCCACAGCAGTGACTGCAAACATGAAGAGACAGCTTACAAAATGTAAGTGAGGCAAACTGAAGCAGTTTGGCTACGGTTCTATTCTGGTAATGTTCATTCTGGAATGATTACCAATCTTTCAGGGCCAGGGGGCCATCGTAGCTGATCCGGTGCCACGAGAGCCGAGAATGGCTCGCTGGGCAGCGTTGATGCCCAGAGGGGGAGGAGGCCAACAGATGTCTTGGAGGCTAGAGTTCTTTGGGTGGCTCTGTCGCCAGCTGATCATGGTCGAGGATTGGCCGTATGCAGGGACTGACTTCACAGGTGACCCAGATCTCCCACTGCCAGAGGGAGATGAGTGGGATGAGGAGTTGGGTATGATCTCTTTTTGATTTTATGTTTTATGATTTTTTTGTTAATACATGCTCGTTCTAACAACAGTCATATGTGTATGCAGATGTTGGCCCAGAGAGACCAGCCAACATGTCCCCTATTTCGCGGAGAAACCAGCCTGCAGCTGACCCTCAGGAAGAGGGTGCCGAGGGAGGGGAGCTGATCCAAAACCTCGAGGGAATTGCTCGGGGGATTCCGGATTATGCCCGGCTGGCGGATGTCCCACTAGCGTATCAGAGGCATACAGTGGGAGTGCCCAGTCGCATCCACCATCTCTTGAGACGCCTAGTGCGTGCGGTGACGTGCTATCATGAGCACCACAGGGATTAGACACCTAGGTTTATTTTTATGCATATTTTTTGAGAGACATGTCGTCTCCGGATGTATTAAGACGAACATGTATTATTTTTTGATCTATGTGATGCACGTTGTGCAAACATTTCGACATATATATATACATATGCTTATGGTTGGATGGATCTTTTACATGTGATGATGTTTTTTATATGCCATGCAGATGTCTAACACAAATGTAATCTAATGTATCAGTCGAATAACAAACGACCCAATGTGAAACGTATTTATCACATATTTTATTTTTACGCAAGCTTAAAAGCACACATGACAACACATATGCAAACTATGCTTGGAAATGGATTTTATTTTTATGCAAGCTTAAAAGCACACACATGCAAACTATGCTTGAAAACAAGGGAAACGGGCATGCCCCCCAACATGATTTCTCAATTCGAGGTACATGCCCCCCAAGCTTTAGTCCATTGAAAATGGAGTGAAGGTTGACAATATTGTGATCACACTCGAATTGCACGAGCTCATGTTTCATTATTTTAACGAGGTTGACACACTTAAAAGAACTATCCTCATGACACCTGGTTTCATTTGTTAAGGAGCTTATCACAGGAAAGGAACTATGCTCCGACTAGACCTAGTTTCATTTTTTAAGGAGCTTGACATAGGAAAGGAACTATGCTCCGACCAGACCTAGTTTCATTTGTTAAGGAGCTTGACATAGGAAAGGAACTATGCTCTGACCAGACCTAGTTTCATTTTTTAAGGAGCTTGACATAGGAAAGGAACTATGCTCCGATTGAACTTCATCAGAATGAACAAGAAGCCGTAGCTTCCAAGAGTGCCACTCCCAGTGGAAGGATCACATCTTGGAAGTCATGACCCAATGCCCCCAGGACACTATGCATGACAGCGGAATCACTAGATACAGGCACAGGACAAGTAGCCACATAGTTGACCTGCGGTGGGGCAGATACAACTGGTGGATAAAAACCAGAAGGGGATGACCATTGCGCAAGAGGCACCGGGGGACTAAAGAACGATAATTGATCGATAGTCACGATTCTTCCGTCATGTGGAAAGCAAACCACATGGAAAAGCGAAGAGACAAGGGCCCCCATGGCATAAACATAGTCACGGCCAAGGAGAAGACTGAAATCTAAAGCACCTTGGGTAAGCAGTACGTTTATATAGGCAGTTTTGCCTCCCAAAGTAATAGGGAACTTTGGAAGGATCCCTAATGGTTGACTGGTTCCTCCGTCAAATGCCATCAGATTCTGTGCGACCGGCACAAGCTGTGGGGAGCCCAAAGCTTCCCAAGTAGTGGAAGGCATAAGACTAACAGATGCACCCTCATCCAAGATAGTGCCAGGGACTGCCTTAGCATAGGCGTGTATTGTAATCTAGAAAAGCACATGGGATGGAAGGCGGAAGGCGATCAAATGACTCCAGTCGAAGGAAACGACTGAACTACTTGGTGGGGGAATCATATGATTTCCCTCCTGCTCTAAAGGAACCGAAGAAGGACTCTCGGGATCAGCTGGGATAGGAGAGTCATTTTCGGACTCAAGAGAGTCTGAGGAGACGAGAACAACATGAGCATGATGCTCTTCTGAAACAGAGTAATCGACGGGTGGTGAACCCGAGTCGACACTCTTTCCGACCAATGGTTGGTCTAGAACAAGCTTGGCACAGCCAGGCTCAGAAGGAGGAGGGTGGACAAGAGAAGAATCTAAGTCAATCTCATTGTCGACAGGGAGAGAATCTAAAGAGAGCCTCTGATAACCAACGGGAAGTTGGGGTGAGGAAGCTGTAATACTTTCCAAGACAGCGGAAGCTTTATCCATGAGCGGACAAAGGTGAAGGGGATGGTTGCCTTCACATAGTCTACAGGGGATTCGAATCTTCCCTTTCTCCTAAATGTTGTCAGTCGATAGGGTAGAATCGCCATGAGCTTTAGAGGATGATGAGGGGCAGGCCAAATCATGAGACCATACTTCTAAGATCCTGGGAATTCCAGGACAATCACGAAGAAGATGGTCATCCTTGCATAATTTACAAGGAAACTTGACCTTCCGCGGAGCAGCAGAAGGTGGCCCGACTTGAGCTATACTTTTAACCTCTTGCTTATGAGACTTCTTCTTCTTCTTCTTCTTCTTCTTCTTCTTCTTAGCCACCTGGTTACTTGAATCCAGACTTTCACCAGGCGAAGTAGAAGATGAGGACGTAGAGACAGGTGTAGAAGGGGAGAGGTCCACCTTGGAATCAACGTGATATTGTTTAGGTGGAGGAACTGATTGACCAATAGTTAAGACATTAGGGACCAGAGAGGTTGAGAACAACCAAACAGGCAACCCAACAGTTAACCCAGGAAGGGACAGCGTTGCCATGTAAGGAGCACCAACATTTCCAAAAGGAGGGAAATGACCAGGATTCCCGTCAGAGGGGATTCCTGGGTTGGTGAACTCTGGAAAAGTTGCCATCAAAAACTGAAAATCACACACGGGGCTGAAAAAGAGTCAAGACACACAATCAAATGGCCAACAAGCAGAATCTAACATGGTGTATGATCGCGAGTGAATAAATTTTAAGACACAAGGACATAACTTGACCTTTTCATATTTAAATAGTCGAGAAAAGGACAAAAAGATGACTCTAGTCACCTTCGAATGTTTAATGAGCCCGAAGTGACAAATGCTCAGATGAGCCTTTTCTTTTGATGAGTCCGAAAAGGATCAAAAGTGACAACTCTGGAGAACTAGGAAAAGGTTTACCAGACAATCCGTAAAACTGCATATAAACCTTGGCAATCATATGAAAACCAAGGACTTTCCGTACGGCAGTCAATCTTCCCGAATGTTGTGTTCCGTGCGTTACGGGCCGTAAGGCGGTAGACACGGCTTCCTATGGATAAAGGATGATAACCTAGTGGGGTGTCCCCATATACTCGACGGTACGTGGGAGCACAAATCTGTACTAGACCACTATTGAGTCACAGAAGGAGGAATCACCCAACCTTGAGTGGAAACAAAAGTGACTAGGTTTAACGACGCCGGAGCACGTCTCTAGCCTAGACCTCTAAACAGTGTGCGTTATGTTCCAATGCGTTGTTAGATTCATTCAGTTCATTTTAAAGTTGATCTTGGATTATGTTTCAGTTTTCAGGCCTTACCGTATGTAATGTCTCAAAATTTCCTAAATGCAAACTATATGCCACAATATATCATTTCATTCGATGAATGCTAACTATGAGAGAGTTGAGAGCTTTCACACAAACAAAATGATCATAGAAAAATCAACAATATCTCTAATGCAGCTAATGGAAATTAACAAACTTTTCTTCAAAGTCACTAATCACTAATAACAACGAAAAGCTCTAATTCACATTAACTAATGAAAAGAAAAAGAGATTTTTTTTTATTTTTTTTAAATTGATGGCAAGATGCACTAAACGAACTTTGAAAAACGATAATAAGAGTAAAAACACAAATTTCACTCAATGCAAACACAATCAGATCCCTAAATGCCAAAGTAGTCCTTCAAAACCAAGAAAAGTCCCAAAGACACCAATGAGCCGTGTAATCTAGGCCCAAAGCGAAACTAAGTGGAATCCAAGTGAAAAAAGGGGTAAGTCACTCAAATAACACAATAAAATGCTTAACAACCACTAAACGAGTGAAAGGGAGTAATCAGAAAGTCGACTGGACTGACAGAAGACCAAAAACTCCTAAGGAAGGCTCGACACACAAAGCCACTAGATTCCCTAGGGCTAAAACGTGAAATCGATAGAAAATGGAAAACACCCAAAGGGTAAAGGTTAAAACCAATTAAACAAGACTACAACACACTCAAACAGTCGAAAAAATGTATCCAAAAACAAAGACCAAGCTCAGAAGGCTTAAAACAAGCAAACTTTAAAAGTTCCCAGGCCTGGCGCGACTGTCAGGATGCAACTAGCCCTTTTAAGGATTGGCGCGGTTTATATATAGCATCTAGTGCCAATTGGCGTGACTGTTACGCTAAAAAAGCGCGCCAGTCGAGTTTGCTATGCAAAAATAAAAAAGAAGCAATCCAAGACTAGGCCAATGATAACCAGGTAAACCAAGAAGCAAGAAACAGCAAAAGGACTCAACCCAGAAGGCTGACCAAGCAGGTAAAAATCAAGAAACAATAAAAAATGGAAGACAAGCTCCCCAGTGGAGTCGCCAAATTGTTGAGGAGGTAAATCCCCTCTGTGGATAGAGGCGATCCCTACTAGCCCAGACCGGGTCTAGCAACAATCATACAATGCTACAACGCAAGTTCCTAATTGCAAATTAATAGACCAGTGATGAAGGCCTACTCGGATTCCAACGCTAGTACTTGTAGAAGGAGTGGTGCTCCTGTTCCTTTGCTCCGACAAATCACAATCCCCACGATCTCCATGAATGGACACCTGCACATACAAGAAACGACGCAAACACAAACATATAATCCAGCATATGCAACTATATATCAGTCAGAAAGGATATAACTCATCATCATCACAAATAACAATAAGAGTGGAACCATAACCAATAGTCATTCATTAACAATTCATCAAAGAAGAATATAACCAAAGTTATGACGCTAGATTCTCCTTTGGCTGGGTAGTCAGCAGCACATGTCTTGCAAAGCTTGTTGGGAATAGGGACAAGCCTCTCTCTCTTTGTTTATTGGACAAGAATCTCCTTGCTTGGATTTGGCCTTGTGGGAATTAAGAAGGCTCTTGCAGCATGAAGCTCTTGGAAACTTGACAATTCTCAATCTCTGGAACTATGGAACTAGCTTACCAAGGAAAATGGACAAGCTTTTATAGATGGAGGAAGGGGAGTTGGGATCATCCACAATAATCATGGGATTGGCCATATCATCAAGGAACCTTCCATGAGAGGTGGCAAACCACTTCCTCTCTATGGAAATCCGTAGCCAACCCACCCAACTCAAGATAGATACAATGCAGGAATTTGTTAGGATGAAACTTCCGTCGTTTGTTTGTTAAAAAACACCACTGATTATGGTTGGTGTGGGTGCGACTTTGTGACAGAGCGCCAACTAGCGCGCCCTCTTTGGAGGATTTCCCCAATTGGCGCGAGGGCTGCACTATGGAACCGTGCCAATGGAAAAAGGGCTATTTTTAGGGTTTTTTAGCAGGAGATGTCTTCAGGGAAAACAAAGCTCATGTTCAAAGGAATGCAATGCAAGTGTTTGGAGGCCATTTCACTTATCATAGGTCTCGGAATGAGTCCTCCAAGATACGGGAGAGGGGTAGCAGGGACGGCGACAAATTGCTGTGTAACACTCACCCTTTTGTGCTTCTTCCCCACTGTTTTATTGGTCTCTGCCTCCTCTTCTTCCTCTAGTTCTTCCTCTTCTTTTTCAGGTTCCTCCTCTTCTTCTTCAAGTTCCTCCTCTTCTTCTTCTTCAGGTTCTTCTTCTTCCTCCTCACCACTAGAGGTTGGGTCTCTTTCATACTTGATTACTTTAATTACAGCCTCCCCATCCATGTCCCTAAATGTGGACCATATAATAGGGACTCTTAATTGGCTTAGGACATATTCTAGTATGAGCTTGATTCGACCATGATGTGAAAGTTGTTGATGTTTTCCTACATGTACCTTTATACTCATGTCTATTATCGATTGCAACAAGAAGTAGGGCGCACTAAGTCTTCTGTTAAGGGGTAACTTTTCTCCAAATCTCAGCTCATGGAGGAGTATAAACTAGTAACCATAGACTATGTTAAGCCTTCCCTCACAAGAATTATACTTGAGAATGTGATAACTTACTTCATCCTAAGGACAGGGAAGGCTCTCCCTTCTAATCCCATTTTTGTCCTCAATTGGCTCCTCATCTCTCAAGAAAAAATTCTTCTTGGCATAAGTGTTGCTAGCTTTATCATCCTTTCTCCATTGTAAGCCTAGAGGAAGTGTAGTGATTTTGCTAATGCTTTCAGGGGTAATTGTTACTGACAATCCTCTCACCATATATCTACCACAGGGGGATGGAGATGTATTCTAGATGTCCCTGTGGGCTCCCTTCTATTGAAACCTCCCATAATTTTCTCCTCTCTATCAAGCTGACTGCAGGTAGTTTGGTGTCTTAACTTTAGAGCTTTCCAAGGTGACTGAGGGCTTAGAGTTTAGGAGGGGGATGACTGAAATTCTTCCTTTATCCCCACACAATTTCTCCACACAATTATGTCTATCCCTATGCACATTGTAATTACTAGGAAAAAATCAAGATTTATTTTCCTTTTCTCTTTTCTAGGTATCAAGTCAAAACACAGAGGATATGGGCCACCTACCTTTCACTGTAATGTCCTAGTTGAGGAGAATTCCTTAATAGCTAGGCCCTAGGCACCCCCTTGTAGAGTTTTTTGACAATTCCCACTGTTTCCTGTAGTTTTTCTGTGTTTCCTGTAAGTGTTCACTGTAGGATGGCTGAGACTAGCTTTCTTCTTCGATGGCTCCTCCAAATGGTCCCAGTTCTCTAAATATTGAAATGAATGATGTGTGCATGAAATTTAGGGATTTTTGTTATTTATGGTTGATTACTTGGAGCGGTGTGTTGGCTGGCAGGGTATGTGATTTCTCCTTTTGGACCGTTGGCCCACCATTAGTTATCATGCAGCCCTTTCTTGTAATCATCACCCACTCCTGTACAACTTAACTCAACCACCTTTCTAACATATTTTATTTGATGTGACCTTGCCACGTAGCCTGCTGACTGGAACTTCACTTTTTGTTTTCAGTTTGAGGGTGTCCAAGTTAACTGGACACCTTCAGCTTATAAAACCAACCTTTTCATATTCTTAAACTTTTATCATATTCGTACTTAGGAAAGAGTGTGGATAGGTTCCATATCTATGGTTTTATTCGCTCGGTCGATGCATGCTGGAGGGTGGCTCTTCTGCACTTCTTCTTGTTTAGGTACAGGTTCTCCTTTGCTCTTGTTTTGTTGAATTCACCCACTTGATATGTTTGTCTTCTTTGTTGTGATGTGTAGGTGATGGCCTCTTCTGTTGCTACTGAGCTCTGGATAGGTGCCATAGTGCCTACAGGGGTGCTAATACTCTTTCTCTACCACGGATGTTGAAGGAGGATCATGGAGACTGTTGTTGTCATGATACATGCTGCTACGGGGTTTCCTGTAGTACTACAACAAATCCTGTAGTTGCCTCTTTCTTAATTTTTTTTTTTTTTGGAGGAGGAATAAGTATTGAAGTAGGAGTGGAAGGGGTGGCAATGGGGAAGATGGAGTGGTAGGTGAGGTAGGCCACTGATGGTATGGCCCTTGGGATTTTCTTTGTTTTCCTTTTTTATTTATTTTTTTATTTTGTTTTTTTTTTATGTTTTCTTTCTAAGTGGTTTCCTTGATGGACACAGAGGGTGGCATGGTCATGAATTGGTGTTGGGTGAGATGTGGTGAGGTCAATGGCCTCCTCTTTCAACCCAGAACAGGCCTACATCATTATTTCTCAACCGGGATTCCATTCCTGTAGAGTTTTAGGACATCCTGTACTACTACAAGAAACTCCTGTAGTAACTACAGGAAATCCTGTAGAAATCAGAAAAATTGTTTGCAAATTGGTTTTTGATGTTTGGAGATGAGAATGGATGCTGAAGACATGGTGGGCATGGAAGATATGAAATGAATGAAGGAACAATGGGGTGTTTCTTGGCTTGTTATCCTCTAAACTTGGTGTCCTTTGTTGCCTTGAAAACTTTCAAAAACCACAGACTTTTATTAGTGGGTAGGTTTGAGGTCCCTGCCATAGCATTTTTGTGTTTCTTCTTCTTCCTTTTGTTTATATTTATTTTTTGAAAGACACACAGGTCACCTCAAAGGAGGTTTTCGACCTGTTTGCCCGCCCTAGGCGCCTAAAGGGAGGTTTTCACCCATGGATCTTTTCTTTTTCCTTTTTTCATTCTTAGGCTACCTCAATGAGGTTTTCAACCCAAAAGTTGGCCTTATGTGCCTCATGGAGGTTTTCACCTAGGTCCCTTATTGTTTTTTTTCTCCTTTTTAATTTTTTTTCAAAAATAAAACAATCTTCAAGAATTCGATGAGGTGGAAGCCGAGACACCTCTAATCACCATCACTTCCTTATTGATACTACTGACAAAGTCTTCCTTTGACAGAGGTATTTTGTAGGCTTTTCATCTGTACCCATTGACAAGCAAGGGGATACCTTCTTCATCAATGGTTCTTATCTGAACAACCCTGTTATCACCAAAATAGGGGTTTACATTGTTCCTAGTCATGGTCTTAGATAAGTGTCAAGTCACCCTATGTTTTAATGGGTAGGTGATAGGTTAGGAGTCTCAAAGGTTTCATTTTTTATATCCAAATAAAGTCTAACATCCTTATTCCATGTTTCACGAGTCTAACATTCTTTTTAGAAACTCATAACTTAAGCCATTTTGAAATTTTTTGGAGTTAGCCCCGAAAGCACGTTTTCGTGGCACAGACAGTGTAAAATGTCTATTTTGCGCTACGAAAGCACTGCTCTTTTCGTAGCACTTTTCCTTGCGCGCTACGAAAGTGCGTATTCATAGAACAGTCTTGTCAAACATCAATCCGTTAATATTCCGTTAAAATTTTCATTATTAGGTGTCAGTTAGGAGTCAGTCCTTAAGCATGCTGCCATCCAAACTCATCATTTCAAATTTAGGGCTCATCATGAAAGGTAATTTCAAATTCGAAAGGATTGGCTAGTCTTTCATTGTATTATGCATGCAAACCCTCAAACAGAATTGTTTTTCAAATGGTCAGCTTTGGTAATTTTTCACCAAGGTTTTCCTCATCCATAATTCAGGCGAGACTGACCAACATAGGCAAGCGAGGCTGATCAACAGAATTTCAAGCGAGGCCGGTTTGTTACAGGAATTCAGAAGGAAAGATGACAAAGGAGAAGAAAAGTCACAGGTCTGGTCATTGTTTAAGAACAGAGCCTGAAAGCACCGAGGTCTTAGTCAGAGATAAATCAGTTGTAGAAGCCTTCAAGAAAGCAGGATGCTGGAATTTTTGTAAAAAATTGCAAGGAGGACATACCCAGGTGACAAAGGAGTTTGCACTACATTTCACTGACTCAAGCACAAAGGTTGGGATCTTGAACTTGCAAATTTCTCTAGAGGTCATAGCTTTGGTGACAGAGATTCCTAGGGGGCAAGATATATGGTTCAAAAACTTTAGATTCGACATGGAACCATGTAAGGTGTTTCTAAAGCCAGAGTTTGTAGAAACAGACTTAACCAAGGTAGTTCCCAGAAACTACATCAAGGACATCTATGCCAACTTGCTCTTCAACATTCAACGTTATTTTACCTGTGAAGGCAGATATCAAAAGGTTTATTCATATCATTTTAAACTCCTGTTACATTTTACTGGTATGATTTCTTTAGATTTGCCTTACTTCTTATATCAAAGTGTAGCTAATATGGCAGATAAAGTACAGTTGAAATATCAAGGATGTGAAACTTCCCTGTTTCATCACGGTCTAATTAAATTGATAGTTCTACATGAACACAAAAGGATCAACAAAGAATGGTCTTCATTTTTTTTTATGTGACTTTGGAGCAGAAAATCAAGGTGTAGACATTAGCCCTAGGGTTAAAGGAACTCCATCAGCAGAAACCAGCAATTTTGTAATGTCCAGGGCAAAAATATTTGTTAAGTTGAAACCTAGGAAGCAGGTAAAAGAGAAAGTAAGTAAAGCACCAGTAGTTATTCTTGAAACTCCTAAATCTACAAAGGTAAAGATATCTGAGGTTAAGGGAATGACACAAGAACAGTCAACTAACAAACCAGTTCAAAGGAGATTGACTAGAAGTCAAATTGCAAAGGAGAAAGGAAACTCAATAATCTCAGGAGAAGGTTCAAGCTTGAAGGGTGATTTAAATGATATTTTAAAAGCCATTGATGTTGCAGAATCCCCTTTGGTGCAGGCAGATGCCATAAAATTTGATCAAGGAAAGTCAAAGAAAATGAAACCCTCCAAGAAACTGGAATTTGAGGATGATGTTACAGCATTTGTTTTCAAACCCAGAAATCCCTTAACCAGGCAATCCAAAAAGATGCAAGAGTCTAATATTGAGTTGGGGAGAACAGAAGAAGCCTTCGTTGTTCAAGAAGAGTTGATAGACTTTCCATCTCCAAGACTTGAAGGTGACGAAAACAAAGTTCTTTCCACTCAAACAGAAAAAGCCAGTTACGAAGAAATGGAAGAAAGTTTAAAAGCTACTAATAATGAAATTGCTAGACTAAGAGTGAGAGCAAGAAGGCATGTTGCTGAAAGGACAGATTTCAAAAGGATAAAGGCTCTCTGGGAGGTTGAAAAAGTTTCCAAGCTAGAAATAGTCAACAGTGAAACTCAGTACTTTACCTGGAATGTTCCTGCAATCAAAGAATCCAGATTTGTAAGGAGGATTAATGCTCAGCTGAGAGCTACTAACAGGACATTGAAGAGACAGATTGAAGGCCTAGAAATAAAGTTAACAAAATCTGGAAAAAAGGCTATAGCAATAATGAAACAAGGTGATGAAAAAGGGCAGTGAAGGACATATCTTAAAACAGTTTTGGCATATAAAAAGAAAGACAATTGTGAAGAAGAACATCGAATAAGGGTAAGTGGTTTTGAATTTTGGTTGATCATATCAGTCTTCATGGAATAAAAAACTCCCAAACTACATATTTTTGAAGGTCGTGTTGAGAAAGAACATACACAACAGTTTCGTAGAGCGCTACGAAACTACTGAAGGTGACCATTTAGCACTTGATAGATGCATTTCGAAGGTAAGGTCTGATTAATTCCAAGTTTTGAGGTTGTTGGTAGACATGGGATCATATATGAAGTTTTAGATGGTAGTGGTGTAGAAAGAAAAGTTCCAAGAAGTATTTAATAAGTGATATAAAAGTTGTGCTACGAAAACATAGTATTTTCGTAGCACAGTCATGTTTCATCCTTTCCTCCATATGTTCGAGCTTCCCTTTCTGCATCGGTGGAAAATGAAGTTTAAATGGATTATTAATACATGCCACATGTACACCAGAAAAATTGCTCGAAGATAAGCATAAAGGAGGAACTCTGTCTCCTTGTTTTCGGGACAGTTAGGTCATGACTTAACAGGGTTTGCAACAGCACTAGGGACATCATCAAGCTCGAAGACATGGATTGGCAGCTGATTAAAAAATGCATTGAAGTCATAGATAAGGTTGTTGAAAGCATTTTTTAGGAGTTTCACTCCTATTTGTACTAGGACTCTTAAAGAAAGCCAGTTGTCAAGTTGTAATTAAGTAGTTTTTTTTATGAATAGATAGGTGTCAGTGTTAGGAATTCGAATTCCCCTAAATATGGGTCATAGTATCCAAGGTTGCAAAACTCTATATAAATCTTGAGAACTGAATTCCTCAGGGTTGGTAATTTCAAGAGCAAAAGAAATTTGTGTTATTGTAAGAAACTGTGGTTTTTCATATTTAATACAAAGATCAGTTTGACTACTCAAGATTCACAAGGAGTTTATGTGTTTGATGTTCTTAAGGCCTTGTTCAATTACTTATTTGCAGTGGTATGAGCTTGTGATACTTAGAATTCATTGGAAAATGCTCTAACTTCCTTCACATGCTTGTCAACTGTGTTGATTCACTGTGTTACTGTTTTATTTATAAACCTAAACTCTAAGTGCCTTGACTTCCATGTTTTTCTGATCATGTTATTTTGTTGAAGACTATATTGACTCCATAGCCCAATAGATGTTTGCTAATCTTTGATTCAACCAGTCAACCAGTTATACATTTGTCCATTTTTTTCCTAGAGTTAGCCATCTAATCATTAATCAAAAATCTTAAACCTATTGAGAG
This sequence comes from Pinus tabuliformis, assembly GCA_031772625.1. NCBI lineage: Eukaryota > Viridiplantae > Streptophyta > Pinopsida > Pinales > Pinaceae > Pinus > Pinus tabuliformis. The sequence continues at coordinate 1,207,875,531 of CM062816.1, forward strand.
AGCCCTCTCAGGTTGAGGAGGCTAAGCCTCAACCAAAAGATTGGTTTGAAAGAGTTACTCAGGGTCTACTTGATCAGTAGCCTATCAGGGTCATATTTTGTGATAACAAACCCCATTGTCTTGACACTTTTCTATCACATACGGGCCCAACTATTTGGTCATCAATTTGCCTTTGAAATCCTTGAACCTATAGTCATATAGAAAATCCCAACCACCCTCTTGAAAAACTTTGTCTTTGATATTTTTGTCATGCCAAACCTTTCATTGTACTTGAGTCACCTCTGTGTGTAGGAGGGCCTACATCTTGAATTCATCTAACCCATTGAGCTAGAGCAACCTCTCTTGTTGTGCCCTTGTAACATCCAAATCCAACTATGCTGCCATTCTCAAAGTGTTGTACTCAAACTCAATGGAGAGAAAATACTTCTTCCCATAGACCAAATCATAAGGGGTGAAGCTAGTGGTTGTCTTCCAAGTTGTATTATAGGCCCAAGTGGCCTCCACTAGTCTGTCAACGCAATCTTTCCTGCTGCTTCTCACCACCTTTGTGAGAATGATTTCCAATGCTCTGTTGGTAACCTCTACTTGTCCATTGACCTGAGGGTGGTAAGGAGTTGACTTCCTGTGCTTAATTTTATGATGGCTCAACAAATTCTCAGTCAAGTGTGAGGTGAATTGAGTGCCCTAGGATACCCAAACTTGTAAAACACATTCTCCCTCGAGAACTTAGCCACTTTCTCTTCTTTGGCTACCTTGACAACCTTGGTTTCAGCCCACTTTGTCAAACTATCAGTGCACACAATTATGTACTTTGTTTTCTGTCCCAATAGTGGATCAATGGACCCAATGAAATCCATGCCCCACTTGTCAAATGACTTAAAAGTCATTTGAGGTTGCAAAGGCATTTCATCCCTTGGAGTAGGTTTCCCCATTCTTTGGCACCGGTAACATTGGTTGGCATATCTCTTTTCATCTTGGTGGATAGTCGGCCCATAATAGCCGACTTGTAGTACCTTGAAGGTTGTCCTCTTGGCTACAAAGTGACCTCCACAAGGCCCATCATAACAAGCCATAAGGATGTCAAAAAATTCCTCCTCCATGAAACATCTTCTCAGACTTTGATCTGGACCTAGCTTGAAGAGATTGCCCCCGATCCAAGTGAATGGTGCGATTTTCCTTATAATTCTTCTCTTTTCCTTGGAGGAAATATTTGGAGGGAACTGTGCAGCCACTAAGTAGTTGGCTATGTCAGAAAACCACAGAGAGATAACTGAAATAGCGAATAAATGCTCATCTGGCAGCTGATCATCAACCATTCCTTCCTCACTTTCAGGCAAAGCCAGTTTGGACAAGAAGTCTGCAACTACATTTTCTCTACCAAGCCTATCAATGATAGTTGGATCAAACTGTTGTAACAAAATAAACTATCTAATATTTCGGGCTTGTTCATCAAATATTTAATAGCAACATGGTCAATATGTACAAAGGTTTGGTAACCAGTGATGTAATGTCTAAATTTTTTCAAGGAATGGACAACGACTAGGAGCTCTTTTACAATTACAGTATAGTTCAATTCAGCATTGGATAGATTTTTTATGACGAAGTAAATGGCATAAGGTAACTTGTCATCTATCTGGCCTAGAGCTGCTCCTATAGCTTTGTTAGAGGCATCAACATGGATGTGGAAAGGAAGAGCCCAATTTGGGCCTTGGAGTATAGGTGCAGTAGTCAACTTGTCCTTTAGGGTTTCTAGGGACCCTTGGCAGCTTTTTGACCATAAAAATTTGGAGTCCTTGGCCAATAGTCCAAACAAAGGTGAGGCTACTTTGTTGAAGTCCTTTATGAATCTCCTATAGTATCCATCTAAACCCAAGAAACTTTTGACATCCCTCTACTTCTAAGGAGTAGGGACCCTCTTTATGATAGCAATTTTATTTGGGTCCACTTGCAGTCCTTCCTGGGATATTGAGTGACCTAGAACAATCCCTGCATTTTTCAAGAACTCACACTTCTCAGGACTAAGGGATAAGCTCATTTCAATGCATTTGTTTAATACTTTTCACAAGTTAGAGAGAGCCTCCAAGAAACCACGCCCATAGGGGTTGAAATCATCCATATAAATTTCCATAAAGCCATGGACTAGCTCTGCAAAGATGCTCAAGACTGCCCTATGAAAAGTGGCAAGGGAATTGCATAATCCAAAAGGAAGGAAACTATAAGCAAAGGTACCCTAAGGACAGGTGAAATTGATTTTATCTTGGTCCTCTGGGCTGATATGGATCTAATTGTAACCACTGAACCCATTCAAGAAAGAGAAGAACTTATTTCCTGCTAGACCATCTAATACTTGGTCAATGAAGGTAGAGGGAAATGGTCCTTTTTTATGGCTTTGTTTAGCTCTCTGTAGTCCACACAGATCCTCCACTTCCCATTTTTCTTTGGAACCAAAACTAGAGGAGACACCCACTCACTACAGAGATGGGGTAAATGAACCTTGCATCCAACAACTTCTGCAGTTCTTCTTTGACTATATGCTTGAGGGCTAGGTTCATTCTCCTCTGAGATTGGCGCATTGGCTTGCAGCCTTCCTTGATGTAAATGTAGTGAGTACACACCAAAGGGTGCACTCCCTTCATTTCCTTAAAAATCTAGGCAAAGGCGTCCAGATGCTTTCTTATCATGTCACATAACTCCCCTTCCTTATGTGCAAAGAGGGAGGGGTTGATTTTCAATGTTCATTCTAGACAAAGTTCTATCATCTTGACTGATATGAAACTAGCTCACAAAAATATAGAAAAGATAGATGAACGCCTTAGAAATAAGCCTCTTCGAGGGAGCAACCTCCTTTACATTACACAAATGAATAATTCTTGGATGATTCAAATGACAAAACCTTCTTTCTATATAGGAGTCTAAGGGGTCACAATATAACCAAGCCGACCTAACAATAATAATATAAAGGCACAAAAATAACAATAGAGTGATTCTATGGGGCACAATAATAACAATAGGAGCACAATAATAACAATAAGGGATACAACGACAATAGTAATGGGGGAATCACTAGTATTATAGGGACCTAACATGCCCCTCTCCTTCAAAAAAGTGTTGTCCTCAACGCTTGAGTAGTTCTGGATGATTCTGTATAAAAGTCTCATCCTCCTATGTGGAATCTTCAACGGGTAAGTTCTTCCACTTGATGAGATACTCTGAAATTGATTGATTTCGTAGCTGTCAAGTTCTTGTTTCTTTGACTGCTTTAGGTTCCAATATGATTTTTCCTTCCTCATCAAGTTCTGGCAATATTGTTTGAACTAGAAGCTTGTCACCTATAACCTTCTTTAAGCATGAAACATGGAAAACTAGGTGCACTTAGGAAGCTGCAGGAAGCTCCAATTTGTATGCCACAGTACCTATCTTTTGCAACACCTTGTACGGACCATAATACTTTGTTGATAATTTATTATCCTTCTTAGCTTGCTTGAGGGACATTTGTTTATATGGTTGTAGCAGTAGGAATACCCAATCACCTACATCAAAACTTCTTTCACTACAATGTTGATTTGCCTGTTGTTTCATTCTATTCTGCGACAAGGTGAGGTTATCCTTTAAGAGTTGGAGAACTTGTTGTTGATGCTCGATGTGATCTTCCACTGCTTGAACCTTAGAATTTTCTCTTAAATATGATGTGATTGATGGTGGATGATATCCATAAAATGCCATAAATGGGGTCATTTTTGTTACAGTATGGAAGGAAGTGTTATACCACCATTCAGCCAGAGGCAACCATTTGCCCATTGTGCCTGTTTAAAAGATACAAAGCAACGAAGATATACTTCTAAACATTTGTTTACTATCTCAATTTGCCCATCAGATTGAGGATGATAAGATGAGCTACGAGCTAACTGAGTACCAAGACAAGAAAATAATTCTGTCCAAAAATTTCTAGTGAAAATGGGATCTCTTTCACTTACAATAATCTTTGGGTTTCCATGTAGCTTTTGAATTGTTTCCATAAATGCAGTAGAAACTGTACTCGCTTTAAATGGATGAGATAATGCACAAAAGTGTGCATAATTGGTAAGTATGTCAACTACCACCATGATAACACTCTTTCCTTCGGACTTGGGTAAACCTATGATAAAATACATTGAAACCTCCTCCCAACGTTGGCTTGGAATGCATAAAGGTTGTAATAGTACTGGGGTCTTAATTGTTTCAACTTTATTTTGTTGGCAAACCAAACATTCTGCCACAAACTTTTGAATATCTGATTTAAGGCCATCCCAAAAAAATCCCTCTTAACCATGTGGTAGGTTCTTAGAAATCCTGAGTGCCCTCCTAAGGGAGAGGTGTGCAATTCCCTAAGAATCTTTTGCTTGAGTTGGGAATTCTTACATAGGTATAACTGATCCTTGTATAATAACGAATCATTTTTCCAATTAAATGTATCAGATGTACTGGGATCTTGTTGTATCTTTTGAATGAGTGCCCACACTTCCTTGGCATTCTTCTATTCATCCCTTGATTTGTTTATCCAATCTGGTTGGATAATAGAAATGACGCAAAGAAATGCTTCCACATCCTCATCCTTTCTTGAGAGTGCATCTGCCACAACATTTTGCTTCCCTTTTTTGTAGATGATTTCAAAGTCATAACCCAACATCTTTGTGACCCATTTTTGCTTCTCTTCTAAAGATAATCTTTGTTCTAAAAAGTATTTAAGACTATCATGATTTATTTTTACCTTGAAGTGGTAGGGTCGCCATTTCTTAAGTGCATGTAGTATCGCCAACATTTCCTTCTCATAAATAGCTTTGTGTAAATACTTTCCTTTGATTGGATGACTTTCGAAAGCAATGGGTCTTTCTTCTTGCACTAAAATAGTACCAATTCCATTTCCTAAGGCATCACATTCCATAATAAAGGTTTTTGTGAAGTCCGGTGTAGCTAAGATTGGTGCTTGGCACATTGCCTCTTTAAGATGTTCAAAGGCCTTCGTTGCTTCTGGAGTCCATGAAAATGCATCTTTCTTCAATAATGTTGTTAGAGGTGCTGTTATTCTCCCATAATTCTTAACAAACTTGCGATAATACCCTGTCAACACAAGAAATCCTCGTAGATGCTTTATGGATGTGGGGATTTTCCATTCCTTAATGGTTTTAATTTTGCTAGGGTCTACCTTAACACCTTCATGAGATACAATATGACCCAGATATTCCACCTCTTGTACTCCAAAGAAAAAATTGGAGATTGTTGCATATAAATGTTTCTCCTCCAATAGTTTGATCACCATGTCAACATGTTGGACATGATCCTTCCAAGACTTGTTGTAGATTAGTATATCATCAAAAAATACTAACACAAATTTTCTAAGGAAGGGTTTGAAAATGGAATTCATCAAACCTTGAAATGTAGAAGGTGCATTAGTAAGGCCAAAATGCATGACCAAAAATTCATAATGGCCCTCATGAGTTCTAAATGTTGTTTTTGGAATGTCTTCAGTCTTCATTCTGATTTGATGGTATCCTAAACGAAGATCCAACTTGGTGAAGTAAATTGATCCATGCAATTCCTCCAATGATTCATCAATGACAAGAATGCGAAATTTATCTTTAATAATGAGTTGTTGAGCTCCCTATAATATGGACACATGCACCATGATCCATCCTTCTTGTCAACCAATACTACTGGAGCAGAGAAATAACTTTGACTAGGTTGAATTATACCATCCTCTAGCATTTATACAACCATACGTTCAATTTCACTCTTTTGGACATAAGGATATCTGTAAGGCCTAATGTTTGGAGGAACACTTTCTGGAATCAAATTAATAGCATGATCATTATCACGAATAGCTGGGATGCCTTTGGGAGTCTCAAATACCTTGGAATGATTGTTCAAGACTTTTTGGAGATCTGGAGAAATGGATGATTTCGATGTGGGAACCTCTAGTGAACATAATTGTGTAGTTATGCCTCGTTGTTCTTTCTTTAGAAGCTTTTTCATTCCATTAGAGCTTATTATCTTTCCTGGTTTCCCTGCAATACCCCTTAATTCAAATTCATTTCCTTCTGAAGATAATTTCATGAAAAGTTCTTGAAAATTAAAAGCTATTGTACCCAAGGATTGTATCCATTAGACTCCTAGTACAACATCAACACCACCCAATGGAATGGAAAGCATTAGGCTATTCAATACATATTCTCCCATGGATAACTTGATATTATGGCACTTTCCTGAGCAATTTATGGTTCCTCCAATTGCAACCATCACTTGACACTCTGGTGCTGGATATAGGAAGCAATTCAATTCCTTGGCTATCTTACAATGAATAAAATTATGGGTACTTCCCGAATCAATCAACACTGTTACCCTTTTCTTCTTGATATGCCCTTCTATCTTGATAGTTTGAGGAGTGGTAATTCCAGCCAATGCATTACAAGATATGGTCAGATTCATTTCTTCTTTTTCTAGGGCTTGTTCCTAGTGTATATCTTCTTCTTTTGACATTTCTTGTTCCTTTTCTTCTTCCTCTTCACAATCTATGTAAAATAGTTTCTTCTCTTCACACTTATGACCTTTAGTGTATTTGCTATCACAACTGTAACAAAGCCCTTTTGCTCTTTTTTCTTCCAATTGTTGTGGTGTCAACCTTGTAGGTTGTGGATGGCTAGGGGTAGTAACACTTCCATCTTTATGATTGTGAGTGGTAGGCTTCCTTGTTTCCATAATTTTGCTTTCCATTTTTCTTGCCGACCGGAATACCTTCTCCAATTAATTTGGTTCCCAAAGGCAAACCTCATGTTGGATGTTATCTTTTAAATTCCCTATGAACACATCAATCATATGCTCCTCTGGAATATCTTTTACCCTTATATTCAATTTTTGGAAGTCCTCAATGTGCTCCATCATTGAACCCTTTTGTTTGAGATTTATCAATTGGCTAAAAAAAATGTTGCTATCATTTCATCTGTAAAAATAGCCCAAGTGACAATTTTTTTATGAGAGCAAAGCCATCGATACCATACAAACTGATTTGGTTCCAAATATAAAGTTGCAATGCGTACCTTTTATGTGTTTTGCACATTATGGAGATCGAAAAATTGCTCCATCTGTAGTATCCATGTTCCGGGATCCTTTCCATCAAACTTCCTCATATTGATCTTTGGAACATGGGGGTTCTTCGATCCAACGTTAGAGTCTATGAAATCATGATTAACATTTATTTTGTTCTCATCATGAGTTCCCTTTCCTACCCTTTCACTATTAGTAAGCATTTCTTGTAGAAACTTTTTCAAATCTGTCTTCAAATTTGTCTACAAATCTTCAATTCCCTTCCTTGAATCATCCATCTTAGCTTCCACACCATCCATCTTAGCTTCCACATCGTCCATCTTAGCTTCCACGCCGTCCATCTTAGCTTCCACGCCGTCCATCTTAGCTTCCATGTCATTCATCTTATCTTCTACACCTTTCTTTAAACCATCCATCTTAGCTTCTACGTCTTTCTTTAAACCGTCCATCTTAGCTTCTACGTCTTTCTTTAAACCATCCATCTTATTTTCTGTTACTTTTTGTGCGAGTGAAATTTTTTGCACTTGGTCTCGTAATTTTGATATATCATGTTGCATTTCTTCATGTTCTTCATGAGTCATGCTAGAGATTTCAGGTTGCTTACTAGGTATTTCCATTTTATTTCTTCGGGGCATCAATTACCGATAATAATGCTTCACTATGCCCTTTGAATTCCTTCAAGCTAATTTTTCAAACCAAGCTTACGCAAAAATTTAAAAAAAAATACACACCTTTTTTCACTTTGTAGGAGCTCGATATTGAATCTGATGTACCTCCATAATTTTGGATCTCACAGATCTGAAATTGCTTCCTGTGGTAACCCTCTAAGTAATATTTCTAACCCCCCAAGTCTGATCAAGATTGGATTCTCCAATGAAGAGTTATGCCAAATCTCCCACGATGACCTGAGTATAGACTGGTTCAGTAGAGAAACTTGTACGACGTGTCGCAGCTTACTGTTTCAATCTTAGGTTCTGAAAATGATACCCAAAAAAACTAAAGCCCGTCCTGTTTCTGTAACTTCTTACGAAAATTCCATCTGATGCTCAGAGTGAAAATTATGATGATTTTCCCAAGGTGACCTGTTTGGAATGTAATTTGGGGGTCTACAAAAACCCTAACTTCCTCATATTATATCTCCGAAAATATAGCGAGACATGATCTAAAATTCAAAGCCGAAATTCAGAACGATTTCTTCTCAAATGGGTTTCTTTTAGCTTCTGAAACTTTGTGGCGAAATAGTTATAGTGAAAATTCCACAATGACTTGTTTTAGATGAAATTCTGGAGCTTGCAAAAACCCTAACTTCCTCAGATCATATCTCTAAAAATATAGCATGACAAAATATGAAATTCGGACCGGAGGTTCAGTGCAATTTCATCTCAAATGGATTTTTTTTTAGCTTCTGAAACATTGCAGAAACAAAGTTATAGCGAAAATGCCAGGATGACCTGTTTGGATCAGTGAAACCCTAGAATCCAAAGCTCTGATACCAAATGTTATGAAACCAACTCACAAAAAGATAGAAAAGATAGATGAATTCCTTAGAAATAAGCCTCTTCGAGGGGGCAACCTCCTTTACATTACATAAATGAGTAATTCTTGGATTATTCAAATGACAAAACCTCCTTTCTATATATAGGAGTCTAAGGGGTCACAATATAACCAAGCCGACCTAACAATAATAATATAAAGGCACAAAAATAACAATAGAGGGATTATATGGGGAACAATAATAAAAATATGGGGACAATAGGGGCACAACAATAACAATAAGGGATACAACGACAATAGTAATGGGGGAATCACTAGTATTATAGGGACCTAACATTGACATCAGTAGGACTTGAGTCAACTAGGCACAAATTGGTCCAAGGGTTATCTTCAGCTTTCTTTATTAACTCCTCAAGGGACATGGTGTTGGGGGGCTGATTCTGAAGGATTTTCTCAATCAAGTTGCCCCCCTCCTATAGTAACATCTGGGGTACAGATTGGGGAAGAGTATACTTCATCTTCCTCCTCCTCTTCTAACCATAAAGGTAAGTCATGCTCCATAAATGGTTGAGCAAGAGGGTACAAGACCAATTGTTTGGACAACTGCCCATTTTTAATGGTCATGTTCCCAACCCTGCAACTTATGTAAGCATCACTAGTGGCTAACCATGGCCTTCCAGGGATGAGAGGATAACCATTGAACTTGGTCTTAGTTTGGAGAACAAAGAAGTCAACAGGGTATTCCCAGGAATCAATGGAGACCATCACATCCTCAAAAACTCCCTCAGGAGCTACTATGGGCCTGTCTTCAAGCTGCAACACTGTTGTGGTGTTTCTTAATGATCCTTGGAGATTCAGTTTAAGTATAGTCTCCTTAGTCATCACATTGATGGTAGCCCCAAGATCAATCAAGATATGGGGGACAATGATACCATTGATGTGCACATCTACCACGGGACTTCCAGGATCTAGATACTTCGGGCAAATCACCTACCCCAACATTAAGTCAGACAGTTTTCCAATGACATTAATGGTATGGGTGTCTTACTTTCACCTCCAAGGATGTTTGAAGCATCTCTACTTGATTAACTTATTGTAGATGGGGACATCCTTGATAACTTGGAGGAGCAGGATTGTAACACACAAGTTTTTCAATTCACCCAGAAATTTAGTCTCTTATGGGGTGTGGTGGATAGGATGGATTAATATCTTAGGAAAAGGAGGTGGATTGGCTTGAGGAACACTCTCCTCCTTTTCCTCTTCAAGCTCCTCGGGTGGAGATGGAGGTTGATTTCTTGAATTTCCACAACATAGGCAAGGTAAGATGTTTCCCCATTGTAGACCTGTTGTGCCTGTCTGTTGTTCGGGTTCATATTTGGTTGAGTAGGAATCTGAGGTTGCTTAGGTGGAGCAGGGTCAAGGAATTGTGGTTGAGATGGAGGTGGAGACAGTAATGATGGAGATTGGTTGTATGGGGGCCTCCACCCCTTGGATGGTGCATTCCACTGAGGTTGTGGAGGAGTATATGGCTAAAATGATTGATTGGCAGGTTGGGAATGGTATTAAGGTGCAAAAGACCAGCGAGAAGGTGTGGACCATGAAGGATGAGCAGGAGGGCACCAAGGGGGAATTTATGCATTCTGGTTAGGGTTGTAATATGAATAGGGTGCCCCTTGCATGCCTTGCTGGTATAGCCGAGGTCCTTGAGGCCTCCTTTGGTTGATATAGTAGAGTTGTTCAGTCACCCCTTCAGTTCCTTGATACACAACTTTCAATCCAGGTAGAGAAGGGCACTTGTTTGTGGAGTGGTTCTCCTCAAAGACTGAGCACATCTCTATAAGATTCAATGGACATTTATTTCTAGTGTGGCTTCTGGTGCATCTAGCTCAGAAGATAGCTAAGGCTCTTTCTGCTTCCTCCTGATATGCATGATGTCCATTTTCTAAACAAGGGTATGCAACATTTCAATCTTGAAGTCTTCCAACATGTTACCAATTTCACTTTTTATGGATGTGTTGGATGAGGATGAATTGGCCAAAGCTTGACTAGCCCTACCCTTCTTTTTGGCTGCCCTGGAATGGTTTTTGAAAATTGTCTCGATATCATCATAGGGTAACTGATATATGTCCCCTCTTGACAACATGTTTAGGGTTTCTAGGAGATATTCGTTGATCCATCTAAGAAGGACTAGCTTAATTGATTTAGGATCGAGGGTGCATTTGGCCCTTTTGTAGCTGAGTTGGAACCTTTCAACATAATCTTCCAAAGATTCATCATGTCCCAAGGTCATTCTAAAAATTTTCTCTTTGGTATCTTTGGACTGGAAATAATCCATGTACTTATTGTTGAAGGCTTGTTGTATTTGATCCTTGGTGGTGATGTTGTCCCCAAGTAAACCCATGAACCAGCACAAGGCTACATCTTTGAGGGTGGATGGAAACAATTTCAACTTCTGGTCATCAGAGGTATAATCATAAGTTCTGCATATGACAACAAACTCAAACAAAAAGGTATCTGGGTCCTCTGAGGTCAAGCCATGGAAGTGAGGAAGGGAAGAGGGGCTTATGTTTTTCATCCTAGCATCTCCATTAGTTTCTCTGATGGGGAAAACACCCTCAACTCTATTTTCAGCTCCTTCTTTGTCTTCGGTCCCATTTTTTTTTAACCATGGTGTAGGTTGGTGGAATCATCTCTTCTTATTCTTCCCCAATAAGCTCTTCAAAGATCTTTGGTTGTTCGCTTAATGGGTCCTCTAGCTCACAACCACCGAAGAAGAGGGAAGGTTGGCTATTAGATGCGGTGGGGGTATTTGGAAATTCTTTTCCTAAGTTGTCTGTACTCGTGTGAGGCATGAAAGGAATTTTTTTTTTAGGGTGTTTTTCAGAAATACTTACAGAACGGAACGAAAGCAAAGATTTGAAACTATTTGTTGAATGGAACTACTTGCGGAATTGGAAAGAAAGAAAATATTTCATTTGTTTGTTGAATGGAACTACTTGTAGAATTGGAAAGAAACTAAAGATTGCAACTAATTGCTCACAAAAAAATAATAAAAAATAATATATATATATATAAGTAAATAAATAAATCACATCTACTTAGACACCTTCCCGGCAATAGCGCCGAAAAGGTGATGAGCTCCAGTATTGCAGTAAGAATGTTGCAACTCCTAGGGCTACCAACTTTACTTCATCAACCTAGGGTTTGTACAAACTTGGAGGCGATAATGATGTATACACAGTAGATGCAATGGTCTACTCTTGTCACTTTTCAACTGGAGTGATAGACCACTAAGGTTTTTCAAACCAGTCTTCTACTGACTAGAAGGAGTGTGACTACCAAATGGCAAAGGGAATATTACTCTTAATGTAGAGAGGGAATGTTGCCTACTCTAGGAAATGAAAGTGCTGAATTGGAAGGTGTTATAAAGTGACATGAAATCATCTAGCTAAGCATCTACACATATTGCTTACAAAAGAGGCCTAACTTAACCTTGCATATAACATCTAGTTATCTAGATTAAATGAGCATGGAAATTTATCTAAGAACTACTGTGACTGTTGCATGCATGTGCTAACTAGAAATTGCAAAAAAAGCCTTTTTTATTTTCAGTTTTATGAATGAAAATGCTAATTTAACCAATTTGTTCTTTGGCAGGGGATACAGGTATGGGGAAACAGGTCTAGAAAGGTGTCGAGAGCATGCAAGCCAAGTGGAGGCCTAACCTAAGCTCAGATGACCATTTCTGCTCAATTCAGGCTTAAAACAGGCTGCTATAGGGTTTCTTGTAGTACTACAAGATGTCGTAGTTCTACTACTCGATGCCCTGTTTTACCATAAGAAACAAGCCGAAAGCTTATAGGGAGGTAGGAAAGGTAGAATGAAGTTTTGGAAAGGTGTTCAATGGGGAGATAAGGCACAAAGGAGGTGCACACTACCCAAGGCTCAGTCCAAGGCTTCAAGGTGGTTGGACTTGCACAAGAAAATGTCCACTTTCCTAGAAAACAGGAATTCGGATTAGGGTTTGGTGGACTAATTGTGGGGCTTGTGCTCTTTACTATGGCGCAAAAACTAATTGCAGGGCTTGTGCTCTTTACTATGGCACAAAAACTAATTGCGGGGCTTGTGCTCTTTACTATGGCGCAAAAACTTTGACCTTTGGAATTTCTTCCAGCTTCTTCGAAAAACGAGAAGACATTTCCTTCTTATACCATGGTCTATTTGCTACCAATGAATTAAAAGCATTGATATTTCATAGCATGACTATCAATTATAGGTTGTGTAATTGGTCTAAATGTCTAAAGTTTAAGTGATATATTGGTTTCCTTGATGATAAACAATGCAAAAAATTTGAATCTTTACTTCTTGTCTAGTTTTCCAATTGGCAGACTATGTAGTCTTCTTGTTGTCCTCAAAATTTAATATACATTGTCTAATCTTACCTCAAAAAAATAGTGCAACATATAAATAAAAAAAATGGTAAAACCTCATAATGCATCTCACACTGTGAAGATTAAAGAAAATAGAAATTAACTATATTTTAACTTATTACTATTATTATTATTTAAAAAATATATATATATATATATATTTGAGTTAAGCATATATACATTTAAAAAACATGTAACAAGATTCTTAATCATAGAGATTAATATGTAAATAAGCTTTGTTACAATACCATGGGCCAATACCATGGTTTACTAATACCACATGTCCAAAAAATCCATAACTCTCGTTCATGTGACATTTTTTTCTGATTAATAAATTTAATTAAAAAGGAAGAAATAACATAAATATTTTTTAGATAAATATCATTCTTTGATGTGTGACTACTATTAAGAATATACAAGAATACTTACAGGTTAAATCCCTACCATCCAACTCAATTGATGCAGGAGCATTGAAAGAGATCTGAGATGGAAAACCCCCTCTGGGAAAAAAAACCTTTGAACGCTTCTCTAATGATTTATGAGTAAATCTGAGCAACCAGGAGCTAGGGTTCACCAATGAAGAAGACAGGGGTCAACAGGTAACCATGGAAGCACAGGGAGGAGGGAGCTCCACTCCCTCCTACAGTAATGTGGTTTCAAACAGAGGAAGAGCAGGGAATAGGAACAAGCCTCCGCACCTCTTAGAGGACAAGACAAAAATTCCTGAAACCCAGACGGAAGAAGACAAAAAAAACCCATGAAGAGCAAGGGACCCACGAGCAAGACCGACAGGAGGATAAAGTGGGCGACAGAGGTCAGGGAAAAAAGAACAGAACCGAGATAGGGCCCTGCAAACCCAAGACCAACACTAAACTACGGGTAATACTGAATGATCCTGCTCTACAAGTGCACAGGGATCATATGACAAACTACGCTATAATATGCAAGTTCATGGGAATCTGGCCAACAGAGAAAGCGTTATACACTTGGATAAAATACAACTGGAAACCAAAAGGGGAGTTAACTATACATCTTGGATCCAAAGGTTTTTTTACAGTGGTGTTCACGAACATGGAGGATAGAGATGGGATTTTTGAATGAGGACCATACTTCTATGCGGTAGCTGGTCTCTATATGCACCCATGGACGAGGAAATTTGTGCCGGAACGAGAGACTTTCACTTCGATACCAGTATGGATTAGACTCTACTCCTTACCCTTAGATTATTGGATGCCAGAGTCTTTAAAAGCTATAGGCAATAAATTAGGTCATTTTTAAAGATTTCAGAAGCAACACTACGAGGAAAGTATACCTCCTACGCCCATATATGTGTGGAGATGGACCTATCAGGAGCTCTTCTAGATGAGGTCATTCTAGAAGTCTATGACGATGAATGGGTTCAGGAAATTGACTATGAGCACATCACGTTCAGATGTCGTAGATGTCATGAGCATGGACACCTATTCAGAGATTGCCCTCTTAACAAAAAGGAGGAATTCCAAAACACCAGTAAAGGGAAAGAACATACCGGTTTCACTAAAGTGGAAGGAAAGGGGAAAGGAGGGGGAAGGAAGACAAAAAAGAACCCTAATGATAACAAAACAAGAAGTCACAATAGTTTTGAGATCTTAGAAGAAAGAGAAGAAGATGAGGGAAATCAAATGCAAACAGAGAATCAGGTGGAAAGAGGGAAAGGAAAAGAGACAAGTATGGAGTTCATACAGGAAAAGAATGAACACACAACAAACCCATTAAGTACCATGGAAATAGAAAAAGACCATGAAATGACTCAAAGTCAAAGTGGTACAGAGGACCAAGACTTACAGGAGATCCTAGAGCTAGAAAAGTTTCTAGAACAAGGAGGAAGCATGGGTATTAACTCCATACCCCAGGAGGAAGTTGACAAGGTTCAGCAGATATTCCTCAGCAAGTCACAGCAAATAGTTGTAGGAGCAAAGAGAGGACATGCCAATTAGGAAAACAAAGGGGTTTCCTCAACAGGATTAATAACAGGAAAATTGGCAAAAAACCCAGGAAGAAAGAGTGGAAGAAAGAGACAGAAAGAATTGCTTCTAGAATGTGGCAAACTCGTGATTGACCCGAGAAGGATGAAAGATTTGTCCAGTTACTCATTCAAAACCTCACCTCAATGAAGATCACAACCTGGAACATTAGAGGACTTGGGAGCAGACGGAACAAAGGAATCTAAGCAATAGGATTAGAGAGGAGAAACTTGACATAGTGTTCATACATGAAACAAAATGCTCTGCGGAGAAGATCAGAGAAAAACATAACAAATGGTTAAATAGATATGAATATCTGGAGGTCAAGGAAAATAAATCGGCTGGAGGCATTCTTACTCTATGGGATCCTCAGAAATTTGGTATACAAGATGCAGAGGCGTCCAGACACCACCTTTCTTTGATCATCCAACCTGTGGGTGACGGACAATGTTATGTGATTACCAACGTCTATGGTCCTTAACCAGTGGAGGACAAACTTCAGCTCCTTACTACACTGGAGGATATGAAAAAGAGATACCCAACTTTACCTTGGATTCTAGGGGGATTTTAACATGATAAAATCTCTCACGGAGAAAAAAGGGGGAACTAGAACACTTGGTATGGATTCAGTTGCCTTCCAAAACTTCCTCACCAATATGAAACTGGTGGATATGGACACTAACAATGGAATTTTCACTTGGAACAAAAAAATGGGGGGCTCTAACCAAGTAGCCTCAAAATTAGACAGATTTATTATCTCAGAGGAACTTCTACTCATGGGAAGAAGCCTCACAGCGCTCATCCTACCTTTTGGTGGTTCAGACCATTGGCCCATTCAATTTGAAGCTTCTCTAATTGGTAAACCTAGGAACAGCCCCTTTAGGTTTGAGAATGTATGGCTCATGCACTCAAATTTCCTCAAAAACATTGAAAAATGGTGGAACGAAGAGATACACTTTCAAGGCACAAAGATGTTCCTCTCCATTGCAGGCTTAAACACATTAAAGGTAGACTCAAAGAGTGGAATAAAAATGAATTTGACAACATCTTCAAAGCTAAAGGAGAAGTGGAAAAGAAACTAAAGGAGATAAACCAAATTCTTATCACAGAAGGCTACACAGAGGAAAGGAAAGAGCTTGTAGATTCACTTCAGCATGAATGGGAGAAGAGATGTCTACAAGAGGAAATATTTTGGAGATAGAAATCCAGGGTCCAATGGATTAAGGAATGAGAGAGGAACACCAAATTCTTTCACAAATCCCCTATAGATCACAGAAACCACAATAGAATATTGAAACTCACAAACCATCATGGAGTTGAAATAGACACGCATGAGGAGATGGAAGAGGTTCTAGTCCAGCATTTTCAGAGCATTGCTGAGGAGACCATTGTAGATAGATCACAGTTTATGAAAATATTTACGCAATACATTCCTAAATTGGTCTCCATAGAAGACAATTACAATCTCAACAGACCAGTAACAGAGGAAGAGCTTGAGGAAGTCATCACAGAGATGCACAATGGGAAAGATCCAGGTCCTGATGGCTTCAATGTGAACTTTTTCAAAACATGTTGGAGGATTGTAAAGCATGATATTCTGGAGGTGGTGGAAGACTCGCGAAGATCCAAAACAGTCTTGAGGGGGCTTAATGAATCCTTCATTGCTTTAATCCCCAAACAGGAAAAGGCCACCTCTCCAAATAGATTCAGACCTATAGCCTTATGCAATGTGGTGTACAAAATAATATCCAAAGTAATTTCCAATCGACTCAAACCACTCCTCCCTACCCTGGTGTCAGAGGAGCAAATAGGTTATGTGGAAGGAAGACAAATTCTTGATAACATAATTCAAGCCCATGAAGTGGTTCATTCACTCATTACCAATAAGCAGGCATGGATGATAATTCAATTGGACATAGCGAAAGCCTATGACAAGCTTAGCTATACTTACATAAGAGCAATGCTAAAAGCTTATGGATTTTACTACAACTGGATTAGATGGGTCATGGCTCTAGTTACTACTGCTAGCTGTTCTGTTCTTCTCAATGGCTCCCCCTCCAGAACCTTCAAGCCCACGAGAGGTCTCAGGCAAGGTGATCCTCTTTCCCCATTCCTTTTCATTCTCATGATGGAAGGGTTGGGTAGAGCAATAAGAGTTGTTAAGGAGGAAGGAAGAATTCAAGGTCTGGGACTCACTCGAGGTGGAGACACGGTGACTCATCAACAATTTGTGGATGATACTATGCTTCAAGGCACACTCACAGTCAAGGAAGCCAAAGCATTCAAGCAAATTTTGTATGAGTTTGTAATGGCAGCAGGAACTGAGGTAAGTCTTACTAAGTCAAAGATGTTCTTTCTCAATACTGATATTTCGATTCAAATAAATTTGTCCAGAATTTTGGGCTTTCAAAGGGATACATTGCCCTCGAAGTATCAGGGAGTTCCCCTCACCGACAAACCATTGCACAAGGACATCTGGGAGCCTATTCTAAATAAATCGAAAGATAAAGTTGGTAAGTGGCCAAACATAGCCCTAAATCTTGTAGGGAGGTTGACTCTCACTAAGGCTATACTCCAAACCATCCCTGTTTATATGTTATCAGCCATTCCGGCACCAACAGGAGTCAGTATTCAATTAAGAAACATTCAAAGAGACTTTCTCTGGGGGAAAGTAGAATAAAAGAAGAAATGGGCTTTGGTGGCATGGGAAAGGGTATGCATGCCTAAAGCCCATGGTGGCCTGGGTCTCCATGACCCAGGAATTCTAAACAAAGTTTTGGGAGCAAAAGTTTGGTGGAGATGGCTAACGGAAATACGAGCCCCCTGGGCAAAACTATGGAAACAAAAGTATGCAATGAATTGGCAGGATATGAACCTCATAAGAATGATAGGACAAGTAAAAGGTTCTCAAGTTTGGAACAGGGCCTAGGAGAACAGGGCCTTAGTTCAAAAACACAATTTCTGGGAGATCAAAAATGGAAATTCGGCCTGGTTCTGGGAGGACAATTGGCAACATGAGGGCAATCTCAGTAGAGAGGAATTAGCAAGTATCCAAACGGATACCAACAACCAAGGCCTAATAAGGGTAAGTGACTATTGGGATTAGTCAAGGAACAATTAAAAATGGAGAATATGGAAACTTCCAGCTTACAATGAGATGAACATCCTGAATACTCAAGCTAAGGCCCTCAAAGGTATTCTGGAAAAAAAGGCAAATCTTAACGTCAACCTTAGATGATCAATTGCGATGGGGGAGGAATAAGGTGGGTCTCTTGACCCTTAAAGAGGCCAAAAGAATAGCTATAGGGGTTAACTCTCCAAGCACTGACAAGACTTGGAAAGAACTCTGGGATAACCCTCATTCGATGAAGGTCAAATTGTTCAAGTGGCTGGTTCGGCAAGGCAAATTATGACTTGGGATAATCTTAGAGTTGGCCCATCAAGATGTCACCTGTGTGGTCAATAGGAAGAAACCACTAATCATCTCCTTAATGGCTGCTCCTTCACTACAACACTATGGAATTGGGTGGGGAATGTCTTCGAGCAGAGAGATAGGCATGAAAATGACATCATTGCTACGCTGAAAAATTGGAGGAAAAACTTTTCAAATAATGAGACAATAAACTCAGCCTGGGCTTTGACTCCAGGGTTCATGATCTGGAATGTATGGAAGGAGCGCAATAACAAGATTTTCAAAGATAAAATGGGCCCAGTGGACAGCATCATATAGCTAATCCTTAAACAACTCAAGGACACTGTCCACATCCTGGGGGGTGTTTCCTTAGGAAAACCCAAGGGACACAGAGAGGCTAGTATCCTGGAAAATCTGGAGCTTCAGGTTCATCTCCCTCAGAGTCCTCTACGGATTACCAAGCACAACTCAAAAGGAAAGGCCTTTTGGCAACCCCCTACACAAGGTTTTTTGAAGTTTAACATAGATGGAGCCTCTAAATGTAATCTTGGAGACGCAGGGTATGGAGGGGTCATGAGAGATTAGGAGGGCAACATACAGGTAATTTTCCATAATTATCTATGGAAGGCAACCAACAACATGGCTAAGCTCATGGCGATGGAACTGTGCTTGGAAATATTGCCCAAGCACAACATCCATAATGTCATCATTGAGGCTGACTCGGAGTTAGTCATTAATTCGGTCAAGCGGATAAGTGCAGGAGCAGCACTAGAGAAAATCTCAGGGCACTGGTGGCTACTGCAAGTCTACCAGAGAATTCAAGAAAACCTAAGAATTCTAAGAACTCCGAGGTTCGTGCATGTTTGCAGGGACACAAATAAAGTGGCGGACTGGATTGCCAATGAGGGGGTTAGAAGAAAGCTCATCGACAGGTGTTGTAGGTGGGAGGAGGTAACCAATGACAGATTGAGAGAGGAATGCTCATCTCGGGCCCTCACAGACAGAAAGCACTATCAGAAAAAATAGAGAGACAACATTTCTCTCTACATAAATGAAGAATAAAATCGCTTTAGACAGCTTCTCAGCAGACGGACACTTTAAGATCGCACAGAATTTTAACAAAGTCCACATTAGCCTGGGGGCTACTGGAAACCTGGACAGAGGAAGTCATCGGGCCAGAAGCTATCTGCTCAAAAGGAAAAGCTTCGAGGAAATGGGCTACCAGGAAAAACGATTAAGCAGGCTAGCACATTTCTTGGTGTTTTACATGCGAGACCGGCCCCTTCAGGGCACGTTTTCCTCGTGCAATGCTTTGGTGACCGGGGAAGTAGAAAACCGGAGTCAAATACTGCTCAGGATAAACCACGTGCATCGGGTGTTGTTTGAACAGAAAGTAGTTTTCCCGGACGGTATGCGATGCCACTCAGCTTGTGACGCGTGGCGGGGGAATAAGAATGAACACTGCCCTCATCGCGCGGTATTTATAGAGCTTATGTGCTACGTGATATGGCTTATGACTTTCGGATCAGGACGAGGTCGATCAATGGCCACATATGGTCGTGCAGGTCCGGAGGGTCAAAACTGCTTATGGCTCAACACCTTTATCGGGTGCCCTCAAACCTAAAGATGGTTTTCATGAAAAGATAGCGATGCCACTCGGAGGGCAACACGTGGCAGAGGATGGGGAAGGAATACCGCCCTCATCACGCGGTATGCATTGGGCTTTTAAGTTGTGCGATATGGATACTAGCCGTAGGATCAGAAGGGGAGCGATCGATGGTCATATTTGGTCGAGCAGTTCAGGGGGTATTCCGTGGGCTACTTCTCCGCGAGATTTGTTTTTTAACCGTCAGATTAAAAGGCGCAAGATCAATGGAGGCTAACTTGTGAGAGGACTTTGCGATCCTCGTGCATATTTCTAATTCCGAGCTTTTTCGGGCACTTGGTTTAATTTTCCCTCTTCCTTTGTGGGGGTTGCGCCTATGTGCGCTTGTTGTAACCATTGTATTTTATTTTTTCCCTAAGTCAATAGAAGGACCGTCTCTTACTTAGCCAAAAAAAAAATCCCTACCATCCACCTAATAATCATTGATAATTAAATTAAATTTTTAGAAGTCTTAATCCAAAATAGATATGTCTATAGGCTTAACTATATGCAAAATAATTATTGCATCATTTTACACTTCAATATGAGGAAGATGTGTAATTCCTTCTATGCTCAACTTGTCACAAATGTTCTTCTTAAAATAAAGTTAAAATATTTTCTAAATAAAAAAATAATGTCTACTATATTTAAAAACAAAAATAAATATACATACCCATTAATTTTAATGAAAACCATTATTAATATTACAACTCAATATGAAGAAGATGTGTAATTCCTTCCATGGGTTGATATATATATACTTTCAACTATAAATAATATATTTTAATGTTTAAATTAAATAACGTAAATTTATATCATTTTTTTAAAATATAACTAACCTAAATTTATATCAATTTATAAATTAAATTGATAATTTTATGTTTTTTAAAATATAAATAACTTAAAATATTTAAATATCCATGTTAACAAATATATTTTAATATTAACTTCTCTATATAAAACACAAGCACATATAATGTTAATTAAAAAGAAAAGAATTTCAATGCTTAATTGAAATAAAATAATTATATAGAGAGAGATTCTAATTAGTGTATTTCATTCAATTTTTAATATGAAATAGAAACCACATGTTTAAAAAATATAGATTATAAGCAAAATATTTCAAAGTAAAGCAGTATATAATATATATAGAAAAAGGAGACATGCATTTAAAAATATATTAATTAAAAAACATTTCAATATGAGGATCGTAGATTATAAATAATATATTTTTAATGTGTATGTCTAGTAATATATATAACCAGGAAGAGTATTCCATGCCTTGCTTGCGGGAAATAGACTAGGAATTGTAGGATTTCCATGAGATTCTAATCCGCTGACAAGAAAAATATGAAAAACACTTTCTTTTCTTACAAACACATAATTTCTCTACTCAATTTGTAGCGGAATTATAACATAAATAAAACGCAGTCACACAATTCAAGACACACAATTTTTTATAGGGAACCCAACTCGAAAACTCTTTGTTTGATGCGAATTTTATTAATAGAAAAAAACTAAGTAATTGATCTCTTACAACACACTGTTTCAATAGAGAATACAACCTTCTCATAGCCTTAAATTAGGCTTGAAAACACCTTCAAGAATACTCATCTTTGCTCCTCTATCAATCTTGTGCACAAGCTTCTCTTGCACACTCTTCCTCTCACAAGATCCACACACAAACTTGTGCTTCCTATTGCTTGGTCTCACCAACTCGTGCTCAACAAAACAATGACTAAACTTGTGCCTTTGTTCCTCGTTTTAAAGGCAATTTGAATGGTTAAAATTAGTGAGTTCTATGTCTGGAAATTTGAGCTGGTGCTTTTCTAGTTAACAACAATTAACACAACTTGTTAAGTAGTTCCTCCTCAAATTTAGGAGGCTAACTCCAATTGTTCTTTTAGTTTTCAAACTAACTCACACTAGAAAATCAAGAACTTGTCTTTCAAATTCAACACATAAGTTAAATGCCTCATACACTCCTAACTTTTAGGGAAACTCCTAAATTTTAGGAACTTGACCATGCATAAAAAGGAACTCGACTTTGACTCCTTGAATTAAGGCACAAATCAAGGAATCAATTTTCTCTCTAATTTCAACACTCTCTATTAGTGAGGAAGGTGTTCCTGGAAGACCCTCGTCCACTTGGACATGTCCCCAACACTACCAAGTTCTTCGCTGCTACAGCTGCTCCCTTTGAACTAGAAGACTTCCATGCTTTCTTCTGCAAAACCTTCTTTGAAGACCTGTTCTTTCCCACCATACTTCGCGAGTCCATCACTTCTCTATTATGAGCACTTCCTTCCTTGCTTCTCCCTCTAAAGGCATGCATCTCCAACTCCACAATCTACCACTATCAATGATCACAACTTATTTTGTGTCACTAAACTTTGGCTCACTGATCTGCCCACTAGCAACTCCTTTTTCCATCAAGGATTCCAACTCATAGGGTCTTCAATCTGCCCACTACTTGCCTCATTGTTGCTCCACAAAGACAAGTCTTAGGGTAATGGAGGCTACCCACTGTCACTATAGAATTCCATCTCTACACAGTGAACTAGGGATAAATACTAAGCCCTCTTGGTTGCTTCCTTTGTCCATTTAAGGATCAACCCTGAGCTTCAACAATTCAGTTGCTCCAACCAGATGTGATGTCCTCCTCAAACGTTGGACTTAGGCCACAAAATCTACTTTCTAACTGCTCTCCAAACAGTACATAAGATGTTCACCAAAATTGTCCTAAATCTGGACTCAAACACCCAACATAATCATCAGCTACATAAGGACATACATACCTCAGAAAGTATCCTTCTTTATGTTGTATGAAACTCTTCGGCCTGAGCACTTCCTTCTGAATTTTTGTCCTATAGTTAGGGCACCCTACGACAGCATATGCATGCTCCTACTTGGCCAAATTTCCCTTCTATACTTGTGAAATTCCCTTCTAAGAGGCCCTTCCTGCTACGTTGTTCCTTTAGGTGTTTCTACCCTTGACTTAGGTCTACTCCAAGACAAAAAATCATGCCTAAGTCTGCTCCTAAAAGGGCTCGACCCTTCCTGAATAAAACAGAGATACTGCGGCCTCTTCCATAAATAATTACCACTCTTAGAACATGCACAAAACTACCATTAAATCTGCCAGTGAATTTCTCTAACTAAGCCTGCTCCAACACCGAAAGAACCCTCAATAAAACTCATCTTTCTCCCTTTGGACAAACTCTTATAAAGGTTGCGGCTCTCTTAACTCAGATGTCTTTCTTCTTGAAGATTTGCACTGGTTTTGTTCTTAAATCTATTCAAAGAGCTCTGATACCATGTAGAATTTCCAATAGATTTTGATATGTTGATAAGTGAAATTTGAAAAACACTTTCTTTTCTTACAAACACAGAAAACCCTCTGCTTGATGTGAATTTTATTGATAGGAAAAATTGAGCTATTGATCTCTTACAATACATTGTTTCAATAGAGAATACAAACTTCTCTTAGCCTTAAACTAGTCTTGAAAACACCTGCAAGAATATTAACCTCTTCTCCTCTATAAATCTTGTGCACGAGCTTCTCTTGAACACTCTTCCTCTCACAACCTTCCACAACCCCTTTCAGGTAGGGATGGGATTTCAACCATTATGTCCCACTAATGTGTACAAACAACACCATGATGAGCATCAGTTGTGGCACAAGTTCGAGATGGGCAACAAAGTTTGGCTACATTTGCAGAAGGAGCTCCTTGCTGGACCTCACCACAAGCTTCATCCGCTCTGATATGGGCCATACACCATCACCAAGGTTGTGGGGGACAATGCCTTCGAGCTCAACATACCACCTTTCCTTGGTCTGCACCTAGTATTCAATGTAGATCGTCATTGACCATACTTTCCACCATTGTTGGACACATCCGACATTGCAAAAAAACTCACACCAACATACCCAGACTGCATGGAGTAGGACACAACTGATCGGATCATGGACATACATATTAGGAACACTCACCAACAAAAGATCCATCTATATCGGGTTGTCAAAGTTTCCCAACTCCTACACCAAGGACCATGTTCAACAGAAGTTTACCCATCTCATGGAGGCACTCAATGCAATGGGGACCATTACTTCCTGGGGAGGGGACTGATCTGGGTGGATATTGGTGGCCACCCACCTATTCCACTTGGGCCCCCACCACTGTCTCTTTTAGTTTTTTAGTTTCCTTAATTGTAACACAGTTTACTATTTTGGTAGTTTTTCGGCTCCTAAACTTCTGGAGCCGTTTTGAAGCCCTAAATGACGTTTTTGGGAAAAGCAAGCAAACATGACCCTTTAATTGATGTTTACATTCGAAAGATGTAATACTCATATAGATATTTCTAATGAGGTATTGTGTGAGTCAAATGGAGATCGTATGCCAAAGTTATGACCCCGAGAAGTTGATGTACCAATTAACCCAAACGGGGCCCATAGTTTTGGTGCTTCATCTCCTAGGGCTAGGCTTTTGGATATTTAGGGTTTTCCATTGTTTCCCAATAATAAATAGGCCTTCAAGCCTCATTGTAACATAGTTTATATGCATGTAGCCACCACATCTCTCCTTAGAGATAAGTTGCCATCGCCCGAGCTAGTTTTATTTCCTTTTTGTTTGTAAGCATATTTCAGTATTTGATATTAATGAAATGAAGCGTTATTTCTGTTGCATCTTTGTATTTATGGTTATATCTGTAATTTGCTGCTTTCCTATTTAATTTCGGATCATATGCCGAAGTTTCTTGAGGAGCATACTACTTAGTGATAAAAATGGAATTTATGTAGGTGTATACCTCACAAAATTGCCTCAACAAAACACAACATTTACAAAACATAAAACTATCAATTGATAATACAGTCTTTGATGACTATGAACTTGATTTAATGAGTTGATATGCATTGGCTTAAATTCACTTTTGAGTTATCAGACTCCATTGAGGTATAATTGATGGCCTAATTCAGCCATTGATGCACAATTCTCCTACTTTCAATTTCCATCCATTATTAGCAAGCTCGCGTGCTTCTTTATTATGGTCTCGTAATACATGAAAGTATGTTAATCATGGAATGACTTGTACCATTTTTTGTGCTCTTTTCATGATATTTTCTATAGATTTTTCCTTCGACACTAAGCCTTTAAATAAATGTTGCAAAATAAAGAGGGAGTCTCCTAGGATTATGAGCTCGTTCACTTGATTTTCTTAGGCACTCAAGAGACCTTGATAAACACCATGAATATCTACTTGATTATTTGTCATATGACCTAGTCCCCATGAGTACTTGAACATTTCGTCATCCTCAGGGCCATAAAGGGCCCCTCCCCTTCCTACCACTCTTGGATTTTTTTTTTATGCCCCATCGAAATAGAGAATCCATCCTGGTATATCATGCATCCAGGCTCTGAATTCTACATCTATGATTTTAAGCTTCCATCATTATCCCATTTATTTGCAATTCCAACTAGTAATTTATGGGCTATTACCCTCTAACAATCGTGGTTAAAAATCCATGTAAAAATATATAAGACCATGGTCATGGGACACGTATTCCAAGTTGAATGGTGGGAAGAACATCCTAGTGGGTGTTCATTTGGTTATTATGGATAAAGGAAATTGGAAAGGGAAATGTCAAAGGCTTTGGATGGCATGAGGCATTTATTGGCATTGTATTTATGAAAATAAATGAAATTAGGAGAAAGGAAGGTGAAAAGTCACAGGTTGCATGTGAGGAGGAAATTGAAGGAAAATAATGGAAATTGAAGAAAATAGAGGCCTCCTTGGTAAAAATGCCTCTAAGGATCAGTTGGCAAGCTTGGTCAGTGTAAGCTTTGGACAACTCTCACACTCTAGGACACTTAGGGTTTTACTGGAGAACTCTTGGAGAGTGTGGCATACTTGGAGTTTTGGAGCAAGAAGGAAAAGGAAGAGCAGGAAAGTGCAAGAAGACATCGGGATCATCAACTACAATGGGTTTTTCTTGCAGGTACCGAGTTGCATGTATGTTTTCCTCACTAATTTTGGCAAGCATGGAATATGCATGTGGTTTATTGGTCATGTTCTATCATTGGCATGGAGGATGGTCGGGATTGATAGTGGATTTGCCTAGCCTTTCCATTTCCTAGATAGCCATGGTGATTGTGGATTTATTTCCTTGTTTTGTTTTGGTTGGTTCTAATGTTTCCTTAGCTTCGGTTAAGTTACTAGTTCTTGGAGCCTTGGTTGGACAAACCCTCTGGAGCCCTTTAACAACTTGGGTTGAGTTATTAGACCTGGAACCTTGGCTGGACAAATGCTCTGGAGCCCTTGGTGAGTTGAGTTACTAGTCCTAGAGTCGTGGTTGGACAAATGCTCTAGAGCCCTTGGTGGGTTGAGTTACTAGTCCTGGATCCGTGGTTGGAAAAATGTTGTGGAGCCCGACAACAATTGTGGGTTGAGTTAATAGTCCTAGAGCCTTGGTTGGAACAAACGCCCTTGAGCACGTGAAGGCTTGGATGGAGACCAATCTGATGATGGTTTTGTGATGTCCAACCATGAGGTGGAATCATTATTTTATGGTTTGAGGTGGATGGCCTCTCGAAGCCCTGGATGGTTTTGGATTGATGTGTTATATGATATCCCACATTCATGTTTGGAATATGGCACGGGGGTGAATGGCTAAAGAGAAATTTGGCTCAGTCATTTTATGGTTATGTGGAACGTGGTAGTCCCATCTCGGGTTGAATGTTGCATCATCAATATGAGGTTATTCTTCCTTGTATTTCTATGTATTATATTGGTTTATATGTGGATCATATGGTTATGATTTCCTTCGTATTTATGTTGCTATCATGCTAGTTATGTATATGTTTTATGACAGTAATTATGTATGGATATCATCATGTTTTTACTTGTAAATGAATGAACAATGTATCTATGATCTAATGGATGAAATGGCAGCTAATGTGTTGAGGCATCAATGCTTCTTAGCAATTCTCAGATAAGTATGAGACCCCTATGCCTAGATCTATTATTTACACCTATAGATTACATATTCGTGATATGTTTGACAAAATGCTTGTCATGGATAGTAGGGGTCCAATGAAGGGCTTGTTCAAGTATTTGCATTTGACTCATTGTTTCCTTGTTATCTTTAGGTTCTAAAGGTGTCATTCAATTATGGGGTAGTGACCTGGGCTATGGGCCTGAAAAAGTGGGTCAAATCTCAGGGACGCTACCACAAATATGTTGGAAATAGTCCCTAGACGTAGGCATGCAAGCTTGTGGGATCATCGATAACTCTCTAGACGGTGGCATGCCCATAACATGGGAGTGTCCAAAGGTTTAATAGCTTAAAAACTTAGTGGGACCCAGGGGCATGATACTTGAGTGGTCGGGATGGATCCTCGGAGGGTTGTTGCTGATGTGGAAGGTATGTTTGATGTGTTTTCGTTGATTCCATTTCATTAAGGTCACCTAAGAGGTTGAATCATATCGTAGTAGCCTCTCATCACATGTTTACCCTAGTTGGCTAGTTACTTATGTAGACGTGGGAGGAGGGTGTTACAGAGTGGTACCAGAGAATGGTTCACCCCTTGGACTAGATGGGTTGTGTGTTGGTCATGCATTTATGTCAGTTGCATATGTGTCTTTATGCTTGTATTCCATGTGCTTGTTGCATTTGCATGATGTTGATCATGGTTGTAGTGATGTCGCCATGTGAAGGTTGATGGTGTTGTTGTGGAATGTGTCATCATGAGTGTATGGTTGTATATGTATTTTTATGCATGTCAGTGTATATATGTTATTAGGCATGTGATGAGTTCCAATATTGCAGCAATAATGTTGCAAATCCTATGGCTACCAACTTTACTTCATCAACCCGGGGTCGTACAAACTTCGAGGTGACAGTGTTGTATACACAGTAGATGCAATGGTCTACTCTTTTCACTTTTCAACTGGGGCGATAGACCACTAGGGTTTTTCAAACCAGTCTTCTATTGAAAAGAAGGAGTCTAACTACCAAATGGCAAAGGGAAGATTACTCTTAATGCAGAAAGGGAATGTTGCCTACTCTAGGAAATGAAAGTGTTGAATTGGAAGGTGTTATAAAGTGACAGGAAATCATCTAGCTAAGCATCTACACATATTGCTTGCAAAATATACCTAATTTAACCTTGCATATAACATCTAGTTATCTCGACTAAATGAGTGTGTAAATTTATCTAAGAACTACTCTAATTGCTGCATGCATGTCCTAACTAGAAGTTAGAGAAAAAGCCTTTTTGATTTTTAGTTTTATGAATGCAAATGCTAATTTAACCAATTTTTTCTTTGGCAGGGGAGACAGGTATGGAGAAATAGGACTGGAATGGTGTTTAGGGTATGGAAACCAAGTGGAGGCCTAACCTTAGCTCAGATGACCATTTATGTTCAATTCGGGCTTAAAACAGGCTACTACAGGGTTTCCTGTAGTACAACAAGATGTCCTAGTTCTACGACAAGATGCCCTATTTTACTATAGGAAATAGGACGAAAGCTTATAGGGAGGTAGGAAAGGTAGAATGAGGTGTGGCAAAGGTGTCTAATGGGGAAATAAGGCACTAAGGAGGTGCACACTACCCAAGGCTCAGTCCAAGGCTTCAAAATGGTTGGACTTTCTCAAGGAAAATGTTCAATTTGCTACAAAAGAGGAATTCAAATTAGGGTTTCGTCGGCTTTGGCAGCGTAGGTGGAGAAGACTTGGATGAGGCTCGCAAGATGAGGTCTCCTTGTAGATCATAAAATCATGCAATAATATACATTTTTTTCTTCATTTATGTACAACTTCATTTATATATGGAAAAGATGAGTTGAATTTAGGAAAAACAAAGTTATTAATTGTTAAATAGGGAATCCATACAGGTGAGGATGGTTTTAGATAGAGGAGGAATGACCTGTTGAAGAGTTTTGAGAACCCAACGTTTCGAACTACCAAGTGAGTCCATCATCAGGGGACACGACAATAAATAATCTTCAATCTTAATGATGTATCCATGAGCTGGGATTAGGGTATATATATCTAGGTTATTAAAGAATGATGTGAGAAATTAGGTCGGACAATGTATTTATTTATTTATTTAAATATTTTATTTTTTTTTATTTATTATTATTATTATTATTATTTTAATTAATTTAATTAAATCAAAAATTAATTGTTTTGAATAATGATATACTTACTTTATTAATAAGTTTAAATTAATTATTCATTTATTTATTTATTGTTATATTTAATTATTTGTTTATTCTCATTATTAAATTATTATTAATTTTTTTATTTATTATAATTTCTTTATTCTATTATTTTTTAACTTTTAATTTTTAATTTAATTATATATTTTAATATAAAAAATTGATGAAATATGTATCTATATATGTTGTTTATTATTATTATTATTATTTATTTTTAATTTAATTTGATTAATTAATTATTTATTTATTTATTTATTTATTTGTTATATTTAATTATATTTTTATTATGATTATTAAATTATTATTAACTTTTTATTTATTTTAATTTCTTTATTCTATTTTAATTTTTTTTAACTTTTAATTTAATTTAATTAATTAAATTTTTTTTTATTTGTTATATTTAATTATTTGTTTATTATGATTGTTAAATTATTATTAATTATTAATTTATTTTAGTTTCTTTATTCTATTATAATTTTTAATTTTTAATTTTTAATTTAATTATAAAAATTTTGATGAAATATGTGTCTATATATGATTATTGTTATTATTATTATTATTATTATTATTATTTATATATATATATATATATATATATATATATATATATATATATATATATATATATATATATAGATTAATTTAATTAATTAATTAATTAATATATGATTAATTAATTAATTAATATATGATTAATTAATTTATTACTGTTTTATGATTTGATTAGACCAATGAATTAATGCTTAAGGAGGATGGTTAAGAGGAGTTTTATAATGATTATTTGTTTTTATTTTATTTTATTTTATTTTATTTTTAGAGGAGGGAAAAGCTTAATCTGAGTGGCGATTACTGTTTTTTAGGATTTCTAGTAAAGGTTTCCAAGCGTTACTCAATTTTAATCCATCATCATGGTTAAAGTTGTTTTTCCTTTTTTCTATTTCAATGGCTTCTTTAATTTTCCTTTTAAGACAGTGTTCTTCTTTTCTAACAAGTTTGGCTTTTTCCATGCAGATGTAATGAGAGGAAGAGTGAACATGTTCAACTAAGGCTGATTTAGAGATTCTTTCTCTTCTTAAGTCAGCAGTGTGTTATTTAATTCTAACATTAAGAGATCTACCTGTTTCACCTATGTATTCCTTGCCGCATGAGCAAGGAATCACATAAACACCTTTCTGAAGGTTAGGGTTTATGGGATCTTTAACAGAGTTGAATAATTGTTTGATGGTGTTAGCTGGGGTGAATGCTACATTAATGTTATGTTTATTGAGAACTTTAGTAATTTTATCTGTGGTACCTTTTATGTACGGAAGGGAGACCTTAGGAGTTGATAAATTTTGATCATTAATATTATTGTTATTTTTCTTAAGGGATAGGTGCATAGCTTTCTTTATGGTATTTCTATTATAGCCATTTAGCTCAAACACTTTGTGAAGATGGTTGAGTTCATTGTTTAAATGGTCAGGATTAGATATCCTTACTGCCCTAGTGGTTAAGGTCCTAATGATGCCAATCTTCTGTTTAGGGTGGTGATGGGAATTTGCATGTAGATATCTTTCTGTATGAGTTTTCTTTCTATAGACCTGGAAACCAAGAGACCCTTCTCTTTTAGTTAGAAGGACGTCAAGAAAGGGAAGCTGGTTGTTGCTTTCAATTTCAATGGTGAATTTTATATGGTCAGAGAGGCTATTTAAATGATTGAGGAATAGGTCAAGCTTTTCTTTTCCATGACTCCACTTAGCAAATATGTCATCTACAAACCTTTTCCATTCTTCAGGGGTGTATGGAAATGACATAAGAGCCTTCCGTTCAAAGTGCTCCATAAAGATGTTGGCAATTATGGGGGATAGAGGAGAACCCATAGCCACACCATGAGTTTGTTCATAAATTATTCCTTTGAAGCTGAAGTACGAAGATTTCAAGCATAGTTCCAAAAGATCCACAGTTTCTTTATCAGTGAGGTTTCTCATGATCTCAATGGCTTCATCAATAGGAATCATGATGTAAAGGGATACAATGTCAAAGCTGACCATAAGATCTTCATATTTCATTTCTATGTTATTTATCCATTGAACAAACGAATAGGAGTCTTTAATATAAGAAGGGGTATTACCAGATAGGGGTCTAAGCTTTTTAGCAAGGTATTTTGTGAGCAGGTAAGTCGGGGAACCTATGGTATTAACTATAGGTCTGAGAGGTATGTTAGGTTTATGGACTTTAGGAGCTCCATAGATTCTAGGAATAATGGAACTGCTAGGAATGATTTTCTTTTTAGTGGCATCATCTAAGGATGATTCTTTGATTTTCTTAATTACATCACGCATGATTTTCTCACTAGGATCTTTGTTTATTATTTTATAGCAACCACTATTGTTTAGATGATCTTCCATTTTATTGTCATAATCACTTCTGTTCATAATCACAATTGTGTTGCCCTTGTCAGCCTTTAGGATGACTATGTTTTTATTATTTCTAAGGGTGTTTAAGGCTCTTTTCTCTTCTAAGGAAATGTTAGATGAAGGAGGTTTTGCAGTTCTCAGGATTTTTGCAATATCTTGTCTGATTTCTTCACTTTCGGCTATATCTAAGTTTTTTATGGCTACTTCGATATTACTGATAACTTCTTCTATCGGAATTTTATTAGGGGTTATGGCAAAATTCAGCCCTTTTTTTAAGATGGATTCAGCTGCATGATCTAGGATGATGTTTGATAAGTTAATAACTAGGGCTTTGTCAGATGTCATGATTAGATTGTGATGAGGGTTTTGCGATTTTAAACTGGTGGAAGTGTTATTAGCGAAGTTTTCTGTTTTATCCATATTATTATTTATGACAGCGCTATTTTCATTTTGAGACCTGTTGGTTATGTTGTCGTGCCTACCTATTATAACTCTGCTGCTTTTATCCTGAGTCACAGCCATGTTTCTTGCCATCGTATTGCTGCCTTGACTGCTCCCAACCTGACTTATAACGGTGCGGTTCAAAGGTTTAACCGTTGTAACTTGCATTGAGGAATGCGCTAGACTATCCTTCGAATTCATAATACATTTCCGTTCTGCACTGTTTAAAGATTTTACTGCTGGACTTACCTGCACCACCAAATCCATAGTTTCAAGCGTTGAATCAAGACTGGATTGCGTTCTGGATGAGTGGATTGTGCTCATTTGTGCCTCTGTTTGAAAAGGAGCCTGCGCCAACGAATTATTGCCACTTATATTCATCATCAAGGCAGTGTTGTTTATAGGCACGGCTGTTAAAGATTGCGAGTCAGGAATAGGGGCCGCTGAATTATTAATTTGTGGCATCGAATCTAATTCCGAGTTTTTGCTGATACAACCAATATTCACTGCGCTGTTTATCTTTAATATAGCTTGATTGCTATCAGGAACATTGTCAACCAGCGTGTCTTGCGGTGTTTGTATTCTGGAGGAACCATTGTAGTTCTGAGGAATCTTTGAACGAGCGCCCTGGTTGTGATCTTCACCATTGTTGCGTAAATTGTTTAACTTTTTTAGTTTCTTGATATTGTCTTTCATTAACCATTTGTCAGCTCTTATGAATGTAATTGCATCCAGTGATTGCCAAAAATTCTTTCTAAGATGTGCGGAAAGGTTCAGATGCGCAGAAAGAAGTTTCTCAGAAGTTTTTATTAATTTGGATCTGACCCATTTGATTTCATTTCTCACCAGGGTATCACTTAATTTTTTGAAACTGGATAGGTTTCTGAACCGAAGAGGATGTTTACAGATGGCAAATTTAGGGATGACCTTGTTATCTCTACACATTTTAAGAAAATTCAGATTAGAAATGAGTTTAGCTCTGGACAATCTTAATTTTTCGAAATCTGCTGCGCTATCCATCATATCCCTTCCATGGTAGGATTTGATGTTGTTAAATAGGGAATCCATACAGGTGAGGATGGTTTTAGATAGAGGAGGAATGACCTGTTGAAGAGTTTTGAGAACCCAACGTTTCGGACTACCAAGTGAGTCCATCATCAGGGGACGCGACAATAAATAATCTTCAATCTTAATGATGTATCCATGAGCTGGGATTAGGGTATATATATCTAGGTTATTAAAGAATTATGTGAGAAATTAGGTCGGCCAATGTATTTATTTATTTATTTAAATATTTTTTTTTTTATTTATTTTTATTATTATTATTATTATTATTTTAATTAATTTAATTAAATCAAAAATTAATTGTTTTGAATAATGATATACTTACTTTATTAATAAGTTTAAATTAATTATTCATTTATTTATTTATTGTTATATTTAATTATTTGTTTATTCTCATTATTAAATTATTATTAATTTTTTTATTTATTATAATTTCTTTATTCTATTATTTTTTAACTTTTAATTTTTAATTTAATTATATATTTTAATATAAAAAATTGATGAAATATGTATCTATATATGTTGTTTATTATTATTATTATTATTTATTTTTAATTTAATTTGATTAATTAATTAATTATTTATTTATTTATTTATTATATTTAATTATATTTTTATTATGATTATTAAATTATTATTAACTTTTTATTTATTTTAATTTCTTTATTCTATTTTAATTTTTTTTAACTTTTAATTTAATTTAATTAATTAAATTTTTTTTTTATTTGTTATATTTAATTATTTGTTTATTATGATTGTTAAATTATTATTAATTATTAATTTATTTTAGTTTCTTTATTCTATTATAATTTTTAATTTTTAATTTAATTATAAAAATTTTGATGAAATATGTATCTATATATGATTATTATTATTATTATTATTATTATTATTATTATTATTATTATATATATTATTATATATTAATTTAATTAATTAATTAATTAATTAATATATGATTAATTAATTTATTACTGTTTTATGATTTGATTAGACCAATGAATTAATGCTTAAGGAGGATGGTTAAGAGGAGTTTTATAATGATTGTTTGTTTTTATTTTATTTTATTTTATTTTATTTTTAGAGGAGGGAAAAGCTTAATCTGAGTGGCGATTACTGTTTTTTAGGATTTCTAGTAAAGGTTTCCAAGCGTTACTCAATTTTAATCCATCATCATGGTTAAAGTTGTTTTTCCTTTTTTCTATTTCAATGGCTTCTTTAATTTTCCTTTTAAGACAGTGTTCTTCTTTTCTAACAAGTTTGGCTTTTTCCATGCAGATGTAATGAGAGGAAGAGTGAACATGTTCAACTAAGGCTGATTTAGAGATTCTTTCTCTTCTTAAGTCAGCAGTGTGTTATTTAATTCTAACATTAAGAGATCTACCTGTTTCACCTATGTATTCCTTGCCGCATGAGCAAGGAATCACATAAACACCTTTCTGAAGGTTAGGGTTTATGGGATCTTTAACAGAGTTGAATAATTGTTTGATGGTGTTAGCTGGGGTGAATGCTACATTAATGTTATGTTTATTGAGAACTTTAGTAATTTTATCTGTGGTACCTTTTATGTACGGAAGGGAGACCTTAGGAGTTGATAAATTTTGATCATTAATATTATTGTTATTTTTCTTAAGGGATAGGTGCATAGCTTTCTTTATGGTATTTCTATTATAGCCATTTAGCTCAAACACTTTGTGAAGATGGTTGAGTTCATTGTTTAAATGGTCAGGATTAGATATCCTTACTGCCCTAGTGGTTAAGGTCCTAATGATGCCAATCTTCTGTTTAGGGTGGTGATGGGAATTTGCATGTAGATATCTTTCTGTATGAGTTTTCTTTCTATAGACCTGGAAACCAAGAGACCCTTCTCTTTTAGTTAGAAGGACGTCAAGAAAGGGAAGCTGGTTGTTGCTTTCAATTTCAATGGTGAATTTTATATGGTCAGAGAGGCTATTTAAATGATTGAGGAATAGGTCAAGCTTTTCTTTTCCATGACTCCACTTAGCAAATATGTCATCTACAAACCTTTTCCATTCTTCAGGGGTGTATGGAAATGACATAAGAGC
The DNA here is from genome assembly GCA_031772625.1 of Pinus tabuliformis. Classification (NCBI taxonomy): domain Eukaryota; kingdom Viridiplantae; phylum Streptophyta; class Pinopsida; order Pinales; family Pinaceae; genus Pinus; species Pinus tabuliformis. The sequence continues at coordinate 1,207,910,782 of CM062816.1, forward strand.
CTTCCGTTCAAAGTGCTCCATAAAGATGTTGGCAATTATGGGGGATAGAGGAGAACCCATAGCCACACCATGAGTTTGTTCATAAATTATTCCTTTGAAGCTGAAGTACGAAGATTTCAAGCATAGTTCCAAAAGATCCACAGTTTCTTTATCAGTGAGGTTTCTCATGATCTCAATGGCTTCATCAATAGGAATCATGGTGTAAAGGGATACAATGTCAAAGCTGACCATAAGATCTTCATCTTTCATTTCTATGTTATCTATCCATTGAACAAACGAATAGGAGTCTTTAATATAAGAAGGGGTATTACCAGATAGGGGTCTAAGCTTTTTAGCAAGGTATTTTGCGAGCAGGTAAGTCGGGGAACCTATGGTATTAACTATAGGTCTGAGAGGTATGTTAGGTTTATGGACTTTAGGAGCTCCATAGATTCTAGGAATAATGGAACTGCTAGGAATGATTTTCTTTTTAGTGGCATCATCTAAGGATGATTCTTTGATTTTCTTAATTACATCACGCATGATTTTCTCACTAGGATCTTTGTTTATTATTTTATAGCAACCACTATTGTTTAGATGATCTTCCATTTTATTGTCATAATCACTTCTGTTCATAATCACAGTTGTGTTGCCCTTGTCAGCCTTTAGGATGACTATGTTTTTATTATTTCTAAGGGTGTTTAAGGCTCTTTTCTCTTCTAAGGAAATGTTAGATGAAGGAGGTTTTGCAGTTCTCAGGATTTTTGCAATATCTTGTCTAATTTCTTCACTTTCAGCTATATCTAAGTTTTTTATGGCTACTTCGATATTACTGATAACTTCTTCTATCAGAATTTTATTAGGGGTTATGGCAAAATTCAGCCCTTTTTTTAAGATGGATTCAGCTGCATGATCTAGGATGATGTTTGATAAGTTAATAACTAGGGCTTTGTCAGATGTCATGATTAGATTGTGATGATGGTTTTGCGATTTTAAACTGGTGGAAGGGTTATTAGCGAAGTTTTCTGTTTTATCCATATTATTATTTATGACAGCGCTATTTTCATTTTGAGACCTGTTGGTTATGTTGTCGTGCCTACCTATTATAACTCTGTTGCTTTTATCCTGAGTCACAGCCATGTTTCTTGCCATCGTATTGCTGCCTTGACTGCTCCCAACCTGACTTGTAACGGTGCGGTTCAAAGGTTTAACTGTTGTAACTTGCTTTGAGGAATGCGCTAGACTATCCTTCGAATTCATAATACATTTCCGTTCTAAACTGTTTAAAGATTTTACTGCTGGACTTACCTGCACCACCGAATCCATAGTTTCAGGCGTTGAATCAAGACTGGATTGCGTTCTGGATGAGTGGATTGTGCTCATTTGTGCGTCTGTTTGCAAAGGATCCTGCGCCAACGAATTATTGCCACTTCTATTCATCATCAAGGCAGTGTTGTTTATAGGCACGGCTGTTAAAGATTGCGAGTCAGGAATAGGGGCCGCTGAATTATTAATTTGTGGCATCGAATCTAATTCCGAGTTTTTGCTGATACAACCAATATTCACTGCGCTGTTTATCTTTAATATAGCTTGATTGCTATCGAGAACATTGTCAACCAGCGTGTCTTGCGGTGTTTGTATTCTGGAGGAACCATTGTAGTTCTGAGGAATCTTTGAACGAGCGCCCAGGTTGTGATCTTCACCATTGTTGCGTAAATTGTTTAACTTTTTTAGTTTCTTGATATTGTCTTTCATTAACCATTTGTCAGCTCTTATGAATGTAATTGCATCCAGTGATTGCCAAAAATCCTTTCTAAGATGTGCGGAAAGGTTCAGATGCGCAGAAAGAAGTTTCTCAGAAGTTTTTATTAATTTGGATCTAACCCATTTGATTTCATTTCTCACCAGGGTATCACTTAATTTTTTGAAACTGGATAGATTTCTGAACCGAAGAGGATGTTTACAGATGGAAAATTTAGGGATGACCTTGTTATCTCTACACATTTTAAGAAAATTCAGATTAGAAATGAGTTTAGCTCTGGACAATCTTAATTTTTCGAAATCTGCTGCGCTATCCATCATATCCCTTCCATGGTAGGATTTGATGTTGTTAAATAGGGAATCCATACAGGTGAGGATGGTTTTAGATAGAGGAGGAATGACCTGTTGAAGAGTTTTGAGAACCCAACGTTTCGGACTACCAAGTGAGTCCATCATCAGGGGACGCGACAATAAATAATCTTCAATCTTAATGATGTATCCATGAGCTGGGATTAGGGTATATGTATCTAGGTTATTAAAGAATGATGTGAGAAATTAGGTCGGCCAATGTATTTATTTATTTATTTAAATATTTTATTTTTTTTATTTATTTATTATTATTATTATTATTTTAATTAATTTAATTAAATCAAAAATTAATTGTTTTGAATAATGGTATACTTACTTTATTAATAAGTTTAAATTAATTAATTAATTAATTAATTATTATTCCCCGGATGCAGGTGGTTGTTAGCTACACAAGGCTCATGGCTTGTCAGCAAGGCATGTGTCCGCCCGGACAAGCCACGTACACCAGGAGGACTCGCCCTAACTATTCCAGCATGCAGCATTTAAGGAGGAGAGTTATTGTTCATTGCAGAGGCGTCCCTTCGACATTTACTGTCCGCCTTGAGAAACGGAACATGGCGCTTCATAGCCGGAAGTTCTCGGACATTCTCCCGCATTTCTCGTCTGCTCCTGTTCTAGTCTTGAGGGAAGTGGCGGAGGCTCATTGTTTCGGCTCTCATTCAGGTTCTGAGAGTGACTGTGATGGTTTAGAGGCCATAGATTTGGGCAATTGGAGGGCATACGTGCAGTCTGGTTGCGAACCTAGGAGATTGGCTGTGTTGCAAACCTGCTATCCGCAGTCTAGTTGGAGGATTGGGAGTCTGGTTCAGAGGGACAATCCGCGTGAGCACACTCGCCACCCACTCATTTTAAGTATGCAGCGTGAACGCCAAAGAGGAACCAGTCGGCGTGGCAGCTACAGTGGTAGAGCCCCTTCTCCCTCTTCCTCAATTGAAGAATCTCCTGAACGCAGACGACCGAGGGGAAGGCCCCCGGGCAGAGGAAGAATGGCGGAACTTCCAGAGAGAATGGAATGTGGGCACATTGAGCACCCAATGGTAAGATACCGCCTTCCATGCACTTTGTCCAATTCCACTTTCTTCGTAACAGTTTCAGTGGAGCATTGCAGCAATCCATGGGGTGAAGATGAGGCTCCTCGTGCCAACCCTTCGCGTATTCCTGGGATTGTACCCACAGTGGACATGGAATTTCCCGCCGTTGATATGCTGAGGCCTGTACAAGATCCTGGAGCAGGCCCGAGTGAACCTGTGCAGCGCAATGCTGGTAAGGCCATCCACCAGCCTCCCTGCTGCAAGATGGAGGACGAACCGCAAACTACTGAAGAAGATTAGCATGCCCAGCTCGCGCTCCAGGTTTCAAAGCATGAATTTTTCTCTCTGTCAGCTCCCTTCGCGATCATATATGTGTTGGCACTTTGTCACTATGTATCTCTGTCCATCTCTGTTACGGTGTCGGTTATCTACTATTGTCTCTTCCTCCATGTGTTTTTGTTGTTTCAGTTTCCTTGTGCTTCAGTCCATGTGTCGGTTACATGAGTGTCGCTCTGGTCTCAATCTTTTGTAATCCTGGAATGAATACTCCTGAGTCTATTGTCTGTCCCAGGACAAGTTTTACAGGGCCTCGGCCCTGTTGTAATACTGCTGATGTAATTTTTGCTCTTGCTGTAATATAATAGCTCAGTCTTATTTAGAAAAAAAAATTAATTAATTATTGTTATATTTAATTATTTGTTTATTCTGATTATTAAATTATTATTAATTTTTTATTTATTATAATTTCTTTATTCTATTATAATATATTTTAACTTTTAATTTTTAATTTAATTATATATTTTAATAAAAAAAATTGATGAAATATGTATCTATATGTTTATTGTTATTATTATTATTATTATATATATATATGTATTTTTAATTTAATTTGATTAATTAATTAATTATTTATTTATTTGTTATATTTAATTATATTTTTATTATGATTATTGAATTATTATTAATTTTTTATTTATTTTAATTTCTTTATTCTATTTTAATTTTTTTTAACTTTTAATTTAATTTTTTTTTTAATTTAATTATATATTTTAATAAAAAAGTTTGATATATATATATATATATATATATATATATATATATATATATATATATATATATATATATATATTTTAATTTAATTTAATTAATTAATTAATTATTTTTTTTGTTATATTTAATTATTTGTTTATTATGATTGTTAAATTATTATTAATTATTAATTTATTTTTAGTTTCTTTATTCTATTAAAATTTTTAATTTTTAATTTTTAATTTAATTATAAAAAGTTTGATGAAATATGTGTCTATATATGATTATTGTTATTATATATATATATAATTAATTAATTAATTAATATATGATTAATTAATTAATTAATTAATATATGATTAATTAATTTATTACTGTTTTATGATTTGATTAGACCAATGAATTAATGCTTAAGGAGGATGGTTAAGAGGAGTTTTATAATGATTGTTTGTTTGTTTGTTTATTTTTTTTTAGAGGAGGGAAAAGGTTAATCTGAGTGGCGATTACTGTTTTTTAGGATTTCTAGTAAAGGTTTCCAAGCGTTACTCAATTTTAATCCATCATCACGGTTAAAGTTGTTTTTCCTTTTTTCTATTTCAATGGCTTCTTTAATTTTTCTTTTAAGACAGTGTTCTTCTTTTCTAACAAGTTTGGCTTTTTCCATGCAGATGTAATGAGAGGAAGAGTGAACATGTTCAGCTAACGCTGATTTAGAGATTCTTTCTCTTCTTAAGTCAGCAGTGTGTTCTTTAATTCTAACATTAAGAGATCTACCTGTTTCACCTATGTATTCCTTGCCGCATGAGCAAGGAATCACATAAACACCTTTCTGAAGGTTAGGGTTTATGGGATCTTTAACAGAGTTGAATAATTGTTTGATGGTGTTAGCTGGGGTGAATGCTACATTAATGTTATGTTTATTGAGAACTTTAGTAATTTTATCTGTGGTACCTTTTATGTACGGAAGGGAGACCTTAGGAGTTGATAAATTTTGATCATTAATATTATTGTTATTTTTCTTAAGGGATAGGTGCATAGCTTTCTTTATGGTATTTCTATTATAGCCATTTAGCTCAAACACTTTGTGAAGATGGTTGAGTTCATTGTTTAAATGGTCAGGATCAGATATCCTTACTGCCCTAGTGGTTAAGGTCCTAATGATGCCAATCTTCTGTTTAGGGTGGTGATGGGAATTTGCATGTAGATATCTTTCTGTATGAGTTTTCTTTCTATAGACCTGGAAACCAAGAGACCCTTCTCTTTTAGTTAGAAGGACGTCAAGAAAGGGAAGCTGGTTGTTGCTTTCAATTTCAATGGTGAATTTTATATGGTCAGAGAGGCTATTTAAATGATTGAGGAATAGGTCAAGCTTTTCTTTTCCATGACTCCACTTAGCAAATATGTCATCTACAAACCTTTTCCATTCTTCAGGGGTGTATGGAAATGACATAAGAGCCTTCCGTTCAAAGTGCTCCATAAAGATGTTGGCAATTATGGGGGATAGAGGAGAACCCATAGCCACACCATGAGTTTGTTCATAAATTATTCCTTTGAAGCTGAAGTACGAAGATTTCAAGCATAGTTCCAAAAGATCCACAGTTTCTTTATCAGTGAGGTTTCTCATGATCTCAATGGCTTCATCAATAGGAATCATGGTGTAAAGGGATACAATGTCAAAGCTGACCATAAGATCTTCATATTTCATTTCTATGTTATTTATCCATTGAACAAACGAATAGGAGTCTTTAATATAAGAAGGGGTATTACCAGATAGGGGTCTAAGCTTTTTAGCAAGGTATTTTGCGAGCAGGTAAGTCGGGGAACCTATGGTATTAACTATAGGTCTGAGAGGTATGTTAGGTTTATGGACTTTAGGAGCTCCATAGATTCTAGGAATAATGGAACTGCTAGGAATGATTTTCTTTTTAGTGGCATCATCTAAGGATGATTCTTTGATTTTCTTAATTACATCACGCATGATTTTCTCACTAGGATCTTTGTTTATTATTTTATAGCAACCACTACTGTTTAGATGATCTTCCATTTTATTGTCATAATCACTTCTGTTCATAATCACAGTTGTGTTGCCCTCGTCAGCCTTTAGGATGACTATGTTTTTATTATTTCTAAGGGTGTTTAAGGCTCTTTTCTCTTCTAAGGAAATGTTAGATGAAGGAGGTTTTGCAGTTCTCAGGATTTTTGCAATAACTTGTCTAATTTCTTCACTTTCAGCTATATCTAAGTTTTTTATGGCTACTTCGATATTACTGATAACTTCTTCTATCGGAATTTTATTAGGGGTTATGGCAAAATTCAGCCCTTTTTTTAAGATGGATTCAGCTGCATGATTTAGGATGATGTTTGATAAGTTAATAACTAGGGCTTCGTCAGATGTCATGATTAGATTGTGATGAGGGTTTTGCGATTTTAAACTGGTGGAAGGGTTATTAGCGAAGTTTTCTGTTTTATCCATATTATTATTTATGACAGCGCTATTTTCATTTTGAGACCTGTTGGTTATGTTGTCGTGCCTACCTATTATAACTCTGCTGCTTTTATCCTGAGTCACAACCATGTTTCTTGCCATCGTATTGCTGCCTTGACTGCTCCCAACCTGACTTGTAACGGTGCGGTTCAAAGGTTTAACCGTTGTAACTTGCGTTGAGGAATGCGCTAGACTATCCTTTGAATTCATAATACATTTCCGTTCTGCACTGTTTAAAGATTTTACTGCTGGACTTACCTGCACCACCGAATCCATAGTTTCAGGCGTTGAATCAAGACTGGATTGCGTTCTGGATGAGTGGATTGTGCTCATTTGTGCGTTTGTTTGCAAAAGAGCCTGCGCCAACGAATTATTGCCACTTCTATTCATCATCAAGGCAGTGTTGTTTATAGGCACGGCTGTTAAAGATTGCGAGTCAGGAATAGGGGTCGCTGAATTATTAATTTGTGGCATCGAATCTAATTCCGAGTTTTTGCTGATACAACCAATATTCACTGCGCTGTTTATCTTTAATATAGCTTGATTGCTATCAGGAACATTGTCAACCAGCGTGTCTTGCGGTGTTTGTATTCTGGAGGAACCATTGTAGTTCTGAGGAATCTTTGAACGAGCGCCCAGGTTGTGATCTTCACCATTGTTGCGTAAATTGTTTAACTTTTTTAGTTTCTTAATATTGTCTTTCATTAACCATTTGTCAGCTCTTATGAATGTAATTGCATCCAGTGATTGCCAAAAATCCTTTCTAAGATGTGCGGAAAGGTTCAGATGCGCAAAAAGAAGTTTCTCAGAAGTTTTTATTAATTTGGATCTAACCCATTTGATTTCATTTCTCACCAGGGTATCACTTAATTTTTTGAAACTGGATAGATTTCTGAACCGAAGAGGATGTTTACAGATGGCAAATTTAGGGATGACCTTGTTATCTCTACACATTTTAAGAAAATTCAGATTAGAAATGAGTTTAGCTCTGGACAATCTTAATTTTTCGAAATTTGCTGCGCTATCCATCATATCCCTTCCATGGTAGGATTTGATGTTGTTAAATAGGGAATCCATACAGGTGAGGATGGTTTTAGATAGAGGAGGAATGACCTGTTGAAGAGTTTTGAGAACCGAACTTTTCGGACTACCAAGTGAGTCCATCATCACGGGACGCGACAATAAATAATCTTCAATCTTAATGATGTATCCATGAGCTGGGATTAGGGTATATATATCTAGGTTATTAAAGAATGATGTGAGAAATTAGGTCGGCCAATGTATTTATTTATTTATTTAAATATTTTATTTTATTTATTTATTTATTATTATTATTATTATTTTAATTAATTTAATTAAATCAAAAATTAATTGTTTTGAATAATGGTATACTTACTTTATTAATAAGTTTAGATTAATTAATTAATTAATTAATTAATTATTGTTATATTTAATTATTTGTTTATTCTGATTATTAAATTATTATTAATTTTTTTTATTTATTATAATTTCTTTATTCTATTATAATATTTTTTAACTTTTAATTTTTAATTTAATTATATATTTTAATATAAAAAAATTGATGAAATATGTATCTATATATGTTTATTGTTATTATTATTATTATTATAATATATATGTATTTTTAATTTAATTTGATTGATTAATTATTTATTTATTTATTTATTTATTTATTTATTTATTTATTTATTTATTCGTTATATTTAATTATATTTTTATTATGATTATTAAATTATTATTACTTTTTTATTTATTTTAATTTCTTTATTCTATTTTAATTTTTTTAACTTTTAATTTAATTTTTTTTTTATTTAATTATATATTTTAATAAAAAAGTTTTATATATACATATATATATATATATATATATATATATAATTTTAATTTAATTTAATTAATTAATTAATTTTTTTTGTTATATTTAATTATTTGTTTATTATGATTGTTAAATTATTATTAATTATTAATTTATTTTTAGTTTCTTTATTCTATTATAATTTTTAATTTTTTATTTTTAATTTAATTATAAAAAGTTTGATGAAATATGTGTCTCATTATTGTTATTTTATATATATATATATATATATTTAATTAATTAATATATGATTAATTAATTTATTACTGTTTTATGATTTGATTAGACCAATGAATTAATGCTTAAGGAGGATGGTTAAGAGGAGTTTTATAATGATTATTTGTTTATTTGTTTATTTTTTTTTATTTTTTTTTAGAGGAGGGAAAAGGTTAATCTGAGTGGCGATTACTGTTTTTTAGGATTTCTAGTAAAGGTTTCCAAGCGTTACTCAATTTTAATCCATCATCACGGTTAAAGTTGTTTTTCCTTTTTTCTATTTCAATGGCTTCTTTAATTTTTCTTTTAAGACAGTGTTCTTCTTTTCTAACAAGTTTGGCTTTTTCCATGCAGATGTAATGAGAGGAAGAGTGAACATGTTCATCTAAGGTTGATTTAGAGATTCTTTCTCTTCTTAAGTCAGCAGTGTGTTCTTTAATTCTAACATTAAGAGATCTACATGTTTCACCTATTTATTCCTTGCCGCATGAGCAAGGAATCACATAAACACCTTTCTGAAGGTTAGGGTTTATGGGATCTTTAACAGAGTTGAATAATTGTTTGATGGTGTTAGCTGGGGTGAATGCTACATTAATGTTATCTTTATTGAGAACTTTAGTAATTTTATCTGTGGTACCTTTTATGTACGGAAGGGAGACCTTAGGAGTTGATAAATTTTGATCATTAATATTATTGTTATTTTTCTTAAGGGATAGGTGCATAGCTTTCTTTATGTATTTCTATTATAGCCATTTAGCTCAAACACTTTGTGAAGATGGTTGAGTTCATTGTTTAAATGGTCAGGATGAGATATCCTTACTGCCCTAATGGTTAAGGTCCTAATGATGCCAATCTTCTGTTTAGGGTGGTGATGGGAATTTGCATGTAGATATCTTTCTGTATGAGTTTTCTTTCTATAGACCTGGAAACCAAGAGACCCTTCTCTTTTAGTTAGAAGGACGTCAAGAAAGGGAAGCTGGTTGTTGCTTTCAATTTCAATGGTGAATTTTATATGGTCAGAGAGGCTATTTAAATGATTGAGGAATAGGTCAAGCTTTTCTTTTCCATGACTCCACTTAGCAAATATGTCATCTACAAACCTTTTCCATTCTTCAGGGGTGTATGGAAATGACATAAGAGCCTTCCGTTCAAAGTGCTCCATAAAGATGTTGGCAATTATGGGGGATAGAGGAGAACCCATAGCCACACCATGAGTTTGTTCATAAATTATTCCTTTGAAGCTGAAGTACGAAGATTTCAAGCATAGTTCCAAAAGATCCACAGTTTCTTTATCAGTGAGGTTTCTCATGATCTCAATGGCTTCATCAATAGGAATCATGGTGTAAAGTGATACAATGTCAAAGCTGACCATAAGATCTTCATCTTTCATTTCTATGTTATTTATCCATTGAACAAACGAATAGGAGTCTTTAATATAAGAAGGGGTATTACCAGATAGGGGTCTAAGCTTTTTAGCAAGGTATTTTGCGAGCAGGTAAGTCGGGGAACCTATGGTATTAACTATAGGTCTGAGAGGTATGTTAGGTTTATGGACTTTAGGAGCTCCATAGATTCTAGGAATAATGGAACTGCTAGGAATGATTTTCTTTTTAGTGGCATCATCTAAGGATGATTCTTTGATTTTCTTAATTACATCACGCATGATTTTCTCACTAGGATCTTTGTTTATTATTTTATAGCAACCACTATTGTTTAGATGATCTTCCATTTTATTGTCATAATCACTTCTGTTCATAATCACAGTTGTGTTGCCCTTGTCAGCCTTTAGGATGACTATGTTTTTATTATTTCTAAGGGTGTTTAAGGCTCTTTTCTCTTCTAAGGAAATGTTAGATGAAGGAGGTTTTGCAGTTCTCAGGATTTTTGCAATAACTTGTCTAATTTCTTCACTTTCAGCTATATCTAAGTTTTTTATGGCTACTTCGATATTACTGATAACTTCTTCTATCGGAATTTTATTAGGGGTTATGGCAAAATTCAGCCCTTTTTTTAAGATGGATTCAGCTGCATGATCTAGGATGATGTTTGATAAGTTAATAACTAGGGCTTTGTCAGATGTCATGATTAGATTGTGATGAGGGTTTTGCGATTTTAAACTGGTGGAAGGGTTATTAGCGAAGTTTTCTGTTTTATCCATATTATTATTTATGACAGCGCTATTTTCATTTTGAGACCTGTTGGTTATGTTGCCGTGCCTACCTATTATAACTCTGCTGCTTTTATCATGAGTCACAGCCATGTTTCTTGCCATCGTATTGCTGCCTTGACTGCTCCCAACCTGACTTGTAACGGTGCGGTTCAAAGGTTTAACCGTTGTAACTTGCGTTGAGGAATGCGCTAGACTATCCTTCGAATTCATAATACATTTCCGTTCTGCACTGTTTAAAGATTTTACTGCTGGACTTACCTGCACCACCGAATCCATAGTTTCAGGCGTTGAATCAAGACTGGATTGCGTTCTGGATGAGTGGATTGTGCTCATTTGTGCGTTTGTTTGCAAAGGAGCCTGCACCAACGAATTATTGCCACTTCTATTCATCATCAAGGCAGTGTTGTTTATAGGCACGGCTGTTAAAGATTGCGAGTCAGGAATAGGGGCCGCTGAATTATTAATTTGTGGCATCGAATCTAATTCCGAGTTTTTGCTGATACAACCAATATTCACTGCGTTGTTTATCTTTAATATAGCTTGATAGCTATCAGGAACATTGTCAACCAGCGTGTCTTGCGGTGTTTGTATTCTGGAGGAACCATTGTAGTTCTGAGGAATCTTTGAACGAGCGCCCAGGTTGTGATCTTCACCATTGTTGCGTAAATTGTTTAACTTTTTTAGTTTCTTGATATTGTCTTTCATTAACCATTTGTCAGCTCTTATGAATGTAATTGCATCCAGTGATTGCCAAAAATCCTTTCTAAGATGTGCGGAAAGGTTCAGATGCGCAGAAAGAAGTTTCTCAGAAGTTTTTATTAATTTGGATCTGACCCATTTGATTTCATTTCTCACCAGGGTATCACTTAATTTTTTGAAACTGGATAGATTTCTGAACTGAAGAGGATGTTTACAGATGGCAAATTTAGGGATGACCTTGTTATCTCTACACATTTTAAGAAAATTCATATTAGAAATGAGTTTAGCTCTGGACAATCTTAATTTTTCGAAATTTGCTGCGCTATCCATCATATCCCTTCCATGGTAGGATTTGATGTTGTTAAATAGGGAATCCATACAGGTGAGGATGGTTTTAGATAGAGGAGGAATGACCTGTTGAAGAGTTTTGAGAACCCAACGTTTCAAACTACCAAGTGAGTCCATCATCAGGGGACGCGACAATAAATAATCTTCAATCTTAATGATGTATCCATGAGCTGGGATTAGGGTATATATATCTAGGTTATTAAAGAATGATGTGAGAAATTAGGTCGGCCAATGTATTTATTTATTTATTTATTATTATTATTATTATTTTATTAATTTAATTAATTTAATTAAATCAAAAATTAATTGTTTTGAATAACGGTATACTTACTTTATTAATAAGTTTAGATTAATTAATTAATTATTGTTATATTTAATTATTTGTTTATTCCGATTATTAAATTATTATTAATTTTTTTTATTTATTATAATTTCTTTATTCTATTATAATATTTTTTAACTTTTAATTTTTAATTTAATTATATATTTTAATATAAAAAAATTGATGAAATATGTATCTATATATGTTTATTGTTATTATTATTATTATTATATATATATATATATTTTAATATTGATTTGATTAATTAATTAATTAATTATTAATTATTTATTTATTTGTTATATTTAATTATATTTTTATTATGATTATTAAATTATTATTAATTTTTTATTTATTTTAATTTCTTTATTCTATTTTAATTTTTTTTAACTTTTAATTTAATTTTTTTAATAAAAAGTTTATATATATATATATAATATATATATATATATATATATATATATATATATATATATATATATATATATAATTTAATTTAATTAATTAATTAATTATTTTTTTTGTTATATTTAATTATTTGTTTATTATGATTGTTAAATTATTATTAATTATTAATTTATTTTTAGTTTCTTTATTCTATTATAATTTTTAATTTTTAATTTTTAATTTTTAATTTAATTTAATTATAAAAAGTTTAATGAAATATGTGTCTGATTATTGTTATATTATATATATATATATATATTTAATTAATTAATTAATATATGATTAATTAATTTATTACTGTTTTATGATTTGATTAGTCCAATGAATTAATGCTTAAGGAGGATGGTTAAGAGGAGTTTTATAATGACTATTTGTTTATTTGTTTATTTTTTTTTATTTTTTTTTAGAGGAGGGAAAAGGTTAATCTGAGTGGCGATTACTGTTTTTTAGGATTTCTAGTAAAGGTTTCCAAGCGTTACTCAATTTTAATCCATCATCACGGTTAAAGTTGTTTTTCCTTTTTTCTATTTCAATGGCTTCTTTAATTTTTCTTTTAAGACAATGTTCTTCTTTTCTAACAAGTTTGGCTTTTTCCATGCAGATGTAATGAGAGGAAGAGTGAACATGTTCAGCTAAGGTTGATTTAGAGATTCTTTCTCTTCTTAAGTCAGCAGTGTGTTCTTTAATTCTAACATTAAGAGATCTACCTGTTTCACCTATGTATTCCTTGCCGCATGAGCAAGGAATCACATAAACACCTTTCTGAAGGTTAGGGTTTATGGGATCTTTAACAGAGTTGAATAATTGTTTGATGGTGTTAGCTGGGGTGAATGCTACATTAATGTTATGTTTATTGAGAACTTTAGTAATTTTATCTGTGGTACCTTTTATGTATGGAAGGGAGACCTTAGGAGTTGATAAATTTTGATCATTAATATTATTGTTATTATTGGTTGTTGCTTTCAATTTCAATGGTGAATTTTATATGGTCAGAGAGGCTATTTAAATGATTGAGGAATAGGTCAAGCTTTTCTTTTCCATGACTCCACTTAGCAAATATGTCATCTACAAACCTTTTCCATTCTTCAGGGGTGTATGGAAATGACATAAGAGCCTTCCGTTCAAAGTGCTCCATAAAGATGTTGGCAATTATGGGGGATAGAGGAGAACCCATAGCCACACCATGAGTTTGTTCATAAATTATTCCTTTGAAGCTGAAGTACGAAGATTTCAAGCATAGTTCCAAAAGATCCACAGTTTCTTTATCAGTGAGGTTTCTCATGATCTCAATGGCTTCATCAATAGGAATCATGGTGTAAAGGGATACAATGTCAAAGCTGACCATAAGATCTTCATCTTTCATTTCTATGTTATTTATCCATTGAACAAACGAATAGGAGTCTTTAATATAAGAAGGGGTATTACCAGATAGGGGTCTAAGCTTTTTAGCAAGGTATTTTGCGAGCAGGTAAGTCGGGGAACCTATGGTATTAACTATAGGTCTAAGAGGTATGTTAGGTTTATGGACTTTAGGAGCTCCATAATGGCTAAGCTTATGAATGGAAGTTCTTCTAAACCATAGCAAACTCAAAAGACCTAAATGATAAATGCAGGTAAGTCGGGGAACCTATGGTATTAACTATAGGTCTGAGAGGTATGTTAGGTTTATGGACTTTAGGAGCTCCATAATGGCTAAGCTTATGCATGGAAGTTCTTCTAAACCATATCAAACTCAAAAGACCTAAATGATAAATGCAGGTAAGTCGAGGAACCTATGGTATTAACTATAGGTCTGAGAGGTATGTTAGGTTTATGGACTTTAGGAGCTCCATAATGGCTAAGCTTATGAATGGAAGTTCTTCTAAACCATAGCAAACTCAAAAGACCTAAATGATAAATGCAGGTACTATTATGAAATTTGGAAATAATGATCTATGCAATAAGAAATCCTAAGTTATGCAGTGATCAAATAAAAAATATGTTTTTGGGTTGTGTGAATGGAACCCTCAAACCATGATCCCATAAGGGAGATGAGGCAGAGGCCAATACCACAAACTTTTCTAGAGTGTTTACTATCACTATTGTAACACTGATCTATCTATCCACAAATGGAAGCAAACTAAGTAATCATCCAAATACTTGTAGTTTAAACAAAACCAAAATCACTTCAGCAGCTAACTATGAATGTAATCTAAGCATACATGTATAGAAAGAGGAACCTCTACTGCTAGGGTTGGGCCCTAACCCAAGAGCTTCAACCCTCTGAGTCAACTCAGTGTTGGATCAAGGGAATGCTTTTCATTTTTATCAAAATATCAAAAATACATAATAGTTATCAGTCACAATGGCTTTACTCGAAAATGCCTCTTGGCTACAACAAAAAAAATCTATTCCTAATGAGGACGTAGGCCTTCTTATTTATACAACTGAAGCTACCAACATCTTCCTTAAAATTAGGGAGGCTTGGCTTCCAACTCAAGATCAACTTATCTTCAACTATCACTGGCTTGGCTACCAATGACCTTGGCGAGCTTGGCTACTTGTAACTCCGAGCTGATGAGATCTAGTGGAGGAATATTTGAGTGATTGAGAAGTTAAGGGGGGAGATCCAATCTCCTAAAATCACTCTTACTTGTCTAATTCGAGTTCCTTCACTTAAATTAGCCAAAATTGCTCCAAATCCAACAATTAATGCACATTAGGCCACATGGCACAACATCTCATCTTTACCCTTCTCACTAAGAAAAATATAATAAAATATGTAAAGAAATGTGAGAAAAGTTGATTTTAATAAGCTACAGAGTGGCATTACGGTCCATATAATTTACCTATTGATGAACCTCATCATCACCCACCTACTGAAAGTGTTGCTGATCCTCTGAGAAACTTAATCTATGTCCATGTCTTTCATTGCTCTTGTGGACTCTCTGACATCTCAGGCTTTTGTTGATGTATTCTCCTCTTGTGGATAAAATCTTTCATGCTTCTCTATTTCCTCCCACTGCTTTCTTTCCTCTTCTTCCTTTCTTCCTTCTAACATACTTAAGAGCAATGGTGGGTTGAGTTTTAAGCCAATCCATGTGATTTTGAGTCTCTGTAGTGCCTTCTTATATAGGGGGGTCCTTTCTAGTGCATCTATCATTCTTTCAGGGGAATGATACTCCCTGATCCTTAGGCTTTATGGTAGGGTGCCCCATCTCCTTTGGCATGCTTGTTGGATTTCAACTGCTAGCAATCTCAAAGTGTCCTCAAAATGAGTGATTGCTTGCTCTTATGTAGCTAGGTATATTGGTGCAAGCTGGGGATCATTAGCGATGATGTTGTGGGTGCTAATGACAACCATGGAATTGATCTATTACGCTCTGATGTAAAGGGGTTATTTTTCTTCTCTTTCCAACACCCTCTTTACTTCCTTGGCCCTGGCCTCCTCACGAGTCATCCATGATTCCAAGGCAATTAGTTGTAAGTCCCCCATCTTTGGATTGAGGTCCCACACATTCAAGTATGTTAAGGCCAAGTTGTGTAAGTAGAATTCAAATATCTTGGCCCTCTCCTCCAGGGTGCTTTGGTCACAGAGCTCAATGAACTGCCTATAGTCTTGGAAAGGCATAGTCCCTTGTTGTGATAGGGTCTTTATCTGAAATTGCAACCATTGATCTTTTAGGTACAAGGCATATGATTTTGATGGCATCCTGCACTGGAATGCCTCCATATAGAGGCTTGCCATAGTTGTCAATTGGCTCTCTCATTCCTGTACCTGCTTCCTCAACCATGTGCCTTCAGCCTCTTGTTGAGATTTCATAACTCTTTCCCTTTCTCTTATCTCACTCAACTCTTTGCCCATCTCTAGTAGCTTATCTTCCATATGGCCCACATCCTCTACATTCTTTAATTTATCAATTTGCATCCAGCGATTTGTCCTTGCTCTCTCCTTCTCAAGCTCAAAGAAGAGAGGGATGGAAATTTTCTATGGTATTACTCTGCCTCCCTCAATGAATCTATAATAGGAGTTGAAATTGGGTTGTGGGCTAGGTTCTTGTAGCTCTTGGGACTCTCCCTTTAATGTATTTGGAGCATATGTCTCCCCATGTACTTATGTTGCTACTTCCTTGCCTTTCCTTTGTCCTTGTTGTCCTTCCTGCTGCTTTTTATGTGTTTCCTATAGTGCTCACAGGGTTTCCTGTAGGACTGTCTATGTTTCTTGTAGGAGGCTTTTCCCTTTCTGAAATGGGGTCAAAGATTCTTTGATTTGCTCTACTGAGGTTGACCTAGTGACAATCCTCCTAACATAGGTGATTGGAGACTTAGGGGAAGCATGTTTTGATGTGCCCTCTTCACCTTTCATTTATGGGGAGACTAGTTTTTCTTATCCTTTTGGTGAGTCTTCAATGATGATAGGAGTCTTGGTAGGTGTTTGTGGTCTCCCCTGTTTTATCCTAGTGCTCCTCCTCATTTTTAAATATAGGGGAGTCTGCCTCTGCCTTTTTCCTATTGAGTTTATGGGTGCATTTGGGGCAGTCAAGGCAACAACTGCCTCCTTCTCTGTGGGTTCAGGAGACACCCTTGGTGATTCCTCCCCTTCCTTGGTATGTTTTTCAGGGTTTGCCTCGCCCTTATGTGCTTCTTCCCCACTATTTTAATGGTCTCTGCCTCCTCTTCTTCCTTTGGTTCTTCCTCTTCTTTTTCAGGTTCCTCCTCTTCTTCTTCTTCGAGTTCTTCTTCTTCCTCCTCACCACTAGAGGTTGGGTCTCTTTCATACTCAATTGCTTTAGTTACAGCCTCCCTGTCCATGTCCCTAAATGTGGACCATAGAATAGGGACTCTTAATTGGCTTAGCACATATTATAGTATGAGCTTGATTAGTCCATGATGTGTCAGCTGCTGATGTTTTCCTTTTTGTTCCTTTATACTCATGTCTATTATTGATTTCAACAAGAAGTAGGGTGCACTGAGTCTTCTGTTAAGGGGTAACTCTTCTCCAAACCTCAGCTCATGGAGGAGTCTAAACTAGTAACCATAGACTATACTAAGCCTTCCCTCACAAGAATTATACTTGAGAATGTGATAATTTACTTCATTCCAAGAATAGGGAAGGCTCTCCCTTCTAATCCCATTTTTTGTCCTCAATTGGCTCCTCATCTCTTAATAAAAAATTCTTCTTGGCATAAGTGTTGTTTGGTCAATTTAGTATCCTAAATTGCTCTATATAAATTATCAATCTAGGTATCATAAACTGATGAAGTGCAGTGCACTATATGTGCTAGATGACCCTTCTTACCTCACTGTTTCTGAGTTTTATGTTGTTTTTGGGGTTTGATCCTTTAATTCCTAATGTCTTGCAATGTACTTAACAAAATCTTAAATCTGTTTCTGCTAAGAATCTAGAGAAATGAAATGAGGACTAAAAGTGCTTTAAGCCATATTTGGAAGTAAAGTTTTAACCAAGAAAATGAAAACAAAGTTTCTATTTCTGTTATTTATTATTAATTCCAAATCATGAACTAAAAGAACTTAAGAGTGAAATTGCAACTACTATCTAATAAAAAACTAGAGCTAAATGAAATATTAAAACTGAAAATGAGATTGCAACTATCTATGATGGAAATAAGGCTAAAATGAAATACTAAAACTGAGATTACAACTACTGCAGAATCAAAACTTAGTGAAAAACTAAAAGTGAATTTACAACAAAACTAATTGAAAGACTAATATTAAAAATGAAATTGCAACTAATCTAATATGGAAAACTAGACTAAGTGCTTTGTTACTGTGCTACACAATTTTGGGAGAACAACCTCCTTGTGATAACATTTTGAGGAATTTCGTACTTCATCATTCTAATAGAAAATAAATACAAAAAAGCAGGAGAAGACTCATTACATAAATGAAATATCCAACCAGTTGGTTTAAGATGAACCATCAACCAAAAGGGATTTTTAGAAATATTCACTTACAATATGAGTCACTAAACTAGTAATAAAATGACAAAACAATTATGGCATTGATCAGTTCTAACTAAAGACTTAAAGACTAAAGAAGAGAAAATGAAATAAATTACTCTACACTACTGAACTCAACTTAAAGCTACTGATAAGAAACTAAAAAGAAATGAACAAAATAACTATATTGAACTAAAATAAAACTATTTTGCGTTAGTAAGAAGATGACAGAAATTGCATTATGAACAAGGTTAGAAAGTGGTTATAAACATCATGGAAAAACACAGTGAATTTACAGTTCAACTATGAAAGACAAAACAAAAATGAAATGTAACCTTAGGCAGCGCAGGGGCCCTCTGCAACCGTTGAGGTTAAATGTACTTAATCAACATTCCAACAAACGCTTTCAGGTATCCATGAAACAAACAATCTTCATATTAAAAACAGAGAATGAGTTCTCAAAACTACAAAGCTATAATCTGAACTTAACACATGAGAAAATTCGAATTGGTTCTATGTTCTTCACACAGGTATTTATAGAGAAATTATACAACTGTTTTAAGGAGAAAAATAAGCTACAGCAAAACACGTAGGCAAACAGGTACACGGAACCCTCTTCCATAGTTGCTGGAGACATAAATCTAAGATAATGGTTGTTGGATTCAGTTTGCACAAGTGGCTGATGAAGTTCGTAGCCTCAGGAAACTGCTTCGTATCCCATCACTGAGAAACGTGTACAAAAAAGAGTCTTGTTTGCCTTAGGTTTTTATGTTTGACTTCCCTTTGAACGAATTCTTCCTTGTCGACCTGGGCCAGGTGAATACAACACAATCCATGCCCTGATGTTTTCCAAGCTTCCCATGTAGTCATTTTCCCCTCTTGACACCTGGAACCTGCAAAAGTGTGGAGGTAGCTACAGAATAGTCGATTAGCTGCAGAATGTGGCTGTGTTCCGTAGCTAAAAGATAAAAACTTATTCAAACAACAAACATAAAAGTATAACATGTAAATCACTAAAATGTTCTCCTTGAGGCAATGTATAATGGTTATTGATGATGAGGATGCATTTTTCAAAGAAGAATGGATGAGAAAAGTTGCTAAGGAAAGGGCAGTTTTGGAGCTCAACATACCCCCACTGCAAGACTATTGCATGTCCCCATGCAATCAAAATTGTGAACTTCCTCCTCCTACTACATTTGTTCTGAGACTTCAGCCAAAACATCCAACCTCTTCTTGCTTTTCTTTGCACCAACTGCCATCCTTGGCTTCCTCATGAGAAATCTGTATTTGAGGTTAATAAGTGCCCTGTTTAAGTTCTTACTCTTCCTTTTTAGTTTTTTGTTCTTCTTGTACCATAAACCCAAGTGAAGCATAGTGTTATCATGGATAATCTTATCCAACTTGTTCTGTTCTTTTAAGGCTTCATTTTCTCTTTGGATGTGCCTATTTATAACTTCTAGCTCATAGATCTCCTGATTAAGGGAGCTAGTTAAAGTTTCTTGTGAGGTGGCAGGTTGCTCTGGATTAGCTGAAGTCCCTGGATCTACTGATGTACTCTTTTTCTCCAATGACTCTATGTAGTCATAAATTTGTTGTTGGACTGGACCAATGCCAGGAGAAATTCTTCTTGGCCTGCCCTCAAAGTTATGTAGAGGAGAGTTCTGTGGGATTCGCTCATATGGAATATTGTCAGGGGACTGAGTTGGAGTTTCTCCATCTAAATCTATAAACTGGGTTTATTTTGATTTCATTTTCTTCACTTCGCCCCGGAGTCTAGAACTCCTCCTCAAGTTTTGGGAGCCTGTGATCTCTTCCTCTGTAACCTGCTTCCTTTTTCCTTTCACCTTATCTTTCTTGAGTTGATCCCTGATATTGATTAGTCTGATCCTTGTGGATTTCTTTAACCTTTTCTTTCATTTTTCTCCTCTGCTTAGTCTGCTTTCTAATCTCTGTTAATTTCTCAGAGATTGGCTCTTCTTCATTGTTTTTTTGTGCTGAAGTTTCAGGGTTGTTTTGAATGGTGAGACTGGTCTTCCTTCTCCTACTCCTTTTTACAGGACTTGCCTCAAGCAATTCTAGAGCATCTTGGAAGAATTTCCTTACCAAAAAGTCCTCCCATGTGTCCCCTACACTTCTCAAATGAAATTCAACTAAAATCTTCACTATTCCATGGTGATATAGAGTGGTTTCTATTGACTCAACTTTCTTCTGAACATTAGTTGCCATTCTTCTCAGACTATTCAACAAGAAAAAGGGTAGATTGAGGGTTCCATCTTCTAGGAAATTCATTAATAGTCGTATATGATATACATACATAGAACCAAACCTCCCTTCGCATGTAATAAACTTTTGCAAAATTAACAACATGCTACTCCATTTATCTTTAAGTGCAGAGATTGGAATCCCTTTTCTAAAAACTGAAGTGTCCATACATGGATTTTTGAGAATGACCTTCCAAGATTCATCATGAAACTCTTTGATCCTAAACCACCTTTCTCCTAGCCTTGGGAGTTATATTGCTTCAGCTATAAAGGAATCGGTAACTGTAAATTTGATGTCACCTATTTCCACGTCCATTCCATCAAATGACCTAGCAAAGGATTTGGTGATTTCCTTATGGTAACCGTTGAATTTTTCAATAAAACTCAACCAACCAGCCTTCTGTAACATTCCTTTCAGCTGCGAATAACCCTCCATATACTTCACCCCTATGGCTTCAGTTCTAACAATGAGCCCCATCACCTCTGTTCTCGGTTACTCTTCAAAATTCCCTTCAAAATTTCCCTCACTGTTTGAGAAATGGAGTGACTGCGTAAAGAGGACTATGTATACGAAAATGGAGCAACTGGGTGGATAGAAATAGAACGATTATGGATATGGAAACGGAATGACAACATATATGGAAGCAGGATGACTGTGAATAAAACGATTGTATATACATAATATATGGAAACAAAGTAGCTATACATGTAAACTATGTGAAAAACAGAGTGACTGTTATACACAAAGAATATGAAAACAGAGTAACTGTATGCACAAAGAGGCTGCGGAAGTATGAGAGAAAAACTTAGTGTAATAAATGAACAATCAAGGTTTGAAGAGTCGTACATAGATAGGTCATGTCGTTAATCTAACCATTAACAGGCGTAGTTGTAGAACTCCGGTTAAGTACGAGTCATGGAGACTAAAATGGAGATTAGTTATGAAGGCATCATTGGACCGTTTGGAACTGAAGACGGAAGATATGGTGAAGGAATCGTGGCAGTCAAATCTCATAATGATTAATCAAGGAGACATGTGATCATACAAGTTATACAAACTTATGTTTTTGTATTGCTTTTTGAAATAAGTTTTTGTTTTTACCTCTGGAACCTTACCTTTTGCTTGCTAATATCTTGATGTTTGCTTCCACCGGTGCTTTAGGTGTGATTGGTCTTCAAAGTTGTTTTCTCTTCAATTTCTTGCATATGAGATTTTATTATGAACTGGCCTCTTTGTGCTTGGACTGATAATCAAACCGTTGTTGCAGAATTAGATTAGTTGCAGAACGTGGAAACAACTGTACAATGTAAAACAGAGAGTTTAATATGACTTATGAATGAATGAAATGGTAATGGTTGTGTGAGTGAAAATATGACAAGATGATAAATGAGAATGGAGATGAAAGAAATGCTGGAAAAGGAAAAAATTATTGGTGAAATATGGCAGTGGAGTGAAGTGAATTTGTAAAAGTAAAACAAAGTGAAATGAGATGAAACAATGAATTTTTGCATAATGTAGAGTGAGTCACCATTTTTCAGAAAAGGAAATGGAAAATATAGGGTGTCAAAAGCTTCTGATTTTCACCCTGTATTTTCTGTATAAACGTGCCAATCAGTGATTGGTTTTCAACCTTATAAAAATTTTTTAGATAGAAAAAAACAGAGACTAAGTTGGTGGAGAAGAAGGATTCTTGTTCACCAACTTCATTTCAGAATTGTTTTGAAAGATCTTGATGAACTCCTTTGAGATTGGTTTTTGATAAATTTTCAATCTATGACCATTCACAAGGAGAGGAGTTTGACTTTCATCTATTGTTCTAATCCTTAGTGTTCCATTACTGAAAAAAAATTCAATCTCATATGGCCCAAGCCAATGAGTTTGAAACTTCCCTTGAAAATCTTTAAACTTTGAATCAAATAACAATGCCCAATATCCCTCTTGAAACCTCTTGTCCTTGATGTATTTGTCATGCCATTTAGCCCTCTGTTTTTGAACTAGACCAGTTCTTTGAATAGCCTCTTGTCTGATTTCATCAAGTTCATTCAATTGCTCCAGTTTATGCTTTTGAGCTTCTGATAAGTCCATCCCCAACTGGACTGCCATCCTGAAAGTTTTGACTTGGAACTCTATGGGGAACGGGACTTGCTTTCCATAAACAAGTTCATAGGGTGTATGTCCCATTTTGTTCCTCCATGTAGTTCTATAGGCCCATAAGGCTTCAGGAAGCCATTCTACCCAATCTCTTCTATGTAGATGCACAGTCTTGGTGAGGATTCCTTCAATCACTTTATTTGTAGACTCCACTTGACAATTTGCTTGTGGATGGTAAGCAGTAGATTTCCTATGCTTGATCTTGTACTCCTCCATAACCTTCTCCATCATGTTATATGTGAATTGAGATCCTTGATCTGTCACAATTTCTCTTGGAACACCAAAATAAGTGAAGATGTCCTCAAAAATAAAATTAACTACAAAATTTTCATTAGCAAAGAGCAATGCTTTGGCCTCTACCTATTTGGTGACATCATCGGTGCATACCAATATATACTTTTTCTACTTGGATGGAGGATTAATAGGTCCAATAAAATCTAAAGCCCATTTTTTAAAGGGTTCGATAAGTGCCTGAGTTTGTAATGGCATTTCATTTGAGGGAGCAGGTTTCTCTACCCTTTGGCAGTTGCCGCACCTTCTGACATTTTCTTTAGCATCTTTGAAGATGGATGGCCAATCATATCCTAAAGAAAGGATTTTATAGGTTGTTCTTTTGTCAGCAAATTGTCCACCACACGACTCATCATGACATGATTTGAGAATATCAAGCATTTCATCTTCCCTGACACACCTTCTAATCATAAGATCTGGCCCTGTTTTATACAATTTGTTAGTGATCCATGAATATCTTTCACTTTCTTTAATAATATTTCTTTTCTCTCTAGGAAATAAATGTGAAGGTAACTTCCCTGTAACCAAATAATTAGCAACATTTGCAAACCAAAGAGTTTGAGTAGTTACTGCAAAGAGATATTCATCAGGAAACTCTCTCTTTTTTTTTCCTTTTTCTTTTTTTTACAACAGAGGAATTGGCAACTGGAGCAGCCTCGTAACTTGCATTACACGGGGTCGATTCTGACCACTACCACTAT
Organism: Pinus tabuliformis; assembly: GCA_031772625.1. NCBI lineage: Eukaryota > Viridiplantae > Streptophyta > Pinopsida > Pinales > Pinaceae > Pinus > Pinus tabuliformis. Next base: position 1,207,934,858 of record CM062816.1, read on the forward strand.
AACCCCTAGCAAACTGCGCCTGCCTCTCTCCACAGCTTATGGGGCTAGTCCGGGGGATTTGAACTCGTGACCTTCAGTACGGAGCCCGCCTTTCTAACAAACTTCACCGCATTGTGATTACCAACTCACCTACCCTCGTGGGACTATCAGGAAACTTATCTTCAACCGGAGAGTCTTCTTTGATATTCTGAATCCTGGACAAGAAATCAGCAACTGTGTTTTGTTTTCTAGGTCTATCTAGCACAATAATGTTGAATTATTGCAAAAGTAAAAGCCATCTTGTAACTCTGCCATTAGTAATAGGTTTATTCATCAAATAGCTAATTGCAGAGTGATCTGTATGAACAAAGGTTTCATAGCATGTTATATAGTGTCTGAACTTGTTAATTGCATGAACAATAACTAAGAATTCTTTTTCATTCACAGTATAATTCAACTCAATGGGAGTCAAATTTTTACTTGTATAGTAAATGGCATAAGGAATCAAATCTTTTTGTCCCAATACAGCTCCCAGAGTTGTATCTAAATCATCTGTAGAAATATGGAAAGGAAGTTTCCAATTTGGACCTCCTAAAATAGGTGCTTTAGATATTTTTGCTTTCAAGGTTTCAAACACTAGTTGGAAATCACGATTCCACTTGAATTCACAATCTTTTGTAAGCAATTTGAAGAGTGGAGATGCTATTTTAGTGAAGTTTTCTATAAATCTTCTATAGTATCCTGTAAATCCTAGAAAAATTTGATGAGCCCCGGAAATGGGTAATTATATGGGCTCATTCAACCTCCTCATTCAACTTAATCCACCATTCTCATTAGTTTATTGCATGTTTTTTATTATATTTATGCTAATAGAGTGAATTTGGTTAGTCATTATGCCAACAAGTCTAATGTGTGCTTTATGTAGATTTTTGGTCAATTTTGAGACAAAATCAAAGGTTTAAATGAGCACTTCGCAGCGAAATTCGTGGAGAGGATTTGTGGGAAGGTGTCCCCTTCATTTATGAACCCTTACCCCGAATTCTCCATCAAAAACTCGGAGCACAAGGGGCAGCCAAGCAAGTCAAGTAGGACTGCTGTTAACTACAAGTTTTGGCAGCCGAGTCCCTAAAGTTTAGAGGGTTGTTGGGGTCCTCAATTTGTATAAATAAGAAGGCTTAGGGCATCATTTTAGTTAGTCATTTTTTAGTCAGTTTGTAGGCAGATGGTAGTCAGTTTTTAGTCAAATTGTAGTTAGATATTAGTTCAATTTTAGTCAGTAGGTTAACTCTGCATTTCAGCACATTTTCGAGCTTTTTCTTGTAGACAGTTTTTGGGATGTAACTATTATTTCTTGATCAATAAAGATGAATCCAGCTTTGCATTAGCTCTAATATTTCTTAGGAGGTTGTACCCCTTGGGGTTGGGCCCAACCCAAGTGCCCAGTACCTCCTTTGTGTACTTTTATGTGTCTTTGCTACATTCTTAGAATAATTTCTGCTACTTAGATTAACATATTGCTTTGTTATTTAGGTTATTTTTTATGATTGAAATAGATTTTCATGTTCAGGTTGATTTGATAGGCTGGTAATAGAAAAGATCTTCGAAAAAGGCCATCAAGCAACCCTTGATCTCACCTCTCCCTCCTCGGGACCATGGGCTGAGACCAAGGTGTCCTTGCTGCCACAAAAACGTTGTTCTTGTTTCTTCATGCAATTGCTAGTGTTAGATTCTCAGTTGTAAAAATTGATACTAGTTGTGATTACATGCATAGATCTGTTCTTGCTTAGTTTTCATAGTTATCTTAAATGATTTCCTACCAAAAAAGTTATGTTCATCATGATTGCTGGGTTTCTAGGTCAAATTAGGTCAAGATAACTAGATCTTTGGTTTGCATAGTCTTTGTTTGATTAGTTTTGAGAAGTAATGTGCAGAACACCTGTAACACATCCCTACCTACCCTTCCTCCATCATACAACCTATTCCAACCCCTCACTCAAGATTTCTTCCCTCCATTTGCCACACTTTCCCAACTAACCCTAATTTCTATGTTCTTGTGAAAAATCGCTTTCTTATCCTTTGAACCAATCCAGCCAACACCTTCATGTTTGATCTTTATTAATAGAGTCCTAGACCCTATAAAATCCTCATCCAACCTTCATTTCCTTTTTCCCACCATTTTTCCTCCTCCAAACGTTCAAAAATCACTTTCGGCCTGTCCTGTAGAACATCCCGTAGAACCCCTGCAGACTTCCTGTAGAAGTTCACGTGAGCGGTTTTTCGAGATCTGATCACTGTGAAACTCTCTGGAAGGGTGCTAGGGACCCCTTAGGCCCTCTTCTCACCTTCCCAACCTCCTACAAGCACCCACTCCATTTCCTTTCGCCAATAAACCCCTGCACAGTAAAAAAATAGTTAAAGCACAGGCATAATAATTCTGCAAAATTACTCAAAAATACAAAAAGATGCCTTTTTCCAGATTTTATTTTAGAAGTAGCTTAGTCACATGCATTTTACCTTTCCAAGAGTTAATGGCATCCATTTCCACCACTTTCATCTCTTCTCGTGCACCAGTAGGGTTAGTTGGTAAAACTAGGGTTTGTTAGGGTTTGCATTTCCTTTCAACTTTCAGCTTCTTTCTGCAAGTAGACTAGCCTCTTTTGAGTTAGCTTTCATCCATCACAGTTAAAAGCTTCTTCTAAGAGCTCATAGAAGTTGGCTTCAGCTCCTAGCGGACTTGTGCCAGCTGATCAAGTGACAGCCGCAGCAAAAGCTAGTACTTGTGCATACAGCACCGTCACTTCCAAGTTTGTTACGAACTACCGGGTTGATAAAAGTAAAGAAGGGAGTCCCAGGAGTTGCAGCATTATTTCTACAATACTGGAGCCCACCAAACTTCTAACAACCTTTTGGCAATTTTGAATTGACAATTGAGAGATAACTTCAACTTTAGACTTGTCAATTTTAATCCCTTCTCCCGAAATGTGATGTCCTAAACAATACCTTCTATAAACATCATAAAGCATTTTTCATGGCTTAGTGAAAGGTTTCTTTCTTTACATATTTTAAGGACTTTTTCCAAATTTTCCAAAGCTTCTTCAAATGTGTTACCATAGACTGTAAAATCATCCATATATACCTCTACACAATCATGTATTAGATCAGAAAAAATTCCTAGTACTGCTCTTTGGAATGTCGCAGGTGCATTACATAACCCAAAAGGAAGTACTCGGTAGGAAAAAGTTCCCCATGTACAAGTAAATGTGGTTTTATCTTCATCCTCAGGTGCTACCTGAATTTGATTATAACCACTAAAACCATCCAAGAATGAGAAATACTTCTTACCTGCTATTGTATCTAATACGTGATCTATAAAGGGAAAATGAAAGTGATCTTTCAAGGTTGATTTATACAATTCTCGATAATCAATGCACACCCTCCATTTACCATTATTTTTAGGCACAATTACCAAAGGAGAAACCCATTGGCTATCTGAAATTGGGTAAATGAAGTTTACATTGAGTAATTTTTGGAGCTCTTCTTTCATAATTTCCCTAATATTTGGATTCATTCTTCTTTGAGGTTGTCTGATTGGTCTACTGTTTTCCTCAATATAGATATGATGGATACAAGTCTTGGGATCAATGCCTTTCATGTCGGTATACTCCCATGCAAATGCAGCAGAATGTTTTTGTAATATTTTGGTTAGCTCTTCTTGTTGTAGTTTCTCCAAGTTTTTGTTTATGTTCAATGTCCTATCTGGAAAAATTTCAATTGTAGAGCTACCAAACTCTTCCATAGAATAGAGAGACATCTACCTAGATGAGAAGTATTCAACATTAGATTTTTCTTGAAATTGTGCATGATCATATTTTGAATATATTTCAAAGTTTTCCAATGTGTTCAAAATTTGACTATCTTCACTAATTTCTGACATAGTAAAGAGAGGTTGCATATCATCTTCATCATCAATCCATTCCTTGTCATCTATTTCTGTTTTTGCTTTTGTTGGGGGATACAAAGTAAATTTCTTTGTTGAATTACCATAAAAAATATACATGTCACCAGATCTACAACTAATAAAAGCTTCAACTGTGGCCAGCCAAGGTCTTCCTAATATGAGTAGGTGTCCTCCTAGATTACTCTTGGGAGTTAAAATCATGAAATCAACAGGATATTCCCAAGAATCTAAAGAGACTGAAACATCTTCTAGCACACCATCTGGTTTGATTATTGATCTATCTGCAAGTTGCAGTAAGGTAGATGTGTAAAGAAGGTTAGGAAGTTTAAGTTGCTCCGTAGTTTGTCTACTCATAATGTTTATTGCTACCCCTAAGTCAATCAATGTATTTGGAATTTCAATTCCATTTTTATGTGTCTTGACAATTGGACTTCCTAGATCCACATATTTCTGCATGGCAATCTTTCCCATCATGATGTCTGCTATCTTTCTTACCAGGTGAATTCCTTTTGTTTCTCTTGGTTTTCTTCATGGTCTTTTAACGCTCAACTCCTTTATTGTCTTGGCTAGAAATGGAATTTCTCTAATGGCTTGTAACAAAGGAATTTTGATACGAACATTCTTCAATTCGTCTAGAAAATCGTAATTGGGCAACAAGATCTGTTTTTATACCCCTTTATCAATTTGTAATCTCTCAGGAAAAGGAGGTGTAGAAGTAGATGCTGGTTGCTCAATGATAGGAGTTGTGTTTATTGATTCTTTTTGTTTTTCTTTTTCAATATTTTAGTTTTGGAGGGATGTTCCCTCAAAACTTTTATTAACTTTCAAAGAATCCTCCTCAGAAGTGTCTTGTTCTTGAATAACTATAGAAGGTTTTTTATTTTCTAATATCCTGCCAGATCTAAGTTGAACATCATTAAGATCTAGAGGAGTAATCATGTAAGTTGGAAATTGTTGTCCTTCTACCATGAAAGCATTCTGAGGGTTTTTATTGTTGGGGTTTGGTAATGGTTGGGTAGGTAGCTGATTTGGTTTCTGTTGAAATGGCAGTAAGAGTTGAGGATTTTGATTTTGTTGTGGAGGTTGTTGTGGAAACGGTAATGAAAGTTGAGGGTTTTGATTCGGAAGTTGTGGCTGTTGATTTTGTGGGGGAGGATAATTTTGATAATATGGAGGATATTGGTAATATTGAGCAAATCTCCCATAAGGATTTTATACCCCTTGTGCCCACGGTTGAGATTAATATTGAGATTGAGGTTGAGGCCAAGGTTGTTGCCAAGAATTCCAATTTCGTGGGGGTTGAAGATACATTGGATTGTTCAATCCTTGATTTTGTGGCCCTTGCCAAGGTCTTCTTACAACAAAACAAAGAGATTCTACAGGATTTGGGATTGTTTCCTCTTGAAAGACAGCCTTAAGACCTGGGATTGAAGGACAATCCTTGGTCTCATGACTTTCTGAACAAATCATACAAGTTTCTACAATTTTTGCATCTAAAGGGCATTCCCTTAGAGCATGTTTCTTTCTGCATTTTTGACAAAAAATGGCTAAAGCAGCAGCCTTGTTTTGAATTTTAAGGGTGTCTAGCTGCTTACTAAGGCTCCCTAAAATGTCAGTTTTGAACTCATCAAGCATATTGCCAATTTCTGCCCTACTTACGGATCCAGTTGCAGATTTGTTTGCTGTAACAAGAGAAGGATCTCTCAGCCCTTTTCCTATTTTAGATTTCCCTCTTGAGAGATGAAAACATAGTTCTGCTATGTCACTCAATGGAAGTTGAGAGATATCTCCCTTCCCCATCATGTTAAGGATATCTATCCATTCGTCTCTAATGGCCTTTAACAAAAGAGCTTTCAAAGTTTCTTCATCTAAATTGTTCATCTTTGCTCTTTTCAAATTATAGTTGAATCTCTCAAGCAAATCCTCTAAGTTTTCATCATCTTTTTGCATCATTTTGAACACCTCATCTTTATGATTGGTAGGCATACAATAATCCAATTATCTATCTAGAAATGCTTGTTTCATGTCATTCTATGTTCTAATCGATTGAGTGACTAACCCCATGAACCATTTCAAAGCAACCCCTTTTAGTGTTGAGGTAAACAATTTGAGTTTTTGAGAGTCTTCTAGATAGTCATAGGTTCTGCACAAGACTTCAAACCCAAACAAAAATGTTTCAGGGTCGTCACTTCTCAACCCATAGAAGTTTGGGAGGACAGATGGTGAGATATTTTTCATTGTTGTATGTGTTTCCTCATCCACTATAGGGAATCCAAATGAGTTATATACTTCCCTACTTCCTCTGCCTCCCCCATTATTACCTTACCTCCTCCTTTGTTTCCTCTACCTCTCCCTCTAACCCCTCCTCCAAACAATGAGAATTCTCCATCTTGTTCTTCTTCTACCATTATAGTTTCTTCAGAGTCAGTATAGGGTTCAACCTGCAAGGTTATTCCCTCTTCCTCTGGTTCTTCTATTAATGGACTATGAGAGAGAGTTTCTACTTTTTCTTCCTCACCAGGTATTCCTAATTCTTCAACTGCAATAGGCTCCCCTGTGGAGGTGAAAAAGGTTATCCCTGTTGTTGGAGTTTCAAAAATTTTCTCTCCTAGGACTGTTTTGGTAGATGATGTAGGAGAATCTTTTGATTGAGTTTCTGCCCCTTGAATTCCAAGAATCCTATGGCTGGGAGTATGAGTCTGGGATGGAGGTGTGTCTTTTCTAACTCTTGGTGGAGTAGGTGGAGTTGTAGGAATCAAACTTCTGCCCCTAGCTATAAATCTACCCCTAAAGTCTCTTTCTCTATGCATGTCATTATTTTGTTTTGTTTTTTTTTGTTTTTGTTTTTTGTTTTTTGTTTGTTTGTGGTTTTTTTTTTGTTTATGATTGTAAGAGATAAGGCTACCTAGTTACACTTCCTCGACAACGGCACCAAAATGTTTGGTCAATTTAGTGTCCTAAATTGCTCTGCATAAATTATCAATCCGGGTATCGTAAACTGATGAAGTGTAGTGCACTATATGTGCTAGATGACCCTTCTCACCTCACTATTTTTGAGTTTTATGTTGTTTTGGGGGTTTGATCCTTTAATTCCTAATGTCTTGTAATGTACTTAACAAAATATTAAATCTACTGCTGCTAAGAATCTAGAGAAATGAAATGAGGACTAAAAGTGCTTTAAGCCAGATTTGGAAGTAAAGTTTTAACCAAGAAAATGAAAACATAGTTTCTATTTCTGCTATGTATTATTGATTCCAAATCATGAACTAAAAGAACTTAAGAGTGAAATTACAACTACTATCTAATAAAAACCAAAGTTAAATGAAATATTAAAACTGAAAATGAGATTGCAACTATTTATGATGGAAATAAGGCTAAAATGAAACACTGAAACTGAGATTACAACTACTGCAGAATCAAAACTTAATGAAAAACTAAAAGTGAATTTACAACAAAACTAATTGAAAGACTAAGATTAAAAATGAAATTGCAACTAATCTAATATGGAAAACTAGATGAAGTGCTTTGTTACTCTGCTACACAATTTTGGGAGAACAACCTCCTTGTGATAACATTTTGAGGAATTTCGTACTTCATCATTCTAATAGAAAATAAATACAAAAATGCAGGAGAAGACTCATTACATAAATGAAATATCCAACCACTTGGTTTAAGATGAACCATCAACCAGAAGGGCTTTTTAGAAATATTCACTTACAATATGAGTCACTAAACTAGTAATAAAATGACAAAACAGTAATGGCACTGATCAATTCTAACTAAAGACTTAAAGACTAAAGAACAACAAATGAAATAAATTACTCTACACTACTGAACTCAACTTAAAGCTACTGATAAGAAACTAAAAAGAAATGAACAAAAGAACTATACTGAACTGAAATAAAACTATTCTGCGTTAGTAAGAAGATGACAAAAACTGCATTATGAACAAGGTTAGAAAGTGGTTATAAACATCATGGAAAAACATAGTGAATTTACAGTTCAACTATGAAAGACAAAACAAAAATGAAATGTAACCTTAGCTAGCACAGGGGCCCTCTACAACTGCTGAGATTAAATGTACTTAATCAACACTCCAACAAACGCTTTTAGGTATCCATGAAACAAACAGTGTTCATATTAAAAACAGAGAATGAGTTCTCAAAATTACAAAGCGGTAATCTGAACTTAACACATGAGCAAATTCGAACTGGTTCTGCGTTCTTCACACAGGTATTTATAGAGAAATTATACAACTGTTTTAAGGAGAAAAATAAGCTACAACAAAACATGTAGGCAGACAAGTACACGGAATCCTCTTCCTTAGTTGCTGGAGACATAAATCTAAGGTAATGGTTGTTGGATTCAGTTTGCACAAGTGGCTGATGAAGTCCGTAACCTCAAGAAACTACTTCGTATCCCATCATTGAGAAATGTGTACAAAACAGAGTCCTATTTTCCTTAGGTTTCTATGTTTGACTTCCCTTTGACCAGAGTCTTCCTTGTCGACCTGGGTCAGGTGAATAGGACACGATCCATGCCCTGATGTTTTCCAAGCTGCCCATGTAGTCATTTTCCCCTCTTGACACCTAGAACCTGCAAAAGCGTGGAGGTAGCTACGGAACAGTCGATTAGCTGCAAAATGTGGCTGCGTTCTGTAGCTAAAAGACAAAAACTTATTCAAACAACAAACATAAAAGTATAACATGTAAATCACTAAAATGTTCTCCTTGAGGCAATGTATAATGGTTATTGATGATGAGGATGCATTTTTTAAAGAAGAATGGATGAGAAAAGTTGCTAATCAAAGGGCAGTTTTGGAGCTCAACAAGTGTTGTTAGCTTTATCATCCTTTCTGTAGGTTTAACCCCGTACAGAAATTACCTGCATACGAATTCTAAAACACAGAAAATAAACAATACGCGAGCATAACACATAAAACACATATACACAGAGATTTTCCCCTGGATCCCAAAACTGGGACTACTAGCTTGATTTTCATTATATTCCTTTCAATGTCACAATACATATTTATACATGTCGAAGCATCGAATACCATGGACCGAAAACCATCGCGTCCAAAACCATGTGCAAAAACCATGCACAAAACCACAGGTAGGTCCACCCAACCTAATATAGGGTCCAAAAAAAATTTCTCGAGACGCTGCCCTAGACCCCGTGACCCCCCCCCGCTACGCAATCGACACAACGAAAGGGGGGGGGGGGCTCTGCCTCCCCTCTAACCCCCTTGTTAACTACGTGGGATAGTCATGGAAAGAATATAACACAACCCAACACTTTCTCCATTGTAAGCCTAGAGGAAGTGTAGTGATTTTGTTAATGCTTTCAGGGGTAATTGTTACTGACAATCCTCTCACCACAGAAGTGGCACTGACACTAGCCTGAGGTGTGGGTGACATGGAAAATTCCGAGCTACATCATCATCATATCCTCTAAGCAACTCAAAAAAATCCAACCATTGATGCCTTCTAAATATATCTACCACAGGGGAATGGAGATGTATTCTAGATGTCCCTGTGGGCTCCCTTCTATTGAAACCTCCCGTCATTTTCTCCTCTCTATCAAGCTGAATGTAGGTAGTTTGGTGGGCTTTAGAGATTTCCAAGGTGAATGAGGGCTTAGAGTTTAGGAGGGTGATGACTGCAATTCTTCCTTTATCCCCACACAATTATGTCTATCCCTATGCACACTGTAATTACTAGGAAAAAAGAAAGAGTTATTTTCCTTTTCTCTTTTCTAGCTATCAAGTCAAAACACAGAGGATATGGGCCACCTACCTTTCACTATAATGCCCTGGTTGAGGAGAATTCCTGAATAGCTGGGCCCTAGGCACCCCCTTGCAGATTTTTTTGACAATTCCCACTGTTTCCTGTAGTTTTTCTGTGTTTCCTGTAGGTGTTCATTGTAGGATGGTCGAGACTAGCTTTCTTCTTCGATGGCTCCTCCAAGTGGTCCCAGTTCTCTAAATCTCAAAATGAATGATGTGTGCATGAAAGTTAGGGATTTTTTCTATTTATGGTCGATTCCTTGGAGCGGTGTGTTGGCTAGCAGGGTACGTGATTTCTCCTTTTGGACCGTTGGCCCACCATTAGTTATCATGCAACCCTTTCTCGTAATCATCACCCACTCCTGTACAACTTAACTCAACCACCTTTCTGACTTATTTGCTTTGATGTGACCTTGCCATGTGGCTTGCTAACTAGAACTTCACTTTTTGTTTCCGTTCTGAGGGTGGCTAAGTTAACTGACCACCTTCAGCTTATAAAACCAACTTTTTCATATTCTTACACTTTTACTTTTTCATATTCTTACACTTTTATCATATTCGTACTTAGGAAAGAGTGTGGATGAGGTTCTATACCTATGGATTTCTTCACTCAGTCGATGCATCCTGGAGGGTGGCTCTGTTACACTTCTTCTTGTTCAGGTACATGTTCTCCTTTGCTCTTGTTTTGTTGAATTCACCCAGCTAATATGTTTGTCTTCTTTGTTGTGATGTGCAGGTGTTGGCCTCTTATGTTGCTACTGAGCTCTGGATAGGTGCCACAGTGCCTGCAGGGGTGTTGATACTCTTTCTCTACCATGGATGTTGAAGGAGGAGCATGGACACTTCTGCTGTCATGATACAGGCACCTACAGGTTTTCCTGTAGTACTACAACAAATCCTGTAGCTGCCTCTTTCTTAATTTTTTTTATTATTTTATTTTCGAGGAGGAATAGGTATTGAAGAACGAGTGGAAGGGGTGGCAATGGGGAAGATGGAGTGGTAGGTGAGGTAGGCCACTGATGGTATGGCCCTTGGACTTTTTTTTGTTTTCCTTTTTTATTATTTTATTTATTTTTATGTTTTTTTTATGTTTTCTTTCTGAGTGGTTTCCTTGATTGACACAGAGTGTGGCATGGTCATGAATTGGTGTTGGGTGAGATTTGGTAAGGTCAATGGCCTACTCTTTCAACCTATAACATGCCTACATCATTATTTCTCAACTAGGATTCCATTCCTGTAGAGTTTCGGGACATCCTGTAGTACTACAGGAAACTCTTGTAGTAACTACAGGAAACTCCTGTAGTAACTACAGGAAACTCTTGTAGTAACTACAGGAAACTCCTGTAGTAACTACAGGAAACTCCTGTAGTAACTATAAGAAATCCTGTAGAAGTCATAAAATTTCCTGCAAATTGGTTTTTGATGTTTGCAGATGAGAATGATGCTAGAGACATTGTGGGCATTGAAGATATGAAATGAATGAAGGAAGAATAGGTTGTTGCTTGGCTTGTTGCCCTCTAAACTTGGTGTCCTTTGTTGCCTTGAAAACTTTCAAAAATCACATACTTTTATTAGTGGGCAGGTTTGAGGTCCCTGCCATAGCATTCTTGTGTTTTTTCTTCTTCTTTTTGTTTATATATATTTTTTGAAAGACACACAAGTTGTCTTAAAGGAGGTTTTCGACCTGTTTGCCTGCCCTAGGTGCCTCAAGGGAGGTTTTCACCCATGGATCTTTTATTTTTCCTTTTTTCACTCTTGGTCTACCTCAAGGAGGTTTTCAACCCAAAAGTTGGTCTTAGGTGCCTCATGGAGGTTTTCACCTAGGTCCCTTATTGTTTTTTTCTCCTTTTTCATTTTTTTTTCAAAAATGAAACAATCTTCAAGAATTTAGTGCGGTGGAAGCCGAGACACCTCAAATCACCATCACTTCCTTACTGATACTACTGACAAACTCTTCCTTTGACAGAGGTCTTTTGTAGGCTTTCAATATCTACGCATTGACAAGTAAGGGGATAAATTCTTCATCAATGGTTCTTATTTGAACAACCCCATTGTCATCGCACTTTTCTATCACATATGGGCCCAACCATTTGGTCATCAATTTTCCTTTGAAATCCTTGAACCTAGAGTCATATAACAAAGCCCAATCACCCTCTTGAAAAAAATTTGTCTTTGATATTTTTGTCATGCCAAATTGTACTTGAGTCAACTCTGCCTGTGGGAGGTCCTACTTCTTGAATTCATCTAACCCTTTGAGTTGGAGCAACCTCTCTTGTTGTGCCCTTGTAACTTCCAAATCCGACTATGCTGCCATTCTCAAAGTGTTGTACTCAAACTCAATGGAGAGCAAAGCCTTCTTCCCATAGACCAAATCATAATGTGAAGCCAGTGGTTGTCTTCCAAGTTGTATTATAGGCCCAAGTGGTCTTCAGTAGCCTGTCAACCCAATCTTTCCTGTTGTTGCTCACCACCTTTGTGAGAATGTTTTCCAATGCTCTGTTGGTAACCTCTACTTGTCCATTGGCCTAAGGGTGGTAAGGAGTTGACTTCATGTGCTTGATTTTATGCTGGCTCAACAAATTCTCAATCAGGTGTGAGGTGAATTGAGTGCCCTGATCAGTGACTAGATCTCTAGGGTACCCAAACTTGTAAAACACATTCTCCCTCAAGAACTCAACCACTTTCTCTTTTATGGCTACCTTGATAGCCTTGGTTTCAGCCCACTTTTTCAAGTAACCAGTGCACACAATTATGTACTTTTTCTATCCTGATAGTGGATCAATGGGCCCAATGAAATCCATGCCTCACTTGTCAAATGACTCAAAAGCCACTTGAGGTTGAAAAGGCATTTCATCCCTTGGAGTAGGTTTCCCCATTCTTCAGCACTGGTCACATTGGCTGGCATATCTCTTTGCATCTTAGTGGAGAGTGGGCCAATAATAGCTAGTTTGTAGTACCTTGAAGGTTTTCCTCTTGGCTATAAAGTGACCTCCACAAGGCCCATCATGACAGGCCATAAGGATGTCAAAAACTTCCTCCTCCCTGAGACATCTTCTTAGACTTTGATTTGGACCTAGCTTGAAGAGATTGCCCCCAATCCAAGTGAATGGTGCGCTTTTCATTATAATTATGCTCTTTTCCTTGGAGGACAGATTTGGAGGGAACTGCTCAGCCACTAAGTAGTTTCCTATGTCAGAAAACCACAATGAGAGAACTGAAATAGCAAATAAATGCTCATCTGGCAGTTGATCATCAACCATTCCTTCCTCACTTGCAGGCAAAGCCAATTTGGACAAAAAATCTACAACTACATATTCTCTACCAGGCTTATCAATGATAGTTAGATCAAATTGTTGTAACAAAAGCAACCGTCTAATAATTTATGCATTCACATTAGGCTTGTTCATTAAATATTTAATAGCAACATGGTTAATATGTACAAAGGTCTGGTAACCAGTGATGTAATGTCTAAATTTATTCAAGGAATGGACAACAAATAGGAGCGATTTTTCAGTCACAATGTAGTTCAATTCAGCCTTGGATAGATTTTGACGATGAAGTAAATGGCATAAGGTAACTTGTCAGCTATCTGGCCTAGAGCTGCTCACATATCTTTGTCAAAGGCATCAACATGGATGTGGAAAGGAAGAGCCCAATTTGGGCCTCGGAGCATAGGTACAGTAGTCAACTTGCCCTTTAGGGTTTCCAAGGCCCCTTAGCAGCTTTTTAACCATAAAAAATCGGAGTCCTTGGCCAATAGTCCAAACAAAGGTCCGGCTGCTTTGCCGAAGTCCGTTATGAATCTCATATAGTATCCATCTAAACCCAAGAAGCTTCTAACATCCCTCTACTTACGAGGAGTAGGGACCCTCTTTATGATAGCAATTTTATTTTTGTCCACTTGAAGTCCTTCCTGGGATATTGAGTGACCTAGAATAGTCTTTGCATTCATCAAGGACTCACACTTCTGAGGAATAAGGGATAAGTTCATTTTAATGCATTTGTTTAATACTTTTCCAAAGTTAGAGAGAGCCTCCAGAAAACCATGCCCATAGGCAATGAAATAATCCATATAAATTTCCACAGAGTCATGGACTAGCTCTACAAAGATGCTCAGGACTGCCCTCTGAAAAGTGGCAGGGGAATTGCATAATCCAAAAGGAAGGACCCTATAAGCAAAGGTACCCTAAGGACAGGTGAAGGTGGTTTTATCTTGGTCCTCTAGGCTGATCTGGATTTGATTGTAACCACTGAATCCATCCAAGAAATAGAAGAACTTCTTTCCTACTAGACCATCTAATACTTGGTCAATGAAAGGTAGAGGGAAATGGTCCTTTTTTATGGCTTTGTTTAGCTCTCTGTAGTCCACACAGATCCTCCACTTCCCATTTTTCTTTGGAACCAGAACTAGAGGAGACACCCACTCACTATCTGAGATGGGGTAAATGAACCCTGCATCCAACAACTTCTGCAGTTCTTCTTTGACTATATCCTTGAGGTCTAGGTTCATTCTCCTCTGAGGTTGGCACATTAGCTTGCAACCTTCCTTGATGTAAATGTAGTGAGTGCACACTGAAGGGTGCACTCCCTTCATTTCCTTATAACTCCAGCCAAAGGCATCCAGATGCTTTCTTAGCATGTCACATAACTCCCCTTCCGAATGTGCAGCGAGAGAGGGGTTGATTTTCGATGTTCATTCTAAACCAAATTCTATCATCTTGACATGAGTAGGACTTCAGTCAGCTAGGCACAAATCGGTCCAAGGGTTATCTTCAACTCTCTTTACTAGCTCCTCAAGAGACATGGTGTTGGGGGGCTGATTTTGAAGGATTTGCTCAGTCAGGTCGCCTTCATCAGGTTTCCCCCCTCCTATAGTAACATCTAGGGTATAGATTGGGGAAGACTACACTTCATCTTTCTCCTCCTCTTCTAACCATAAAGGTAAGTCACTCCATATATGGTTGAGCAAGATTGTACAAGACAATTGTTTGGACAAATGCCCATTTTTAATGGTCATGTTCCCAACCCTACAACTTATGCAAGCATCACCAGTGGCTAACCATGGCCTTCCAAGGATGAGAGGATAACCATTGGACTTGGTATTAGGTTGGAAAACTAAGAAGTCAGCATGGTATTCCGGATTCCTAGGAATCAATGGAGACCATCACATCCTCAACAACTCCCTCAGGAGCTATTGTGGACCTGTCTTCAAGCTGCAACACTGTTGTGGTCTTTCTTAATGATCCTTGGAGATTCAGTTTAAGTATAGTCTCCTTAGTCATCACATTTATGGCAGCCCCAAGATCGATCAAGATATGGGGGACAATGATACCATCGATGTGCACATCTACCATAGGACTTCCAGGATCTAGATACTTCGGGCAAATCACCTGCACCAACATTAAGTCGGACAATTGTCCAATGACATTAATGGTATGGGTGTCTTTATTTCACCTCCTAGGATGTTTGAAGCATATCTACTTGATTAACTTGTTGTAGATGGGGACATCCTTGACAACTTGGAGGAGAAGGATTTTAACACACAAGTTTTTCAGTTCACCCAAAAATTTAGTCTCTTATGGGGTGTGCTGGATAAAATGGATTAATCTGTTAGGGTCCCACCCTAACCCCCTTATTTATGTAATGGGGTCACGTCATAGTCAAGAGTCAATAAAGCCCATATTAATATTTGTAAGTGGTTAACCCGCAATTAATGACGGGACCACAGTTAGTTGCAAATGGGTCGTAGTATTAGATAGATGGTATTAATAAAACCCATGGTATTGATCCGTGGTATTGCATGTATGAGTCATATATAAAGGATAGAGACTCCCTGCGAGGAGAATAGTGTCTTATTTTGTAAGCGAGCTCTACTCTATTAGAGGTTGCCCCCTCGAAGAGGCAAGTGAACATTACTCTCTAAATAATAAAATCATTGTTGTTCTGTGTTCTGGGTATCTTTTCTTCGCATATTCTGTATTTGGGTATCATTTTGCAGGTTAAGAGCATAACAAGTGGTATTAGAGCACTTTCCAGGGCCGGTGGGATCTCCATTTCTTAGCAAAAAATTTTTGGCTAGAGACGTGTTCCGTGTAGAAATTTTGAATAATATGACACATATTCAACAGAGATTATCCTGATCATACAATTTAAGCGAAACATGTATAATACATAATCTCCTCTACGTTGATCATCAAATTACAGAAGCAGAAACATCCACAGGCACACATAGAAGCATCAATCAAACTCATAAACACAGTATGTATCCCGGGGAAAGCATCTCGCTAAAAACCCCACACTATCTGTATATTATATTGATTGAATCATGTAACAATACAAAGCATAATACTTCTCACAAGTATCTCCACCTGTTACACACAATACAGCTCAGATTTGATCTCCAAATCTCTCCCGCTGCTTGCCTGCCTCCACTGCTCAAACCTGCTCGAGAACTGATGAGAATAGCTTCCCAAACTCGATTTTACACTGCAAAATAGTCACCCACACTATGTTGGACGTGAGCAACAGCTATATAATATCATGAAGATATGTGAGCAAACTCATTGGCATACTCAATCCTTTGATTGTGCAAATCATCATGCACAGCTATAGTCACAACTGATAGCAATCTGATCCTCTAACACCTGTCCCTGCTGAACTGAACATGCACTGACATGCAACTGAGTTAACTGATGTATTCTATAGTTGCATTATGAGTTAATAACTTGTGAATTAATTAATAACTAATTCACCCAACTCATCTTTAGTCTATTGATCAGTTAGACTAAATACAACCAGTTTAACAAAGCTAAACTGAACACAACTCCATCAACTGTACCTCCAGTCCACTAAACTCAACTCACTTGAGTTCTAACTGAAGTCATGCATGCAACAACTCAACTGACTCATAAGAAAAACGAATTTCCTTCTGACAGCTGCATGTGCCACTTCCGTAGCTCAAACTGAAGTGCTCCAAGAGAATAAGATTAAGTTTATAGTCCAAATATTATTGTGAGATAATAATATTTGACTTTTCTATTTTTGACTTTGATCACTCACACTGTGATCACTCACACTGTAATCACTCACACTGTGATCACTCACACTTTCATCAAAAATAGAAGTCCATCTATTTTTCCCAACTTGATCAATCATCCATAGACATGATCCATATGTCTAAAAATAGACATAGTCTAAAAATAGACTTGCGCCAAAAATAGCCTGCGGGCCCACTTAGTGAAGGCGACTCTTTTCACTAAGCTCCATCATCTTGTTGCACTCTCAACAAGCATTTCTTGTTGCACACTTTTCAACACTCCCTCTCAACAAGAAAGGCTTCCTCTCAAACCCAATCCTGTAACTCTGGAATGTTCTCCATGCAACACATTTGGCCGGTCCACTTGCTCTGTCATCAAAGTCTCTGACTGCTATTGCCTCTGTCAACTGAAACTCTGCATCTTTGTGCTCTTCAGTATCTGACTGCTCTAGCCTCTGCCACTTTGATCTCTAACTGCATCCGTGCTGCTGCTGGTTCTATCTCCCAGCATTGCATCCGCACTGCACCTCCCAACTGACCTCCCTGTTGGGATAGAAACACCCTCTGATGCTGAAGCTCTACCTGCTGCTGACAAGTGCTCCCTCTCTGACATCTGTGCTACTGCAACATCTCCATGCATCTCGCACCATTGCACACCTCTCTGTGCCACCTAGCACTGTGCAAAACACTTGTGCCTCTCGCATTGCTACAGCCTGCTAGCTATGCGCTGTCCTGGGATTCCCTGCACTGTCGCTCTCTTTGCCGCTCCATCCGCATCTGTCTCTACCCAATCAGTCAGTTCCTGCTACTACACATCGGGGCTCCCGTAGCAAGGTCTCATCCAAGAGGTTGGGTACCTCAAGGATCCTGCCCCTCCTCCTTGGGACAATCAATCCACATCACCCCACCTCCTACCTGGAGGTATGGATGCATGCGATCCCTCAGCCCACCTGGCTCGAAGTTTCCCGCTACTAGAGGTCTCTGGATAAGTAGATGTCTCTACTTGATCTCCTCTCAGCTTCCCCTGTTGTGGCTCCTCCACAACTCCTGAAGCTGCTGCACGAATCGTGGCTCCTCCACAATCGTCTGAGACTTCTTCTGGCTCTGCATGTTGAGAGGTAATATACGCTCCCTCTCAACCACCAAGTCTCCATCAGTTGCCTTGCTTCTCAAGGCTTTGCATGCATCTTGAACCTCAAGAGCATATAGGTTCCTGACCCGTGAACCAATCTCATGACAACGAAAGCATCGCACTTTCGATTTGTCAACATTCTTCCCACCACTGGAAGAACTGGTTTCAGAAAGAGAAACCTTCTCCTTCCCCTTCTTCGCCTTACTTTCTAAGGCACAGTTCTCCTCATCATGCATAGATGAAGAACTGTCTCTGGTGCTCCGTCTGATCTCCTCCTGCATCAAATCCGACCATGGTCGTTCCAAATTTGGCAGTTTCTCCCTTCCATTCACCGAGTCCTGGTAGTTATGCCAACTCTTAGGAAGGTCAAGGAGTCCTAGACTCAGCATCCTCATCCGACAGTCACCCCCACACTTCCCAGCTCACCCGGCATTGAGTGAACCTCGTGAGATACTGGGGCATACTATCTCCATTCTCGAACTGAATGTTTCTGAGTTTTATCTCTTGCTTTGGAATTAAATTCGAATTCCACCAGCACAAAACTCAACTGCTTCCGATCTAGAATTCGTGAGAACAAATTATTTCTTGTACAGAGATTGACTGTATGGGCATTCACCGGATATCTCACCTTCCAAAGGAAGGATGAATCCAGAGGCTACCTGGCCCGATTACAGACTCTGCCTTAAGAAATAAATTGTAAACACTTTCTGAATAGTAGATCCGATGATCAATCCTCGCTTGATATCCTGTAAAAATCTCTTCTACAAATCAAGCAGCTCTGATACCATGTAGAACTTCTTCTACAAATCAGCTAGCTCCGATACCATGTAGAAATTTTGAATAATATGACACATATTCAACAGAGATTATCCTGATCATACAATTTAAGCGGAACATGTATAATACATAATCTCCTCTACGTTGATCATCAAATTACAGAAGCAGAAACATCCACAGGCACACATAGAAGCATCAATCAAACTCATAAACACAGTATGTATCCCGGGGAAAGAATCTCGCTAAAAACCCCACACTATCTGTATATTATATTGATTGAATCATGTAACAATACAAAGCATAATACTTCTCACAAGTATCTCCACCTGTTACACACAATACAGCTCAGATTTGATCTCCAAATCTCTCCCGCTGCTTGCCTGCCTCCACTGCTCAAACCTGCTCGAGAACTGATGAGAATAGCTTCCAAAACTCGATTTTACACTGCAAAATAGTCACCCACACTATGTTGGACGTGAGCAACAGCTATATAATATCATGAAGATACGTGAGCAAACTCATTGGCATACTCAATCCTTTGATTGTGCAAATCATCATGCACAGCTATAGTCACAACTGATAGCAATCTGATCCTCTAACACCTGTCCCTGCTGAACTGAACATGCACTGACATGCAACTGAGTTAACTGATGTATTCTATAGTTGCATTATGAGTTAATAACTTGTGAATTAATTAATAACTAATTCACCCAACTCATCTTTAGTCTATTGATCAGTTAGACTAAATACAACCAGTTTAACAAAGCTAAACTGAACACAACTCCATCAACTGTACCTCCAGTCCACTAAACTCAACTCACTTGAGTTCTAACTGAAGTCATGCATGCAACAACTCAACTGACTCATAAGAAAAACGAATTTCCTTCTGACAGCTGCATGTGCCACTTCCGTAGCTCAAACTGAAGTGCTCCAAGAGAATAAGATTAAGTTTATAGTCCAAATATTATTGTGAGATAATAATATTTGACTTTTCTATTTTTGACTTTGATCACTCACACTGTGATCACTCACACTGTAATCACTCACACTGTGATCACTCACACTTTCATCAAAAATAGAAGTCCATCTATTTTTCCCAACTTGATCAATCATCCATAGACATGATCCATATGTCTAAAAATAGACATAGTCTAAAAATAGACTTGCGCCAAAAATAGCCTGCGGGCCCACTTAGTGAAGGCGACTCTTTTCACTAAGCTCCATCATCTTGTTGCACTCTCAACAAGCATTTCTTGTTGCACACTTTTCAACATTCCGGCGTCTTTAAACCATGGGATCTGTCGTTGAGCGCATAAACCTGCGGATTTGGGGAGGCATGCACGCAGGAAATACAAGAGGTGGTCACGTCTGTTGGACTCCCTTGTAACCCCTGTGGGTACCCCTTTGAGTAGTAGCGCATTAGACAAAACCGCACATGGACTGTCTTCCACGTACCCTCTGGGTATATCGGAAGCCCCCTAGGCTCCCTTGAAACCTCGCCATAGATAAACCGTCGGCCGTCTTGCGGCTACAGTACACCGAGAACAGCACTCGAAGAGATTACTCACCTGTACGATAGGGTAGTCGGGTCGTACGGCTAAGGGTACGGTCGATCCTCCTTAGTTAGAGCCCTGAAACATTGAGCCGAGTACTACTGCCAGACCCTTATGTATATTGCAATCTGTAGCACTTGACACTCCTCAAGACCATAGTTCCCTTTTCTGTCGGGGGATCACGCATCATCTCTTCCAGATCCGCTTGTGCAAAGGGGTACAGCAGCAGCAGACATCAGTCCCGCAGTCTCGAGTTCGCAGATCAATCATTCAGATCTATTAGATCCATTAGAGCCGCAGAGCCATCAGATCCGCCATTCAAATCTCTCAGATCCACCAGATCTGAGTAGTGTGTGGGGTTCCTATACCGGGGCATAATTTTCGCAGGACTTTTTGCAGCATTGACATTTTGAAGATTTGGCGACTGCAGTATTCATAAGGAAGGAGTAAAACTCCGTTAGGAGTTTTCAAAAAAAAAAAAATCATCAGAATCAGGACGATGAGCT
Source organism: Pinus tabuliformis (assembly GCA_031772625.1). Classification (NCBI taxonomy): domain Eukaryota; kingdom Viridiplantae; phylum Streptophyta; class Pinopsida; order Pinales; family Pinaceae; genus Pinus; species Pinus tabuliformis. Next base: position 1,207,955,587 of record CM062816.1, read on the forward strand.
GAGCAAGATGGTACCATTCAATTCTTACTGAAATTTTTTTTGGGCGGTCCCAAATCTCAAGAACATCTGGTTGGTGCATGGTAGAAACTAGAGCTCAAGCTATGGCCAATGAGAGGATGGACAACCTTGAAACAACCTTGCAATCCATCCAAACTCAAATTGAAAGCCTATCGAAACTAATCTTGAAGGGCAAGGAGGAAGCCCACGAGGAGGTGTATAATGGCAAGGGACACAGTGAGGGTGAGTCTAGCCACTCTCCTCACGTCTGGGGCACCCACCAACAATCTCGTCAGCGACGTCCCAAGTTGGATATGCATAAATTTGATGGGTCTCAACCGACAGCATGGATAGCACAAATGGAGCAGTATTTCAATTTGAATAACATCTTAGATGATGATACTCAGCTTATGGTGGCGAGCATGTACTTGGACAATGAAAGGTGGCAATGGTGGGAATGGCATCAATGTTGCAGTGGACCTTTTCGGGCTTGGACCACCTTCAAAAAAGCTCTTCAAGACCACTTTGACCAAGAATCTTCTTTTTTGGGTCGTCTTACTAAGCTCAAACAAAATGGCACAGTGGACGAATATATTACAGCCTTCGAAGCCTTAGCCTTCCGCACCTGGGATCTCTCAAATGCGTTCTACACGGAATGTTTTATCAGTGGTCTTAAAGAAGCCATAAAAGCCCAAGTCCAACTGCACCACCCTCCCACGTGGATAGAGGCTTGCAAGGTAGCTCGTAACGTGGAACGTGCGTTAGCATCCCAGTACAGTCACCCAAATTTCCCCGCTAAGGGTCACTCCCCACAGGCTCACAGCACCACTCAAACACTTAAGGTCCAAAAGGTGTCACCTGCAGAAATGGCCGAAAGAAGAAAGCAAGGATTATGTTACTATTGTGATGAAAAATACTCCCCGGGTCATAAATGCAAGGAGCCCAAATTTTTTCAAATTGATGCCACTGACTATAGCTCATCAAAGGAAGATCCAACACTGGAGAAACATGAGGAGGTAGAAGAGGACAACCAACAGGACAATGTACCTGACGAACCAGTTATTTCGCTACATGCTTTGGCAGGGATTTCTTCACCTCAAACTCTCAAAATCAGAGGTTTTATTAAACATCGCCCAGTAGTAGTCTTGATTGATAGTGGAAGTACACATAATTTCATCCATCAAAAAGTCGCGGAAGCAGTGCATTATTTTGTACGAGCAGTTTCTAACTTCCAAGTTCAAATCGCGGATGGGGGCACAATGAAATGTGAAGGCCGTTGTGAAAATGTCAAACTTCAAATGGGGGATTATCAGTTGAAGACCCACATGTTTGCCATACACATGGGAGGATGCGACATTGTCCTCGGCGCTGACTGGCTCCGCACTCTAGGGCCTATCACAATGGATTTCCAGGAGTTATATATGAGTTTTAAGCAGAAAAACTCCACACATACCCTCCGAGGACTCCAAGCGGGAGCTCCCTCTATCATCAACTCGCATAGGATGGAAAAATTGCTAAAAAAGGGCCATCATGGAGTTATAGCTCAATTTAATGCCATCCAGGCAGTCGCAACCAAGTCTCTGCCAATTCATCCGAAGATGCAACATATTTTAAATAACCATCTGTCGGTCTTTGACAAGCCTCATGAGCTTCCACCCTCGAGAGGGGAACATGATCATAGCATCACCTTGGTTCTAGGGGCCCAACCCCCAAATGTGCGCCCATATAGATATCCGTTCACCCAAAAGAATGAAATAGAAAAAATAATCAAGGAAATTTTGGAAGCAGGTGTCATTCCTCCCAGCATTAGTCCTTATTCATCACCGGTGGTCATGGTGCTCAAGAAAGATGGGGAGTGGCGGATGTGTCCAGACTTCAGGGCTCTCAATAAGTTGACAGTCAAAGATAAATTTCCCATCCCAGTGGTTGATGATTTGCTGGATGAACTCAATGGGGCTCAATTCTTCACTAAGTTGGATCTGCGCTCAAGCTACCACCAAATTCGCATGAAGGAAGTCGACATTCCAAAGACTGCTTTCCGCACTCATGAAGGCCATTATGAGTTCCTAGTCATGCCATTCGGTCTTTGTAATGCCCCATCTACTTTTCAGAGCCTTATGAACCACCTTATCAAACCATATCTCACGAAATTTGTCCTTGTATTCTTCGATGACATCCTCATCTATAGTTGCACTTGGGTCGCACATCTTCAGCATGTAGATCTACTCCTGCAACTGCTCCGCAAGCATAAATTATTTGTTGAAATTTCCAAGTGTGCATTTGGCATGGAAGAAGTTGAGTATTTGGGCCACATTGTGGGGCGTGAAGGTGTCAAGGTGTACCCCAAAAAGATCCAGGCAATGCAGGAGTGGCCTCAACCTCGGACCTTGAAAAGCCTGAGAGGATTCTTGGGTCTCACAGGCTATTATCGCAAATTTTTCCGCAATTATGGTCGCATAGCAAAGCCCCTCACTCAACTCCTGAAGAAAAATTCATTCTTCTGGAATGAGGAAGCACAACAGGCCTTCACAACTCTCAAAAATGCCATGTGTTCCACTCCAGTCTTAGCACTACCTGATTTCACCAAATCTTTTGTCATTGAATGTGATGCTTCGGGTACGGGTATTGGGGCAGTCTTAATGCAGGAAGGACGACCTTTAGCCTTCACCAGCCAACAACTCAGTGGGAAGAATCTGGGCCAATCTACCTACGAGAAGGAAATGATGGCCATCTTACATGCAGTAGAGACCTGGCGACCTTACTTATTGGGGCGACATTTCCAAATCCGCACAGACCATCACAGTCTTAAATATTTTTTGGAGCAACACCTATCCTCCCCACAACAAAATAAATGGCTAGCCAAAATGTTGGGATATGATTATGAGATCATTTACAAGAAAGGGCAAGACAATAGGGTAGCAGATGCATTATCTCGCCAATTTGAGGAGGAAAGTACCCTGCTAGCAATTTCCCTTCCCATTCCAGAATGGATTGAAGAAGCTTGCCGAGAATAGTTTTCACATCCCAAGCTCTCCCAACTCATTTCTCAATTGCAGACGGATCCAAATTCCAACAAGGGCTACTCGTGGCAGGATGAGATTCTTCGCTCTAAGGACAGAGTCGTCATATCACCAACCTCCACCCTCAAAAGTCGCATTTTGGTAGAATTGCACTCATCCCCCATTGCAGGACATTCAGGCTTTCAGAAGACATATGCTCACACTAGAAGATCATTTTTTTGGACAGGTATGAAAAAGGACATCCTTACTTTCGTAGCCGAATGCGATGTCTGTCAAAGACACAAAGGGGAGACAGTCAATACACCAGGCACATTACAACCGTTGCCCATCCCGGCATCAATATGGACGGAGGTTTCTATGGATTTCATTACAGGTCTTCCAAAGTCAGGAAACAAGTCATTCATCATGGTGGTTGTGGACAGAATTTCGAAGTATGCACAATTTTGTGCCCTACCCCACCCGTTTACACCAACTTTGGTCGCTCAATCTTTCATGGATCAGATCTTCAAATTGCATGGCATGCCCACTTCTATTGTGTCCAATCGTGACCCAATCTTCACAAGTAATTTTTGGCAGGAACTCTTCAGGCTACAAGGCACTCAACTGAAACTCAGTACTTCCTATCATCCACAAACGGATGGTCAAACTGAAGCCGTCAACAAATGTCTGGAAACCTACCTTAGGTGTTTCACTTCAGAAAAGCAACATCTTTGGGTACAATGGTTACCTCTGGCTGAATGGTGGTATAACACCAACTATCATGCCACCACCAAAATGACTCCCTATGAAGCAGTCTATGGTCAACTCCCTCCTTCCCCTACTTCTTATATTAAGGGATGCTCGAAGGTACAAGCAGTGGATCAACTCCTACAACACCGCGCCACCATGCTCGCCCATCTTCGAGAGAATCTTCATCAAGCTCAAAACCGCATGAAGCAACAAGTAGACCAGCATCGCTCAGAGCGCCAATTTCAAGAAGGGGATTAGGTCTTTTTATGGCTGCAACCATATAAGCAAACATCACTCAAAGACAAGGGTTGTCAGAAACTATCTCCCAAATTCTACGGACCATATCAAGTACTTCAGTGCATTGGAGAAGTGG